>OX465296.1:208936650-209650219 GCA_949987735.1 Leucophora obtusa | reverse complement strand
TTTGGATCCGAAATTTGAGGGTATATGACCGTACATGTTCATATATGACCATATATGCTCACATATGATTCATGTATGCTCATATATGATCATATATGGCCATATACCTCCATATACCCTCAAATTTCGGATCCAAAGGTATATGGAAATATATGAGATCATGTATGGTCATACATTGAACTATGCATATACGTATATGACTATGTATGCCCATGCATGATCACATACGAGCCAATGTATGATCATGTATGCTCATATATATTTCGATTTTTACATGGGATGGCAATTTATTTTACAACAAATAGAGAAAAAACTTATCTTTCTGATACAATTTTTACAAGTAAATTACAAAGAATAAAAAATTTGAAAGAATTCTATAAGGCCAGCAGGACTTTTTATTAAAAAAGTACATTGTTATAAAAAAGTACATTTTATTAAAACCGTACAACTTTATTAAAAAAGTACCTTTTATTAAAAAAGTATCTTTTATTAAAAGAGTAGCTTAAACGAAAAAGTTGATTTTATTAAAACGGTACCTTTTCTTAAAAAGTGACCTTTATTAAAGATGTGTAGTTTATTTGAAAAAGTACCTTTTATTAGAAAAAAACCTTTTATTAAAAAATGTTTGTACCTTATATAAACGGAAAATAAACTTTTTTAACTTAATTAAGTGCCACTCGAATTCAACTGCATTTGCAATAATTTTTAGCAAGGTTGGCAACCGAAACGAATATAGGTATAGGTATCGGTATTGGTGTCGATTTTTTATTTGTTTCGGTATTGGTATCGGTAACGGTATTTTTATCATATCGGTATCGGTATAACCGATACCGAAACATTAATACCGGTATATACCGGTATTATTGAAAAAATTTACAAAAATATAAAAAATCGTTCTTAATTATAAAAAACTCAATTTTATTAAATTTTTATAAAGGATAACTATAGTTTATGGAAATGTTTTTATAATATGAACAAAAAACAATAAGTTATTAAAAATTTCGAAGTGTTTTATTTTTTAAACACAAACATTTTTTTAAATCTATTAGGAACACAAGTTGATTCACTACAAATATTTTATATTTGTATTGAGATCATATAATAAAATAAAAAAAAATAAGTTTATAACATTAATAAAAGGATTCTCTACTGTAAATTCAATTAAAGGTATAAGAAACCAGTTTATTTATTAAATTTTATTTACAAATTTGTACATTTGTGGCCCTTTGTTCCTAATGGAACCATAGGACATAATATATATATATATATAAATTTGTCACAAGTTAGAGAATATTTATGAAGTTAAATAAATTAAAAACAATGTTGCCAATGCAAATTATAGGCTGATAACCGCACTTTGAATTTGTAACACGATTTTCTATTAACAATGAATAAAAAAGTTAAATTGTTTAACAATTTTGGAAAATTTATATTAAAAAAATTAGTATTTTTGATAAAAACGTGAAAAAAACAATTTTTTTAAAACCGATTCCATACCGGTACGACACCGGTATTAAGGGAAAAGGTTTTTGAATACCGGTATTTTTTTAAATCAAGAATTTTGGTATTGGTATCGGTATCGGTTGTCAATTTGAAAGGGTTTTGAAACGGATAACGGTATTGTAACGGTATCGGTTGCCAACCTTGATTTTTAGTAATTGAGAAGTATAAACACATGGTCTTTTAGAAATATATATTACATTATTTATGTAATAGATTTTTTTTACCCAATTTATTAATTGATTGATAAGTGTAACAAAAATGTCACCTACTAGTGGCAAACAAATGTTGCAATTAATAATTAATTTAAATCCCAAAAAGAAGTTTGAGAAAAAAAATCAATAGACTTAAGACACATACTTGATTTGAATTTTTCATTTCATAGTACCATAAAATGAATTTATTTGATTTATTTCCAAATATTTCCTGTTTACTAAAACTTATTAAAACCATAAATTGTCGAACAAAACTATCATTTTTTTCTGAATATATAAAATTACAAAAATAATCTAAATATTAATGGCTAACAGTAGTTAAACTACCTTGAACTATAATTGCGTTTTTTTTTTCTTATTTAACCATATTAAAAAAAAATTGTAACGAACAAAAAATAAATTAAACTGAAATTAAACAAATAATTTAAATTAATAACTTCCTATAAGTCTTTTGCAAAAAAAAAAAAAAAAAATTATACCACCAAGATATAGAAAAAAATTCATGAATGAATTCTTTTTAAATTATTCTATAAAAAAAAAATATGATTTAAGTATTTACGGAATAAATCGTATTCTTTAAGAAAATTGAAGTTAAACACTGAAACAAAGAATTAAGTTGTTAATCTGTAACTTTAAGCTTTTGCAAAGATAGTGCCCAAGTGATTTATGTAGTTTATATTTTTATTAAAACCGCAGTTTTTTACTATAAATCCGTATTATAACCTTGGGATTCCTTCTTTGAATGTAAATAACATTATTATATATTTGAAAAAGATTCTGTCTTTGTTGGATCTTTTTCCGCATTGTAATTATACTTAACAAGTGTTTTATTTTTAATTTCTGTAGTAGCAATTGTGTGAACTTTTGTCTATATCAAAATGCTTATAATTTTACAAAGTGTTCTATCTAAAGTCCGTATATTTTTTAATGTTGACCATAGTAAAAACATGCCATATTTTATTAAATATTAAGGTGCTTATGCATAATAATTTGAAAATCTTATAACACGTTTATAAAATGAACTTTGTATGGAAAATTTGTTTTATAAGCCATATATAAATTTAAAAAGTTATTATGCATATGACCCTTAGTCTCTGTTTCTTTGTTAAAAAACTCTGTTTAAACAGGTGTGTCTAACTAAATGTGTAACGATTACTACAATTCCTATTGCATTGATTGATTCATTCAATTTGAATGAATGTATTATACTCTAGTCACCCAGTCTGTCTTAGGTTAATTACTAATTTGCTAAACAACAATTTTAGTTTTTAATAATAAGTTAATGTTGTTTGATGTTTTTGTGAAAAATTACAAATTAAGTTCTCAGGATTTTAACATAGTATATTAAATTTTCTTTAGATTAAAGAGTTATAATATCATACGGTTGAAATATTTAGCAATTTGTTTGATTATCTGTAATTAAAGATTTATTGATATAAATAAATGATTGATTTGAAACTAATTATTAATAACTTTTTTATGTTTTTATGTGTGACTGAAATTAAAATATAACACCTGTAGAAAAAAAATTAAAAAAAAAAAAATATCGAGTCACAATTTATTTTTAAATTTTCACAAAAAATAATTTTTCAACCCTTTTGGTTTGGCGTGGTGTATGATGTTTTTGGTTTTCGCAGCGCAAGGTTAAAGATTTTAAGAGCGACACTTTAAGTATAAAAGACAATATAAGGTCCAACGGAAAACTCTAAGTTATACATTCGCAATATATTTTCTATCACCGATTGAGGTTTATTTAAAAAGTAATAGGTAAAGTTTGTTTTCAATTGAAGAATCAATTAAAATACATTGAAACATATTGTTTAATTTTTTTTTATCAATCAATAAAAAACAAACTAAAAAAAATATGTATCGTCTGTAGGAGTTGTTATTTTCAGTCAAATATTCTGGCCTGTCCATAAAAAGGCAGAAACTATATCTAGTCTGATTTGCAAATTTAATGTGTTTATAACTTTTGAGGAAGGTTTGTTCTTCTTCTTAACCTCAAACCTACTAATATATCCTATTTTTAGTTTTCTATTTCTATCTATTCAAATAATTTCGTTGTTTTCTGTTTTAAAACAAAACTTTTTAATATTTTCGGTTTTCTTTTTTGTTAAAATAGTTTGTTTATATACAAAATTATTTTTATTTAAACTACAAGAAATTCTTTACTCATACACACAAACACAGCCAATAGTTAAAAAAAAAAAAAACTTTCAAACATGAAAAAACAAACCACAAAATCGTTGTTTGTTTACGTTTTGTCAGTTCAAAATTGATGATTGATTTCTTTTATGGATTGTTTAAACAATGTTTGAAAATAAATAGCAAAATGGTTTGAATATAATGAAAAATCAGTAATCCTTTTTTTTAATTGTGTTTTCAATTAATTGAATATATATTTTAGGTTGTTTTTAAAGATAAAATACTGTGAGTGTATTTTTTATTACAAGCTTTAATATTTGATATGTATTTGCCCTCCAACAAAAATGAAGCATACTGCCACCCAAAATATACATTTGGAAAATTTAAATAGTAAGAGCGTTTATTTTTATTTAAAAAATTTTCAATTAATATCGGAATTTTGTATTAAAAAATGCGACATTTGAAAATGCAATCTTTTTTCGTCATTTGAAATTAGAAAAATTTCAAACGAAATTGTTCTATATAAAATTTTGAAAATCTAATTTGAAATTGAGATATTTTAACTATATTTCTCCACACACTTTAATTATTTTATAATTAAAATGATCAGTTTTATAAACGAAATTGCTAAAATATGTATTAAGTATTTTAAGTGACGACTGGTTAAATGAAAATAAAGAAAAAAAAAATTATATTTCATCTAATTACGCACAACAAATTTGTATTTTTTCACTTTATCCTTTTTTCTCTTCTTTTTTCTCGCCTTTTTCCCTCTTTTTCCTTTTTTTTTCTTCTTCGATTTTGCTGAGTTTAGGTATCATATAATCGGTGAGCCCGACTTTAGCTTTTTTACTCGTTTTTGGTTCGATTAACGATGTCCGTCCGTCTGTCTGTCCATATAGTCTTGTGCGCACGCTACAAGTTTTAAATATTAAGATATTGAAAATGGATACATTGGCATATATCGGCCCAAAGACGAAGCCTGTTAATTTTGGTTAAGATCGGCCCATGTTTAGACCTAGCGCCCATAGCACTCTCGTGATCTCTCCAGCCGGAGTAGTAATCCATAAAATATTCGTATGAGTTTCGTAGCTAATGGCCAGTGTTCAAAATGTCTGTAAACTAGTGTTATTAGAGGGGTTTATACATTTATAACTGACTATTTTAAATAGGCTTAACAATTAAAAAAAAAATAACATTTTCCATTCAATTCAAATTTTATAATTTAAAATTGATTTTTAGGTTTAAGAACCAAAAAAGTTAAACAAATTTAGGCAAATTTAAATGAGCATATAAATAAAAAAATATGACAAGTATTTAAACGTATTTAAAAATAAGTGGGCTTAAAAAGCAAACACACGCATTGATTTAAATATTCAATTTGAAAAAATCAAAAATATCCCTCAACGAACAATATATACAAAAAATTATTTGCAATTTATTTCTATGTTTTATTTAAAGCGATAACAGATCTCCTTCTCTTTTTCTGCAAAATTCGATACGGTACTTAATAAATAGGATTTTGAAGTCATACTGTGTGCGGAATAGAATGGGAATTTTAACGATTATCAATAAACAAATGTATGGCAAATTGTATGAATACGTTTTTTTTCTCCTTAAACTGTTACTGAACACTATAACAGTTGCAAGCCGTAATACAGGGGTTGGGCAGCACAATATGGAAATGCATCTACCGATATATGAAACATGTCCGAACATTCAAGTATTTTTTTTTTCTGAAAAGTGCATTTGTATGGAAAATTGTTAATGGTTTGAGTTCAAATTTACATATACAGTGCACAAAAAAAAGTTGGACACATTATAGTAAATAAAAAATAAAATAATTTAAAAAATTCAAAAAACGAAAGAAGATATTGAAGAGCATAAAATTACTGTTAATTTAATAAATTTATTAATTAATTAATTAATTTAATTACTGTTAATTTAAATAACATGTCTGTTAGTTTTATTTTATATACACAGAAAGAATTTACAAAATTCTAATAAAATTTGTAAATACAAAAAAAAAACTTTTTAAAAAGGAACCAACAAAGAAATTTGTAAATCCAAAAAAAATAATTCTTTTATTTTTTGTAACTTTGAATTTTTATTTTTAAACAATTTTTATATGAAAGATAACAATTTACAAAAGAGTTACAAATATTTCAAAAATTGTTGGCTATAAAATTTCAATTTAAAAGAAAATGTGATTGCTTTTACAAATTCCCATTGTTGGTGCCTACTGTTTTTTCTGTGTAGTGTCCGACATTTTTTTTTGTTCACTGTATATGATAAGGGTTATTTAATTTGATCAAGGAGGTGTCTGAGCTTTTCCCAAATCGCCTTTTTCACAAATATTTTAAATATTTTAAATAAGCGGTAGTCCTGGGTCAACAACGGCGGCAATATTGGCAGCAGAATTGTTATTTTCCGACTACTTAATGTACAAAAAAATCGAAATTTCAGACATGGTTTCATAGATAAATTGGTTATCCCACTTTTTAAACCTTAAACGTGAGCTTGAGCCGCTAAATGAAAATACGTGTCTCTTAGTTTTTTTCTCCTCTATAACATGTCCAAATTTCATTAAAATCTAGAGTTGTGTCGTTCCTGAACGAACTAGTTCATTTGAACGGTTCAGTTCATTGAACGATATGACATCGTTCACCATTATTCGTTCTTTTCGTTCATTTCGTTCTTTTTTGTAGTCATAAAAAGTTTTTATCCATTTCTTATTAATTTTGTTACAGAATGAAATGTTTTTCTTAATAATTTCAAATTTTTAATAAAATTGTAATTTTCTGACACTATTAGTCTATGCACAATAAAATTAATATAAACATGTAACATGTAGCGCGCCAATATATTGTAGAATGAACGACACCGTTCACGAATCACTGTTCAGACACAGCTCATGACAAAAAAGAACGTCAACAAAAAGGAACGATTTGAACGAACTAGTTCAATGAGTCACCAAAACAACGATTAAGCCCAACTCTAGTAAAATCGGAGAGAACTCATGAAATACCTTCTTTTTAAGATATTCATTTTCACTCCTCTTTCCCATTTTTATTTTGCCTTAAAATTCAGTTTTTCAGAAGTTTGCTGTCTTACCAATTACCACACAATAGGGTGGGCTTAATTTTTAAATTTTATATTCTTCTTTAAAATTCATTTCTGATTTTAATTAATTCTTCTATATCCATTATAATATGACCAACCACTCTACAAATGCGTGAGTGAGCGAACTGAGTGACTGACTGCATATATTTATAGTTTAACAAATGAATGATATATTGTGTATAATGATCAACAATTGGCCAAACAATTTAACATTTTAGCTTTAGGCTTTAAATTGTTGCAAACTACTGTTGCCTTTTGCCTGTTGCCTTTCTTGTTGTTGTTGTTGCTATTAATATTGTTGATTGGTGTTTACGCACAAGTTTGATCGAAAAAAAAGTGACCACAATATTAAATACAGTATAGTCACGATTA
Source organism: Leucophora obtusa (assembly GCA_949987735.1). Classification (NCBI taxonomy): domain Eukaryota; kingdom Metazoa; phylum Arthropoda; class Insecta; order Diptera; family Anthomyiidae; genus Leucophora; species Leucophora obtusa. Next base: position 209,642,864 of record OX465296.1, on the reverse strand, counting down.
TCAAGCGTTTAAACAAGAATTTAGTATGAAGTCAATATATTTTATTTGTCTAACTGACATGAAAATTTAAAAAAAAAATACTTTTCACATTTTGTTAAATAAGTTTGCGATTTTTGCACATTTAATTACTTTAAAATGAATTTTGCCAGGTATACGGATTTTGATTTAACACAGCTTTTATTCTTAATGCTTAAGTATAAAACAGTTAAATATAACTACAGTGAAACTTGCCAATAGAGGACGGTTACAGACAATATGTGTTGTATAGGAGATGTTCGCTATTCGAAGGTAAATTTATTTGGCTTTTAAACGCTACTCGTCATATGCAGGTGTGAGCTATGGAAATTTTTCATTATTGTAAGGTTTCACTGTTTCAAATTTGTTCTTGATAAGCTTTTGTATGTATAGAAAAGTCAAAACTTTTGCAATTTTTTAAAGCAAATAAATAAAAAAAAGTCCATCTATCATAAAGGCGATTTAAAAACAAATTTGATCATATCTTGATTGAGACTTTTATTTATCCTAATATCAATCACATGGTGGTAGTTTAATTTGAACTGCAATTGGTATTTATTTGTCAGTGCACAAGATACTTCTACGCAGTTATTAGGTTGGATCGAAATTCAGAAATTTAAATTAACATATTAAGTATACCTTTCCACATAACAATAAATTTTGTTCTTACTTTTAAAAATTGTTAATACTTAGTTTGATTTTCACATATTGGTTACACTATTCCATTTCAAGCATGCACATTAGAGCGTACCACCTTAAAAAAAAAAAAAGGCGCCGTACACCCTCCAATATGAAGTATTTTTGCAAGGAGGTTTCAAAAAAAATTGTTTTATTTTTATTTGCCGAACGTAGGGGTCGTCATTTTACATTTTTATATCTTTGGTATTTACAGTCGGATCTTAAAGTATGATACATCGATGTTTTTCTTTCGAGGAGACCAGTGTTTTGCTCTAAGGACATTTTGACCTCAAGTATCCCGTTCTAGTAGTTACCCGCCAGATCTCAGTTGCTACCACCCCAATGTACCAACCTAATGTCAGAAAATTAAAGCTCGCAAAAAATCATTAAACTTTTGCTAAGGAAGTTTTTTGCTAAACCCAGTAAAAATTTTTTTTATATATTGGTTGCCGAACGTAGGGGTCCCCTTTTTAAATTTTTTTAATTGGATTTTTACTATATAGCAAAAAAATCGATATATCATACTTTAAAATCCGATTTTAAATGCCAAAGCTATAACAAAAAATTAAAAAAGGCGACCCCTACGGTCGGCAAAAAAAAATTTTTTTTTTTTTTTGAAATCGCCTTCCAAAAATACATCATATTGGAGGGTGTACGGCGAACTTTTTTTTTTGAGGTACGGTCTAATGCACATTTAACCGGTTTTATATTTTTACTGTAAATCTGTATTTTGTATATCAAATATTGATGTAACATGCAGTGGATTTTTTGCAGATTATGGCAGGTTATTTTTTTATTTTCTATTAACAAAAATTTAACTCAAATATAACTAAAATTCTGTGTATTTAACTGTTTTATTTTTGCTGTTCCTATCTTACTAATATATAGCAAAAATAACCTGCTAATTTAGCAGTATTTTCGCCGTCATCATTTTTAACTAATCTTTAGTAGTTTTGAATAAAATTTTTACAGACTTTTTTTTATTACTGTAGGAATTAGTTGCATTGCACTATATGACGTTAAAACAATACTGTGCTAAAAAAACACTATTGCAATTATTTGGCATCTTAAAGTGTCTGCATTTCCTAAATATCTTCCTAACAACTTTAAAATCATCTGACAATTTAAATTTTTTTTTTTAGATTTTTACATATTTTTTTTTGTCTATGATAAAACTTAAAATTATTGTCAATCCAACGCCCATGACCAACATATTTTTTTTTTGCTTGATTTTCACACAGTAGTTGGCAAAATAAAATCCCTTCACTTAATTGCTACTTTTGAACAACTGTGTGCCTGGAGCCTTTTTTACATGATATCATTGCCTGATACTCCGCAAATATAAACTAAATAATTTTATGTTTTTGTTTTGGTCAATTGACAGCTATTAAAATTTCAATATACAGTAGACAAAACATAACAAGGTGTTACAACTTAGAGATTTGATTGACAAAATTAAAATATTTTGCAAATAAGAACATACAAAAATTTGACCTCTGAACATATTTTTTTATTTCGTTTTAATTGGACAATTTTTGTCAATGAATATATTTTACTAACAAAATTTACATGATTATCTTGATAAAGGGATCTGAAAAATTAATTAATTTCAATACTTTTAACACACCTTTATTTATCATGAATTTGAATTATTAATTTTATTATTATTTGTATGCAGCATGTGTGGTTTTTTTTTATCGATAATCGATTTTAAAACGTTTTTAAACCGATTAACCCATTTTTGGCCGCTACCAGTTCCCGTCGACAGATTTTGATAAAAATTTATACCAAAGCTATTCTGGGCCTAATTAAGAAAATTTGAAAATTTTAAGTCAGTGAATTTTCAAAATTTCCGGAAAGTTAGTGGAGATTGTAATCACAATTGGCGGAATATGTATACATGATTGATATTTTTGAAATGTAAATAAAAAGCCTTTTTATACTGAGTATATCATAAAACAAAAATGACCCACAATAATTGATACAAAAAATAAATTAGATAAAAAAGATTTCATTAGCAAGTTATGAATACTAAAAGTGTTGGTGATTATAATCACCGGTCGGCGAAAAATGGGTTAAGTTTGTTTTAATATTTTAAAAATTACAACATTTTCTGAACAAGTAAAAACTAAATTTTTCTCAAATATTATTTATGAATGATTGATTCTTAGCTTTAAGTTATGTTTAATCAACCATTATATATCTATATTTCACATATTTTGCAATCCAGTTACGTTATTTGTTCATTGATAATATTTATGTGAATTCCAAAGATTCATGGCTAAAACAAATTGTTTTTACTTTTTTTTTCTATATAAATTACAAAATTATAACATAATAACTAAAGTTAAATGATTTGTTGAATGGCTATTTAGAATTGATTATAAAATTGATTGATTTTTTCTATTTGAATACACTACATTATGTAAGTGATAAATTAAGTATTTTATTGCGATTGTAATACTATAAAATTTAAAATTTTTAAAATCAAATTTATGCAATAACAGGTGTTAGCTAAAATTTGGATTAAATTGAAAAAAAAAAAATCGAATTATATGTAATTAACAAGATCAATTACAATTAACCGAAATAATGGACTGCTAAGTAAACTAACAGTTAACCAAAAATTTTTACAAAAAAAGACTAATACCCAGTGTAGAAACGGTAATGACATATCATTATTTTTTTGGACTACCAGTAATGACACCCACTTACCTTCTGTATTATTTTAAAACATATAATAATGAGTTACTGATAATGACTTATTTTTATCATTATTTCAAATAGAAAATAGTTTTTTAGATTTTTGTGAAAATTTTTTGAAATCTATTTTTAGACTCAATATTTTTTAAACACTGGTAAGGATATATGTAACCACATATTTTTTGATTTTTTGTATGTTGGCGAGTAAGCTTACTTGTGTGCAGCAGCTCAATTGTGTTTTTATCTATTAAATATTACAAGTCGATATAGCTCAGATGGTAGAGCTGTTGACTGGCAATCTGTAGACCCAGGTTCGATTCCCGCACCAGCAAATTTTATTTAGAAAAAAAAAATACAATAAAAAATATTTTTTTTTATATAATATATTTTTTAGAAAATCTATTTTTAGACTCATTATTTTTGTCAGTGCTGGTAAGCACATAGGTAACGATATATATTTTGATTTTTCGTATGCTGGTATGTAACGACAAGTCATTATTTTTCGCGACATCGCCATATAAAGGTAATAAGAAATGTAATAACAAAAGTAACTAGTTACCATTACCAAGTATGTAGTTACATAACCACATATCTGGTAATGATTTTTTACACTGGGTATGATTGATAAAAATTTCATTTTAAATTAGAACTATAATTGAAGAGTTACAATATTTAGTCATGCGCGGCTCCAGCAATTGATATAAGGGGAAAAATCATACGCCAAAGTGGCCAAGTCAATGTGTTTGTCTACGGTGGCGTATGATTTTTCCCCTTATATCAATTGCTGGAGCCGCACATGATTTAGTAAACCCGTTCCTAGGTAGGTCCAGGAATTGTAATTTTTTTGAGCATTTTCAAATTTCTATTTTCAATTTTTTGTGAAGCAAATATTTAAAATTTAAGGATTTAACTTTAAAGTTTTATTGAGAATATCAAAGCAAATAAAAATTGAAATATTACACATATATCTCTTTTAATTTAGCGATGGCAGTTATTTAATTTCAGCGATTTTGGAGAAAAATTCCATATTTTGCCAAAATAAGGCCCAAAGTTTTAAAGTTATTTACTATTGCCGAATTCCAATCAAACTTCAGATTACTTTGACCCAAATCAAAGAGATTATATTCTAAAAATTTGTCAAAATCTAACTACATCCCGCTGGGGTCAAAAGTAAAATTTTTTGATAATTTGGGTTCTTCATGAAAATGTATAGGCTTTGCTACTTCCCAGATTAAAATTTATATTTTTAAAGAAAACATCGAAATTAACCATTATATGCACTTGGGGTTAAAATGAAGTAAAATTTTTAAAACGCTAAAATACATTGTTTGATAAAAATATCTGAATAATAAATATAAAATTTAAATGTTACTGACACTTTAGAAAACATTGCCCAGTCAGAAATCGCCAGTGGTACAAAAAATCAAGCACTGGCATACCACTGGGTAACCACGGTGTTAAAAATAAATGACTGGCAGAACACTCATTTGGGACGCTTTGCCAGCGTTTGAAAAAAGCGTTTTACCAGTATTTGTTTTACAAAAATTTCGGTGGTTTATAAAAAAACCACTGGCAAAGAATTGGCTTAGAGTGATATGCCAAGGTTTGCAACCAGTGGTTATCCAGTGCTACCTAGCCAATGCTACCAGGCGTACAAAAATACATTCACTGGTAGACCAATGATTTTATAAAAATGCTGACGCTTCGTTAAAATATGTTTGTAGTCAGAAGGTTCCGAGTTCAAATCCGGTTGCAAGCAAAAATTTTTTTTTGGATTTTTTTTAATTTAAAATTGTTTTTGTTTTATAAAATCAATTTTTTTGTTTGTGGGAAAGCTCCTTCAAGACCAACTTTTTTTTGCCCTCCCAACACTGGCATACTAGTTACAAAAACTTGTTTGCCAGTACTAGCATTTTGGCACAGCCAGTAGTTGTCCAGCTATTATCACTCATTTATGTGTTTAGCCATCAAATATTATATGTCTCGTTAGCTCAGTGGGTAGAGCAATCGTCTGCCAATCTGATGGCCTGGGTTCAAATCACGGCAGGACCAAAACAAAATACATATGAACTTTTTTTAAATTTTATTTTGGAAAATATATTTCCAGACCACCTATTTATTGGTTTTGCCAGCATTTTGCCAACGTTTAAAAATTTTGTTCCTCCAGTGCTTTTCCGGCGCTTTTTGAACAGCCGGTCCTTTTGTCTAATTATGTTATCATTTTGGGAATGGGAAAGCACTTTTTGCCAGTAAAAGTGCTTTGCCACCGCTTTCCCGTTTGTATTTTTCTGACTGGGTGTTTTCTGTTGTTGTTTCTACATGAATGGATGTCACTACATTGCTAGATCTGTCAAAACAACAGAGTAGTACATTGGAAGATGACAAAGCAAATTGTGGAAATTTTTTTTTTTTTTTTAGTTTTTTCTTTGATATTTTAAATGATTAATAACGCCCCTAGACGAGAACAAGAAGTTCCCATTGAGTTTGTAATTTAACTTAACAAATATTTCCAGAAATTCTAAAAACGTCGTCCCCTGACGATTTCCTTAGGCAATAGTGAAATCCGGATAGGGACATGCCTACAACGGATTATTTTTCTCAATTTGTTAAATACGTTTGGGATTTTAGCATATATAATTCCTTTAATAAAAGATTTTAATTTAGGAATTTTAGGAAAAAAATATTGAAATTAAAAAATTTCTGTTTTTTTTTTTTTTGCTGAGATGTTAAAAGAAAAATATGTTTGTTTATTATTCTAAAAATGTTTATAATGCTTTATAAAAAAAAATATTTGTTTCTACCAATAGGTAATAATTAGTGTACATAAAATGCGTTATAGCTATTAATTCGCTATCCGATTATTATAAATAAAATCTGAAATCAATTTATTCGAGATCTTAATTAAAAAATTTACACTTGTTTATTTTTATAGGCCTATAATTAAAGTATATTCTATAAAAAAAATGTGTTAGGTTAAGGTCATGTAATAATTCATTTTAAACAATTATGTGACTGTGTGACCATGTGACAAAATACCATGTGATAAATTATAATGTTTTAATTTAAAACAATTTACAACCTAGAATTAGTATATCAACAGAAAATTATAGTACAAGTAACTAATTAAAAGCCTATGTTTTTCAAAGTAATTATTCTTATATAAATTTAACAATTAAAAAAGCAGTAACCAAAAGCCTTCAACATTTTTTATTTATAAATTAAAGAAATAAACAACATGCGTGTTAACATATGGGCAATAATCGAATACACGCATATGTGGCTTTCCCTATCAAATAAACCGCTAACAATATCAAACTTGGATTATATAATACGAATAAAAATTATAACATTTTTTGAAATTTTTCCAAAAAGAGGGCGAAGTATGTATTGAAGTATTAAAATTTAATGGAGTTTTCCATATACTAAAATTTTGCTATATCAGTAGAGTTTGTTACAGAAAATTTGACAAAAAGTTTCTAAAAAGTTCAGAACGATTTCTTTTTTATATCAGGCTCAACAAAAATATCTGCTGTAACGAAAAGACATAAAAATTTAGTGTGAAAGATTTTTTTGATGCAAACTAACCACCTAAAATCAATGTTTGTGGGACAATAGAGCGTCAATTCTGATTAAGTACTAAATTAATCCTTACCCAAGTAAAAAAGTTTTGATATAGTCATATATTATCATATAAAATTTTGAATAATTATATATTGGAACATATATACCAAGATATAATTATAATTACTAAATATATAATTATATAAAATTTTACGAAGTTATATGCTGGCTATATAACTATATCTTGTTATATATTGCACGATATATAGTGCAACATATTACAATATCTAATTATATATAGACCTATATATAGTTACATATGCCTCATATAATTATGTATAATTGTATCGAATTATATACCATTATTATATTTGATACATTTGGATGAGGACAAAATCCGGATAAAATTGTATCAAACCATATCTTACACGGTGTTACAAAAAAGAATGAAGTCGAAATCCCTGGGATATCATATTATTTTTCTGGTAGGTATTGTCGAGCAGAACAAGAATCTGTATTTGAAATTTTCCAGGCACGTCAGAATTTTGAGATACGGGTAAAAAACCGGTTTTTCGGACCTCTATGCACTTAATAACGGGTAACTCAGTTGATTCTCAACCGATATAGAAGAGACTTATACCTTTAAAATGATATATATGATTATATGGTTTGATCCAAAAATATGTGTGTATTTCTGCACCAAAGTCATTTTTTTACCACTTTTTTCGACATTTTTTAACTTTGGCGATATTTTTACGCACTTTTTTATATGGGAACCGTACAGCTTTATAACTTATATTAGTAGCATATTTAGTTAGGAGTAAAATGCAATTTACGGTTTTAAAATCCGTTAAAAAATGACTAAGTTATTAAATATTGTATCAAACCAAAATTCTTGCAAAATACAAATTTCTTAATATGATATTCCTACGCATTATTTTATATTAAAATCGGTTGAGAACCAACTGAGTTACCCGTTATTAAGTGCATAGAGGTCCGAAAACCCGGTTTTTTACCCGTATCTTCAAATACAGATTTTTGTTCCACTCGACAATACCTATCAGAAAATTAATATAATATCCCAGGGATTTTGTTTTGTAACACCGTGTTATTCCATCAAATTAGATCTAATTGTGTCAAATTTGATCTAATATGATCATAATATGATCTAAATTGATACAATTAGATGTTCTCATTTTTCGGATATAATTATATATAATATCAAAAGTCATATAATTTTTTTTAGTAGGGTAAACAGGTTTTAAGTTTTGACTTATTTATGGCATTGAAGTTAAATTTTCAACTTTAATGTCTTCAGAGACTTATATGTATTAAAATTTCATGACAAATATTTTTGTGGAATATTTTAAACCTCTTGCTCTTCAACTTACGGGTCTTTTGTTGTCCCATTTTAAAAAGGTGTAAAAAAGTCCCTTTATTAAAGAGTTATATGGTTTAAATGTTCCACAGAAATGTTCTTGGTAGTGTTTAACATAAGTTAGCTGAACACATCCTATACCTAAAAAGAATTCCATTCACATGGTTTCCTGTACCGATTGACAATAAAAGTTTTCAAAAGGGGGAAACTTTAATCCCCCATAAAACATAGGGCCAGATATAAACTTTTAAAACGCCGATACACATACATTTTTTTGGTACCCTTTGCCAGAATCAGTTATTAGAACCTTCTTATTATGGGAAAAATTTGATTTTGTTGTACAGTGTTATCAATGAGTCTGATGGAACCCTGGAATTCCCTTCAACAAATTAATTTGAAATCCTTTTGTTTCTTGTGTTTTTTTTAGTAAAATTATATTTTTTTTTAACAATATACTATAAAAATTATTTAATTTTTAAAAACTAGTAATATTTCATATATAAATTCCTGCCAAATCGTCAATTGTCATTTCATCAAATTTTACTTCAAAAATCTCTAAAACGAAGACAAATTGTCAAAGTTTGCAGAGCTGGCTTTTTGTGAACAAATATTCCCAAATAAAGGGTTTTTCAACAGGGACGCTACAAAAGTAGAAAGACAGGGACAGCAAACGACGCCATATTTCTTGCCGTTCTTTTGACATTTCTCTTCAGTAAGGTTTGCCATTTCATGATGGAAAGATATACGAGCCAACAATGAGACGAAATTATTAAAATTTACTACCGAAATTCGGAGTCAGTGGCCTCAACGGTAAGAGCGCTACGTCCAATTTATGGTCGTCACAATCATCCTAGCAGATCAACAATTGAGCGTCTAGTGGAAAAATTTGAATCCACAGGCACTGTACAAAATGTTCCCGTGCCAGTGAGAAAAAGAAGTGCCCGTAGTGTCGAGAATATTGCTGCCGCTGAGGCTTCAGTTGAAGAAAGCCCAAATGTGTCTCTCACACGTCGTTCTCAAGCGTTGGGCATCTCTGTGACGTCGTTGTGGCGAATTTTGCGAAAAGATCTTGGCCTACATCCTTACAAGATCAAATTGACGCAAGAACTGAAGCCGCTTGACCACCAGAAGCGTCGTATGTTCGTGAATTGGGCTGAGCAACAACTCGAAAATGATTCGGATTTTCATCGCTAAATCATCTTCAGCGATGAGGCTTATTTCTGGCTGAATGGCTTCGTCAATAAACAAAATATGCGTTATTGGTCAGACAGAAATCCACACGTACTCCATGAGTCATCATTGCATCCCGAAAAAATTACGGTTTGGTGCGGTTTATGGGCCGGCGGCGTCATTGGGCCGCACTTCTTCCGTGATGATCAAGACCGGCACGTTACTGTGAATGGGAATCGCTACCGTTCAATGATAACCGAATATTTTTGGCCCCAATTGGATGATATGGACTTGGAGGACATGTGGTTCCAACAGGACGGCGCCACAAGCCACACAGCGAATATCACAATCAATTTATTGCAAACCAAGTTTGGAGAACGTGTTATCTCACGAAATGGTCCAGTCGATTGGCCGCCTCAGTCGTGCGATTTGACGGCGTTGGAATATTTTCTGTGGGGCTACGTCAAATCTATGGTTTATGCCAACAAGCCAGCGACGATTGATGAACTTTGTACGAATATCGAACGTGAAAATGCAGCAGTATCGGCCGATTTATGCTTGAAAACCGTCGAAAATTGGGTTCAGCGTCTGGACTTCGCTGAACCCAATCGATCTCTTTTGCGTGCCATGGTGGCCATGCAAAAGAGATCGATTTCCATACATAATGGCATCGAACGTACTTTCACAGGAATAAAGAATTTCATTGATATCCTAAACCGTTTTTGTTTTATTTAAAAAAACTTTTGTAGCGCTCTTATTGGAAACAGCATTCATTATTCGTTACGCCAAAAAAATGCCTCACAGTCAGTTTGTACTTCCCTTTTAATATGTTCCTTGGTGAAACTAAAAATTCAAAACTACGCCGGCAGAAAATACGATCGGCACAATATTGGAAAACCGCTACCGACGCACAGTGGTACATTTTAAGAGAAGGCGGTCAAAAATCCATAACTTTAGAAGGAGTTGACGCATTTCAATGCAGTTTTTTTTCCTGGAAAGAGGAAACCTTTAAATTTGATTGGAGATATCGGTCGTAAAAATCGAGTAGTAAACAAAATTATATAGTACGGGTTAAATATATAACACCTGTTTTTGCTAAATTTTAGTGCAATACTCAAAGTTTTGAAAAGCTATGGGCTCGTAACTTATCTTAAAAGTATACAAAGCACAAGACTATCGTTTTCTATATTTTTCCATTCATACACTCAAAAAAAAGTTAGTAAAAAAATTAGTAAAATTAATTTTTTTTTGTTGAAATCGCGTTTTTAAAAAATAAAACACCAAAAATGTTTCATTATTTAAAAAAAAAATATATAAATATAACCGACTTTTTGTTAATTTTTTTTAGATTATTATCTTTACATTTCTTTGAATAATCTTTAAAGCCAATAAATTGATAAAACCAAATATCAAGTGGATAAAAATAATTATTTTATATAACATGACCCATATAGGGTTAATTTTTATAGTTTTGGCCAAAAACGACCCACTAGGAAATTTACAGAATAACAACTTTCATAATTTTCAGAAAAAAAATCGCTTTAAATGAATCAAGAAAATTTTTTTCACTTAATAAAAACTATTATTTTGTGTAACTTGATCCATACAGGGTTAATGTTTTCACTTTTCACTAAAAAAAGATGCACTAGGAAATTTACAGAATAACATCTATCAGATTTCTAAGGATTAAAAAGGTGGTGTCAAAAGTGTCTGTATGTGAATAGCAATTTTGGTTGTGTAATCGTATCAGATTCTAATTAAAAGATTTATTATGCATTTATTGTTCTCTGTTTGTAAAGACGTTATTCTGTAAATTTCCTAGTGGAAAGTGTCAAATTAACCCCATATGGATCATGTTACATAAAATAATTATTTTTATCAAGTGGAAATTTTTTTTTTATATCAATTCAAAAGCTTTACAATCTTGTAGTCATAATTAATATTAAGTTTCATGGGTCTGTTTTATCCCAGGCCACTAAGGGTTAAAGTTTTTATAAATAAAATTGAGATAATTATATCATAACGAATTTAAGTGATATTTTTTGGAAAACTATGCAAACTTTGATGAAAACATTCAACAAAATAAGCAGTTTTCGTAAAATGTCCTGGCAAGCAATCGCTCCAAAAACAAACTCGAATTAACATTTTTCCAATTTATTATTTTTTTTTCTTTAATATAAACTATTATATGGTACAATTGGCAATCGACATCTTCAAATTAGGCATTTAAAAAAAAACCTTTAAAATTAATTAAAAAAAAAAAACTTTTCTGCATTTTTATCAAATTTGTGGGTCATTTTGGATTCCAGGCTAAAGTGGGTTAATGATATCCGATAAAGTTAGAATTGCATATCTGAATCATTTTGACTATCCCAGCAAAATCGTTCATTACCAAATAAGTGGTTATATAATAAAAATTCATAGCACCGCACAACTTATTTTTTGGCGTCTAAACTCATTATTTTTGTTTGGCGTGGTCGTTTTTATAAGAAGTCACGCTTACCTGCTCGCTTACGAAAAAATGAGAAATAAGTAGTTACGAGATTTTGAATAATAAGTGGTTACATACATGCTTACAAAAAGTTGAATTATAAGTGGTTATCCGACTGCTTACTTGATTCTTAAAAATAAGGAGTTACACAAATACTATTAGCTTCAGGAAATACATTCAGAGAATTTAAAGTTTTTCCTAGTGTGTAATTTTAGTAATCGTCATAAACATTTAACACAAAACATATTTACATGTAATAAATATAAATGTATAAAATTTAACTTTGTAAAAAGTACTTATTTAAACTATTGCGAGTAAGTCATTATTTTATATTTAAAAGCAGTAACTACAATAGGCCGTTATTAGGAAGTCATTATTTTATATTACAAAATAATGCAAACGGTAATGATATATCATTATTGGTAATGCAGACAGCAATGAGGTGTCATTACCAATATTTTGCTGGGATACTAAGTGAATAACTGAAATAAAAAATTACTTTTTTTTCGAAATTTCGAATTTTGGGAATTTTTAACAGTAATACACTTTTTCTCGAACATGGACAATTTTGGTCCAACTTTCGGCACGGGTTAACGTTAAAAAAAACAAGATCGATTTGTTCCATTTGGGACCATTTCCAATAAAACTGGGGGGGGGGGGGGGGGGGGTGTAGGGAACGAAAATTTACAAATAGTTAATTTAAGGGACACCCTACTCTACACATAATTTTATTGTTAACATAGCAAGTTTCTATGAAATTCGGAAATAACTTAGAAAAATTTGAACGTTTATCAAAAAAAATGGCTCTAGCTCCTCCGCGCCCACTTTCGCCCAGAAATATTTGGTATGTACTTTTAGAGGGGAATATGTCCTGTTTCGGGCAATATAAAATCTGCTTTGATCCCTAATACCCTAATTTAACAATAGCTGTATTTTCGACTTAACTATATCCGTTAACTTTCAAAAAAGCACAAAGTGCATTAAAACGTTTTTTAGACGAAAACTAACATATTACTTTTCGTATGCACGTTAACTTACAATGTGGATAATTATCAACGTTGAAAACTCAACGTTTATACATTTTCACACCTAGCGTAACTTCTTCGCGTTACTACCTAAAAAGTTTTGCTGACGCACGTTCGATTATACCGGAACTATCATAAATACTAACTATTTATAAAAAATTTGATACTCCAATCAGTTTAACGTAGATTTGCTATAAATACTTAACGTTGATAGGTATGAACGAAAATACAGCTAATTATAAAAAAACTATTCAGTAAAGTAGAATAAAAAAATGTATACCTGCTAAGAATATATTTAACGGATAAGTAAACAAAATTTATCCGAAGTTAATATCTCTGAAAACAAAAAAAATATGAACATTTGAACTGTGGAAAAAATCTAAAAAATGTGTAACTTTACAAAAAAAAAAAAACAGACAAAGACATTTTGGATCACCCTTTTCACTGTGAAATAGTAAAAATTTAGAATTGATTTTTTGGCTCCATATGTTCTAAGATGTTTTATTTGAAATGAGATAATTAGTTTCAAAATTGGTTACAAAAAAAAAATATGATTTTTGGCCGCCTTCTCTAAATATGTACCACCGTGCGACGGTCATTAGCAGAACGTCGGATTAAGAATCTTGACAGTATTGTCCTGCTATCCGATTGATAACTTGACAACGCTTTCACAAATTTGTTAAAATAAAAAAAATGATGATCTAAAAATATGTTTTTATGATTTTTTTTTAATTTAAGAAAAATAGTTTTTACTCTTTTTCTTAAACATGGGTAGTTTAAAACAAACCGCCAGGTTGTTTAATTAAAAAAAATATATATATTTTATAAAAAATAATTCAATTTAATAAAAAATTTAATTTTATAAAAAAAATACAAAATAGTAAAAAAAAGCTGAAAAGATTTTGTGTCCCTGAAGGAAATCGAACTCGAGTCCTTCTGACTTTAAACCTTATTTTAACAAAGCGTAGAAATTTTTATGAAATCAGTGCTCTGCTAGTGCATTTTTTGTACTATTTGCAATTTCTGTCTGGGTAGTTGTGAATTTTATTTTATTTTTCTAAAATCGCCTAAAAACTTTATTGAAAAAGTCAAATTACTAGCATTTTACAAATATCATTAAATTATAATGAACAGGTTTAATAGAATAGAGAACATTTGTATTAAAACGTCTAACGGACACAAGGAATTACCAGGCTGGCACAGTTTCCTTCCACATACTCGTAGTATAGTAAAACTAATTGTTTAATCGGCTAATATTTAATCATGTTCACTTCACCAACTTTTTGGAAAAATTTTAAAAGTTTTCCAATTTTTTTTCATATCACATATGACAAAAAATTCGATCTTTAAATTTGTCATTTATACATTGTATTCTTTTTTTAAGTGGACAGTTATTATGGAAATCCTCATATAGAGTTTGTAATAAAAACTTTATTTTTTGCAAAAAAGAATATGTATTACAAAATTAAGTAATTAAAGAAAAATTGAAACACTATGACATTATTAATGGGTCATGGTTTGAGCATATTTTTAAGTTAACGAAACTTGAGCAATTTAAATGAGATTTTGGTTTAATCTTTAATTTAACACTCCAATATCCAAACACAATATTTTGTATATTTCCTAGAGAATATTTTTTTTTGTTTTCTATATTACATTTTAAAATTTTCCAAACGTTTTTTCTCTTATCTTTATCATAATTATTGCTCTGCTTCTGTCTGTTGAAAATATCAAATTTCAAATAAATTTGATTTATGCTTAATCAAATTGTATTTGCTGTTTGAGATAAGTCGTTTATCAATATTCAGCAGGTTTTCAGTTTTAATTATGCGTACCACATAATTTATTTAAATGCGTTCGTATATTTGTTTTTTTTTCACTGTTTAATTAATAGTTTTAAAAATTGGCTTAAATTACTTGATAAGTTATGGCAAGTGTATGCATTTGAAGGAAAAGGCACTTGCAGTGAAAACTTTTTAGCAATGTGAAAATTAGGGTGGAGCAATGTCGAAGTTTTGTAAAAAATTTTTGAAAATTATATGCAAATTGTAATTTATCACAAGATTTTGCTTTTAATTTAAGAATGTTAAGGTTTTAAGGAGAAATTAGGATAAATTGTGATTTGGTTAACTTTCAACGAACCCCAAAATCGTTAAACCCTACATTTTATAATCCCAACAAATTTTATCAGCTTTGCGCTGATTCGGACCAGAGAGCCAGATAGAGCAAAACAGACAACATT
This sequence comes from Leucophora obtusa, assembly GCA_949987735.1. Classification (NCBI taxonomy): domain Eukaryota; kingdom Metazoa; phylum Arthropoda; class Insecta; order Diptera; family Anthomyiidae; genus Leucophora; species Leucophora obtusa. The sequence continues at coordinate 209,627,601 of OX465296.1, read as the reverse complement.
TTTGCAAGATCGATAGTCTTCACCCTCCTTTTATTCAGGCGAAGTTAAAATATTCTGTCAATTCGAATTGGATACAAATTTCGTTCCCCGTTTAATTCCATTTCGTTCCCTGCGGAAAGTGTTCCAATTTTACTCGCTTCCCCTTCCATTTCATATTGTTCCGATTTACACCTACATATGTTGCAATCCATTATCGGAGTGTGTTAATTTGTATTATTACATAAATTGTTAAAAACAAAAATTAAAAATGGATCACTCTTAGTGTACTAATTTCTATTTCTGTTATTTTATAAAAAAATAGACACCTGTTAAGTATTTACGAAAAAAGTAACAAAATTATTAATTTTACCTCAAAAATATGGGTTTTTTTGAAAATCCTGAATTTTCAAAAAAAAACTCCAAAATGTTCCAAGAGATATTTGAAAAACTTGAATGCCAATGTGTTCCCAAAGATGTCTTCTACCTAGGTTTTTCGACCGTTTCTGACCGTTCATAAACTTTCGAGATTTTGCCCTTTAACTGAAAAAGTACCTTCAGATTTCGCTGATTTCCAGCATTCCAGAGTTTTAGTAAAAACTAAAAAATAGTACTAAAAATTACCTTTAATGTAGGTTCCGGTTTTCTGACACAGTCTAACCCCCTAAAGTCCAGGTTTGTGGGACATTTGAGTGCCAATTCTGAATAAGTACGAAATTAACCCTTAAACACGTTTTAAGGTTTGACTTATTTCTGGCATTGAAGTTAAATTTTCAACTTTGATGTCTTCAGGGACATATAGTTATATTTTCATGACAAATATTTTTGCGGAATATTTTAACCCTCTAACTCTTCAACTTATGGGTCTTTTTTGACACTATTAAAAAAGGGCTAAAAAAAAGACACTTAAATTGCCGCGTTAGAGGGTTAAAATGTTCCACAAATATGTCCCTCATAATGTTTTACATAAGTTCGCTGAACATCTCCTATACCTAAAGTGGAAGATTCACATGGTTTCCTATGCCGATTCACAATAAACATTTTCAAAAGAGGGGAAATTTTAACCCCCCAAAAACATAGGGCCAGACGAAAACTTTTAAAACGCCGATACATTTATATTTTTGTTTGGTCCCTCTGCGTAAATCAGTTGTCATCATAACTTTTTTTTTGATCCATCCATATTCCATATTCCATCCATATTAGATCCACCATGTTGAATTTTTTAAATTTGATTTCAGGTTCGTAATCTGCTACCCAAAAACTTCTCCTGGTGGAAATTTGAAGTAAATCAGACGACATAAGAAATTTAATGAAAAAATTGTTTGTCGCCGTATTGGATCCGCCATTTTGAATTTCAAAATTTTAATTTCAGATTTTCAATCAGCGGATCCTAGGCCTATATAATTGATTACTTTGAGTTTAATATATTAAAAATTAATGGCCGCCATCTTGGATCCGCCATTTTGAATTTTATATTTTTTATTTCAAATTCCTGATCAGCAACAACCAACCCCCTCTTTGTGATATCTTTTAGTCTCATATACTCAATATTCTAGTTTTGGCCAAAATTAGAAGATACTGGCCCACAGTGCGTTGGTTGACTTCCCTTGTTAGTACATAAAACCGAAGAAACATAACTAAACTATACAATTGACAATCCTTCCTTGTGTAAGATAAATGAACATATAAATTTTCATGACTATTCCACTTTAATACTATTTTATCCATGAAAATGCACATTTAAATTTTTTTAAGTATTTTTTTTTAATATAATTTAAATTTTCGATATCGCATGCCTATTGATCTTTTATAATTGCAGGCTTTAGTGTAACATTTTTTTTATTTTAATTTTTGTTGATTCCACTTCAAGATCATCAATCATATATATGCGCATTTATTGGTTATTAATGTCAACACTAAACCCACACAAGAAGTTTTCCATTACTATTCAACTATTACAGACTCCTAGTAAACAAAGTTTTGTAAATCAAAAAACTTAAGAAACAAACTTGTTTTTGTTGAATCTATTTGAAATCGATCATGCACTGATTAGTAAACACCTATCTAATTTCTAATTAAACTGCAATAAAATGAACGCTATTTATTTGCAATTAAAAATTATTCAACATGAGTAACAATAAAACTTAAACATTCTTTTTAATTGAGTTGACAACAACCAAGTATTTCCGTTAACAATTTACAATAAGTAACAGCAAACATATTATAGAAATCTTTTTTAATGAAACTAATGCCAAAGCTTTATAATTATAAAAAAATATATTAAAAATTAGAATTGAATTGAATTAAAATTTATATTACCAAATATCCTGTTAAATAAACACAAACAATACAAAAATTTAGTTTAAAAGATTTTCAGTTACTTTTTCTTTTTTTTTTTGTGGTTGAAAGGAAATAAAAATTAAAATCCAATTACCAGATAATTAAACATTACCGAAAATTACTTGTATGCTATAAAAAACTAGATTAAGTAAAGCACTATGGACTAAAGATTTAGTTTTAGAAAACCATTACTTAAAAATACAAAACAAACACTTATAATGTAAATATTTTTCTTTACAATTTTTCTTTAGAATTATTTCTTAAGAAATTCTGTATTAGATTCTGAAAATATCTTACAATTAAAAAATATTTCTTTAGATATGGCATATAAATATGGAAATTTTCTAAGAATATGAGAATTTTTCTACAGAAAAATATATCTGAGTGTGAAATTTTTAAATAATAAAATTTTTCACACAGACTAATTTGCTATTTTCCATTAACAAAAATTTAGCTCAAATATAACTAAAATTCGGTATATTTAACAGTTTTATTTTGCTGTTCCTATATTACTAATATATAGCAAAAATAATCTGCTAATTTTAGCAGTTTTTTCTGCAGCATAATTTTTAACTAATTTTTAGTAACTGTTTCTGCTATTTTTACAGATTTATTTCTATGAGTGTATATTTCTTTCACTGTTAATTGAAATTCCCATAACGGAAATTTTATTCGATTTTTAGCACATGACCCAAATCATATAGTGTGCATGCCCGAATTTAACTTTTTTACTTTTTCTATAATAAAATTGTCTCAGAATCTGATAATTTTTTCTATAGGAAATTTATGTAGAATGTAAATGTTTTTATTTCAGAATATGTCCCATATTCTTTGAATTTGTTAATTAAGAAAAATATCTCAAAATCTACAGTAAGAATTATTGTGTAGAAAAATTGTCGTGGGATCTGGTAATTTTTCGATAGAAAAATTTCTCAAAATTTAAGAATATTTCTAAAATTTTTTTTTTTTTTTTGTTTTTAATTAATATTACAGTGTCTGAGAGATTAACTATAGAAAAAATATTTTAGAATCTGAGAAATTTTCTATAAAAAATTCCCATAATTTGAGAAGTTTGCTTTTGACAAATTGCCTCAGTATTCAAGAATTTTTCATTCTGGAAAATATCTAAAAATCTTAGAATTTTTCCATACGAAAAATAGTTAAAAATTATATATTTTTTCTACAGTAAATATTTCTTGGAATCGTAAAATATTTTTGTAAAATATGTCTTAGGATCTAAGAAGATTTTTGTTGAAAAAATTCAAGAATTTTATAATAGAAAAAAAGTCTTATACATACTGAAACTAAGAACGAATTTTATTTCAAGTATTTTTTAATTTTGTTAATTAATTTTAATTTTAATTTTTGTATTAAAAAATACAAAAGTTCTTTTTTTGGACTTTCTATATTTTCATATATTAACGAGTCGTTTTTAGTTTAGTTTAGGATTTAATAAATCCAAAAAGTAGTTCAAAAAGTGCTAACAGATGGGGTTACATTCTGCCTATTTTAAAAAGATTTTTCTGTCCGAAAGAAGTTCACCCTAATTTTTAATACCGAATTCGATGATGAAGGATTTTACTTCAACTTTTAATTTTTAATTATATCTTCTTTTTTCTATATATAAAAGAATAACGTGACTGACTGACTGAATGACTGACTGACTGACTCAACATCGCCCAGCCCAAACCGCTGAAGCTAGGAAGTTGAAATTTGGTATGTAGGTTCCTCTTTCGGCGTAGACGTCCGCTAAGACGGGATTTTTGGAAATTCCTACCGGAACGGGCAAAAAGGGGAAAAGTCTCCCCTTGGCGGCCTGCCAAAACCCCTTTGGCTAGAAAGCTGAAATTTAAGATATGTGTTCCTTGGAGTATGGGCTAACTTTTCTGGAAAGTACTTTCTGGAATTTTGGACAGCGACGTTGTAAAAATGGGGGTTAAAAAGGGGAAAAAGGCCCCCCTTGACGGCCTGCCCAAACCGCTGGAGGTAGGAAGTTGAAATTTGGTATAAAGGTTCCTCCACTATCGTAGACATCTACCAAGACGGGAGTTTTGGAAATTTTTACAGGGACGGGCTAAAAGGGGAAAAAGTCTCCCCCTTGACGGGCTGTTCAAACTGCTGGAGCTATTAAGTTGAAATTTGGTATATAGGTTCCTCGACCGGTGTAGACGTCCGTTGAGACGTCATTTTTTTAAATTCTTATCGGGAGGGGCAAAAAGGGGACAAAAAAAGTACCTTTTTCCAAAAAAGCACCTTTTCCCAAAAAAAGTACCTTTTCCCAAAAAAAGTACCTTTTTCCCAAAAAAGTATCTTTTTCCAAAAAAGTACCTTTTTCCAAAAAAAGTACCTTTTTCCAAAAAAAAGTACCTTTTTCCAAAAAAAGTACCTTTTTCCAAAAAAGTACCTTTTTCCAAAAAAGTACCTTTTTCCAAAAAAGTACCTTTTTCCAAAAAAGTACCTTTTTCCGAAAAAAGTACCTTTTTCCAAAAAAGTACCTTTTTCCAAAAAAAGTACGTTTTTCCAAAAAAAAGTACCTTTTTCCAAAAAAAAGTACCTTCTTCCAAAAAAAAGCACCCTTTTCAAAAAAAAAGCACCCTTTTCCAAAAAAAAGTACCTTTTTCCAAAAAAAGTACCTTTTTCCAAAAAAGGTACCTTTTTTAAAAAAAGTACCTTTTTCCAAAAAATGTACCTTTTTCTAAAAAAATGTACCTTTTCCAAAAAAAAAGTACCTTTTCCAAAAAAAGTACCTTTTCCCAAAAAACATACATTTTTCCAAAAAAATACCTTTTTCAAAAAAAGTACCTTTTCCAAAAAAAAGGACCTTTTTCTAAAAAAATTTAGCTTTTCCCAAAAAACATACATTTTTTCAAAAAAATACCTTTTTCAAAAAAAGTACCTTTTTCAAAAAAAAGTACCTTTTCCCAAAAAAAAGTACCTTTTTCTAAAAAAATGTTCCTTTTCCAAAAGAAGTACCTTTTCCAAAAGAAGTACCTTTTCCAAAAAAAGTACCTTTTTCCAAAAAACATACATTTTTCCAAAAAAAACACATTTTTAAAAAAAAATACCTTTTCCAAAAAAAGTACCTTTTCCAAAAAAAAGTACCTTTTCCCGAAAAAGTACATTTTTCTAAAAAAATTTTCCTTTTCCCAAAAAACATAAATTTTTTCAAAAAAATACCTTTTTCAAAAAAAGTACCTTTTCCCAAAAAAAAGACCTTTTTCTAAAAAAAATTTTCCTTTTCCAAAAGAAGTACCTTTCCAAAAAAAGTGCCTTTTTCCAAAAAACATACATTTTCCAAAAAAAACACCTTTTAAAAAAAAAATACCTTTTCCAAAAAAAGTACAAATAAAGTACTTTGTAAAAACAAAGTATTTTTTCCAAAAAATTTCGGTTTTCCAAAAAGTACCATTTAAAATAATATATAATTTCAAAAAAACTACTTTTTTCCTCCCCCCACGGATATCTCCACTAAAACAAGGTTTCTTGATATTCGTCATAGACGTGCGCTAAGACGGGATTTCTGGAAATTCCTACCGGAAGGGGCAAAAAGGGGAAAAGTCTCCCCATAAACAGTCTCACAAATTGGAAAAGTGCCTGCCCAAACCACTGGAGGTAAGAAGTTGAAATTTGGTATAAAGGTTCCTCCACTGTAGTAGACATCGACTAAGTTTGTATTTTTGGAATTCCCTACAGGATATCCCAAAAGGAAACTCGGTATGTGAGTTCCTCCTTCTGTGTAGGCGTCCGCTTAGACGGAATTTTTGAAATTCCTATCGGGAGGGGAAATAAGGTAAAAGTCTCCTCCTGACGGTTTGCCCAATCCCTTTTGGCAAACCTAAAATTTTAAATATGTATTCCTTGGAGTAGGACTAACTCACCGGCAACGTAATTTTTCTATTTTGGAACAGGAACATAGTAAAAATGGTGGTTGAAAGGGAAAAATGTCCCCACTAACGGCCTGCCCAAACCGCTTAGGCAATGCAGTTGAAATTTGGTATGAATGTTCCTCATCCATCGCAGATAGCCGCGAAGATGGAATTTTTGTAAATTCCTAAAGGGAGGGCAAAAACAAGAAAAGCCTCACCTTGGGGGCCTGTAAAAACCCCTTCGGCTAGAAACCTGAAGCTTAAAATGTGGGTCCCTGGAGTAAGGGCTAACTTATTAGAAAGATACTTTTTTGAATTTTGGAGAGGGTCGTTATAAAATGGGGACTTAAAAAGGGAAAGTTGCCCCTTAACGACCTGTCCAAACTGCTGGAACTAGGAAGCTGAAATTCGGTACTTAGGTTCCTCTTCCAGCCTAATTCCAACCGGGAGGGACAAAAAAAGAAAAAGTGTCCCCCTTGACAGCCTGCTCAAACTGCTGGAACTAGGAAGCTGAAATTCCCTGTCGATGGATTTTCGGAAATTCCTACCGAGAGGGGCACAAATAGTAAAAGTTGGCTAGAAACCTGAAATGTAAAACATATGTTACTTGGAGTATGGGCTCACTTACCGGGAAGGTGCTTTTTGGACAGGGACATTGCAAAAATTGGGATTAATGAAGCGAAAAGTGCCGCTTAAAGGCCTGCCCAAACCGCTGGAGGTAGGAAGTTGAAATTTTGGTATTAAAGTTCCTCCTCTATTGTAGACATCCGCTAAGATGAGATTTTTGGAAATTTCTGCAGGTAGGGTCAAAAACAGGAAAAGTCTCCACCTTAACGGCCTGGCCAAACTGCTGGAACAAGGGAGCTTAAATTCGGTATTTGGGTTCCTTCTCCAACATTGACGTTCCCTAAGATGGTATTTTTGGAAATTCATACCGGGAGGGGTAAAAAGGGAAAAAACTTCCCCCTTGACGGCCTGGCCAAACTGCTGGATATAGAGACCTAAAATTATGTATGTAGTAGGTTCCTCCTCCAACGCAGACGTCCTCTAAGACAGAATTTTTGGAAATTCCTACCGGGAGGGGTAAAAACGGAATAATTCTCCCCCTTGATAGTCTAACCGAACCCTTCGGCTAGAAACCTGTAATATATAATATGTTTTCCTTGGAGTATGGGCTAACTTATCGACAAGGCATTTCTAGGACTTAGGACAGGAATGTGGTAAAAATTGTGGTTCAAAAGGGGAAAATTGCCCCCCCCCCTTAACGTCTGCGTCTTTAGCTAGAAACCTAAAACTTAAAGAACAAGTGTATATGAAACACTAAAATTAAGAAACTAAATAGGAAACGAGTGGAATTGAAACACAACACAAGTGGAATGAAATGGATATAAACGTTGAACGAGTGGAATTGAAATTATAGACAATGCAAATGGATTGGAAGAGGGAATTACCTGTTCAAACACTATCAACGGAATATGAAACTTATGTAGCATTGAAACATACTCTCGAAAAAGTTAAACAAATTTTCTGAAAGAGAAAAAACCTTAGAAAAGGAATGGAACTTATATATTCCGATATTTAAACTTCATGTAACGAAGCACCGGTGGAAGAAACCGACGCAGTAAATTTTCCAACTGAATTTGTGAATTTACTTGAATTGCCAGGTCTACCTTTACATAAACTGGAATTAAAAAAAAAATTTAAGGCACGCTAACAACCCTGCTTTACGTTATTTATTTTCATTCAAAACACAAATGAACAAAACTACTTACGGGTCTATCAACCTAAGTTCGCACTTTACCAAATTATCTTAACATACACACGTATATTGCAATTTGTTATGGATTCATTACTAACTATCCACTTTCATGAGAAAAAGTGATCAAATATTTATTTATTTTAAACCCATTGTTGTGCAGAATTATTTACTTGGGGTGGCTGGGTGAAGGCTTTTATTATAAAAACTGTACTTTAAATAATATATATATATATATATTTGTCCTTTATTTATTTAAATTACGTAGTAAAAAAAGAGATTACACATAACACTTAAATAAAAAGTTCACGAAGAACATAGAGCGTCACTTTAAATAATAGGCAAATTTAAAAAAAATTGTCGGGGGGGACGCAGCCCCCCCCCCCTAAACTTTAAGGCACGCTAACAACGTAGCGGGCTGCGCCCGCTAGTTTTATATAAAACAGCAAGAAACATTCTTTTTTTTTGAGTTTCAATTGGATTTAATTAAATTACTTACAGTAGAGTGAAAAATTGCCATTTCTGTTTCAGCTACTTCTCCATGTCTTAGGTGGAAAATAAGTATTTGGTGAAGAATAGTCTTTTCTAAACACATTTAATAAAAAAATTTAAAGAAAAATCTTTTGTTCGCTAGTTTTTTAATTTTTTTGTTTCTCTTTTAACTTTCATTCGTATTTGATATTAAATTAACAGAATGTTTCATATATTTGTGTTTTTATTGTTATGTGTAAACCCAGATAAATAAATACAACTTTTTTTTAGATTTGTACGAAAAGATCTAAATCCAGGTGATTAAAAAATGTACTTAATTTTTAAATTTTAAAACTTTTGTTTCATTCATTTAAGAAATATTTCAAAAAAAACAATGAGCTTTCGCTAAACTAGATTTATAAATATGTCTTAAAATCTAAGAAGGTTTTTTTAGAAAAAATGTCTCAAAATATAAGAATTTTACAATAGAAATAAAGCGTTATACTTAAGTTAGTAATTTTGTTTCAAAATTTCTGAGTTAAATAAAATTTTAGAAAATATTGCGACTATAAAACTGGCTCTTAGAAAAAAATATTTCAGGATGGAGGGAGTTCTCTACAAAAAAAAAGTAATTTTATAAAGAAAAAATGCCTTACAGTCTAAAAATTTTCCAAAACAGAATATGTACCGACCGGTTAGAGAATTTTTTTCTCGAACAATTTTCGTAATATGAAAATTTTTCTTAAAAATTTTTCAAAATATTTCTCAGAACTATTTTTCTATAGAAAAAATATTTCAGAGTCTACCAGATTTTTTTTTAGAAAAATTGACCCATAGCCTGATAGATTTTCCAAAGAAAAAATTTCTCAGAATCTGAATAATATTTATTTGAGGTTAAAAATTATTCTGTAAAAAATACCTCAGATTTTAAGAACTTTAGCTTACAAAAAATTTTTGGGAATCGGAGAATTGTTTATAGAACAAATGTCTCACTATTTGAGAATTCTTCTTAATAACAAAATGCTTATGATCAAAGAAGGTTTCTTTAGAAAATATTTGAGAAGTTTTCAACAGCAAAAGCCTTAGATCCTAAAATTTTCTTAACTAGAAAAGCTGTGAGAATGCAGATATTTTTCTAGAGAATATAAATCACAAATATCTGAGAACTTTTCTATAAAAAATGTTTAAAAAATCTGAAAAGTTTTCTATACAACCTTTGTGAATTGGGAAGAACAGTTTAAAGGTTCTTCGCCGGAAGTACAATAATAGTGAAGTTACATTTAACACAATATTATTGTTTTAGTTTCCTAATTTTTATTAGAAATTAAAATTAATTACTATTTATATTTTTTGTTTACTTATGGAAAATCTTGAGATAATACATGAGATAATGCAAATATTTTCAAGGCAACTGAAACCTTGTTGATGTGAATGGGGTAAAAGTTTCTAAAATTCGGAAAATTTTTATATAAACGATGTCGCAAAACATAATAATAATTTACCGAAAAACAATGCTTTAGAGTCTGAAAATTGTCAGAACCTAGTATTACATTACAATTTCTGAATTTGTCTGAGTAAAACATATTTTTTTTTAGAATCTTGCTGTTAGAATTTTAGAAATTTCTTGAGTTAAAATGGTGTTCCAACTCAGGCAATTATGCTTTAGAAAAAATACTTCATAGGGCGAGTAACTTATTTCCAACTTAACCATGGTTAAATATTATCCACAGACATTTCCACTTAAAATTGACATTCATAACTATGGTTAAGCACTAAACTCAGTTTATGTTGAGATAAGTTAATAGGTCATAATCTGATAAAAATTTCTTTTAAAAAAATTCCTAAAATAAAGTTATTCTTTTACCGCAAAATGTTTGCATAATTTTTCGTAAAAAAAAATTAAAAACTATTTTAAAAGAAATATCTCAGATGTAGAAAATGTTTCTGTAGGACAAATATCGTGGTTTTAAAAAATTTCTCAAAAGGAAGAATACAATAAATATTGATTAGAGTTTGCTGTTCGGTTTTAACCGCAACCGAAACCGCGGTTTTCGAGGCCTCAAAACCGAAACCGAAAACCGACAAAAATAAGTCGGTTTTTAGCAAATACTTAAAGCAATTAAAATAATTAATTAAATTACATATTATTGAGCCTAGAATTTCGAAAGGGTTCATCTCTTATTTTACAAAATTCTGTATTTAATTGTAATGAACAATTTCTCCATTAAATATTACTTTAAAGATTTTTTGTTTTTACTACTACAGATAATATAAGCTGAGGATTATAATTTTAGTAAAAACTTGCACCAAAAGTCATGTAGTTTAAGAGATATTGAGTTTCACGTATTCAGTCCAGATTTTCGCCGCTTATTTTTTAAAAAGTTTTTTATTTCGTAGTCCGCGAAACTTACTGTATAAAATTTCAACTTTATATTGTTTTAAACAAATTGCTAAATTCCAAATTTAAACTCTTTAACTACAGTTTTATCTGCCGAAAAAAGAATAAAAAAATTTAACTTATAACGGTTTCCGCGTTTTTTTCCCCGGCAATGGTGTTATTGCCTTTATTGGAGTGAGAAATTCGATCGAATTTTAATAAATATCTTGAATGTATTAAAATATTTAATTGCTATACATACATATTAAATTATTTTAAAAAAATTCTATTAATATCACAAGAAAACCGAAAAATAACCGAAACCGCGGTTTTTATAATTTTAAAAAACCGAAACCGCGGTTTTCAAATTTTTCGGTTTTTAGCAAACTCTAATATTGATGTTTTCTATAAGAAAAACTTTAGAGATCTTTTAAGATGTGAGAATTTTTCTAAAGGAAAACAATCGTAGATTCTGATAAGTTCTTGTTGGAGAATATTTGAGATTCTGATAATTGTTTAAAGATTTGTTTAAAGGAACTATAATATATATATATAAGTACTAATAATTTTTAGAAGGGAAACTATTATATATTTTGGGAATTTTTTTATAGAATCTAAGGCTAGATTTTCATCTCTTTTACATGGTGGTTTAATAGAAGGGGAAAATTGTAGACTTGTGGGATATTACAGAACTAAACTTGGACATATCAATAAACTCTCCTAATATACATAGTCCGGTGATATGTTCTGGGGCTTGTCTCGCAAGTAACTAAGTACATGCTGCATATATGTATTTTGCTATCATAACTCATAGTGCGTTATTTTAACCACATCAAAAACATCAAATAAAACCATCACTAGTTTTATTCCGATTTTTTATTTATTTTTTTTTTTTTGTAAATTGAGTAACAACAATATATTTGTAAAGCAAAAAAATTAAATTAAAATCAACCATAAAAACTACACATAAATTGACAATTAAATAAAAATAAGTTTTTAATAAATTAATTAAATCAATTACTAAAGCATAAACCACAGCTTTGTTAGTTTTTGTTTTGTTTAACTCAAAAGAAAAACCAATGTACAATACAACATTTAATGTTGTCGAATTAAACAAATGTATGTCTTTGGTTAAATTCAGTTTTTTGTGTTTGCAGAAGTCAGTAACAATAATACCGCTAACTTTTAAAAGGTTTCCGGTTAATGTGAAATAAATATATCGAAAAAAAAAATGAATTCTGAATCAGAAAATCCAAAACAACACACACATATGATTACGGTTTTGTAAACTCATAAATAAAAAAGCTTTTTAAAAAGCTCTTTTTAAACTCTGTATGTTTTTCTTAGCTTCTCAAGCCACCCTCTGTTGAAGGGGTTTTTCTTAGCCACAAGTTTAGAAATGAAAAACCAACAATTGTATGATTTGTTTTTGTCTTTCTCAAAATTGGAGTTGTTATTGTATATTACTTAGTTTCATTTAGAATTATGTTTTTTGTTGTTGTTGTTGTTGGTTTTTTTTTTTTGTACAGTTAACAGTAAGACCTATAAATATTGCATGCTGTTGTCAAAATGAATCAAACCATAAGTTGCTTTAAGCTTTAACACATATTAAATTTTGTAATAAAATCTTTTAACAATATTCACACTTTAGCAAAATGTTGAAATTGGTAAGCAGAACAACCAAAGGATATTAAAGGAATTGAATGAAAATAGTGTAAAACTTGGGTTCCTTAGTTTGGTGGTGTTAAGATTAACTAGAAAATCAAAAGACTTAAGACACATACGTGATCTAATTAATTTAAGTGAACAACAAAAGTGAGACAGTGCGACAATTAAAGTAATAAACAGGAAAATAATAATAAAGTAAAAATATTAGATTTTTTAATTAACGTTAAATAAAATTTTTTTTTAATAAAAATATATAAGAATCTTATAATTCTTCGAAAGCAAATTTCTCAGAATCTAAAATTTTTAATTAATAAAATATCTCAAATTCTCCTTAATTTTTTTAAGTAGAAAAAAATGACTCAGTATCCAAAAGTTTTTCTAAAGCAAAAATATCTCAGAATCTGATCATATTTCTATAGAAAAATTACACAGGATCTGGTCATATTTCTTTATAAAAATTTATCAAAATCTACGAATTTTTCTTTGAAAAAATGTCTCAGAATCTAAGAATTTTTTTTAAAGAAAAATATCTCAAAATCTCAACACTTTTTATATAAAAATGTGTTAGGAGCTGAGCTGATCAACTAGAGAAAAACTGTCTCAGAGTGTAAGAATTTTTCTATAAAAAATATTTGGTAATCCAAAATATTTTATATGAAAAGAAAATATATATCAGAATCTACGAATTTTTCTAAGACTAATAAAATTTTTTATAGTAAAGTGTTGTTTTTTCAAACACCGTCGTATAGACCAAATACAATTAATATTGTCATTAATATGTATTTTTATTAATTCTAATTTAGTAGGTTTGAGGTTGAGAAGAAGAATAAAAAAATTAAATTTTTTTTTGTAAAAAAAGTGGTTGAAAATCAGATGTTTTTAATACAAAATTTTTTGGAATCACAAAATGTTTATGCGCAAGACTGTTTTCTCTAGCTAAAATATCTTAAAATGTGAGAATTCCTTTTATAAAAAAATTAAATTAAACCTTCAGTTATTTTATATTTTCTAAATGCATCAGTATGTGGAAATTTTTCTATAAAAAAAATGTTGAAGAATCTGATATTTATTTAAATACTTACCCCTCAATTCATAAATGCTTTATAAAGTTACAGCAGCTTTACAAAACGTCATTTTCATACAAAATTTGTTCAATAAACCTCCTTTAATTTTACAAAGCGTTTACGAATTTGGGAGTTAGAAAAAATGTTTTAGAGTCCAAAGAATTTTTGGTACAAAATATTAAACAATTAAAAAAAATCACGATTTGGGTCACCTTCTAGGAAATAGATCAATTTCCGGGAGGGGGGGGCTGAATTTCAAATAACGGTGCAGTAAATGTAGTGAAATATATAATCAAAGGTGTAATAAAAAGTGGGTACATGTACTGATCAAATCAGGGTGACTGATTTGATCAGTACATGTATTGATTTTGGGTCACGTGCACTGAAGAAAAAATCGTGTACTGATTTGTACTGTTTTCTTAAAATTTGTACTGATTGTACTGATTTTTGGCTTTTAAAAAAATATTTAATTTTTTAAGTAACAATGTACTTTTTTTTCTAGGATAAATTTTTGTGAGGTTTTATCTACCAGAAAGCATTCAAAATAATCTTTTGCATGTAAATTTCTTAATCTAAAATATGTAGTTTCATACACAGAGAAGATTCGTGGTGACAACTGAATTTATCAAATGATTCCATTGCGATAACAGAAAATTAAAATTGATACAACACTTATTTGACCGGTTATCAGAGCGGTTGTCAGAATGATTCTGTCTTCTGAGTGTAGGAAACGACATCAAAAGCTGAAGATTTTTCCAATCGTATCTTCCAATTGTAGCTACAGAAAATTAGTTTAGACAATGCAATTTGCTCGTGACAACAGAAATTCGTTGGCCTAAATAAAAAGTCGGAAGAATTAATGTTCATACTATCCTGGGGTCATATTTGATTCCATTCGTAGCATCGCTATATTTTGTTTGTTACAAAAAAAAAAAAATAAAAAATAAAAGGAATGGTAACAGATCATTTAAATTTCTAAATAATGGGTCTGTTTCCTGTAATTAAGAAACTGGATTTTTTCATGCAGAAAAATATTTTTGTCTTGGAGTCTGTATAGGGAGAAATGTGTAAGGTTTTTTAGAATGTTATGAGGGTTAACCGAAAAATTGTTTTGCCTAAACCCAAGCATTGTTGTCAGCCACAAATTAGGTTGGTTACATAATCATTTTTCTTTTTTTGATGATAATATTTTTTAAAATTTGTTCTGGTTTGAAGTCAGAAAAATATGGTCACCCTAGTAATGGGTCAAATAGTTTTATTAGCCATAAACATCAGCACAAAGTCATTATATCCCACACCACATAGGTATGTAATGCCATAAAAACGCTTTCAAAAAGTTTAAATCTCTATTTCTCCAATATCGGGACGGTTTAGGGTCCAGACTACATGATGTCTGTTTGGCCAGATATTCTGGTTTCTAAGTTGGTACATTGCACAAATATCGACTCTGCTGTTTCCAAGATAAATCCAAAATGATGATCGTGAATTTTGCGGGTTTCTTTAGTTTTGTTGCTGTTCTTGAAACTTTACAAGTCAAACTTTTGGCTTTTTTAACCTGTGCAGGTACCCAAAAGTTAGTCCATCAGTTAGGTCTCGAGTTATAATTCCGTATTGGTACCATTCATTCAACAATTTTATATCACAAAATAGCAATAACATTTTCGATATTTTTCGATATTTTTGGCCTTAGAAATGACATAAAAAATAACCGGAAAAAATAAAGCCAAAGTTAGACCTGTATATTTTGCACGGAATGGGCACTATTTGATTAATAAATGAAATTGTTTTGGTCCCGTGCAGGAAATCTCTTAGTATCGCCTTAGTTTGTTTATATCACTTAAGCTTAATACATTGCAGCTGAGATAGAATCTTTACATGGCTACTAGGTCGGAACACTGACTAATGTTAACCATTTTCTTTGGGGCAATACAAGCTTATATATATAGGAAATTTTGTTCAATTATCTTTAGAATTGCAAACTGTAGTAAACGCTTTTTAGCTTTTTAAGATTACCAGTTAAAATCCAATTTTTTCCTATCAAGTTCAAATTCCTATTATCTTTTTCTTTTTTAATATTTTAAAAAAATATTAAAAAAATTTTAAAACTTCGAAACAAAAATAATGTAGTAAATAATGCCCAACGAAACTAACTTTTTTCGAGTAAAGTATTTGTAACCATCAAATAGGACAATCGTAATTAATATTATAATTAATTATCCTAATTTTTGCATTAAAAATACAAAAATTGTTTTTTTTTTTGGACTCTCTATATTTATAACTAGTTTTACCGAATCAGACAGTTCATATACGAAAGTATAAAATTCTCGTCACGTTGATTTTTTGTACCTTATGTAATGTCTTGGTTTGAGTAAGAAAGTTATCATTTTCTTATTGCGAACAACTAAAGAGTAGGGTGATGCCTATGAAACAATTGTATTGTCTATCATGAAAATGATAAACCCCCTTTTTGAAACAACAAATAAAATCTAATATGACAATATCATATTAGAATTTGGACTTAAGGAAGAAGAATATTCTAACTAATTATAATTAATTACTAAAGAATTTTTCTAAAGTATATTTACAGGAAGAAGAAAAAGAAAACATTTTTACTGAAAAATTTAACAGACACAAGGGAATCACTAAATATTGCCGCAGTTTCGTTTCACCCAATGACTCGTCAGTAGTTAGTTTATGTGTCAATTGACCAAAGTATTTTCAATTTTTAAATTGTCTCTAAATGAAAAACTTGTTATGACCAGGAATCGAACCGCCAACCCTCTACATAGGCTATAACATAGTATAATATAGTAGCTTTACTCATTTGAAAAATTGAAGTAGTGTTTGTAATTTTACTTGTACATATGGTTCTTAATACCACTACAACTACATGAGATAGGGACAAGCTCTCAATTTTTTAATGAGTGGGGTTACTATAGTATACTATGGGCTATAAGTCCTAGCGCCACCTCTTAACGAGAAACAAGAGCCACAATTTACTAATACATTAGCAAGTTATTTCTCAATTATAATGTTTCCTCTTTTGATTACTTCTGCTTTGTAAAAATCATTTAAAAATTAAACAATATTTTTATAGCAAACGCAATGGAGATTCTGATATTTTAAATTGTAAAATTTTTTGAAGTGCCTCTTATAGTTTTATAAGTAAAATTTTTACAAATTCTACAACTTTTATATCAAACCTAGAATATAAAAAATGTTCCAGTGTCAAAGAGTTTTTCGAATACAACTATTCTTCCCAATCTAAGGGACAGTCAGGACTAGAGTCTTTGAAAATTTCTTATTTAAGAAATATTTACAAAAAAGAAACGATCTGAGAACAAAATATATAAGAAAATATCAATCTTTGTTGTGACTATAAAACTGGCCATAATTATTGCAACTTTTAAATAAAAAAATAATTTTACAAGGAGTATGTCCTTACATTTGAAAGGTTTTCATCTTGAAAAAATATTTTAAATTTTACAAAAGTAAACAACTAATGAGGAAACTATCCCGATGGGTTCCTTCCAACCGTAATGAAATTCGGATATAAAGTAGAGCTCTGCGGCAAACGACACCATAAATCCAAGTCACAACTAAACCTCCTACTATTACCCGGTAATGAGTTTTGTAAGAAGAAGTTAAGATATGTAACCTCTTACTTTTCTATTATAAAACACCTTATTTTAGCAAGGGCATATCAATCGCGGTAACTCCCTAAAAGAACACTAATTACCTCTACACAGGCAGAATTCTGCTCGACGAATTTTAATGAGATTTTTGATTAAACTTATGAAGTATTCTTTACAAAAAAATTAAACATTTTTTAGTATTGATAAAAAAGACTCATATATTTCATGAAACTTTTTCATTGAGTGTATGATACTTTAATAAATAAAATTAAAATTTTCACAATATTTTGTGAAAAATTCTATTAATTCAATGAAAAGATTCAATGGAAAAATTCCAATGAAACTTCATCCGTTTTATGCAAAAACTCATTAATATCCCGCAGATAATTCGCACAGTGTAGATTAAAAGTAATGAGTTTTTTTCAATTTAAATATTTTTCTATTTTTGTATTAAATCAAAATTAAAGTACTTCTACTGCTACATTTACAATTAACCAAAAAATAGCAGTTTTTAAAAACTACTTCTATTTACTTGTCAAATTCAATACAAATTTTTAATGAAAAATTAAAAGTTTTTAAGAACACCAGTTTATGTGGAATAAAAAAGCTTTTGAAACACTAGAGAATTTGCAATTGATATTCAATTTTTTTGTAATTTATTTGAAATAATACGAAAAAGCATTAAAAATATTTTACATGCACTGAGAGAATTTTCATCACTTCAGTAATGAATTTCTTTATAGTTTCAATGAAAATTGTCACTGGAACTCGTCCATTGAAACTTTTCATAGAATCTATCAAAGAGATTTCATTAAAGTCAATGTTTATGAAAAGTGCATAAAATTAATGAAACTCTTCATAAAATTAATAGGCCACTCGCCCAATGAATAAATCATTCAGCCAATGAAGAGCTTCATAAAATCTATGAAGCAATTTCATTTACTATTTTTTATTATAGTTGGTTGTTGTCCTTGCTAAGCTGGAGTGGATAAATAACAAGTACTTAGCAAATGCAAAAGGCATAATAAAATCGTAGCATACTCTACGGATGTACAAAATATTTCTAAAGAAAGAATTCATTAAAAAAAGTTTCGAAAAAATTAATATGATTTATAAAAAAAGTTTCATAGTCCAAAATCAATAATAAAAAATTAATTAAAAAAAAAAGAAAAATTATAAAAGA
The DNA here is from genome assembly GCA_949987735.1 of Leucophora obtusa. Classification (NCBI taxonomy): domain Eukaryota; kingdom Metazoa; phylum Arthropoda; class Insecta; order Diptera; family Anthomyiidae; genus Leucophora; species Leucophora obtusa. The sequence continues at coordinate 209,609,265 of OX465296.1, read as the reverse complement.
TTATTCTCTCAGGAAATGACGATATTTTATAAAATAAAAAAATTAAAAAAAGTAAATACTATTGAACAATTTCATATACATATATGTAAAAAGAACATTTTCATTAAATTTATGGAGATTTAATTTATGAAATTCAATGAATTTTTTTAATGAAATTATGAAATTTTATGAAAAAAAAGTTATGGAAAATTTCATAATATTAATTAAATATTATATACATAACTAGCGGGCGCAGCCCGCTACGTTGTTAGCGTGCCTTAAAGGTTAAGCGCCCTCCCTCCAAATTCGTTTTTTTATTTAAAGTTTTTTTATTTAAAGCCTTCACCCAGCCACCACAAATAAATAATTCTGCACAACAATGGGTTTAAAATAAATAAATAAATATTTGATCACTTTTTCTCATGAAAGTGGATTGTTAGTAATGAATCCATAATAAATTGCAATATACGTGTGTATGTTAAGATAATTTGGTAAAGTGCGAACTTAGGTAGATAGACCCGTAAGTAGTTTTGTTCATTTGTGTTTTGAATGAAAATAAATAACGTAAAGCAGGGTTGGAAAGCATTTTATAATATTAAAAATAGCGGGCAAAGCCGGCTACGTTGTTAGCGTGTCTTAAAGTTTTTTTTTTAATTCCAGTTTATGTAAAGGTAGACCTGGCAATTCAAGTAAATTCACAAATTCAGTTGGAAAATTTACTGCGGCGGTTTCTTCCACCGGTGCTTCGTTACATTAAGTTAAATATCGGAATATATAAGTTCCATTCCTTTTCTAAGGTTTTTTCTCTTTCAGAAAATTTGTTTAACTTTTTGGGGAGTATGTTTCAATGCTACATAAGTTTCATATTCCGTTGATAGTGTTTGAACAGGTAATTCCCTCTTCCAATCCATTTGCATTGTCTATAATTTCAATTCCGCTCGTTCAACGTTTATATCCATTTCATTCCACTTGTGTAGTGTTTCAATCCCACTCGTTTTCTATTTAGTTTCTTAATTTTAGTGTTTCATATACACTTGTTCTTTAAGTTTTAGGTTTCTAGCTAAAGACGTAGACGTTAAGAGGGGGGGGGCAATTTTCCCCTTTTGAACCACCATTTTTACCACGTTCCTGTCCAAAGTCCTAGAAATGCCTTGTCGATAAGTTAGCCCATACTCCAAGGAAAACATATTATATATTACAGGTTTCTAGCCGAAGGGTTCGGTTAGGCCATCAAGGGGGAGAATTATTCCGTTTTTACCCCTCCCGGTAGGAATTTCCAAAAATTCCGTCTTAGAGGACGTCTGCGTTGGAGGAGGAACCTACTACATACATAATTTTAGGTCTCTATATCCAGCAGTTTGGCCAGGCCGTCAAGGGGGAAGTTTTTTCCCTTTTTACCCCTCCCGGTATGAATTTCCAAAAATACCATCTTAGGGGACGTCAACGTTGGAGAAGGAACCCAAATACCGAATTTAAGATCCCTTGTTCCAGCAGTTTGGCCAGGCCGTTAAGGGGGAGACTTTTCCTGTTTTTGACCCTACCTGTAGAAATTTCCAAAAATCTCATCTTAGCGGATGTCTACAATAGAGGAGGAACTTTAATACCAAATTTCAACTTCCTACCTCCAGCGGTTTGGACAGGCCTTTAAGCGGCACTTTTCGCTTCATTAATCCCCATTTTTGCAATGTCCCTGTCCAAAAAGCACCTCCTCGGTAAGTGAGCACATACTCCAAGTAACATATGTTTTACATTTCAGGTTTCTAGTCAACTTTTACTATTTGTGCCCCTCTCGGTAGGAATTTCCGAAAATCCATCGACAGGGAATTCCAGCTTCCTAGTTCCAGCAGTTTGAGTAGGCTGAGAGGAACTTAAGTACCGAATTTCAGCTTCCTAGTTCCAGCAGTTTGGACAGGTCGTTAAGGGGCAACTTTCCCTTTTTGAGCCCCCGTTTTATAACGACCCTGTCCAAAATTCAAAAAAGTATCTTTCTAATAAGTTAGCCCTCACTCCAGGGACCCACATTTTAAGCTTCAGGTTTCTAGCCGAAGGGGTTTTTACCGGCCCCCAAGGTGAGGCTTTTTTTTTTTTTTTGCCCCTCCCTATAGGAATTTACAAAAATTCCATCTTCGCGGCTATCTGCGATGGATGAGGAACATTCATACCAAATTTCAACTGCATTGCCTAAGCGGTTTGGGCAGGCCGTTAGTGGGGACATTTTTCCCTTTCAACCACCATTTTTACTATGTTCCTGTTCCAAAATAGAAAAATTACGTTGCCGGTGAATTAGTCCTACTCCAAGGAATACATATTTAAAATTTTAGGTTGGCCAAAAGGGATTGGGCAAGCCGGCAGGAGGAGACTTTTACCTTATTTCCCCTCCCGATAGGAATTTCAAAAATTCCGTCTAAGCGGACGCCTACACAGAAGCAGGAACTCACATACCGAGTTTCCTTTTGGGATATCCTGTAGGGAATTCCAAAAATACAAACTTAGTCGATGTCTACTACAGTGGAGGAACCTTTATACCAAATTTCAACTTCTTACCTCCAGTGGTTTGGGCAGGCACTTTTCCAATTTGTGAGACTGTTTATGGGGAGACTTTTCCCCTTTTTGCCCGTTCCGGTAGGAATTTCCAAAAATCCCGTCTTAGCGCACGTCTATGCCGAATATCAAGAAACCTTGTTTTAGTGGAGATATCCGTGGGGGGAGGAAAAAAAGTAGTTTTTTTGAAATTATATATTATTTTAAATGGTACTTTTTGGAAAAACGAAATTTTTTGGAAAAAGATACTTTGTTTTTACAAAGTACTTTATTTGTACTTTTTTTGCAAAAGGTATTTTTTTTTAAAAAGTTGTTTTTTTTTGGAAAAATGTATGTTTTTTGGAAAAAGGTACTTTTTTTGGAAAAGGTACTTCTTTTGGAAAAGGAAAATTTTTTTAGAAAAAGGTACTTTTTTTGGGAAAAGGTACTTTTTTTTGGAAAAGGTACTTTTTTTGAAAAAGGTATTTTTTTGAAAACATGTATATTTTTTGGGAAAAGGAAAATTTTTTTAGAAAAAGGTACTTTTTTTGGGAAAAGGTACTCTTTTTTGGAAAAGGTACTTTTTTTGAATAAGTTATTTTTTTGGAAAAATGTATGTTTTTTGGGAAAAGGTACTTTTTTTTTGGAAAAGGTAAATTTTTTTAGAAAAAGGTACATTTTTTGGAAAAAGGTACTTTTTTTAAAAAAGGTACTTTTTTTAAAAAAGGTACTTTTTTTGGAAAAAGGTACTTTTTTTGGAAAAAGGAATTTTTTTTGGAAAAAGGTCCTTTTTTTGGAAAAAGGTACTTTTTTTGGAAAAAGGTACTTTTTTTGGAAAAAGGTACTTTTTTTGGAAAAAGGTACTTTTTTTGGAAAAAGGTACTTTTTTTGGAAAAAGGTACTTTTTTTGGAAAAAGGTACTTTTTTTGGAAAAAGGTACTTTTTTTTGGAAAAAGGTACTTTTTTTGGAAAAAGGTACTTTTTTTTGGAAAAGGGTACTTTTTTTGGAAAAAGGTACTTTTTTTGGAAAAAGGTACTTTTTTTGGAAAAAGGTACTTTTTTTGGAAAAAGGTACTTTTTTTGGAAAAAGGTACTTTTTTTGGAAAAAGGTACTTTTTTTGGAAAAAGGTACTTTTTTTGGAAAAAGGTACTTTTTTTTGGAAAAAGGTACTTTTTTTGGAAAAAGGTACTTTTTTTGGAAAAAGGTACTTTTTTTGGAAAAAGGTGCTTTTTTTGGAAAAAGGTACTTATTTTGGAAAAAGGTACTTTTTTTGGAAAAAGGTACTTTTTTTTGGAAAAAGGTACTTTTTTTGGAAAAAGGTACTTTTTTTGGAAAAAGGTACTTTTTTTGGAAAAAGGTACTTTTTTTGGAAAAAGGTACTTTTTTTGGAAAAAGGTACTTTTTTTGGAAAAAGGTACTTTTTTTGGAAAAAGGTACTTTTTTTGGGAAAAGGTACTTTTTTTGGGAAAAGGTACTTTTTTTGGGAAAAGGTACTTTTTTTGGGAAAAGGTACTTTTTTGGAAAAAGGTACCTTTTTTGTCCCCTTTTTGCCCCTCCCGATAAGAATTTCCAAAAATGCCGTCTCAACGGACGTCTACACCGGTCGAGGAACCTACATACCAAATTTCAACTTCATAGCTCCAGCAGTTTGAGCAGGCCGTCAAGGGGGAGACTTTTTCCCCGTTTTGCCCGTCCCTGTAAAAATTTCCAAAACTCCCGTCTTGGTGGATGTCTACGATAGTGGAGGAACCTTTATACCAAATTTCAACTTCTTACCTCCAGCGGTTTGGGCAGGCCGTCAAGGGGGGCCTTTTTCCCCTTTTTAACCCCCATTTTTACAACGTCCCTGTCCAAAATTCTAGAAAGTACTTTCCAGAAAAGTTAGCCCCTACTCCAAGGAACACATATCTTAAATTTCAGATTTCTAGCCAAAGGGGTTTTGGCAGGCCGTCAAGGGGGACACTTTCCCCCTTTTTGCCCGTTCCGGTAGGAATTTCCAAAAATCCCGTCTTAGTGGACGTCTACCCCGAAAGAGGAACCTACATAACAAATTTCAACTTCCTAGCTTCAGCGGTTTGGGCTGGGCGATGTTGAGTGAGTCAGTCAGTCAGTCAGTCAGTCACGTTATTCTTTTATATATAGAGATGAAATTCTTTGTTGGGGTCAGTACGTGGGGTGGCCGTCACTTTGGGGCTACGGTGTGGCGTCCAAGTTGTCTGCTCTTTCGGCTTCAGAAGAAAAACACAACACCTTTTATTTCCTCTTTCTTTTATTTAAAAAAACTTCTTTTCTTTCTTGTTTAATTAATTGGGTTTTTATTTTATAACTTTTCTCTTTCTTTATCATTCTTTTCAAAGTTTTCTTCTAATTTACAATTATCTTAAACTTTTACAACTTTTCTTTTCATTCTTTAACTATCATCTTTTTCTTTAGTTTATAAATTTTAGTTTTTTTTGTAATTTTTCCTTTTAAATTTAATTTTTATCCACTAATTTAATTTAACTTTCTTTTTTCCTTTTCTTTCACTTGTTGCTGCTGCTTGTTGTTCAAGATCACGATTTTACGAAACAATAATAATAAAAAGGATAGTGCCCTGAAGATGTGTTTATAAAAAAAAAGAAATTTAAAAGGCCGACGTAAACATACCGCCGCCCTTGCACCAACAGTGCAACTGAGCAGTGTATTGACCACAGCAGCAGCAGCAAAAAATGAGCAAAGAAAAGGAAAAAAAGTGTTACAAATACAAAATATAGTTTTATATAAGTATAATAAAAAAAAAAAAATGATTTTACAATTCGTAAGATATAAGATAAGGTCTGTTTGCTTACATTTCTAGCAAAAAATAATGAACTTTGAAAGTACTAAAGAATCGCAAAAAAAGTAATACTTTCAGGAAATTTAAATAAAAATTAGCAAATATTTCGTTAAAACTGATTTAATGAAAGAGACAAAAAAACTATTAAAATAGTAGTAAAAACTAGCATGTAAACAAACAGACATATATCCTATAGATATAGAGCAATCATAAAAAAGATTTTTAATTAAGTTTAAGAAGAGCAAAAAATAATAAAAAAGTATTAATTCAAAAATACTAGCTCTATGAGCAAAAAAAAGTGAAGATATACAATTCAAATTGAGTCTTAAGAAACAGTTACGGTATAAAAATTAGTTATATACATTTTGTGATTGTAATTTGCGCCACGCACCTTCTTCCTCGCACTAATAATCAAGGTAGTCCGGATCGGTTTTATCCACACCTTCGCCAAAATCAGCATCGCCAAAATTCGTCTATTGTATACAAATTTATAAGGGTTTGCCCTCAGCGGCCCATTCAAGCTCCTTGGGCAACTGGTTGAGGCAACGAATATGCTTCTGACGACCACGTTTGCAGCAATCAAGGCTTCGGCAATCTCGAAGCAAATGCGACTGGGCCGAATAACTAACAGAAAGGCCCACGAAAAATCGAGTGCATATGGGGCAACCAAAATTCGCGTTGAACCATCTCATATCACTCATATTGTGCTGCAAGTAAACATAAATGTTAAATTATAACGAAAAAATGGTGCAAGGAAAGACGTGGAGCAAGGGAACTTAGTTTTCAGGACAACGTGGCAATAAAACCAATTTATGAATTGGCCGTTTGACAACTCCGTTCTGAGTTTTAATATCGACAACTCGCACTCGGTCATCTGAGCCGGGATAAACTTTAACGATACGACCTAAACGCCAATCAGTGGGGCATAGTGGTTCATTTCGAAGCACAACAAGGTCGTTTTCTTGCAGATCAATTTGGGGTGTTTTCCATTTGCTGCGTTTATGCAATTCTTTCAGATACTCGTCTTTCCAGCGCCGACATATTTCATGTTGCATTGCCTTTATTTTTCGCCAACGATTGAGAAGACTAGCTGCGGATGTGAGTTCTTCGGGTTCAGCCGGAGTAAGCATCGCCGAACCAATTAAAAAATGACCAGGAGTAAGCGCAGATAAATCTTCGATGTTTTCAGACAAAGGGCCAAGTGGACGAGAGTTAAGGCACGATTCTATCGTTGCTAACAGGGTAGAAAACTCCTCAAATGTATATTTCAGTTGACCAGCCATTTTTTTAAAATGTGTCTTAAAACTTTTCACTCCTGCTTCCCATAGTCCACCCATGTGCGGAGCTGCAGCGGGAATAAAGTGCCACAGTAAACGCTGAGGTTCATATTTTAAAACGGCGTGATCGCGAAGCTGTTTTACGCATTTTTCGAAGTTTGAATCAATCTCTTTTGCTGCGCCAACAAAATTTCTGCCGTTGTCGGAGTAGACACAATTTGGGCAACCGCGACGGGCTACAAAACGAGCGAAAGCTGCTAAAAAAGCTGGAGTTGATAAATCGCTGACTGCTTCGAGGTGGATCGCCTTCGTAGCGAAGCAAACAAAGAGACACACATAACCTTTACTTATTCTGGAGTAACGACCGGTGAAACTTTTTATTTCGAAGGGGCCAGCGAAATCGACGCCCGTGTTGGCAAATGGGCGACTCAAAGTTGTCCTTTCGTCGGGCAAAGCAGCCATAATTTGTCCTTGACGCGTTTTTTTGTGTAAAATGCATTCCTTGCAGTTATTCACGCAGGTTTTAATCAGATTCTTTACTTTAATAATCCAGCACTCGTGTCGAATCACACTATGGACTAACCGTAAGCCGCCATGATGAGTCATTTTGTGGGCAAAATCGACGTACAGGCGAGCTAATCTGCTGCGATAGGCCAAAATGATGGGATATTTTTCTGAGTACGAGAGACTGGATGCTGAAGTAAGACGAACATTGGCACGAATAATTTTATTTTCATCTAAAAACGGCGTAAGCGTCAACAAAGGGCTACTAGATTCAATTTTCCTATTTTCAGCCAAGCAATTATAATCTTTAGGAAAATATATCTGCTGGGACAACGAAAAAAGACGATTCCTTACAAATCTTAACTCCTCAGCAGAGAGCCTTACAGAATGAATAGTTTTACGAGTTTTTAAACGAGCATTATTAAAAAAGCGAAAAATGTACGCAATTACGTGAATAGCTTTGGGCAAACTAGAAAAGCGATCTAAAATGTCTTCATTTTCAGACGATCTAGCAACATGAACCTGGATACTTTTCATTTCCTCTGTCGTTTCATAATCAGAGGGCAACGCCGGCCACGCAGATTTTTGTAATTTGAGCCACTCAGGACCATGCCACCACAGCTTGCAAGATTTTAACTCCGATGGGATCAGCCCCCGGGTTGCTAGATCGGCGGGATTATCCTGAGAAATTACATGGGCCCATTTTTTATTACCAACTTTTTCCAAAATTGTGGCAACTCTGTTAGCCACAAAGGTTTTCCAACTACATGGAGGTTTTTTCAGCCATGCTAAAACAATCGTTGAATCAGACCAAAAATACAGCGAAGATTCTTTCAAATTGAATTGTGGCATAATACTATCAACCAGTTTTGCTAAAAGCACAGCACCACACAATTCTAAGCGAGGGATCGACGGTTTTTTAATTGGGGCGACTTTTGATTTTGAAGTCAACAGATTTGAAAAAATTGTTTCACCAATTTGAACCCTTGCGTATAAAGCAGCAGCATACGCCAATTTCGATGCGTCACAAAAGCCATGAAATTCAATATGAGCATTTGGAGAATATTGAATCCAACGTGGAATTGTAATTGTATCAATATCGTTGTATTGAGAAACAAAAGACTGCCAATTTTGTAACGCCGCTGGCTTAATTTTCTCGTCCCAGTCAATTTTATCGAGCCACATTTGCTGCATCAAAACTTTTGCGGTGATAATTACTGGAGCTAACCAACCAGCGGGATCAAAAAGCCTTGCAATTGTAGAAAGAACTTCCCTCTTAGTATAAAAAGATTTAAGTGGAATTTTTTCCGTTGTAAAATAAAAGTTATCAGCCGACGCATTCCAGCGAACTCCCAGAGTTTTTGCGTTACTTTCTTCATCAAAACATAAGAAATTTTCAGTTAACAAATGATCTGTGGGCAACCCATCTAAAATTTCTTTTGAATTTGAAGTCCATTTTCGTAAATCAAATCCAGCTGATTTTAATATTTCAATTAGCTGATTACGGGCCCTTAAAATGACTTCTAAACTATGCGCACCTACTAAAGCGTCATCTACATACATGCACTCTCGTAGAATTTTAGCACCACATGGAAAATTACGTTCCTCATCATCAGCCAGCTGCAACAACGTTCTGAGAGCCAAATAAGGAGCGCAATTAACGCCAAAGGTAACAGTTTTCAACTGATAATCCTGCACTTCTTCATCAGGAGATCCACGGAAAATAATTCGTTGAAAACGAGCGTGTTCCGGGTTAATTAAAATTTGCCGGTACATTTTTGAAATGTCCGCATTAAAAACGAATTCATAAAATCGCCATTTTAAAATCAAAAAAACTAAATCTTTTTGAAGCACGGGGCCAACGTGCAAAATGTCATTCAGACTTGTCCCACTGGATGTAATGCTTGAAGCATTAAAGACCACTCTTAATTTTGTTGTGGTACTTTCAGGCTTAAAAACGCCATGATGTGGCAAATAATAACTCGGGCCAACTACAGGATTTTCAATTTTTTTCATATGTGCCAAAGTTAAATATTCTTTTACAACCTCATCATACAGAGCCTTATTTTCAGGCTTTTTCAGCAAAGATTTTTCGTTTCTAAGAAACTGACTTAGAGCTATGTGTCTATTCGGGCCAAGAGATGAAAAATCAGCTTTGAAAGGTAAATCAACTACGTATCTCCCTTTTGTATTTCTCAAAGTAGTGGACCGAAAAATCTCCTCACATAGCTTATCTCCTTCCGAGATTACAGGCTTACGCGAGACTTCCTCAAGCTCCCAAAATTTTGACAATTGATCATCAATCGCAACTTTAGTGACAAAAGATCTACTAACTGGACGCAGCGGTTTCGTAGGGCCAGTTACAATCCAGCCAAATATTGTTTCCTGAGCAACTAATGAATTAAAAATACCATGCTGAACTCCCTTACACAAAATCGCTGGATATGATTCACCGCCTAAAAGCATATCAATGGGACCGCTTTCGTAAAACTTTGGATCAGCAAATTTCAAATTTGGTAGATTCATCAGTGCAGTAGGATTAAAACTTTGCGTTGGGGTATCTATAGTTACTTGAGGTACCACTAACGCATCAATTTCAATAGAAAGGTTTGGATTTACTATTGAAAACATAGAAAAAGTTGTCATTTTTTCAATTTTACTGACAACTTCACAGCCCAGACCTGTTACATCAGCTGACACAGGCACGGTTGGCAGTTTTAATAATTTCCGAATTTTTCGTGAAATAAAACTTTCTTCAGAACATGGGTCAATTAAGGCTCTTACTTTACAACTAGTACCTTTATAAACAATATTAACCCACGCAGTACCAAGCATAACTTTTTTGGCCACAGAGTGATAATGACTTTGAACAACATTAGACGGACTTGTATTCGAAATGGACTGTATTCTAGATTGAGCAGAAGTCGACGGAATATTGTCACGAGCCGCATTATTTCCCTGAGACACATTATTCGATTGGTTCCTTTGGCCTCCCTTTTTTATAAATTCTTTGTGTAAAAGAGTGTGGTGTTTTCTACTGCATTTTGAGCAACCAGTAGAATTAGGACAATCAGCAAACATATGACCAGTTTTCAAACAATTAAAACAATAATTAAATTTTCTCAATGTTTCAGCACGATTTTTATTATCCATATTTAAAAATTTACGGCATTTGCTTATAGCATGATTTTCCTTACATAATTTGCATTGAGCAATATCAACTTTAGTGTGATGTGTTTTAAATTGTTTTTGTTTATTGGTACTAGTATTATTTGTTTGACCAAAGGTTTGGGAACTACTGGCACGCATTTTGCCAACACTTTCAAGGGCTTGATATCTATCGGTTAAAAATTCATTAAATTCGCTCCACTTGGGAATATCTTTTTTATTCTTCACGGATTGTTCCCAAAGATTTAAAGACAACACTGGGAGCCTAATTGAGCAATGAAATACAAACAGTGGTTCCCACGCCTCAACATCAATTTTGTATAATTTCAAAATCGACATGATATTGTTCACTCCTCTCTGGAGCCCTTTAATTTCAGTCGCGGACTCGCCCTGGCATGGAGGCAACGCGTATAACGCTGTCATCTGTTCGTTAAATAATACGCGACTATTTTCATATTGGGTTCTTAAATTCTCCCAAGCCACTTCAAAATTTTCTGCAGTAATGCTAATATTTGCATTTACTGCACGGGCATCACCAGTTGTCTTTTGGAAAAGGCAGCATAATTTAGCCACAGGATCTAAACGCTCATTATTTATATAGATTGCGGTAAACAAGTCCCTAAAGGTGGGCCACTGCGAATAAGTACCATCGAAAACCTCAACTTCACATGATTGTACTGGTAGTGAATACCCCTGTTTGGGAACCACTGTGTTCGACTCTGAAGATTCTTCCCTAGTTAGCTTTCGTTTCGCTTTTGCAATATAATTTATGCATCTGACGTTAATTTTATATATTAAATTATATTTAGTGTGAACCGCCACCATTTCCTTTTTCTTTTCCAGTGGTTCACTTGAACAACTGTCATATAAGCATTTAAATTTTGTCCACAATTTAGTTAACTCTGTCTTTTCAAACTCTAGGGCCTCTAATGTGTATGAGGAAAAATCTTCATCCTTGAGGCGAGACTCGAATCTGACAATTTCATCCGCTGCTTCGTTAAATTTGTCTACATTCGACATTTTGTTGGCCTTTTATTTAAGTTGTAGTGAAATTGTAGTTGAAATTGATAATATTAGCCCAAAATTCGAAACTTGGTAAAACTGTGCAAGTTTTGTTGAAGAAAAACAATCTGTAGTAAAAGCGCCAACAAACTTGGTAAAATAATGAAAGTTTTATTAAGCGAAAGAAGTTTTCGCTTAAGAGACAAAAAACTTGGTAAAATGGTGCAAGTTTTGTTAAAAAACCCAATCTTCAGTAGAAGAGCAACAAACTTGGTTAAATGTTGAAAGTTTTAATTTAACGAATGAAGTTGTAGTTCAAAAATCCGCAAAACTTGGTAAAATTATGAAAAATTTATTCAGCAATCGAAGTTGTATATAAAAATAGGAAAAAACTTGGTAAATGGTGAAAGCCGTATAAAATTTCCTTTCGCAATCGAAATTAACAGCAAACTTGGTACAAAACAAATGCCAAGGACAAAATTGCACCGCAAATTAATCCAAGAACCACAAATCCAGAAGCAAAGTTTCAAAAAATCTGTAGGAATTTGTAAAAAATCGATGAGTGGCTTTAAATGGCGTTAAACTTGTGAAAAGTTTGATAATTTTCACCGAAAAATTCAAAATGTTTTACAACAAACAATAAAAAGGCTTCGTATTTTCAATTAAATGTAAGATTCAAGCAGCAACAAAATAAATTATATTTCCAAAAATTGTACCCCAAGTACAGCAGCTTAAGACTCGCTGACAAATTTTGTATTCCAAAAATATTCAGCGAGCAACCAAAATTTCAATGCGGGGAAGAAATTTTACAAAAATATTTAAAAATTTTGTAAAATAATCCAAAATTTTCACTAAAGCAGCAACTGTGCAAAAAAAAAATTCAAAACAACAGGAACAATTGATGAAGTCTTAAAGATGGATGCTTTTTCGTTTTTTCTTTTTTTGGATTGCGAAGAAAATTGAAAAAAAAGATGGCTTTTTAATTTGCGCCAGTAGAATCGTGAAAAAAGATGGCTGCTAAAGAGCAATAAATGGCTTAAGGCGCGAATTTTTATTAAAACAAAAGGGTTGCAAAAAATGGCGGTGTGATTAAAAATGTCGCGTCGAAATTGATGTAACCTCAAACTGAGCCACAATATCGTAGATATTTTCCAAATATAAATAAAATTTCACGTACGTACCTCGTTTCAGCTTTCAATTTATGATGTTCCTTACCGGGAGATGGACCAAATGTTGGGGTCAGTACGTGGGGTGGCCGTCACTTTGGGGCTACGGTGTGGCGTCCAAGTTGTCTGCTCTTTCGGCTTCCGAAGAAAAACACAACACCTTTTATTTCCTCTTTCTTTTTTTAAAAAAACTTCTTTTCTTTCTTGTTTAATTAATTGGGTTTTTATTTTATAACTTTTCTCTTTCTTTATCATTCTTTTCAAAGTTTTCTTCTAATTTACAATTATCTTAAACTTTTACAACTTTTCTTTTCATTCTTTAACTATCATCTTTTTCTTTAGTTTATAAATTTTAGTTTTTTTTGTAATTTTTCCTTTTAAATTTAATTTTTATCCACTAATTTAATTTAACTTTCTTTTTTCCTTTTCTTTCACTTGTTGCTGCTGCTTGTTGTTCAAGATCACGATTTTACGAAACAATAATAATAAAAAGGATAGTGCCCTGAAGATGTGTTTATAAAAAAAAAGAAATTTAAAAGGCCGACGTAAACATTCTTCATTGGTCCTACGAAAAAAATTCTATGAAATTATATCATTAATATAGATTTAATTTTTTTAAAATTAATATCATGAAGGATAATTCTATCAGTGTGGGGTAATTTTTGCTTAGATGTGTAATTGTTTTTATGAAAATATGACTCCATACGAGTATCTGTCTTCTAAATGTAAAATTTTTCTACGGCAAAAATTCAAAAAATTTAGAATATGAGAATTTTCATATCAAAAAATCTGCGAGCCGATATTATAGTAAACCTTTAAATATTAAAGTGACATTTTTTCCGACATTTTAAGGTGTTTCTGAGCATTACTTACGGTTAAGATGGTGATCCTAAGACCATGAAATTTAAAAAATTATTAAGAAGTTCATTTAAGAGATTTTAATAGTAGTGCACTTAAATTTCAAAACAAAAAAGAAACTTTGTTTTAACTTTAAATATAAGGGCCAGTTCTATAGTCAGAACTAAGCATGAATGTTTTCATAAGTAAGTAATTTCGTTTGAGATCGATTTTTGTTTTGACAATAAAACTGGCCCTCTAAATATTGATTCCTAAGTAATAGAAAAAAGTTTCAGTAATAATTCTATAAAAACAAGCTCATTATAAAAAAATTTTTGAGAAAGAAATTTCTTCTTGAATCAAGCATCTACACAGAATCTCAAAATTTAAAATGCTTATTTAATGTGAAATTCTAAAATGTCTGTTTAAAAAATTAATCGTGTTGTCCCTTATAGCATTATTTGCAAAAAAAAAAGAATTCTTTTTGGGCCTCAAGGGGAGGGGGCTTTAGCCCCCATAACCACATCTTGTATCTGCACCTGCTCAAAAAATAAGTTAGTAGAAAAGTTAGTAAAACGTCTTGTATATCAAGTGTACTAGTTTTCAGCAATTTTTTTGCTGAAATTCCGTTTTCAGCAAAAATTTTAGTTATATTTTTTTAGCACTAAACTAATTTTGAACTAATGTTTTACTAATTTATTTTGCTACAAAAATTGTGCTGATAACAGCATTCATAGCGAGGACGACAACCAGATAGACTAGATGTAGATGTCGCAGCTTATCTGGAAACGGAAATGACAAAAAAAGGAAAACAACTCTGCACATATTCTATATTTAAATTTTCAGCAAATAAATTAACTAAAGTAAAATTTCGCTACAAGTTTTTAGAGTTTTTTTCAGTCTACTAATATTCAGCAAAAAGTTTAGTGATTTTAGCAAGGATTTTTTTCATTTGCAATCGAATAAGTGTTAGCAAAACTTTTGCTGAAGATTATCATTTTTTTGGTAAAAATCAGCTCGCTGATTTTCAGCAAACCTTTTGCTGAAATTACCAACTTTTTTGCAAGCACGCTCCTGACTAAAAATTTGCTGACACAGCAACATTTTTTGCTGACTTTATTAACATTTTTTTTGAGTGTACTATAACAATCGCCTTTATTTAACAAAACTTATAATTATATAAAGCATTTCCCAAACTCAAATTACAAAGCGTGATGTTCTGTCAAAAAAAATCTTGAGTACCCAGGTGAAAATGTTCATATATGGCCATATATGGCAACATATATGGGTTCATATATGGGTTTGGATCCGAAATTTGAGGGTATATGGCCATATATGGAGATATATGAATGTTCATATAATTTTTTTTTTATTTTTTAATAAAAATATTGCTTTTTTTATTCAAATTAAATATAAATATTATAATTCTATTCATACGTTACTGGTGAATTTGTACATTTGAATGAAATTGAGAAATTATGAAATTTTTAATGGACATAAACATTTTGCTTCAAGTTTAGAAAATATTTTATGACTGAATTTTGATTATTTAATGATTGTTTATACACTAATAGAAAAAAGTGTGTAAAAATTTTAGTTAAAGCTACTAAAAATTAGTTCAAAATTTAAAACTGCTGAATTATCTGAGTAGTTTTGCTAAATATAAATAAGATAGGAACAGCAAAAATAAAACTGTTTAATATATTTACCAAATTTGAGTTATAATTGAGCTAAATTTCAGTGATTAGAATACAAAATTAAATTTTACTTAGTAGTGACAAAAAAAAAATCACATAAAATTTAAAATTTTCAAAGTTCCTTTTTCGTTTTTTGTTTTTAATGGAAATACAAATCTAGCCTTCTGAAATCAACAGTTTAATATTTTTAGCAAATATTTCTGTTGGTTTTATAAACTGCTATTTGCATTGAACAAAATTTAACGAACATTTTTTTAGATACAACAGTTTGTTTTAGCCATTTTTAGTTTACTAATATTTTGCAAAATTTTTTGCAGATTTTCAAAATTTAGAAGTTTTATTTTTGCTATTTTTATCTTACTGCAACATTTTCAATTGTATTTCAAAATTTATCATTTTATTTCAGAAGTTATCAATTGTTTTTCTGATTTATCAATTGTATTTCAGAAATAATCATTTGAATTTCAGTTTACTCAATTGTATTGTAGAAGTTATGAATTGTTTTTCAGATTTACCAATTGTATTTCAGAAATAATCAATTTATTTCCAGTTTTATAATTGCTTTTCATAAATTATCAATTCATTTTCATATTTATCAATTGTATATCAGAAACTACCAATTGTATTTCAGAAATTATAAATTGTATTTCAGAAACTGAAAATTGTATTTCAGAAATTTATTAATTGTATTTCAGAAATTCGCAATTGCATTTCAGAAATTATCAAATGTATTTTACAAATAATCAATTTTATTTCTAAAAGTGGCAACTATATTTTAGAAATTGCCAATTGTATTTAAGAAATTATCAAATGTATTGTATTTCAATATTTTTTGAATCCGCTCACGTAATTACCCCCATGATAAAAAAAACTTAAAACATTACCCATATATGGAATAATATATGAATTCATATATGAAGATATATGGAATATATGAACCAATATATGGACCAATAAATGCAGTATATTATCATATATGGATTCATACATTTGAATGTATTTACCCATATATGATTCCATACATAACATATATGTTCATATATGATCATACATTAAACCATATATGCTCATACATGAAACCATATATGACAATATATGAACATATATGAACATTTTCACCTGGGTAGAACATTTTGTATGAAAACTGCCTAAATCCGTCAGACATAAAATTTAAACAATCCGAGATTGAATTAACGTTCTAATGTGAAGTAGGCTGCAAAAAAAACGAAAGACTTGGAACACAAACCTTCTACAAACTAAAAAAACACAAATACTTAACTTTTGTTTGCAAGTTCTATTGTATTCAAATTTTATTTATTTTTTTTTAGATCGCTGTGTTCTCTGCTCTCTTGGCTGTTGCCTCTGCTGGTTATATTGGTGGTTATGGTCATGGTTATGGATTAACTGCACCCGCTTATGCCTCATATCATACACCAGCTGTTGTAGCTGCTGCTCCAGTCTACAAATCGTATGCCGTTCACGCTGCTCCAGCTGTTGTGCATGCTCCAGTAGCTACTTCTTATGCTAATACCTACAAAGTATCCTCTGGTTCTTATCCAGTTGTTCATTCTGCTCCCGCAGTAGTTGCTGCTCCAGTCATTAAATCTTATGCTGCACCGGCGGTATATGCTTCTGCTCCTGCTTACTATGGTCATGGTTATGGTCTAGGACATGGTTATGGTTATGGTTTAGGACATGGTTATGGTTATGGAGGACATGGTCTTGCCAGTTACGGTCATTCCACTTATGGTCATTCCATTTATCATTAAACTCCATTATAACTGAGAAGGTTTTGTGTTCAATTGCTTTTTGATGATGCCAACGACAATATTTGTTATGTTATTGATTTTTATTTGCTCTTTCATCTATTTAAATATCATTTTCATTTTAAGTTTAACTCATGCTTACTAAGTTCGTAAAAAAATCTTGTCATTGTTACATTTTATTGTTTGATAGAGAATTTCTTGTTTGATTTTTCTCCTAAAAAATCATTAACAGGGGAATTACTTAGTTATCATAAGCATTCAAAATTAAATAAAAAAACATCGTTATTTAGAGAGATTTTTATATATTTGAAAGCTTACATTTCTAGAAATATTAAAAAAAAAGTGAAAAAAAATAGAGAGAGAGAGAGAGAGGGGGTGTGTGTACCTGTATATATTTTCTTCTTAATATTTTAATGGTTTTTGAGATTATGAGTTATTTCTAGCCGATTTAAAAATATAATATCGTTTGTTTCCGATAATATTTTTTTGTAAATGCATCACAATAAATGAACTGTTTGTTTGATATCTTGTAAATAAAGAAAATTTACTTAGAAAAAAAAAATTTTAACTATTTTTTAATTGGGTGTAAATGTTTTTCTTTCAGGCTATGCTTGTCAAGTACACAGCTAAAAATAGTTTGTAAATACAATTTAACTTTTAACTGAAATTGAGTCTACAATAAATTTTGTAAAACAAACAAATTTTGATGCGCCACCAGTGCATCCAAAGTTTTAAAGATAGCGCTATTTCGACTACCCGTTACCATATAATATCGCCGTGAAAAGGTTATCTCTATAAAAAAAATGGACTTGGTGGGCCTTGGACCCTCGTAAATTTTTAATAAAAATTTTCCACTTCATAAAATGGCCCATATATCGAAAACTAAGCGAGTTGGAGCAAAATGGAAAAAATGTTTGGTCATTCGGAGTACACTTACTTGCCTTAGATGATATGGACTAGGCCCGGGACCCTAAACTTGAAAAAATTTTACGACTCAGTATAATTTTAAATAAAACTGTAGTTTTACAAATTTTTTACTTAAATTTAGATTTGTTAAATTTAACCAGAAATGTTTTAAAATCAACAAATTTTATTTTAAACCAAAAACCAGTAATAAATCTTGTTAAAGTAACAAATTTTTCTGTTCAGCCAACAGACTTATTATTTTGCGTGTACGAAACTCAACAAGATCAGAGAGAACTTATGGGGATACCTTCCAATGATAATAAAATGTTTATTCAATTAGTAAAATATTGAATGAACAAGCGATTTGAATGATTCAAATTGGGAATTCATTCAATTCTTATTAACCCCTTGACCACCACAGACAAGTATGCTTGCCAAAGGGTTTTTCGCACTTATAATTGCCCAGACAAATGATAGAGTAAATATGTCAAAAGGTGATTTGTAAAGAAGGATTAAGGCAACAAAAGTGTAGTAGGCGGTAAATCCCTACCTGTCTTCACTTTCCCCTTACGAGCCTTCGAAGTTGGTTAACTAGAATTCTTCATTTGAGGGTTAAAAAGCACAATTGTCAAGCGAAATGAAGGTCAAGCAAGGGGTCTATGAGGCCAATTTTTTGTGAAATATCTATAATTTAGTTGCCGATCTCGAAAATAAAATAATAAAAATCGACGATCGCGCCGTTCTTCATCCGGAACGAAATGAGGGGTAAGGAGGGGTTCAACGGAGCCAATTTTTATTGGCATAACTATTATTAGGTCAGAGATCGCGAAAACCGTAAAAACTTCAAAATCGCTTCGGCAGAACATGTATGGTCGTCAAAGGGTTAAAGCTTTGGAAATGAAGCTTATGAATGCATTCTTTAGGAATGGTTTATAGAATTGGTAGACGAATATTTTTAAAATCTTAATGAAATTGTTCGTGAATTAAGCTTAAATTGAATTAAGTCTTTCGAAACTCTGATGATATTTATATCTATAATAATATTTGTATCTATAAAAATCAAAACCAGTCAAAGCATACTGCGACCAGCAGTTTTAACTAAAGCCAGAAGAGGAGTACTTTAACTCCAATATTATTTCAGTACTTTTTGAACGAGTGCAAAGGAAACTCTTTTCCATCAATTGAAAGATTAAAATATTTTTTCGCAAAAAAAATAATATTTTATTTATTTATAAAAAATTTTTTTGTATTGCGCCACTGTATATCAAACTTGGGACTTCAAAATTGTTAATCTAGGTCTAGACCGCTGGTTTATTATTTTATAAGAAAGTTGACGGACACAAAACCTCAACTTATTATATACCCAGTGTAGAAAATCATTACCAGATATGTGGTTATGTAACTACATACTTGGTAATGGTAACTACTTACTTTTGTTATTACATTTCTTATTACCTTTATATGGCGATGTCGCGAAAAATAATGAGTTGTCGTTACACACCAGCATACGAAAAATCAAAAAATATATCGTTACATATGTGCTTACCAGTACTGACAAAAATAATGAGTCTAAAAATAGATTTTCAAAAAAATTAATTATATAAAAAAAAACATTTTTTATTGTATTTTTTTTTTTAAATAAAATTTGCTGGTGCGGGAATCGAACCTGGGTCTACAGATTGCCAGTCAACAGCTCTACCATCTGAGCTATATCGACATGTAATATTTAATAGATAAAAACATAATTGACCTGCTGCACACAAGTAAGCTTACTCGCCAACATACAAAAAATCAAAAAATATGTGGTTATATATATCCTTACCAGTGTTTAAAAAATATGGAGTCTAAAAATAGATTTCAAAAAATTTTCAAAAAAATCTATAAAATTATTTTCTATTTGAAATAATGATAAAAATAAGTCATTATCAGTAACTCATTATTATATGTTTTAAAATAATGAAGAAGGTAAGTGGCTGTCATTACTGGTAGTCCAAAAAATAATGATATGTCATTACCGTTTCTACACTGGGTATATATGTATATTATGTCCTGTGGTTCCTATGAGGAATAAAGGGCCACCTCAACTTATTAAACTAGTGTAAAAGTGCACTGCAGTTCAATATTTTTTTAGTACTACTTTCACATAAAAATCAATTTTTCATCATTTTTTTTATATAATTTCTAAAAATTTTAAAATTTTAAAAATAATGAATTTAAACAAATTAATAGTAAATATAAAAAAAAAAATAAAATAAAAAAATAAATATTGTTCCCGCCGCTAATCGAACCCGCGGTCATCTTTTTGGAAATAAACTGTATATAAATCACGTTCTAGGACCAATTTTAGAGCAATAATGCGTTAGAAGCAATATTGCTTTAGAAGCATTACGTAAATGATATGATTTTTTTGGATGCTGTTCAGAATTACTTCTATAAAAGCTGTAAAAATATACTAAGGGATAATTTAGAAGCAGTGAAAGAAGTGATGTTTTGAAGTTGTTCAAAATTACTTCTAAAACAGCAGTAAAAATATACTAATTAATAATTTTGAAGCAATGAAATAAGTGATTTGTAAAGCCAAACTTTCCAACGGGCGTATTACTTTGAGTTCACACGAAATCGCTTTTTTAAGTTAATTATTATTACAATGTTAAAGTTATATTAGTATTATGATTAAGTTAATTTAAATATAATAATTATACCATGCAAATGTATCAGTTTAGCTTAATAACCATTATATACGTCAACAAGATCTGTAAACAAGATAAATTTAAATTAACCATGAGGTAGTTGGTCTATCTGCACATACATAAATATTGACTTTAATACGTGCAAAAAAACATGAACTTCATGATGAAAGATAATAATCTGAAAAAATAACTCATTTGTGGGGGAAGAAAAGCTAATACATTTTTCATGAATATTATAGTTTATTTTAAATTGTAATTTAGTGGTAAAATACAGAATTTGTAATATGTATTTCATATTTTAAAAATAATTAATAACTTATTTTTATTTAATATATTTATTATTGAGAAAATACAGTTTATTTAAAGTTATTCTATGAGTTTTAAGAGTTGTTCAGCTCTTTGTGTGTTCGTGTGTCTATAAAACAAAAGACTTAAGACACAAACTTTGATACTAAATCAATAAACACTGGATCACACGCTTTAATTCGTGGCAAGTTATTAAATAAATAGCGATTAATGTTTATTTTTTTTATACATGAAAGTATTCCATTTTGATTATTATACAATTAGGTGATTTAAATTGTTATAAAATGTTGTTTTATGAAAAGAATTATAATTAAGCAATTGAATATTAAATATTTCAAGACTTTAATCCACATTGACACTTAGAAATGATCATTAACATTAGTACAAAATTTTATGACTTGCTTAAAAGATTACATTTAAAATTCCATTGTATTCACTATAAAATTCATTAACCTCTATTAATTCATAAAAATACACTACTACAAATAATATTAAAAATAAAACAAACTTGTTTAACATAATTTGAAATACAATAATAAATTATAGACAACATATTATTAACAGAATAATTCCCCTCTATGATTTCCATAACAGTAATGAAAAAAACTTTGTAATGCTGTATAGCGTGACAATTGTTAAAAAAAATATTTTTTCTTAGTAAAATTAATTTTATATTACCTTCCTACTACATTCTGCTCAAAATACAAAAAATTTAGCAACTTTACGAGTGATATTGTTTGTTTTTTTCTTTTTTCTTTTAAATAATATTGAAATTTTTCTATATTTACAACCTCTTTTTATGTATGAAAGACTACCATTTTTTGTGCTGCAAAAAACAAAACTTAAACAAAAATCTTAAAATTTTCCCACATAAGTATTGTTGCATCATATTCATAAATTTTATTTAGTGGGTGAATATAATTCTTTTGTTTTATTCTTAATTTATTTCTTTCGAATAAAATTGTTTTCATATTCTTATTGAACATGCAAATTATATGTTTGAACTGTAAACAAATTATGTATTTTTGTTTTTTTATTTGTTTAAGATTTTTCTTGTAAACAGCCAGAAATTATGTATTGTTGTACTATTAATGTTAACCATTGCTACTTAATAATGTTTTAAGTTAAAAAGCTTTACCTACAATTTACTTAAAATTTAACAGATGGCGCTTATGAGTTAGCTTTATTTTAAAGCCTTATTATAAAATTGGTTTGTGATTTAGAGTTACTGCATGGTAAAGCTTTTTAAGTGATCTTTTGAAACAAATTTGCAAAAGTTTTTTTCAGCTTTTCTCATTTAACCCATATTTTACCGAATTGTCTCAAAGCAGTAAACTGCCCAGCATAGAAAGACCTTACCACTTCTTCATAGACACCTTATTAAGTGATACACAAACACAAAGAATGAATAACACTGTACAACAATTTCGAACTTTTTCGAAAATTAGGGGGATTGGACAATGGATTCTGATACAGGAGACAAAACAAAAAAAAAGATATACGTGTGTTGGCGTTTTGGCAAATCACATCGGAATTTTATTTTAGAGTGGGTTAAAGTTTCCCCCTGTGAATCGTGAAACCATGTGAATCTTCCATTTCAGGTATATGATGTGTTCAGCAAACTTATCTAAACCACTATGAGGAATTTTTTTGTCAAACATTTTAACCCTCTAACTCTTCAATTAAAGGGACTCTTTTTGGCCCCTTTTTAATAAGGGACAAAAAAGACCCGTAAGTTGAAGAGTTAGAGGGTTAAAATCTTCCACAAAAATGTCCTTCCTTTAATTCAAGAGTTTCGCATAAGTTTTGCATTAGTTCTCTGAACACATCCTATGCCTGAAATGGAAGATCCACATTGTTTTCTTCTAAAATCCAGGTTTGTTAGACAACCCTTAAACACATTTTAAGTTGTGAGTTATTTCTGGCATTGAAGTTAAATTTTCAACTTTAATGTCTTCAGAGACTTATAGTAGAATTTCATGACAAATATTTTTGCGGAAAAATTTAACCCTCTAACTCTTCAATAAAAGGGACTTTTTTGGCCCCGTTTTAGAAAGGGACAAAAACGACCCGTAAGTTGAGGGTTAAAATGTTCGGCAAAAATATTTGTCATGAAATTCTACTATAAGTCTTTAAAGACATCAAAGTTAAAAATTTAACTTGAAAGCCAGAAATAAGTCAAAACTTAAAATGTGTTTAAGGGTTAATCTCGTACTTATTCAGAATTGGCGCTCAAATGTCCAAAACAACTGGAGTTTAGGGGTAAACCATGTCAATCTTCCATTTTAGGTATATAATTTGTTCATTTCTTTTTTGCATTTACAAATTCTATTTTTGGATGCCTTTTTAAAAAAATTTTTTTGTGTTTACAAAAACGGCATGAGAAAGATATTTAATAATTTAATTAGAATTTTGTAATTTCTTTCTGTGCATGTGGTTATTAAATTGCAACGGCATTTTTCAAAAGACTTTTAATATTATTTTTGAGAGACAAAAAGTCGAAAATTTTAATTTTTTTATAAAAGCATATATGCATAGGAAAATAAATATATTAAAACAAAATTTTTTACAATTTTTTTACAGATTTTTTACAGATTGATTTCGTCCATTTTTATAGATTTCTTTAGTCCATCTGGCAGACAATTTTTGCTTTTTTTAAATTGCATTAAAATGGCACTCTCTATCGTGTACGCAATTAAACAACTTTTGGAAAAAACATAGGCGTGAGAGAACCGTCCATGGGCAATAGTGTTTTAAGGCCTACTGCATTTACTTTACTGTAGGCCCAGAATAAGAGTTTAATCACAACTGTGTCGATTGGCGACTAATTTAAATTCAGCGACAATCGATTGTCGACATTTTTTGACATTTAGAAAAAAATTAAAGCAAAACAAGAATATGGTTGTATTTTTTTTCGCCACAATTCTTCACCAATTCAATTGGTTTTCCATTAATTCTTGTTGTTTTACATTTTTTTGTATTTACTTTTGCTTTTTTGTAGTAAATTATGCATTTTTATTATACCCTACACCACTATGTGGTCAGGGTATTATAAGTTTGTGCTGATGTTTGTAACACCAAAAAATATTGGTCCTAGACCCACCTTATAGTATACCGATCGGCTCAGAATTTTTTTTTATTTCGATTTAACGATGTCCGTCTGTCCGTCCGTCCGTCTGTCTGTCCATGCATTCTTGTGCGCACTCTACAGGTCGCAAATATTAAGATATTTT
Source organism: Leucophora obtusa (assembly GCA_949987735.1). Taxonomy (NCBI): domain Eukaryota; kingdom Metazoa; phylum Arthropoda; class Insecta; order Diptera; family Anthomyiidae; genus Leucophora; species Leucophora obtusa. Next base: position 209,585,398 of record OX465296.1, on the reverse strand, counting down.
GATGAAATATGGTACACCGACTTATGTCGGCCCAAGGATGAAGCCTATTGATTTCAGTGAACATCGGTCCATGTTTAGACCTAGTGCCCATATAAGGGTCCCCCAAAATTGGCTTGGTTATTAACTGCAGATCGCAAATATTAAGATATTTTAATGAAATTTGGTGCGCTGACTCACATTATAGAAAATTTTGACACAAGCCCCATTTTAACCCATTAGAATTTCGGATCCAAACATTAGTTGGCTTTTACCCAGACTGGTGTAGGGTATTGTATAGGCGGCATGCCCGACTTTAACCTTTTTACTCGTTTTCAATTATATTTTTTCTGTAAAAAACAATTTTTTTTGTAAACAAAGTACGAATTTTTGTAACTCTAATACGAATTTCTGCAAGTCTGTTCCCTTAATTAGTTAAAAATATGGCAACTATTTGACAAATATTTTGAGTGTATATTAGTGTGTCGTCACGAAAATAGAATAGATTCTATTACGACGACAAATCGCCGGACTTCATGGCGACATTTTGCTTCCCATACAAAATATATGAAAAAGCACATGTCGTTGTCGACCCAGTTCTGATTAATCTCTAAGAGCGCAGAGGCTAGCGATTTACGATCTGAGAAAAATTGCGCTCGAAATAATGACGTACAGCGGCAGCGACATAATTGAGCATGTGTTATATATAACAAGGAGGCTTTATGCCACTCATATGTCTCTTAGTTTACTGCAAACATAATATACAATGCTAAACGATGAACTAACGAGCTACTAATAATGTTCAATATCTCAGTTGAATAAATAGAACAAAATTTTAATAATTTAAATTTTTTTTTTTTTTTGCAAAAACATAGAAAAAGACTCACAAGAGCCATTGATTGCCTTTGTTAGCTGTACTCGTTGATATTACAAAATGTAGTGAATAGCAGCAAAAATAACAATGGAGTTGACAACATTGGTGAGAGTATGAGAAAGAAAAAATGGGAGAAGAACAAAAACCGGCATTAAAATAAAATAGATTCTATCTCACAACAGCTACGCCCAGCGATTTTTTAATGTCAAAATGTATGGAAAAAATCACTGCGTTCTTATTCTGGGCCTACATTTATTCATGACGACCAACACAATTGTAAATTAAGTGCAGCAATGATATTTAAAAATCACAGTTGTATTTCAACATATTAATTGGTTACAAAATATTTGGCCTTGTCTTTATTTGTTCTTATTTGCCCCATTTGCAAAATCCTTCTTCCTTAATAACAACTATTAAGTCTTTTTCAGATTCATACATAATAAATAAAACACCCTTGGCCTATATAAACATTAGAGTGGAACGATTTTGATTTTTGAGAAAAAGAATCAGAACAAACAGAAAAATCCTAATCCTAATAAGTAAAGGATAAATAAATTTTTTTCTAACACATTCACTTTGCCAACAAGTATTCAGATACCTGATAGATTATCATTATTTTTTTATACAAATTCCCAAATATTTTATACGTGAATCTAATGAAATCTGGAGAAAAGCTTCCACTAAATCATTTTAAAAACGTTAGATAAAAAAAGAATCAGTTTTCCCTAATATAGAATGTAATGCTGGGTATAAAATTCAATTCCAGTAACACTTGTATGTATTTGACATATGTTTTATTTTCCTTTTTATTTCTCAAAGGCAAGTATTGCCTTTTAACAGGATACTTACACACAATAATATTTTGCTAAATCCTCACACATACTTATAGCAAGGAGATTTACTAAATAGTAAATTGCGATGAAGCCTTAAAGGTTACAAGGAAACATTTTTTTCCCCTCAATTAGATTATTCAAAATACCGGAGCTTTCGAAAAACCTGTTTATAAAAAAATGGCTAACCGGATTTTTTCGGGTTTTTATTAAAGGTAATTTTTAAGCGACTGTAAAAAATTCTAATAAAAAGCTATTAAAAACAAAAAACCTACAAAAAGAATTATAATATTTTTAAAAAGCATGGGTTCGTTTAAAATCTAATACTCTGATATGTCATATTTTAATCAAATTTGTGCCAAAAAGTGTTTCTGTATTTCTCGAATCGAAAAATTTGTCTCAAAAATATGTGAAATGCACTGCTGCCAATTTGGCAATTTTTTCGTCATATCGAGTGATTTCAATTTACCTACAGCGGACAAGCATATCGTTTAGCCAAGAAAATGTAGCGTCTGTTGAATTTTTTTTTTAATTTACCACTGTGTCTCATTCAAAAATGATTACAGTCGCTCAGATTACGCTCATTTAGTAAGTAATAAAAGGATTGAAAATATCGATATAATATTATAGTCTTTATACATATAATTAGAAGTGGAATTTGTAAGCACAGTTTCATCGCTTATCGCCTCTATTGAAACTAAGCTGTTAAGTGTCATTGGCGTCATACATAATAAATACGCAGTTTTTCTTCTTCGGTTTATAAATGATGTTTACTACTTATTTTTCGCACTCCTTTTTTTTGCAGCAAAAGTAAATAATGCAAGGACAAATAATATCACCCAGCAGAAATTTGAAAGCATTTAGTTTTTTAGTGCTTTTTTTATAGCTTGTTAAAATGCTTCAACCAAAGCATTTAACCGTGAACAGAAGCAGTAATTCTCACTCAATGAATTATGTAGGCAGAATCAACTACAGTTAAGGTATTTTACGGGTAACGGTAGTCAATTGAAAGGTGTAAGAATCGATAACGGTATTTTAGTGGTATTGCCTGCCATCTCTGGTTGAAATGTTTTAACAAGCTTCCCAGAAAACATTTTTTCTTTGTTGGGTTAGAGGTTAAAGTAGTTCAAATCCAACACGAGTACAGCATATGAAAATATTATTTAATCTCCGTTTGTTTTAGACTATTCAATAACACAGCTCTACAAAATAAGACAATATTTATAAGTTGCACAACTTTGCAATGCATTTGGGATAACTAGGGTGTACTGATTTCGAATCTGGCTCTAGATTTTGCACAATTAGCGATTTTACTTTTTTTAATGTTTTTTTTTTCTTTATTTTAAATACATATAAGACGAAGTCCGATTTTAAATATCGAAGCCAATATGGAAAAAAAATCCAAAATTTGTATAAATGTCATATTGCATAAACAACTTATTTGGTAATTAAATTTATGATTTAAATACTAACTTTCAAAAGCACAATATTTTGCAAAAAAATCAATAGTGAATGAAATCTGATGTTTTTAGTAGAAAAGAATTCAGTAATAGTACAGTAGAATATTTTTTTTTATCTAAATTTAATTAAAAAAGGCTCTAAATTTAAATTTAATTAAAAAAGGTATATAATTTATTTATGCAATATGATATATAGAAAAATGATGTACTTTTTTCTTTAAAAATTTTTTTCTAAAAAAACCTTAAAAAAGGTTATTGGGCTTAAACTACGTAAAGGATTTTCTTTCTGAAGCTATAGTTACTAATTTATAAATTTTCAATTGTAAAAATCGGTTGAAAAATGTAAAAAATTAAAATCGCGAATTGTGCAAAACCTAGAGCCAATTCGAACAAACTCGTTGCAGATTCGAAATCAGCACTTTCCAATTATCCTAAATCCACTGCACTATCATTCACTTTTATTGTTTTTTGTAGAACAGTGTAATGTACAATATGTTATTTTTCGCTTTATTACGCCTTAAATAATTATATATTTTGTTCCACTTCCTGTGACCTTCTTATATTTTAATGAACTCTTGTTTTACTCAAATACGACACAGTCCTTTTTTAATTTTCTTCACGTAAAGGGAATATATCTTTATATTTGTTATTGCTTGATTATGCCGTTTAAAGGAATATGTTTTCTGGTTATTTAAATACGAGTACTTCTATTCATTTGTCGTTGATGCTAACTCCTTTGATTAAATATAATGGGTCATATGCATAATCACTTTTAAAATTTATAAAACAAAATTTTCATAAAAAAAATCATTTTACAAACGTATTATAAGGTTTCTAAATTATTATGCATAATAGAGTAGAGAGTAAAAAATAGGGTGTTAGAAAATTGGATTTCTACAGTGTAAACCGGCCAGGCCGTTTGCATTTATATCCTCAAAATTACCCTAAAAGACGTTCATAGCTTTATCCATCTATAACTCTTAAACGAAAAGTTTCTGATAATTACGTTACACAACTCTTTTTTGCATTATGAAAGGGAAAATATTTTCATGATACAAACTTTTAACCCACTCATGACGGTTAGTGGTGTTTTAAGTGGTAGAAGTCAAAATTTGTGTCAAAACTAAAATTTGGATGTCTCTCATTTAATTTTGGAAATTTTGTAAATATGTACGTTTACTCTTCATCACATAATAGGAAATTTAACATTGAAGAGTTAGGGGTAAGTTGAAGAGTTGGAAGGTTAAAATGTTCCGCAAAAATATTTGTCATCAAATTCTTCTATAAGTCTGTGCATACATCAAAGTTGAAAATTTAAGATCAGTGCCAGAAATAAGTCAAAACTTAAAATACGTTTAAGGGAAAATTTCATATTTATTCAGACTTTGCGCTCAAATGTCGCGAAAACCTGGATTCTAGGAGGAAACCATGTGAATCTTCCATTTTAGGTAGAGGATGTGTTCAGCGAACTTATGTAAAACACTACGAGGAACATTTTTGTGGAACATTTTAATCCTCTTTTCAAATTACGGGTCTTTTTTGTCCCTGTTTAACAGTAAGAGGTTTAAAATATTTCAAAAAATATTCCTCGTAGTATTTCACATAAGTTTGCTAAGCATTCACATGGTTTCCTAGTGAACATATGTAAAAATCTATAACCCAGAATCAGTTTTTGGCGTTTCTGTCTGGACGAAATATTTAAAAAAAAAGCGTATTTTGTTTTTAATCCGCTTATTTCCTATTATATGATCAAGAGTATACGTATTTACCAGGGTTGGCAGGCAATACCGCTAAAATACCGTTATCGATTCAAAACCCTTTCAACTGACTACCGTTACCCCTAAAATACCGTTACCAAAATAACCGAAATACCATTATCCTTAAAATACCGTTACCGAAATAACTGAAATACCACTATCCTTAAAATACCGATACCGAAATAAATGAAATATCGATGCCCTTAAAATACCGTTACCGAAATAAATGAAATACCTCACTGAAAATATTATTACAGTAACTGACTGTAGTTTATTTAAAAAGTTATCCGTACATTTATTTTTAAATGATTATTAAGTTCGAATACAAAGAAAAATATATTTTTTAACTGTTTTTGTCGTTTATTTAAAAAATAAATTCCATATAAATACGGATTTTCTGTTACAGTTAATATTTTCATTTAAAATGTTTTGTTAAAAAAAGAATTCCTTTTCGATTTCTAGGTCAGTTAAAAAAATGAAATAAACTAAATATCATTAATTCTTACGGATTTTGTAGTTAATTTTTTGAAATTTAGAAAAACGAAATAAATGAAAAACAATTATTTTTTAAGGATTTTGTAGTTCATTTATTAACATTTAAAAATAAATGAAAAGTTCTTTTGATATAAATCAAAAGTCAGTAGACCGGTTTTCAAGTGATTTTTCATTTATTTTAAATTACATTTTCAGTTAATTTAAACTACAAACTATTTTGAGTGCTTTACCCCTAAAATACCGTTACCATTATTTTTAATTTTCTGCTTTTTGTAATTACTCGTGGGTCTTGAGTATTTTTCGCACTTTAAGTTGGCTAATTGGTTTTGTTATACCCTACACCACTATGTGGTCAAGGTATTATAAGTTTGTGCTGATGTTTGTAACACCAAAAAATATTGGTCCTAGAACCACCTTTTAGTATACCGATCGGCTCAGAATTTTTTTTATTTCGATTTAACGACGTCCGTCTGTCCGTCCGTCCGTCCCTCCGTCCGTCTGTCTGTCTGTCCATGCATTCTTGTGCGCACTCTACAGGTCGTAAATATTCCGATATTTCGATGAAACTTGGTACACCCACTTATGTCGGCCCAAGGACGAAGCCTATTGATTTTGGTTAAAATCGGTCCATATTTAGACCTAGTGCCCGTATAAGGGTCCCCCCAAAATTATATTGTTTATACGCTGCAGGTCGCAAATAATAAGAGATTTTGATGAAATTTGGTACACCGACCTATGTCAGCCCAAGGACGTAGCCTATTGATTTTGGTTAACACCGGTCCATGTTTAGACCTAGTGCCCATATAAGGGTCCCCCCAAAATTATATTGTTTATACGCTGCAGGTCGCAAATATTAAGATATTTTGATGAAACTTGGTACACCGACCTATATCAGCCCAAGGACGAAGCCTATTGATTTTGGTTAACAGCGGTCAATGTTTAGACCTAGTGCCCATATAAGGGTCCCCCCAAAAATTGGCTTGGTTACAAAGTGCAGGTCGCAAATATTAAGATATTTTAATAAAATTTGGTTCGCTGACTTACATTATAGAAAATTTTGACACAGGTCCCATTTTAACCCATTCGAATTTCGGATCCAAACATTAGTTGGCTTTTAACCAGACTGGTGTAGGGTATTGTATAGTCGGCATGGCCGACTTTAACCTTTTTACTCGTATTTAATCTGGTTTGTTTTTTGTAAAAAAATTTCGGGATGCATCGAAACAACTGACTACCGTTATCCTTAAAATACCGTTACCGAAATAACTGAAATTTCACTAACCTTAAAATACCGTTACCGAAATAATCAAAATACCGTTATCCTTAAAATACCGTTACCGAAATAACTAAAAAACCGTTATCCTTAAAATACCGATACCGAAATAAATGAAATAGCGTTACCCTTAAAATAACGTTACCGAAATAATCTAAAATAGCGTTACCCTTACCGATAACCGCATCATTTCGGTTACTATCCAAGGTATTTACAGATTTCCAAAATTAAATGAGAGACATTCAAAATATATTTTTGACACTACTTTCGATGTTTACTGCTTAAAACACCACTAACGGTCATGAGAGGGTTAAAAGTTTGTGTAAAGAAAATGTTTGCCTATTCATTGTGTAAACAACAGCTATGTAACTTAATGACAAGAAACTTCCAGTTTAAGAGTTATAGATGGATAAATCCAAGAACCTTTTTTAAGGACATAAATGCAAACGGCCTGGCTGGTTTATACCGTAGAAACCTATTTTTGCACAGATTTTAGTTTATACTATCAACCTATCCGAAAATGCGCGGGGAGCTGTAAAAATAACACTTTTGCAGATATGGGTGCTCTAATGTATATGCACCTAAAAATTTAGAAACTAGTACTCCCGTCGCATTTTAGGAATCTCCCTTAATGATTACCTAATATTCAAAAACCTAGTCTTTTTACATAAGGTTAATTATACCAAGGAACCGGAATATCTATTTCACCGGCTGATACCCACAAGATCGCCAAGAAACAGTAGCTTTAAACAATTTAAATATCGTGACACAGCTTCTAATCAACAAATTTTCATTTATACCATCCATCTCTGAAACCATCTTCCAACCGACATTCAATACACCAGCAACGCAATAAAAATTAAAAAATTACTAATGTATTGCATTATATATACCTAAACTTATTACTTCATTATCATATTGTTTTTTTCCTTTTTTAATATTTTATATAAATTTTTATCTAATGTTATAAATCCTGCATATTCAGTTCATATTCAATTTTATATATTGTCAATGTTTAATTTTTAATTAATTTGTTCGAGAATTATATAATAATTATACTAGGTAAAAGTTAACTTATCAGATTCTAATAGTTTAATTCATAAGATATTGTATCTTGTTGTGTTAGAAAGGCAAATATTTAATAAAAATACAAAACACAAAAATATAGCCTAAGGGAACATTTATTTACAATGCGCTCGTAATCCAGTTTAAACAACAAAATATAAAAATAACAAGGATTTATTTTGAAACTAAAGCTACTTTGAAAATATAAAATATTCGTTGTTGAAGAAAGAGAAAAGGTACACATGTTTTATACCGCTGGAAAGAGAATTTTATATTCTTTTCAGATTTATAAAAATATTTTAACCAAATTTGAGTTGTTACATCACTTTTGTTAAAATAATAAAACAAGTAAAAATGGGGAGCTTTCCGCACACTACAACTTGAATATCTCGAGATCGCTAAGATCTATATCAATAATTTTTTAACACATAGTTAAACAATATATTTACAATTCAGAATACACATTTCAAAAAAAAATAACAATTTTTAGTTTAATAGTATACAAATCTTCTTTCCGAATTTTGAGTTTATTTTTTTTTACAAATTTGGCCTAGCGCACAGTGCTTTGATCCCATATAACGATGATCCCATATCCCGGAGTGGAGACAGAGTTTTGAAATTTGGTATATTAACATAGAATCCCTTAGTTAAGAAAAATTTTAATTTTTGGAAATATTGGGCCATATTATATTAGCTACATAAATGGACTTAAAATTACAAAACGTATATATTGAGATACACATAAAACTAGAAACGTTTGTGTCAATTTTTATCAAAATCGAAGCAATGACTCTTAGTCATGCCATATATCCTTTATTTGAAAATTATCCGATTACCATGAAATTTAGCACGTGAATTGATATAAGGTCAAGCCATATTTGTGCCAAATTTGGGTAAAATCGATTCATTAATAAAATAGTAATGCCTGTTATAAAAAATGCGTTTTAAATGATTTTTCTAAAACAAAAAAAAAATTAAATAGGATTAAAATAGGAAACCATGTAAACCTCCATTTTAGGTATAGGATATGTTCAGCGAACTTATGTAGAACACTACGAGGAATATTTTTGTGGAACATTTTAACCTTCTAGCTCTTCAATTATAGGGACTTTTTTGGCCCCTTTTCAAAACGGACAAAAATGACCCGTAAGTTAAAGAGTTAGAGTGTTAAAATATTCCGCAAAAATATTTGTCATGAAATTCTACTATAAGTCTTTTAAGACATCAGCATTGAAAATTTAACTTAAAACGTGTTTAAAGGTTAATTTCGTACTTATTCAGAATTGGTGCTCACATGTCCCACAAACCTGGATTTTAGGGAGAAACCATGGGAATCTTCCATTTTAGGTATAGGATGTGTTCAGAGAACTTATGTAAAACACTACGAGAAACATTTCTTTGAAACATATTAACCCTCTAACTCTTCAACTTACGGGTCTTTTTTGCCCCTTTTTAAAATTTGGCCAAAAAATTCCCTTTCATTGAAGAGTTAGAGGGTTATAATGTTCCACAAAAATGTTCCTCGTAGTGTTTTTTGCGGTGATACTTTAGTGAATTTGTTCCCAAAGTTCTAAGATAGTTTTTTGTTTTTTTTTTTTTGGTAATTTAAATAAAAAATTAAATATATGTAGCTTTTATTATGTGAATGACATATAAAAAGGAGTTTTTAAAAAAAGCATTTCTTTTGATTTTTATAAAAAAATCGGTAGATATTTTTATAAATATAATAACTAAAGTTCTATTCCTAACAAAAAAAAAAAAATAACATGAAATCAATTAACATATTTTTAATATATTATCCAACTTTGGTAATTTTTAGGATTTTAACCAAAACTTAGGTATATTTAAAGATTTATATAGGAAATGTGTTTTTAAATAGGAAATGTGTTTTTGCCAAAGCTTATACTTTTCTTTTATAAATAATATTACCTTAAAATCTAAGAAAGTTGGAAACTTTGTCGTAACCCATAAAAGATGAAATTATAAAAATAGATTTTTTGACACTTTGAAAAAAAAATTTTTTATAGTTAAATTAAGAAATTGGTTATTTTCTTTATTTTTTCTTATACAAAATTATAAGAGCATGACAAAAGATTTAAAAATTTTAAAATCAATTAACATAATTTTTTTAAAGTTTTATTTAACTTTTGATATTTTTTTAGCTCCCAGCAAAAATATTGTAAAAATTCAAAAAAATAATTTGATATGTTAATTGCAGATTTTTTTTAAATTTTATTGTTTTACAAAATTATAAAAATAGATTTTTTAACACTTGGAAAAAAAAATTTTTTTATAGTTAAATTAAGAAATTGGTTCTTTTCTTTATTTTTTCTTATACAAAATTACACTGTGGAACAAATTCAGGTTAGCAAAAGTTAGGTCGATTCTGAGAGTGAGGGGTGAAAATAGAGGCTAAATTAGAAGACCCGTATCGCGGCGTTTGCTTATGTTAGTTCGAATTTTTTATATAATTTTTTGGCTATAACTCGTCGACTAATTGATATTTTTTAAATCCAAATTATAGCTAGAGACCTGAACAACAATTTAAAAAAACAAAAAAAAAACAAACAAAAATCAATAAAATCAATTTTTTTTAATTGTTGCACAGGTTTCTAGCAATAATTTGGCTTTTACATATTTAAAAAATATCAATTAGTCGACGAGTTATAGCCAAAAAACCATATACACAATATGAAAAAATTCGAACTAACATAAGCAAACGCCGCGATACGGGTCTTCTAATTTAGCCTCTATTTTCACCCCTCACTCTCAGAATCGACCTAACTTTTGCTAACCTGAATTTGTTCCACAGTGTTATAAGAGCATGACAAAAAATTTTAAAATCAATTAACTTATTTTTTTTTTAAGTTTTATTTAACTTTTGATATTTTTTTTAGCTCCCAGCAAAAATATTGTAAAAATTCAAAAAAATAGCATATTTTTTTACAATTTTATTATCTTGATTCGAATATACTCAAATACTGAAAAAAAGAAAAATTTTAAAGATATCTGAATTTTTATATGAATTTTTACCAATTTTTTTTGTAAGACCCAAAAAATTCATATTTTTGCATTACATGCTATGTTAAAAATTTAGCGACTTTAGCGACCTCTAGTGTAGACAGCATAAAAGGATAATAATTACAAGATTAAATAATTTTAGTATATATACAAAAAAAATATTTTCGTCGAAATCGGAGACATAATTTTTTTTTTTATTTTTGTCTATTGGACAAGGCACTGTGAAAATTGATGTATTTCGACCACTGCCAAATGTAGGGTTTATGTTAAAAATGAGAAAAACTTAGCACTAAACACATCCTTAAAGGATGGCCTTTTACTATGTAAACATATAAAATAAACATTTGCAACAAAATTTTTTACAAATTTTAAAAGAGTGCCTTCATTATTCAAAAATTAACGATCTTTTGGTTAAAATTCAAAGTTTCGAATTTAGACCTTTTTTACGACTTAACGGAATAAGATGTTTCAAAGGTTTTTTCTTTATGTTTGCTTAGAACTTTGTCGACTGGTGTACTTTTAATTAAAATCGGACCAGTATTAAAAAAGTCATAAGCAAAAAGCCAAAAAGAGTCGAGTCAAAAAATGAAAAATTTTTTTTTCGAACTGAAATATTTCTTAAACTGTAAAAGATACAAAATCATGTCTTGTTTAGCAGAATCCAAAAAGGTGAAAATTATTAAAATTGGTTAGTATTTAAGAAAGTTACAAGCAGCACAAAGTTTTTCATACCCGAGATAGTTATTTTTCGCCCCCTGTAACTCCGTCCCTGGTTCAGTTACAGACTTAATAGGATGTGATTCTGAAAATTTAACTCCTCCTCTACAACCATTTCAATTTTCAGACAAATACGTTCAGTACTTTAGAAGTTCCATACACTCAAAATAGTTTGTAGTTTAAATTAACTGAAAATGTAATTTAAAATAAATGAATAATCACTTGAAAACCGGTCTATCGACTTTTCATTAAAATCAAAAAAACTTTTCATTTATTTTCAAATGTTAATAAATAAACTACAAAACCCTTAAAAAATAATGATTTTTCATTTATTTCGTTTTTTTAAATTTCAAAAAATTAACTACAAAATCCGTAAGAATAAATGATATTTAGTTTATTTCGTTTTTCTAACTGACCTAGAAATCGAAAAGGAATTCTTTTTTTAACAAAACATTTTAAATGAAAATATTAACAGTAACAGAAAATCCGTATTTATATGTAATTTATTTTTTAAATAAACGGCAAAAACATTTAAAAAGTATATTTCTTTGTATTTTAACTGTATAATCATTTAAAAATAAATGTACGGCTAACTTTTTAAATAAACTACAGTATTACCACTTTTTTTTAATTTTGCACCACTGTGGAACGTTACTCTTTTCTATATATAAAATAGGTAGAAGAGCAGGCGTTAGTTTTAAAAAATTTTAACTCCTTATCAGCATTCGAATAACTACTTATTTTGGTAACTATTAATTTTTTTCATATTTCTGCAATGTAGCGGGTAAGCAGATGCATAAATTACTGTATAATATGTATAAAAAGCTGAAGGTGTTGGCCTATTGTGTGACAGCAAAATTTTTGGCGTATTCACTTTGCAATCACAGGTTATGTTAATCATAAATCATAAAAAATACTTAAGAAAATACCCATTCACGTGCTTCTTCTCAATAGAATTAATAATTCTTTGCAAAACACATGAAACAAGTTAGCAATAATTGTGGCAATAAGAGCAATCGCATGTGTACGTTCTTGTAATTCTTTTTAAAAAAAACACACTTCTTGTTGTAAGATAAGAGTGTTACCTTTAGTACACCGAAAATATTATTACAGTAACTGACTGTAGTTTATTTAAGAAGTTATCCGTACATTTATTTTTAAATGCTTATACAGTTAAAAGGAAAAGAAATATATATTTTAAAATTTTTTGTCATTTATTTAAAAAATAAACTACATATAAATACGGATTTTCTGTTAGAGTTAATATTTTCTTTTAAAATGTTTTGTTAAAAAAATAAACCTTTTTAGATTTCTAGGTCAGTTAAAAAAACGAAATAAACTACTTATCATTTATTTTTACGGATTTTGTAGTTAATTTTTTGAAAGTAAAAAAAAACTAAATAAATTAAAATTCATAATTTTTTACGGATTTTGTAGTTAATTTATTAGCATTTAAAAATAAATGAAAAGTTCTTTTGTTTTAAATGAAAAGTTAGTAGACCGGTTTTCAAGTGATTTTTCATTTATTTTAAATTTCATTTTCAGTTAATTTAAACTAAAAACTATTTTGAGTGTATATAATTTGCTAATAAAATTATTGTATGCAAATTAAACCCATATAAGTATCTTATGAGTTATAAAGGTGGCCCTTATTGCATTAAATGAGTATTTTTGTTTTGCATTTTGCCAATGCTAGATTGACTCTTAAAATGTTCACAGCATCAGGACACCTCCAATAACGACCATAAATTGAATTTTTCGGATTTTGTTTGAAATAAATAAAAATAATTATAAAAAAAACATTTTCCCAAATAAGAACAACCCTAGTGGTTACCTTTGTTACATCTCCATACACGTTTGTACCTACATATGAAGGCATGTAATTGTTCGTATGCAAAACATACTTTTATACAGATTTAAATATGTATACAAAGTTTCATACACATGAACTCTTATAAAAATATACCAGCAAGTATTTTTGTAGGTAAAATAAATACTTAAATACAATGTCGTATTATTATTGGAATGGAAAAAAAAATAAATACGAGTTTAATAACATCCTGTTTTTATAAAGCGAGCCGAATAATTCCGCCTGAGGAATTGTGTGTATTTTGTTTTTGTTACAATAACAAATTATTCCGCTCGCTTTATATAAACAGGGGGTAAATTACAAAAATTATAATATCAGTTACTAATTTAATTGATTTTTTACCTTCAACGCTAATGATCGCATTAATTATGCATTCAATTGAAACCAAATCAAATTAACGCTCTAATCATATCAATCAAAACATTGATTATGGATTTCCAGCAAATAGAAAAAATGCAAAACTTGTAGGAAAAGTAGTAAAATTAATGATTTAATGATACAATAGAAAAATTATATGTAAAAGAACAAAAATTTTGGGGTTAACTATTATAAGTAGTCAAAATCCTTCAGTAAGTTTTAGAAAAGTGTTTTTTAAAAATTGCTTAAGATTTTTCAGTTATATTAATATTTCTGAAAATTGTAATATGATCTACTTAACCAGATCTGAATTATATTAATAAATTTTTCCAAAAAACCACTGAAGTTTCAGTGAATTAATGAAATTTTTCATAAGAAGTTGTGATATACACTCAGTTAAAAGGTTTGATTAAGACTAAGTTCGTAAAAGATATGAAGTTATTTCATAAAATTTATGAATTTTTTCATTTACAGAAAATTTCTTTGGTTTACTGATAACTATCATTAAAACTCGAAAAATTTTCTCTGTATAGGTCAATTTAAAAGTATATTCACAATGTTTCATTTTGTAGCACCATGCAATTAATTATTTTTTTTTTAAAATGATTTTTTTACAAATCAAATTAAATTTTTCACAAAGTTTTTTGAATCACAAAGTTCTTTTAAATATCTATAAAAATGTTTGCTGGGTTAATGTTTATGCATTAAAGACCGTTGTTTACAAGTGTTTTAGCACAACAGTTCTGTGAGTCAATACCTTGAAAAGAAAGTAAACGCAAGTTTTAAAAGTTATTAAATTTAATTTAAAAAGCCTGTACAACATAACACAGTGAACAAATTTCAAATAAAGCCATCACATTTTTTTTTTTTTTAATTTAATTTTATTTTATCGGGATATGCATTAATTGCATCAAAGGAATTAAATATACTAAAAATCCCAAACGTATTTAACAAATTGTGAAAAATAATCAGCTGCAGGCATGTCCCTATCCGGATTTCAGTCTTGCCTAAGGTATTCGTCAGGGGACGACGTTTTCAGAATTTCTGGAAATATTTGTTAAGTTAAATTACAAACTCAATGAGAATTTTTTGTTCTCGTCTAGGAGCGTTATTAAACATTTAAAATATCAAAGAAAAAACAACAACGGAAAATTTTCCACAATTTGCTTTGTCATCTTCCAATGTACTACTCTGTTGTTTTGACAGATCTAGCAATGTAGTGACATCCATTCATGTAGAAACAACAATAGAGAACAATGTTTTATAAAGTGTCGGTAACATTTAAATTTGCACAAGCACTTGCATACTAGTTTTTTTAATTTTATTTTATCGGGATATACAATAATTGCATCAAAGGAATTAAATATGCTAAAAATTCCAAACGTATATTTTTATTTTAAATTTTAACAAGAAAGGTGTCCAAATGAGTTGTCTCCGATGTTAATGAAATTTGGATATGTGATAGAGCAGCGGTTCCCACTAAGTTCTGCTTCACGGACCCCTTGCGACATTTCTACTAGCTCAGGGGAATTATGGGGCAAAATTAATAAAAGCACCTGTTTATTTTAAATATTGGACAATTTTAAGCAGAAATAAGGAAAAAACATTTTTCAAATCAATATTTTGTTAAATAATTTAAAAATTATAAAAAAATGTTTTTTTTAATAACTTGTTTTATGTTTTTTGTCGGATTTCGGACCCCCTAAGATTCTGCTATGGACCCCCATTTGGAAACCGTGGTGATAGAGTATAAAAAAAATAAGAGACACGTATTTTTTGTAGCTGCCAAATCTCGCGTATAAAGGTTAAGAAGTGGTATCAAAAACTAATGTATTTTTGTATGAAATTTATCTTAATTTATGAAATTTACATTTATTTGTACAACAGCGTCAAAGTACTCAAGAAAAGAAAAATATTTGTACCCATATTGCCCATGTTGTGGAGCTAGGGTTGACACTTGATTGAAATATTTTAAATATTGCTGAAAAGGGCGCTATGAGAAAAGTCACCCTAAAGCCCAATGATAACGAATATCGAAAAACCTCAGACACCCCCTCGAACTATCAACAACAATTCCACGAAATTCCCCGTACCTAACTTAATCAAATTGAAAATGTTTCAAAATAAGCAACGAGTCCGAGCGTTAGATAGAATAAAAAAAACAACAAAAAGAATCTAGTTTTTAAAATTTTATTGTTTCACAAATATAAATTCAAAAATAACAACAAATAAAATAAGTTAACAAATATATAAAAAAAAATTTGTGGCAACTTAACAGAAATTAAGTAAATTGTGGTTACTACTTTAGAGTTCACAATTTTTTTTAAGAATGTAAAATTTTTCCACGAAAAGTCAGAAAATATGAAGAATTTCTTCGGAAAAAGTTTTAAAATTTTAGAATTTTCGTATTAAAAAGTCTAAGGACGATATATCATAAAGAACACTTAAATAAAACCTAATACTTAAGTGAAATTTTTATTTCGTGATTTTCAGATTTTAAGTTATTTCTGAGCATTAATTATATTTGAGATGGTCACCCTAAGAAGTTTTGGTCTTCCTATGGGGGTTGTAAACTCCCCTGCCTTGTAACAGCGCCTGCCTGAACCCAAATCTAACCTCAGAATATCTTCATTAGTTCAGGTTATCGAGATATTTTAACATAAAATCGAAAAACCCCCGGTTTTTCGCTACATTTGGGACATTATAACATTGCGAATTTAGCTTTGTTCACAACTAAGCTATGCCATATAAAAATTCTGGCTATTTTCTTGAAAATTCAGGTTTAACTTTATTAAAGTCTTACACTCAGGGAACTTCCTCAGTCAGAATTTGTCAGTTATTCAAGTATTTTTTCTGTGAAGTTATTTTAAATGAAAATGCGTTCGTAAGTCATTAAAAAACAAACAAAATAAAATATTGAAAATTCGTAACATTCATTTTATGCAGTTGATTTGTTTTTTTAAAAGATAAGCCGAATAAAATGTAGGTAAGTAAATTTTGTAAGTTGCTTTGACTAATTTGTGGTTCATTTTATTAACAGTCAAAAGCAAAAAAAAAATTCAAGTTGAATTTAATTAAATGTTAGTAGTCCTGTTTTCAAGTGAAATTTCATTTGTTTTAAATTACATTTGCAGCGGTCTTTACGAACAAAATATTTTAAGTGTATTAAAGAAGAGCACAAACCCATTACAGCCCTTTCCGCTAGGATACAAATAGCGCTGAGCACTCTAGCACCTTTTTCGAGGAAAGCGCATTCTGTCTAGCCAAAATGCTCAATCAAGTGCAAAAACGCAAAGTTGTCATCCCTGGTGACTTTAATTGAATTTCTCTTGGTGTTAATGCCATAAAGTATGCAAAATCAATTGAAAACAATCAAATAATGATAAAGAGTATTATAATTTGTATCAAGTGTATATAATAATAACTTTGATGAAGCGTGTGTTTGATTTTAAAATTAATAATATAATATCAAATGTTTATTTGCGAATTTAAAAAAGAGGCAAAACTTCTACCTGACATGATCTATAATTTAACCTTGAACAATTGAAAATGCACATAATTTATGAAGTAAAAACAAAATGCGGAAAAAATTTAATATCAAAAAAACTAAAACAGTGACAAATGGCTTAAAATCGTGAATTCATTTGTAAAGCCCTAGCAAGAAAACACAAAAAAAATTAATTATATGGAAAAATAAAAAATGTAAATAAAAGTAGTGGTTTTGTTTACAGTAAATCGAGTAATATTGATTTTAACTCGCTTACCCTACATTCGACAAAAATTGTATAAGTCATTTGATCTTACCCCAAAGCTTTACCACATTTTTATTGACAGCACAATCTTGTTATCACATGATCAAAATTACAAGATTTTGCTAAAAATATAAATAAGCTTTCTTATTAGTCTTATGTTGATAAAAAAAAACAGCAATATATTTATTACAAGTTTTATTGATTTTCGCCCAACAAATGTTCTTATTCACAGTTGTGATAAATTTTGACTGTCAAAAACAATAATTTTGCATAATGAAAAATAAATCAAATTTTAATTATCAATAACCAGGTCCTAACAAACAAAAATTTGAATAAATATAATTTACTCTGACTTTGCCACAACAACCACAATAATAAAGAGAGGGTCACAGACTTTATCGTAGGAATAGAGGTTTAATTTGATGAAAATTGCTGAAGGTTTTAACTATCACGATGTGATTTTTATTGTCAGTGTACTGGTTTGTTTAAGTTTTCTAATACAAAGTGCAGGATATTGCAAAGTCGGTTTTGTTCTTTATAAATTTTGTGATTTAATATATGGAAACGTGAGGAAGATTTTTTACGCGTACGGCGACAAACACACATTGGACAAATATGAATTTTATTACAAAAATCATAAAATTGATTGATAACATTAAAATCGTGCTTTAACCTTTTTGGCGCCCTTGACCAAATATGCAGATGTTTAATTTTCGCTCTAGAGACAAGCTGCTTTTATTTCTACAATAATCAAAAGCAACCTTTTCAAAGCAGAACCGCTTCCCCTAGAATCAGTTCTTCAACGATGATTTTTGTTTGAAATTGTCCCAAAAGCAACTGCTTCAAAGTATCCTCTTCAAAATAGAACCGGTTCCCCTAGAATTAGATCTGGAACTAGTTCTAGAACTGATTCTCCGTCATTTAATATAAGTTCAGTGGAACGGATTCCGGAACTAATTCCATGAAATCTAATGGAACCAGTTGCAGGGTAACTTATAATTTTGGTTTTTTCCTGGGTAGGCTCCACTTTTGGAAATTACAAAGTATTGGGGATATTTGGCATATTAATTTTTTTTAGATAACATTAGAAAAGGTACACCCAGATAACAGATTCGGTGCTGACAACCCAACTTGTTGCCAATCGAATGATTCAGATGCATCAAATTAATTTCGGTTGTGACTACCGAATTATTCTTGATACCACTGAAATTCCACTGTCATACTGAAATTAGTCCTGTTCCAATTGGTTTTCTCTTGTCAGAACTGAAAACTCTGCTACCGCAACCGAACCTGTTTTCTGGGTGTAAAAAATTTAAGATAACTTCAAAAATCCATATTTCTACGATATATCAAATACGATTTTTTACCTTTGGTTCTGAAGGGGTTAAAGACAATAACAAATAATGCATGCGAAAAGGTTGAATGGGAATGATTCCTCTAGAATCATCCCTGTATTAATCTAGGGGGGACTAAGAAAAGTTCGCAAAATTTAAATTAAATTTTTGTGATAAATTTAAGTTCTTCCAGCACTTGTTAAATATGGACATAAGAAAACGCAAAAATACAGGAGAATGGAAGATAAAAATTCCACTCCCCACGCAACAATTGTTATCAATCCTGTGGAAATATTCAAAGAATGTCAAATTGCAAAACTGACGAAGATCTAAGATTAACACAGGAAATGGTTGCTTATAAGACTAGATAATCATCTTGGATACAAGAAGAAATTAGCCCGATAAGTTCCCCAAATTTTAAATGGTGCTCAAAAGGAGGCACATGTGCATCTTGCTCAATACATTTGATAATTTCTGAAATACATTTGATAATTTCTGAAATACAATTTACGATTTCTGAAATACAATTGATAATTTCTGAAATACAATTGACGATTTCTGAAATACAATTGATAATTTCTGAAATACAATTGATAATTTCTGAAATACAATTGATAATTTCTGAAATACAATTGATAAAACTGAAATTCAATTGATAATTTCTGAAATACAATTGATAAATCTGAAAAACAATTGATAAGTTCTGAAATACAATTGATAAAACTGAAAATCAATAGATAATTTCTGAAATACAATTGATAAATCTGAAATACAATTGATAATTTCTGAAATAAAATGATAATTTCTGAAATACAATTGGAAAAGGTGAAGTTTTAATTTATACAATTTTTAAAAATATATTTAGTTAGAATATTCTTCTATGATCATTTTCTTATTGCGGACAACTGAAGGAAAATGATCAACCTTTTTTGAAACAACAAACAAAATCTAATATGTCAATATCATATTAGAATTTTGACTTGAGGTAGAAGAATATTCTAACTAAATATATGAAAATATAGAAAGTCCGAAAAAACAATTTTTGTATTTTTAATGCAAAAATTAAAATAATTGTTGTATTTTTAAAAATATATAATTAGACTTATATAATTTCTAATATAAAATTAATTCTTTTCCACTACGAAAATTCCAAGAAAAACCACCTGAGCTTTTTCACGATCATGAAAATTTGAAGTTTTTAAGGGGGGTAAATACTGTAACAACAGCATTTTAAAGGGCATATTTGATAGGTTGTTAGAAATTCAATTAGCAATATTTTTAGTATTTAATTTTTTATTTAAAAATCATGTTATTGTAGTATTTTCAAAAAATATCAGTTTTATATTTCCTCAGCCAAAATCGCCAGAGTTGCCACTTCATTACTGGCCTTTATTAAAAAAGGCAAAATCGGTTGCCACTGTGCAGTAGACCGTATCACCTTACAGACAAAAAAAAGTGGGCTGTACACCCTCCAATATGAAGTACTTTTGCAAGGCAATTTCAAAAAAAAAAATTTTTTTTGGTGAACGTAGGGGTCGCCATTTTACATTTGTCGTTATATCTTTCGCATTTAAAGTATGATACATCTATGATTTTCTCTCGAGGAGACACAGTGTTTTTCTCTAAGGGCCATTGACCTCAAGTATCCCGTTCTAGTAGTTACCCACCAGATCTCAGGTGCTACAACCCTAATGTATCACCCTAATGCCAGAAAATTAAAGCTCGCAAAAAATCATTAAAATTTTGATAAGTAAGTTTTTCGATAAACCCAGTAGTATTTTTTTTGGTTGCCGTACGTAGGGGTCGCCTTTTTAATTTTTTTTTTCTGACTTTAAATGCCGAAGCTATAGCGAAAAATTAAAAAAGGTGACTCCTACGTTCGGGAAAAAAATTTTTTTTTTGAAATTGCCTTGCAAAAATACTTCATATTGGAGGTTGTACGGCGAACTTTTTTTGCGGAACGGTCTACCGTGCAGGCTTCATTAATTACCGGAAAATAAAAATGTAAAGTGATTCTTAATTTCAGATAAAATCTCTAGTCCTTATCCTTAAAGACTGCGTGCAATTCTTTGGATGTAGTTTTTTCTTTCTGTTCTACTGTATTATGCGAAATAAGATTTATAATAAAGACAATGATAAAAAACGCTCCAAAATAATTTTTTGTATAAATTTAATGCATAGAATATTCCCAATAAACACTGAAAAACTAAAAATTCAAGTGCTGTAAAAAATGCTTGAATTCAGCTTTATTTTAAGTGTTTTTTTCCAGTGAAAATCCAGGTCATGCAAATTAAAATATTTTGTTTTTCTATTATTTCAATACTGAAAAATAAACAAACTAAAAAACGTTTTTTATATGGAAATTTAAAAGGGATCTGAATTTCTTCCTTGGATTCTAATAAATATGTAAGTAATTGATCTTTCTTTGAGCATAAACTTTATTCTAACATTATTCTTTTCTCCTTAGCTAAAAAAAGCACAACCACATTTGATGCTGCCAGAAAAGGGAAGGAGAAATTACAAATAATTGGTTTCCGTCGCCTTGAAATGTTCGATATTAAAAGAAAAATAAAAATGTTAAATGTATGACAAAATAATTATATAGCTGCAAATAAATTGCATCAAATATTACAAGTATCGTGTTTTAATGGGCTTGATTTATGCTTGAAGATAGGGCTTGAATACAAGGGTTTTTAGTGTGTTGTTTGAACTTGAATTGAACTGTAATTCAAGGCTTGAATTGAAGCATATTTACACTGTTATGCTCGACTGGAATTCCAGTGCCCCTTTTGCTGGAATATGCTATTGAATTACAGTGTAAATCAAGTATAAATCAAGGCTTGAAATTGGAAAATGTGACTGGAATTACGCTTGATTTCAACTTGAATTCCAGCAAAATTGTTTATTGGGATTACTTTTTGACTAAAATATATTTCACAAAAAATATGTGGAAATTTTATTTCTTCGAATTTTGTATTGATATTTTCTGAGCATATACTGAAGAGTATGCTCTATCCAAATCAAATATAAAAAGAATTCAAAAACAACATTTTTCCTTGAGTCGATACCCCCCTTAAGACATTTTATATATTTATAAAAAATTTTAAATTATAAAATATTTTTTAATTTATTTCCTTTGCGAGATCCCGGAAATTCAAAATAAATTTCCCGCTTTCCCGGGAAATCAAAAAGTGCGAATGGAATGTTGCCGAGCTAAATGAGAAAGCAATTAGTTTATGTAGCAGCTGTACAACCATACAATCTGAGGAACCTTAATGACTTTAGGTTAAATTTTGGAAGAACAAACTTTTCTCAAAATTTATTATTCTATAATGGACTTAAGTTATATAATGAAATTCCGTTGGAATTAAAAAATGATAATTTATGTAAAAGAAATGTATTAATTTATCAAAATTTATTATTAATTTAATTAAAATCCGATTATAACATTATTGAATTTTATATCAGAAGTCAGCTTACTCGCCAACATACAAAAAATCAAAAAAATATGCGGTTACGTTTATCTTTACCAGTGTTGAAAAAATATTGAGTCTAAAAATAGATTTAAAAAAATTGGCAAAAAAAAAATCTAAAACAATACTTTATGTTTGAAATGATGATAAAAATAAGTCGTTATTGGTAACGCATAATTTTTTATCCTGAAATAATGCAACAAGTAACTAAGTATTAGTAACTCAATATTATATGTTTTAAAATAATGCAGAAAGTAAGTCGGTGTCATTACTGGTAGCCCAAAAAATAATGACATGTCATTACCGTTTCTACACTGGGTTAAGTTGGTAAATTGGTTCTGTTTTTAATCTCGTTGCAGGATGCATCGAAATAACTGACTACCATTATCCTTAAAACACCGTCACCGAAATTACTAAGAAACCGTTATCCTTAAAATACCGATACCGAAATAATCTAACATAGCGTTATCCCTACACTGAAAATATTATTACAGTAACTGACTGTAGTTTATTTAAAAAGTTATCCGTACATTTATTTTTAAATGATTATTCAGTTAAAATACAAAGAAATATATTTTTTAACTGTTTTTGTCGTTTACTTAAAAAATAAATTACATATAAATACGGATTTTCTGTTACAGTTAATATTTTCATTTAAAATGTTTCGTTAAAAAAAAGAATTCCTTTTCGATTTCTAGGTCAGTTAAAAAAATTAAATAAACTAAATATCATTTATTCTTACGGATTTTGTAGTTAATTTTTTGAAATTTAAAAAAACGAAATTAATGAAAAATCATTAGTTTTTAAGGATTTTGTAGTTTATTTATTAACATTTAAAAATAAATGAAAAGTTCTTTTGATTTAAATGAAAAGTCAGTAGACCGGTTTTCAAGGGATTTTTCATTTATTTTAAATTACATTTTCAGTTATTTTAAACTACAAACTATTTTGAGTGTATCGATGACCGCATCGTTTCGGTTACCATACATAGTCATTATTGGTAACGCATTATTTTTTTGTCTTAAAATAATGGAAAAAGTAACTGGTTATTATTAACTCATCACTATATGTTTTAAAATAATGCGGAAAGTAAAACGCTGTCATTACTGGTAATCCAAAAAATAATGATATGTCATTACCATTTCTATACTGGAAAGTAAAAAAAAGATTAATTTGTAAAACAAGTGTAAATTCTAACTACATTTATAAGCAGGGCAGCGATTTTCATGCAAATGCATGTTTCTAGTCATTTATCCAAAAACGATTTTAACCAAATACTTTTCCGAATCAAAGAATTTGCAACAAAGTGGCATCGGTTTGATGTTGCATATTTTGCATATTTTGTTATAAATGCATATTTTGCTCTTAAGTGCATATTTTTTGCATATTTTATGATTTATATTGCATATTTTTGCATATTATTCATTAAATTGCATATTTTCTTCATATTTTTTTAAAAACTAAGAGAAAGATTTAATGAAAAATAAAGAAAAATAAGGCAGCACTTAGCTAGAAGGAAACATCAAGTTGTCATCTACTTAGATAATTATAGTGGATTTAATTTTTAACCAAAGGCTCTGGAATAATAAATATGATTTTTAAAAATCAATTAATTTAAAGTGAATTTTTTTGGTTTGTAAGTGCATACTTTTAGTTTTTTAGTGCATATTTTCATTTAAGAGCTTATTTAATTGCATATTTTGCACATTTTCCTGCATATTTTAAGCGCATATTTTCAATTTTTAAGTGCATGAAAGTCGCTGCCCTGTTTATAAGTTATACATAAAATTACGGAAAATTCGTAGCATTGTAGCATACACTTGCAACAGTTTCTACCTACATCATATTCTAAGTGTACGAATATTTTTAAATTAAATATGAATCTTATTAAAGAAAATATAAATCTAGCTAAAATAAACTTTTTCCTATATAAATTAATATTTCAATATTTAAGATGTTGTTTTCGCATTTTAAAAATAAGCTTAACTTATTTTGATTTGAAATATGTTTCTTTTTGATTTTTTGTGTGAGTAGCAAATATTAGTTTTTGATAATTTTCACTGTGTTTCATGATTTGTTTTGTTTACATGAACAATATCTAAAATAGCAATTTCATTCAAATTTTTTATGACTGCTTTCGATTTTATGTAATTGAAATTAATGTAAATCTTCAAAGTGTCATACTTCCCTTCAACAATTAGATTTGTTGTGTAAGGTAAAGTTTTTTGTTTTTTTTTTCGTAATTCAAGCACGCATTTCTTGTACTTTTCTGTTTAAAAACTGTTGTAAAAGGGTATATATTTAGCCAGCAAATAGGCCAAAAAACGCATTTCAATTTTAAAACTTAATCTACAATCAATATTCGCTATAAACGGTAACAAAATGTGCAAAGTTGTAAGTTATCACAAAACAAAATTAGATTACTTATTTACATATATTATATTTTAATTCACTGTTTTTAATTTTAAAGATTTTGTTAACTATAACTATCATTGGAGGTTTAAGTGTGATCCAGGCTGGGTTTTTGGGTTCCCCATTAGGTTATAGTACAGACTTTCAAACACCTTTATCATATAGTGCACCTCATCACTTTGGTAGCACGTATGCAGCACCTCATCACTTTGGTAGCACGTATGCAGCACCTCATCATTTTGGTAGCACATATGACGCATCATATGGAGCAACAACTTTAAGTGCTCCTCCTCATCCTTATGCTGTAGGTTACTCCACCTCACCAATTGTTAAATATCACAGTGGCAATCCCTTTACTACCTTTGGATCTATACCTTCAATTACTAAATTTGCTCACCCTGCTGCTGTTGCTACACCATCCTTTTATAATAGTCCTTTGCCATATGGCGCCCATCCTAACTTAGCTTATAATGGGTATTCAACACCTAATACTGTTGTCAAATATGGTCCTCCAATAACTACTACTACAACCACATATTCGACAGCAACAGCAGTTGGAGGTTCTTATGCTAATCCTCTCAATGCTGTAGCTGGTTGGTAGAGAATAAGAAACAAAAACAATTATTTCTTCTTCTTAAATTTATATTGTATTTAATTGATTCATTGTTAAAGTATTTAGTGTTAAGCCTGATTAAAGTATTTTTCTGTTAATCTTTTGAAAATAAAGGATTTCCTTTTTCATTTCAAAATTAATCATCGCTGATATTTATTGAGCATGATTAATTTTTTATGAACTTAACACATCATCGCAAAAAAAATAATTTTTTGGTGTTTAATAATTTTTTTTTCCATCAACTTTATGTTCGTTGTCATTGTCGTCTTTAAACTTGTCATTATAAATGTTGTTGTTTTTGTTTTACTGTTGAAAACTGTTGAACCTAGCACAACATTAAATATCTTGTCGCTATTTTATTCGAGTATCTACGCAGCAACATCAATAATTAGTATCATGAAATGTTGGATTCAAAAAAACCAAATTATGGCTTTGTCATGCAAATAGTATGTAAGTTGCGCCACGACTTTTGTGGATTGGTATATGACAAGCATTTAATGAAATTTTAAGACTTGTTGGCGGTATGGAAAATATACACTTCAAGAATTTCTGTTCGTTTTGAGTTTTCAACAATTTTCATATTCCATTAAATAGATCTGGAACTATATGACATTATAATGACCATTTCTTTTTTAACTAAATTTGGATGTCTTTAATATAAAACACTGTTCAAAATTATAGCACATTCGCTAATAATGTAGTATTTTGGCGCTTTAATACTTTAAAAACGACTCATTGGTGATTATTCCTACGAAAAGTCTGTGACTCTTAATTATGACTACATTCCCCATATATTTGTTGTAGCAAAGTCATAATAAATTCTATTTATTCAAATTTTTGTTTGAAAACTTCAAAAAAATTAAGACCTCAGCAATCAAAGCAATTTTACTTGTGAAAATTGTATCATCTTTCTTTAATTTAAAAAATAATTTAAACAGAAAGTGATATTAATTTATGATCTAGAGTCAAACTAAAAAACATTCATTTAAATTTTTTTTATTTAAAAAAAAAATTATATTTCACCCCAAAAAAAATTATATCCCTAATGTGCACATTCCTACATTGCAAACGTAACTATACTAAGGGCTGACTGCTTAGCCATCTCACCTAACTAAGGCCTTGATTGCAATGAAACTAATTTATAGTTTACTTTCCTATTCAGCTTTCTGTTGTTTTTACTCAGAAGTCATCAACAGCGAGACATACAAACATTCTATTTTTAAATTTTTTGCTTATCTCCCCCGTGTCTCCTTTTTCGCAAATGTTGCCAAACTGATGTATTATTTTTACGTTCAAGAGCAGGCAGCTTGCGTATATATTGAAGACGGGTTGATACAGGGCAAATTTCATAATGTTTTGGTTTTGTTGTCTTTTGTGGTGCATTTCTAAGATTTTTTTTAAGAATTTCTGAAAAAAAGAAAAACACGGCATTTTCAGTAAAAATGAAATCCCCATATTTCAAAAACTATTGTTGTGATTAAAAAAATTTGAAAGTATTCGTGTTCAGCATGCCAAAATTAGTTATAAATGATGCGTCGCACCTTATTTCCAGACATTTATATTGTATTAGATTTTTAAGCGAACGCTATCGCGTAATAAAAGTAATTTTTAAAAGTCGACAAATTTAGAATCCATTTTTATTGGCTTAAAGTATTTATGTTTGAATTTTTTTTTTTTTTTTTAAGTGCACATTTCCATTTAAGTGCATATTTTAGTTGATATTTTCCAGTTTTACTGCATATTTTATTTAAAATTTCTCATTTTTCGGTTATCTCATTATCTCTCGTCTATAATATGTAAGAAAATAAGTACACATAGATAATCAATTGTAGTGTTTTTTTATTGCTTTGGCATCTCTTTTTTGTGTTTGCTGGGCTACTAATATTCAACAAATCTTTATAGCTAAAATGTTTTTATTTAACTAATGTTTAACAAACATATTCTGCTGATCTTAGCAGTTTTATTATTAGTAACATTATCAACAAAAAAATTTACAGATTTTTGCTTTTAGTACCCAGCAAAAAAAGAAATGCAAAAGCAGTAGAAGAACACTGTAATTAATGATCTAGGTGTACTTCTTTTTTAACAGAAACACTGATGATTTTAATATTGAGTTGTCATAGGACGGCGGTACTCACAATTCATCATTTTTTCAGTCCTTTTGGAACGAGTGTAAAAGATGCACTGCAATTCGACATATTTTTAGTAGTTTTTTACAAGTGCATAAAAATTTATTTTAAAAATTAAAAATTATTGAATTTAAACAAATTATTGTAGTTATAAATATTAAAACAATTTTATTTCTTAGGATCACTTTTAAGGCAGGAATCACGTTCAGTATTATTGATCAAGTTTTTAAAAATCAACCAATCAGATCATTTTATTTTTAAATACTTTGTTCTGATTGGTTGAATTTGAAAATAGTGATCAAATAATATTGAAGTTTATAGTTAAGTGATTTTTTGGATGTTCCCAGTGTAGAAAATCATTACCAGATATGTGGTTATGTAACTACATACTTGGTAATGGTAACTAGTTATTTTTATTATTACATTTCTTATTACCTTTGTATGGCGATGTCGCGAAAAATAATGAGTAATGGTTACACACCAAAATACGAAAAATCAAAAAATATTTCCTATGTCCTTACTATTGACAAAAATAATGATTCTAAAAATAGATTTTCAAAAAAATAAGTTTTATAAAAAAAATATTTTTTTATTGTAAAATTTTATTTTAATAAAATTTGCTCGTGTGGGAATCGATCCTGGAAATGCAGATTGTCAGTCTGTAGCTCTACCATCTGAGCTATCTCGACATTTTATATTTGATAGATAGAAACATAATTGACTTGCTGCGCACAAGTTAGCTTACTCGCCAAAATACAAAAATCAAAAAATATGTGGTTACATATATCCTTACCAGTATTGAAAAAATATTGAGTCTAAAAACAGATTTCAAAAAGTTAAAAAAAAAAACTATAAAATTACTTTCTATATGAATTAATGATAAAAATAAGTCATTATTAGTAACTCATTATTATATGTTTTAAAATATTTCAGTAAGTAAGTCGATATCATTACTGCACTCAGAAAAGTTCTGCAGTTACTACATGACAGTTATTTGTGTAGTAATGCGGTTATAGTTATTTTAACTACAATTGTAGTTAATTTACTTAGAGCAAAATTTTTTAATGCTTTTGACAGTTATTCTTTAAAAAAAAACTACAAAAACTACTACATTGTAGTAACATTTATTTTATGCAGTTATTTTGAATTTTTTTACAAATATTTTAATTTTCAAGTGTGTGTAAACACACACGAAGCAAACAGGAGCATGTGCACGAGGCGGTTGTTTACAAGTTTCTAGTAAAAGAATATGAGAACATGTTTTCTATTGTCTAAAGGTATAATTAGTTTGTACGTAACGTGCCGTGACGAATCAGCTGATTTGTTTTTGTTCTATGAAAAAGCATTTGAGTCGTTAGTTTGTCTGTAATGTAACGTGCCGTGCCGGATGAATCTGTTGAAAACAGAATTTTTGTTATCCGTTAAGTGACAGTGAGTTGACAGCTGCTATTTTGAGATCTGAGACGAATGGCTAAACCGGCTAAGCCGAGCCGCCGTCTCATTTTTGTAACCGCCGCCGTCGAAAATTTTTTTTTACATGATAAAAATTTAAAAATAGTATATATTTTTTTTAATTTTCTTTTTTTACCGTTAAGCCGATGTTTTGTATGTGTCAACTTAAAGTTGGCTAGCCGATCAGCTTTTGGCTCACAGCCAGTTTTAAGCTGCCGCTGCAATTTTTTTATTTAGCAACCGCAACCGATTAATCTGGTTGGCGCAGATCTCTGCAAAGAAAATCAACATTAAACAGCTGATACGTTGTACGGAAAAGACTAACTACACAAAAGAGCCATCCGGCACGGCACAATACAGAACCGTCACGGAACGCAAAGACTAATGGAGCTTTTAGTCATAAAACAACGCCAAAGAGTGAAGACGCGTAATACGGAAAAGGTTATATATTTTTTATTAAATTATTAAAATAATAAGGTAAGTTTTATAATATAAATTTATTTACGGGAATGTTAAAAAAATATTGTATTTATTTTCCTTCAGTTCTTTTATATTTTCATCCCTTTCTACCTGGAGAAAAACAACACCATATTTCATCCCTCACAGACGGACATCAACAACAATATCTTAATAGTGAAAAATAAAAGTGACATTAAGTGTAAATTTTGATTTCTCAATTTTAAATTTATTATAGAATAAAATTAAGTTAAGAGTGTTTACATAAATTTGATTTTATTAACCCGACTAAAAAAGATATTATATAATCATATATCACCATATATAAACCCATATATACGTCCATATCTAATTTGATCCGAATATTGGAATATATAATTATATCAAGCGAGATAAGCATGTTATCTAACCTGATACAATTTGATCCGAAAAATGGGTCTATCTAACTTCATCAAATTATATATTAATACATATAATTTGATGAAGATTTTCAAATAAAATTTTAGTAAATATTGTTGAGACAAAAATTTGTCGGAACAACTGTCTTATAAAATAAAAAAAATAACTTTCAGAATTAATTTTTTTTCACGGAAAAAATAACTGAACTTAAACCATATATTTCAACATATGTTTTTCTAATTTTTATTTTTAAATTTAAAAATTGCAATTAAACTTTATAAAATTTTGTATAATTAGATATCATGTCAGATATAATTATATATAAAATTAATACAATTTTCTATTAACTTTGTTATATATTTTGATATAATATGGTTTATAAAAGCTTATATGCCATTATATATAATTATGTAAGAACTATATTTGCAGATCTCTTAATATATGGCTGGAAACCAAATCGCATATGATTATATATAACGTTATATCAAACATATTTATAAAACCAAAGTGTTAATATAAATGTATATGGTTATATAAAGCCACGCATATAAAAATTTAAAGTTATATCAAATCATATAAGATTATATAAAAACTTTTTTAGTTGGGAAATTAATAATTTTTAAAATAATTTTTATTTATGTTATTTTAACTACATTTATGTTGTCATGTATGTTGTTTTAATTGCATTTGTAGTTGTTTTTACTACATTTGTCAGTTGATTTTTAACAGTTAAAATTAACTTCATATTGCAGTTGATTTAAATGCAAATATAGTCTACACCTTTTTAAGTGCAAATGCAGTTATTTTAACTGTCATTTGCAGTTTATTTTATCTACATAATTCCCTGAGTGTGGTAGTTTAAAAAATAATGATATGTCATTACCATTTCTACACTGGGTTGTTTAGAATTAATACTAAAGAAGCTGTAAAAATAAATATACTTCTAGATACTGTGGAAGCAATGAAGGAAGTGATTTTTTTTTAAGTTGTTTGGAATTACTTCTGAAAAAACAGTAAAAATACACTAATGCATGCTTTGGAAGCAATAAAAGAAGTGGTATGTAAAACATGATTTCCAATTTTTTTGGTTGAATATTTACTTACGCCAGGTACAAAAATAAAATAATAAATTTTTGCTTTTTAAAATTAATACTGCATTATTTTTTTACAGTGTACTTTCAAACAAATTTATAGAAAACATTATTTGACACGATTGTTTTATGGTTATTAAGTTGATAGATACATATTATATACACACTTTTAATATCAAAATCATTCCATTAGTTTAATTAAACTTTTAAAAATATCAATTTTTTAAGTTGTCTAAAAACAGCAAGCATAATACTTTAGTTTTGAGCTTCTTGTTTGATATTAAATATTCAAATTCAAATATTTAATTGATAACTTTTGAAGGTTTTTTGGCTAAATTTTGTTAACTTATGGTAAATAGCTAAAACAAGATGATAAGATATTAAAAACATATTTAAAAAAAAATCTATTTTGTTTAATAGATTCTTAATAGGAAGTTTAAACGTGTTGTTAGAATAATATAATTTATTATACTAAAAAATTAAAATATGTGACCAAATAGTTAAATCTGTGTTTAAAAGTTTTAATTAGTTTGATATTAGTTGGGGTTATTATTGTAACGTTCTAATTTGAAATAGTATTTCTTTTTAAATATTATAAATAAGTTGTTCTTAAATGTCTTACAGCTAAAAATAAGCCATTTATTATTTATTTAAAATGTTAATTTGTTTTAACTAATTTTTAGGGCCATTATTATTATAACTGGTCTTTAAACAGCTAACGCAGTTTTTTCTTTTTAGCTAACTCGTGATCAACAATTTATACTGTTAACTCTGCTTTGATTTTTCTACATTTTGGTATGCATTTAATTAATGACAAAATTTTGTGATTAAAAAAACTGAACTCTATTAAACAAATAAATATGTTAAAAAAAACCAAACCCCAATATTCAAGTATTTAAATGCTTTTCTGTTTTTTTCTAAAATCTTCTTCAGACAGACAATACCAAACTGTGAAGAATACAAACAACAAGTTGTTTTCTTTAGCAACCAGTAGTAGTGGTCTTTAAAAATTTTAACATAATTAGTGCAAATATTTATAAAAAACAAAAAAATCACAAATTAAATACAAAAAAATATCTAGGCATGTTAATGAATGCCACTATATGTATATTTGTATGCTAAAGTGAACGTAGCATGACTTTTTTCAAACAGGGGCGTTAATTTGTTGAAATTAACAATTTTTGTTTTTTTATTTAAAAATTAAAAAGTGATTTATTTCGTTAATTGGACAAGGTAGGGTACTACTAATCGTAATCATAGACAATAGGAAAACAACTAAACAGTATTCAAAGAGGTTTAAATGTTAAAGTTCAAAAGTCTTAATATTAATAAAACAAAATGCAAAACAAAAACAGAAGCTTTATATTAACTGAATTTTAAATTGAATATTTAAAAAAGAAACAATACCCCTTTTGTTGGGGTGTCTTTTGCAGATAAATTTAAATTAATCATACATATTTTTAATTTTTCAATTAAATTAATAAACTTATTAACATACTTAACTTTATGTTTTTATTTAATTGCCTTGAAAATTTTTAGGATTCAAGTGTTTTAACTAAATAAAAAATTCATTCAAATAGTTTTCGAATCGGCCTTGAAAGATATTCCTGTAGATATCGTTGAGAATAAATACGGGGATATTCAATGTTCCTCTGATATCTGTGCAGTAAAAGTGAAAGAATTACCAAGAGGTATATATAACTAGGAGATACAATCGCTATCAATAGTTAAGTTAAATTAAACCTACAGTAAAAATTAAATTAATGATAACAGCAATTGGAGATAACTTACAAGCATCGGTAGAAGCTTGGTTGAAACTAAGTGGCCAACATTGGCATGATGTTACAATAGAAAAAACAAAAAATCGATAGTCTGAAATACTTAAAAAAGTATTTTAAGAAAAAAATTTTATTTAGAGAAAAATGTTAACTAAAATTGTTTTTTAATTAAACATGGTCGTGTTGCGATTCTAACCCGGGCCGTCAGATTGCCAGGCAATTGAAATGAATGATAACAATGAATTACATGTAAAGATTGGTATAACGTGTGTTAGAACTAGGGTATGCAGTCGATTAATCGTTATTCGATTAATCGAACAATTTTGCTCAAATATTGTTCGAATAATTTAAAATGGCCAAATTTCGAATAACGAATAATTCGAATAATTTAATACGATTAATCGAAATTGGCGAAAAATATTACAAAAATGTTTAAAAATATACATAATTTTATTAAAGTAAATATGCCAAAATCCCAAATTGTGAAAAATAATTTGGTGTAGGCTTGTACCAACCAGGATTACATTCTGGCCTAAGAAAATCATCAGAAGACAACTTTTCAGAATTTCTAGAAATATTTATTATTAAAATGTTGGTTTTTATTTTTTTTTTTAAATTAAAATTGTTTTTTCGACATTTTTAATTGATTAATTAGAAATTTATTAATTCAGTTCGAGGCCAATTTCCTTATTATGAATTAACATAATAAGTACTTTTTTCAAAAACTGCTTTTTTTCTTTATCAGGATACTCTCCTGACAAATACTTCACAGAGTTTTTGCTTTCAAAAACCTCTACACTTTCAGGAATAAAAAGACGATCGTTTGTGGGATTTTCCAGGTCCCCTTCATCAAATTTCTTTAGAAAGTGGTGGCAGTAGTGCAATGCAATTTGAAGCATCAAAATCTCATATTAAATGTAGTCTGCTACATTAACAAAATAGGAATGGAGCAGACAATAAAATATGTTTTCAAAGTCTTCTGCAAAGCATAGCCAACAATAGAAATATTATGAAAGTTTTTTTGTTTTTGTATTTCATACCATCGGTATAACTAAATACAAATTTTATTTTTACCCTTCTTCTTTGTTAATACAAGAAGTGACAAAAACATTTTTTTCTCCGTACTACTTATGATTTATTATTACTCGTATTATCTTAATGAGTGTTATTTTCGTTCGGTTTTAAGATCAAATATGACAAATTTATTAACTTAAACTCAATCAAAATTTTTTATTTTCCTCTAGGAGCGTTAAGAAACATCAATAAAAACAAAAAAAAATTGTCCTAGTTTGCTTTGTTGTCTTCCAAAATACTACTCTGTTGTTTTGACAGATCTAGCAATGTAGTGGTATCTAATTTTCATTTATTTATTTTTACAATTTTTTTAATACTAATATTAAATGAAAGCCTTAATAATTATTGTAATTAATAAGCATTATAATTAATAATTATAATTAATGCTCAATGTAATAAAGCTTGTTTAGTGAGCAATCTGCATTCATAATATCCTTTAGCAAATAAAATAAATGGATGGAGCGACGTACACTTAGAGGGAATATAAATTTTCAATCGAATTTTTCCCTATGTTTACGTTTTTATGTGTTTAATGCACATGAAAGAGATGCAAATTAGTATACAAGTTGTTCTACTCTCCTTTAAACCATTAAACCTATTATAGGGAGTGAAGAAACGGGTTAGAGGGAGAGGGTTAGAGTGGTTAGGGTGAGTTAACTTTACCGTGTATATATGTAAATCTTTTTAAATAAAAGAGTATATTAAAGTTTCAATAAAACGTTATAATGTTTATTGGAAATTTATATAAAATTCACTACATAAAGTTTAATTTAAGTTTTAAGGTTAGGGTTTTTCACAGTGATTTTGGTTTTTATTTTTACAAATTGTTTTATGTATTTTACTTGACTTTTATTATCGCAAGAATTAATATTTAGGGTGTAGGTATGATTCACGTTTAGCTCTTTTACACTTAATTTAAACACTTGATGTACTAAGGTAAACTTCTTAACTTTATAATGCAAATCAATTTTTTTTTCTTCACAAATTGCTAGTTATGCACTTTGGTAAAATTTACAAATGGGCAAATGAATGTTTTCCCTTTTTTATACGAGAATTTTAATTTGCGCACGCACAAAGAAAATGTTGTTGCTTTCAGTTGTTAGATCAAAACACAAGTAAGTAAATTTGGCAGCCAAAGAGATGACGTTTTGTCTGACAAAAAGTAGTGAAGTTGGATGCAGTTGACAGATTGCATGGGGCGTTAATAAAATGAGTCAGAGCTGCGACTTTCACATTGTTCACCAAAGTGAACAGGGAGCTACGTTTACGTCTGGCTAATTCAGGCTTAACTTAAAATGCTAAATTTACCAGAAACGTCTGCGGTGCGGTTCCTTCCGATTTGGATAACATTTTAATATGTGACGGAGGGGACGGAAAAATAAACATTTGACAAAATATGATCTCAATTATTACACTTTATATTTTTAAAGGAATTTTAGAAATTATTTTTGTTCATTTTTTATATAAAATTATTAAAAATACAAAAAGTTTATGTATTTTATTTTACATAAAATTTTTTTCTATTAATCGATTAATTTTTAAATTTTATTCGATTAATCGTTTAAGAAAAAAATCCGAATAATTATTTACACGATTAGTCGATTAAAATAAAAAGCCGACGTTGGCATAACGTCAAGAAAGCCAAAATATAAATGGTCAAAAAAAAAACAGTGAAAGTTAATAAAAAAAAATAATTTTATGAAAGAAGTTAATTTTATAAAAAAAAATTATTTTTTAAAAAATTTATTTTATAGAAGAAAGAAAAAAGAAAAAAAATGTATGTCCATCAATTGGAAGTGGACTCGAGACCTTCGCACTTTAAACCTCATTTTAACAAAGCGTAGTAACTTTTGTAAAATTAGTGCTCTTCCAGTGTATTATTTTTGGTACAGCTATCAATTTCTGTCTGCGTAGTTCTAAGTTTTAATATAGTTTTTCAAATATCTTCGAATCTAAGTACTCCGCAGAATTAAAAGTTTGAACCCAACTTCTATTCACTGGAATGTAGAGTGTGTCAAGATTGATTAGCAATTGCTTTATTTCCAAGGATAAAAATTCGTTGATGTTAGTCTAATTGAGTTGTGTTTACAGTTGTTTCGTAGTCAATATAAGTAGGTCATTATCAATTATTAACCCATAAAGGCATGGATACTGAAGACGGGTCTGTATTCTATCCTGCTGGCCTTATCGAATTTTTTGAATTTTATTCTCTCTAATTTACTTGTATGATCTCAAATCTAACAAAGAACATTCATTTAGCAATTAAAAGATCAACAACATATACCTTACGGATAAGAAAAATTTCAACATCCTTTCAGCGTTGGTCAAATATTCTTGAAAACCTACCGACATATTCAAATGAAATGTTGTAAATTTATGTAGATTAATAAGTTTTAAAGAGACAACATGATTTTATGGCCTAAAAACTGTCAAGAAAAATGGGATATCCCAAGCAAATTTTAATGTGTCGAATAGTTTAATATGTCTTTTGTTCGGAGGTTAACAAAATATTTTCTATTTACGCCACTGATTATTTAACAGCAAACTGCATACCTTTAAGTGTTGCAAATAAACACAATTATACATAAATAAACTATGTATTAGTTGATGTATACATACAGTGCGTTTCACTAAAATAAATTCGCTTTAAATTTAAAATAATCCCAACAAAAGAAGAAATGCAAAAACATTTGAAAAAGCACTACAACTAATGATCTAAATGTACTACAGAAACAATGATTTTAACATTAAGTTGTCATAGGAGAGGAGTACTCCCACTTTAAAATTTTTGCAGTACTTTTTGAAGTAGTGCACAGAAGCCTTTTTTTCGTCAATTAAAAGTTAAAAAAAAATTCGCAAAAAAAGTTATATTTCTTTTATTTTCCTAGACTATTTTATTTCCGTTACCGTGTATCGAACTTGCGACCTCAAAATAGCTAGTCTAGCTTTCTACCGCTGAGCCATTCTTTGATATGAAAGTTGACTGGCACAAAAACACCACTTTTTTATTGCGAGATATTTTATCTTTTTCTCTTCAATAAAAGTACTTATTAAACAAGTGCAAATGGTGCACTGCAATTCAGTGTTTTTCCAGTACTATTTTCACAAGTGCATAAAGAGAAATTTGTCTAACAAGGAAAGACTCCCAACGCGGACCGGTAGATCTTAGTGAGCTTCGAATATTTTATACTGCCCAATCTCATATTTAAGGGTTAAAAAATGGGGTCAAAAATGGCCCAATTTTTCATTTTTTCGGTTTATTTCATATTTATTCCAAAGCAACTATGGGAAATTTTGGCGTCATATGAGAGTACTATTTACCAGTGTCTAAAACATGCTTATTTGTTAATGGCAAATCTAAATCGTCAAAATTTTTTTGGTTTTTTATAGGGATGTATATAGGGTTAAGGGCCAAATTCCACATACATTAATCCTTATAATATTTAAGTCACGGGGTGTTTCGGATTTTTTCGATATTCGGCCTACTTCGGGCTTGAGACCAATTTTCCCGAAGGTCTATATTTTAAAAGATTTGGGAACCTCTAAAATAGGCAATATCGGTATCACACATTTTTCTTTTTGAGAGTGCATTCTCTTGTGTGAAAATAATTTTAAATTTCATAAATTTCAGACAAAAAAGTATGAAAAATGGAGTTTTCCCCAAATATCTTTTTTGATTGTTATACAACATGCCATGTATTTCTACATCAACTAATGCAGTTTTCAGTAAAAGTATATTAGCGGATATGTTGGGAGCAATGAAAGAAATTATTTTAATATTATTTTATATAATATTTCAACAAACATGTTATTTGTAACCTAGAGGTAATAGGAAAGCGCAGCGTGTTAGTTCAGAGTAGCACATTAATAGATAAGGAGTTACCTTGATGGACATGCCCTTGTAAAAATAATAGCTTTGGTAATAGAAAAGTAAGAGGTTACCTACCTTTATTTCTTCTTACCAAAGTCATTACCAGGTATTATAAGGTTTTGCTGGGTTGATATACAAGAGATTTTAATAATTTTTCTACTAACTTATTTTTTTTTTTTTTTTTTAGTTTAGAGAGAGACCAAAAAATTACAAATTTAGCGCCAGCAGTGACTAATCCAGCAAAACCTTCTATTATCCGGTAATGACTTTGGTAAGAAGAAATAAGGGTAGCTAACCTCTTACTTTTCTATTACAAAAGCTATTATTTTAACAAGGGCATGTCCATCGATGTAACTTCTTACCTAGTAACATATTATTCTAAACTTATTTACATGTAGCGAGTTTTCAAAAAAATTTTACTTAAATTTTAATGGTCTAATTCATAAAAAAAAATTATTTGGTATTTGAAGCTTGCTATAGTTAAAGTACATATTTTGCTTAATAAAGAGTTATTAGAAATCTTGATTCATAATCGTATTTTAACTATAAATTAATTTTTTGATTTGATTCTGGCAACACTATTGTTTATTTTCTCTCTTCTCTCAAATAAGTCGCAAGTGATGTACAAATTTAGTAAACGATTGACTCGGTAATCGGAAGTGAAAATGTATTTTCTTAAATTAGAGAACTAATGATGTGCTAAGATAAATTTAAAAGCCATTAAAAATATTTTTTTATTTTATTTATAAAGCAAATCAATGCAAATGTGTGTAAAAAAGTTATTTTTTAGAACATATTATTCGAAGCATACAAAAGTAATCGAATTTCGAATAATGTTTTGACAGTCTGTACATCACTATTGTTTTGTTTTTCTTTTTATTTTATTTTTACATTTTTTTTTTTGAAATTTTTTCGAAAAAGGTCATTGGCTACGCAATTTTTGTAGGTTTTTTCAGTTTGATGGATGCAGGTTGTTGGAAGCCACACATTCTAGGGATGGGATGGCTTTAGTAAATCATTTCATGAAAATGAAATAATTAACAATTAAATGGTGGCTTCCTCACTCCAAACTTTATAAAAGGTTTAAAGTTAGTGAGTATCGACTATAAACCTATATTATTATTTTCGTTATTAAGCAAATATGAATACTGTTTTTCACAAATTAACTTAAAATCCTGAATTAGACCATAATTTAAAAAACAAAAAACTGTAATTTTAAAATTTTATAGAAAAACGAATTATTTTTACCAATAAAACCTTCAAACGTATGGGTAAGGAGTAAGGGTCCTAAGTAATGCAAGGGTAAGCGGTTTGATATATTACCAGGTAATATACATAGTAATACCTCCTTATTACCAAGGTTTTGCTGGAAAACTCGTTTGTTTCTTGTGAAACACACTGTATATCGGTTTAATACTTGGTACTTAAACAACAACAAACAACAATAAATATGTGTATAAAACCATAATAAGCAACTAAGTTATAAATTAAAAAAAAAAAAAAGTTGGAAAAAAAATTATTCAAAAAAATTGCCTGTCTACAAAATCAAATCGAAACTCAAAATACCCAATAAAATACTACTAAAACAAATTAAAAAAACAAAAAGATTTTATAGCTGTAGAAGACCAACTTAATAAAAAAAACATAACATTAATACAATACATTTTGTTTAAAACAAATTGTGTTTTATTTTATTTTGTGGCTAAAACGTCAATGGACACAATCAATTTCTATAAAAAGCATCTTTAGTTCGGGAAGCCGGTTTAATCAGTTAACTAAGCTTAAGCGAACGACAACCTACAAGATAAATTAACCAACGTTAAAGATATAAAAGAAGAAGAATTTTATAATTTTTTTTTTTTAATAATAAAAAAAAAAAGTGATTTAAAAATTACCGTTAATTTGACGAATAATAATCAAAAACAAGTTAAAGAAATATTTAAATAAACAAATTAAGCCAAAATCTAGAATTATCTAATTAAAAAAAAGTATACAAAAATG
Organism: Leucophora obtusa; assembly: GCA_949987735.1. Classification (NCBI taxonomy): domain Eukaryota; kingdom Metazoa; phylum Arthropoda; class Insecta; order Diptera; family Anthomyiidae; genus Leucophora; species Leucophora obtusa. The sequence continues at coordinate 209,545,868 of OX465296.1, read as the reverse complement.
TGGAAATTAGTGAGTGTTAAATTAATTTTTTTTATAAAGAAATAAAATTTTATTGAAATTCTTAAAAATAAATATATAATTTTAGTGTTCAGCAATATGGTTATTATTTGTAACAGTACAAGCCGGTCAAAATAATGTATATTCGGGTTATACTATAGCACCCAGTAATCAATTGACATATTATCATTATCCGGCACCACCAAAATCACAACAACTACAACCACAGGCACATCATCTGGCAACCTCGAGACAATTTCAACAACAACAACAACAGTATGCCTCAATATCAAATTTACCACCTCAACAAAGATCTTATTCGCAATCATATCAAAATCAATATCAATATAATAATGTTGTTCAACAACAACAACAACAACCACATTATCATACAAATGTCAGACCGCAATATCAAAATTATTATCAGGCTTCAACTGCACCAGCCATACAACAGTCAGCTGTTGTTACACAAAAGTTTAACTCACCAGCTTTGGATAATGCTGCATTCACAATGGCCTTGACCAATCAAGGTTATACTTTAGGCAATGCGCCAGCGTCTGCAACAAGTGCTGGCTTACCTGAAGTTACTCTATCAAGATCTTTAACAACACAATCACAATCATCAGTTTTACCATCTTCACAATCATCTTCATCAAATTCTCTTAATGTTAAATTACCTTTGCCATTTGGTGTATCTCCTTTAAATATAGCTAATTTACCGTTACAAGCTGGTGCTCCCTTTGCAGCTTTGCCAACAGGCGTTAACTCATATGGTACAACATATCCCCAAAGAAAAAGACGTTAAATTATGGAATAGAGACCTTAGCAATCTATAAGTAATTTAGTGCAATTTTTAATGAATTAATCTAAAAACAACTCAAATTTAATTAAAGTAAACCGAAGCAACGAAAAAGGCAGGGTTCGGATAGTGTAGCTAAAATTTAAATTTAAAAAAACGCTGACTTTAAAAACGTATTAAAACTTACACTGTGCAGGAAGCGGAGACTTTTTCCCTGACAGGTGGGTGAAACTAATTCGGGTGCGCTGAATCTAGTGGTGTTGCCGCTTTTCTGAGTTGGCTCTTAAAAAAAGATATTTGTGTTTGAAAATTGTGTTTCCAAGCACCACAAAACACTCGATTTTTTAATTTGTTAACCCTTAATTTTCAGCTAAGTTCTTTGTTACTCTACCAAGAAGCTTTGTGTTAAAAATAATTAAAATCGGTCTTGCGGTTCAAAAGTTGTGATTGAAAATGTGATGACACCTTAAAAATCTTTATGCAAATTTTTCACTTCAATACAAATTTCAATACATTTAATTTAAGCAATAAAATGTACAATTTTTTATAGAAAATTTCGAAGTGTCCTCACATTTTCACTCAGAACTTTTGAACCGCTGCACCGAATTTGATCATTTTTAACCCAAATCTGACTGGGGGAATAACAAATAACCTGGGTAAAATCCTCCTTGGGCCAAGAATCTTCAAACACAGATATGTCTTTTTCGAAAGATAATCTAGAAAAACGGCTGGCACTACTGGATTCAGCGTACTCGAATTAGGTTTACCCACCGCGCAACTAGCACAGTGTTATCGGTTGGGAAGATTTTAAAGAACACATCGAGGCAATATATTCAATAGGAGCCAGTTACGGTAATATGGGCCCTATGGGTCCATTAGACCCTTTGCTCCTAATGGAACCATAGGACATAATTTATATAATATGGGATATCTACAATATTTCTTAAATTCAAAAAAATAAAACAGCTCTGTTAAGCTCTATTTTTTACTGAAATTTTTAAGTTGGTGTGTGTCTATTGTCAAAAATCACGTTGAATTCTTAAGAAAATCTTAGTTGGAACTCTTGTCTTTGTCGTGTTTAAAAGTCCGTGCAGCATGCGAAAGACTTCTTTACGACATACCAGCAAAAAAATTGGAAGTCATGCTTTACCAACCACTTCTTTCATTGGTTCAAAAGTATCCGTATGTGTATTCTTACTGCTTTTTTCAGAAGTAATTTTGAACAACTTCAAAAAGATCACTTCTTTGATTGCTTCCAAGGTATCTGTTTGCATATTTTTACGGCTTTTTTAGAAGTAATTCTGCACGGTATAAAAAAAATCACTTAACTATGCTATTATTGCTATAAAAGTGGTCATAAAAAGTGATTTTGATAGAGTTTATGATGATGATGAAAAATCGCTTTTTATGCACCTGTGAAAATGTACTGGAAAAATACGGAGTTGCAGTCCACCTTTTCCACTTATTTAACCGGTTTTTTTAATCACTTGGATTTAATAAATCCAAAAGGTAATTCAAAAAGCTAGCTTTTACCTAAATATTTTAACAAGCTTTTTTGTCCCACACTTCTTTCACCTTAATTTTTGATACCGAATTCAACGATGGAGAATTTTACTGTAACTTTTAATTTTTCCTTATATTTTATATAAAACAGCTATAAACAGACTGACTTTTTTGTTTTATCTCTTCAATTTATATTTTTACACAATAAAATATTCCACTGCTATATCTAATATTCACCAATTGGATTAAATTAACAGTGAGGTCAACTTCTTTGAAGCAAAACGCACAGTTTGGCTTTTAAAAACGCACTAGATGATCAATTTAATAAAAATATGTTCTTTAATCTAAATTAAGAGAAAATACAGTCAAAAAGCGTTAAAAATACTATTCTGGGAAAATAGAATATAATTTAGCATTTTTCACTGCCTTGAAAATGTTGAAGATTAAAAAAATTGTCGAATTTTTAAGTTCAAATTAAAAGCAAAAATCACTTTTAAGAACAATTTTAGATAACTTTTAACGCAAAAAAGTTGTAGGTATAGTTTTGCTCAGAAATGTTCAAATTACTTAAAATTCTATCAAATAAACTTTTTACCTAAAAAGCGCTGAAATCGCTAAATAAAAAAAATCGAAAAACGCCATCCTAGCTCCGTTTTTATAAAAAGCGCTAACAGAAAATAATGCCAGTTTCGGGTAGTGAAAACGCGTTAAATCTAGTGCGAAAAATACTAAGTTGACATCGCTGTAAATTAAATTACTTCCCAGCAAAAAATAATGCTTCCTTGGAAGCAGGTTTGTCAGGGAAAGTAAATAGTGCAGCGCTTCCATTATTGGTGATATAATGGCATGAAATCACTGCTTTTATCAAGTAAATTCAGTTAACATTATCATTCTTTGGTGCTTTCTTAGAATGATAAAGTGTGGTAAACAAAACTCTATTGATTTTTTTCATACTTACTGCAAGCTATAAATCTTTGGAAGCAGTAGAGGAAGCAGAAAAGAAGCACTAATCATTTTTACCGCTTCCACATTTCTGCTGGGTTACAGTATAGTAAAAAATTGTAATTTCTTTTTCAGCTATTTATCCGTATTCAGGAAGGAAAATAGTTTTTTTTTCTAAACATATTTTATACTAAAAATTTAGAGAAAAACATTTTATTTGCTAGCTTTTAAATTTTTTTGTTTCTCTTTTAACTTTTATTCGTATTTCTTTTCTGACTTTAAATTAATAAGCGTTATCATATATTTGTGTTTTAATTGTTATTGGTAAACCCAGATAAATAAATCCAACTTTTTTTAAATTTAATAAATCTAGTTTTGTAGGAAAACTTCTAAATCCAGGTGATTAAAAAATGCGAATAATATCTCGCAATGACACAGTAGTGTTATTATCCCAGTCAACTTTCATATAAAAGAATAGCTCAGCAGTAGAGAGATCGCAAATTCGGTGGCGGAAATAAAAACAAATCTTTAAAAATAAAAAAATATCATTTTTTTAACTTTCAATTGATGAAAAAGAGTTTTTTGCACTAGTTCAAAAAGTGCTGAAAATATGTTGAAGTGGGAATATTTCTCTTCTATGACAACTCCATGTTAAAATCATTAGTGTTTCTGTTAAAAAAAGAAGTACATCTAAATTATTAATTGCAGTGCTTTTACTACTACTTTGGCATCTCTGTTTTTTACTGGGAATTTATAGGACTTAATATTAAGTTCCTCCCGGTTCTTAACAGCGTTTTAAAAGCCGAAAAGATTACGAATGTGGATTTTTAATTCTTCGATATAAAATTGTTGAATAAATTTTACCAGTTCGGAAAGTAGAACAGAAGAGATCGGTAAACCTCCGGAGTCCTGTCGCGCTAGAAAGACAAAAGTTAAATTTGCTAAATTTGGAGACCCTAAAATAAATAGAAAAAACCATAAATATTCCCAATTGCCATTTTGGATTTATTCCGCAAACATCAAAATATTTTTGGGAGGTAGTTCGAATATTCTAAAATAGTTTTGTTTGATATAGTTAATTATTTAAAACCGTTTAAGAAATATAGTGATATCAAAGTGCATGTTATATTCACAGTCTGCATTTCCATCGATGAACTTAATATATATATATCATAGGAGAGATCCAATACCGTTGTAAGGTTAACAAATTTTCAATAGAAATCTATGCTTGTGCATCATATTTTTAAATGTTATTGTTGGCTTTGTATTATTTTACTTTTGCATATTCCTTTATTGGATGTAAATAAAATAGTTATGCTTTTTGAATTACTCTCAATTTTTTTGCTTAGTTGCTAAAATAATTTGAGTAAAATTTCAAAAAAAATCGAAAGTTGAAAAAAATTTTTATATATGTTAATGGATATTTTAAGATTTTTTAGCTTATATTAGCATTTCTGATCCAGTATGACTCATATTTGTTCGTCACCGTCATTTGGTATTTACATACATTTTTTGGTATTTCTAAAATCAGTTTAAAATTCTATGAAATACTCGTAACTATTTAATTAGTTCAATAACTCTTTCCAAAACTGGTTTTAGGTGTCGCTTCACTGTTTGAACTCATTAATTAGTATGAGTATTAAAGAAGAAACGCAATAGTTGTTGGATTTTAAAATAGAACACCAAAGACTGATACTTGATACTGATAAATAATTTAAATAATAATTTTAATACCATTGTTCTTTTTTTAATTAAAAACAAAATATTTTATACTCGTCTTTTGAAACCTGTTTTGAATACAATACAAAGGAATGTTATTTGTTATCTTCGTTGATGAGGTTTTTGATAAACTTCGTATTAATTTTAAATTAACATTAAAAACTCGACTAATAATCGAAATTGTTCATTGCTGTTTTCTTAGCATCTAGCTAAACTTTACTAATGTATATGCAGTAAATAAAAAAAAAATCCACTAAGCTTCCTTTTCCTGTCAAGTCAACATAAAAATGTAGACGCTTTTGGCATCACCCTTTCTGATTTTGATGAAAATTGGTAGAGTTTGTATTGCTTACAAAACCAACACATTTACAAAATGTCTGACTTCTGGTTCTTCTATTTCTATTCTATGAAGTATTGTGAAATTTTTATTCTAAATATTTCAAAGTTGGTTTTCAACAGCAGAAGTTCGAAAATCTAAATCTCAGGAAACGACATTTTTAGAGAATAAAAAAGCAATTATGTCTTGTTGATGAGCTCTTCTTTTATACTCTTAATATAGTTTGTGAATGTCAACTACTTCTATCTACTATTACACAGTATTGGGGATATGAATTTTCAAAATAACACCAATCAACAAAATCGTAATGTTTTTTTACAGATTTCTACTAAAACTTTTCTCTGTAATCGCCTTTGCGAGATATAGGAGGATATATATAACATAAGCAGATATGTAAGTTATTTTAAAATCGCTAAAAGCTAAGAAAAATTTCGTCATGTTTAAAAGCTCTGCCATTTTAAGTGTGGCAACCATTTGTACATAAAAATAATGCTAGACATAGGGAAATTTTATAGGATTTTCAAAAATATACCGTTTTTTACAGAACCGATCAGTACTCGCTAAATTGTATTTATGGTCAATATCGCTAATTTTTCATTAAAAGCCACGCATACTTAAAACAGGAGAAAAAATAAAAAAGCACACATTACGCTAAAATTCTGCACAATTTTCTGGACCACCTTCTTGCCCTTCGGGACGAATTTATCCACTATTTTGATCTTTAAAAATAAAGGCAATGAGGTTAAAGTTATAAAAATTTGAATCGTTCCTATTATATATATAATCCTAACGTTCCATTGAAGAGCATAGGGCCACAATGAACATCTTCCACTCAGATCTGTACTGTGCCAACATTTTTATTTCACGCCAACTTTTCCGAGATTATTTGAATTCCTTTTTGAGCATCAATCTTCAAGTGTGAGTTGGTCTACCTTGTCGTGTGCTGCCTTGTGGGTCTACTTAATATATGACCTCACCAATTCCACTTTCTTTTGGCAATCTTAGCTTTAATGGGTACTTGGTTTGTTTTTCTTCGTAGCTCGACGTTTGATATTGTTGATTGCCAGAAAATATGAACTATTCTCCTTAAGGATTTCTTCACAAAACCTTGGAGATCATTTATCTGTTCTTTTAAAGTATTCCATGATTCATATCCATAAAGAAGTATTGATTTTACATTTGAGGAGAATACTTTAATAGAAAGCCTACAATACAAGTTGTTTTATTGAGGTCCCAAAATGGGCGCAAAGTTATTAATATATCCTTTTGAATTCATCATTTTTCTAAAAATTGATTTCATTGTTCTCATTATCGTTAAAAATTTAAAAATTAAAGAAAGATAGGCAGATATGTTTAGATGTGAAAATATATAAACGTTGAGTTTTCAATGTTGATAATTATCCACGTTGAAAAATAACGTGCATACCAAAAGTAATGTGTAAATTTTCGCAAAAAAAAAACATATTTTTGTGTACTTTGAATTTTTTAGGAGTTAACGGATATAATTAAAATGGAAACACAGCTTATAACGATATCATGGGATATATATATTAGTCTCATTTCAAATATATAGGATAGTGTTTTTATTTTTTTTTTTGCCGATCATAGGTACCCAGCAAAACCTTGTTAAATAATATGTGGATTAGACCATACCACCCTACAGGCAAAAAAAGGTGCGCGGTACATCTTCGAATATAAAGTATTTTTGCAAGGTAAGATCGAAAAAAAAATTGTTTTCCCTTTTTTAATTTTTTGTTATAGCATTTACAGTCGGATGTTAAAGTGTGATATATCAATTTTTTGCCTCGAGGAGACCAGTGTTGTGCTATACAGAAAAAATCGAATGAAAAAAAAATTAACCACCTACGTTCGGCAAAAAAAAAAAAAATAATTCTGCTTGAATTATCAAAAACCTTCCTTAGCAAAAGTTTAATGATTTTTTGCGAGCTTTAATTTTGTGACATTAGGGTTGTACAAGAAGGTGGTAGGAAATGAGATCTTGTGGGTAAATACTAGAACGGGGTATATGAGGTCAATGGCGCAAAACAGTGGTTGTAGGTCTTCTCTATACAAAATCATCGATGTATCACACTTTAAGATCCAACTATAAATGCCGAAGATATAACGAAAAATGTAAAAAAAAAATTTTTCGATACCTAATTGGAAAAAAAATTTAGATTTGACTTTTTTATGGTACGGTCTAATGTAGATATTGCAATGCATCAGGCATTAGCGTAGCAACACATCAATCTTGCATTATCTCGGATACCAAATTCAGACGTTTGCAAGTTTTATTGGTATCGTATAAACAAATTATCTTTTTACACAACTTAATAAATTACATTTTTCGTTCAATTTTTACGAATTTCAAATTAACATTCTTTTAAAAAAAATTAAAATTTAAATAAAATATTTTTGAAACTCCTTATCTGTAAGTTAAAAACAAGGTAAGGAGTTATTTCGATGGGCGTGCCCTAGTTAAAGTAATAGCTTATGTAATAGAAAAATAACAGCAAATAACCCTTTATTACAAAACAATTAAAATAATAATATAGCCAAAACTTATACAAAATTTAATTAGCGATTTTTTTTGGAAAAAATATGTAAAGTTTAATTTAATACTCAACAAAAAAGAAAATAACAATTGAAATTTTAGGAAAACAATGCTCATTTCTTTGAGACCTGCCATGGTTATGAATGTCAAATTTATATGGAAATACCTGTGGTTGACGTTTAACCTTGGTTATGTTAGAAATAAGTTACTCGCCCCAAGTTTTCTTTTAGCTTAGATGTAATGAGTAAGAGTAACAGGTACACTCAAAAAAAAAAAGTCAGTAAAGTCAGCAAAAAATGTTTCTGTGTCAGCAAATTTTTAGTCAAGAGCGTGCTGATTTTTACCAAAAAAAAAATAGTAATCTCAGCAAAAGTTTTGCTAACACTTAGTCGATTGCAAATGAAAAAAAATATTGCCAAAATCACTAAACTTTTTGCTGAATACGAGTATTAGTAGACTGAAAAAACACTCAAAAAATTTGTAGAGAAATTTTACTTTAGTTAATTTATTTGCTGAAAATTTAAATATAGAAATTGCGTAGAGTTATTTTTTTTTAATTATCATTTCCGTTGTCTGTACTATTTACATTCAAACAATCTTGTCTATCTGGATGTCGTCCACGGTATAAATGCGCTTATTAGCACAATTTTTGTATCAAAATAAATTAGTAAAACATTCGTTCAAAACTAGTTTAGTGCTAAAAAAAATATAACTAAATTTTTTGCTGAAAACGGAATTTCAGCAAAAAAAAATTGCTGAAACTAGTACACTTGATATACAAGAAATTTTACTAATTTTTCTTATAACTTATTTTTTTGAGTGTAGGTTAAGAATAACATGTTACTACACTCATAGAAAGAAACCCATAGAAATAGCAGAAAAAATACTAAAAATTTATTAAAAATGACCTTGCAGGAAAAACTGCTAAAACTGGCAGATTTTTTTGCTAAATATTAGTAAAATATAAAATAAAACTGTTAAATTTACCGTATTTTAGTTATATTTGATAAATATTAAATATTAGTAGGCTAAAAACAGCAAAAGCGAGCTGCTATATCTACAAAACTTTTGCTATTTTTAAGTTAAATTTAGTTGAATGCAGTTTATTCTAATTTTAGCAGTTTATCCTGCTAAAATCAAGAGAAAACATTAAAAAAAATTAAAGAAAATTTTTAATTTTACATTTTTTGTGATGTTTAGCAAAATTATTTGCTGATTTTAGCATGTTAAATTGTTAAGTAAAATTCAACTCAAATATAATTTCTGTATAACAGTTTTATTATTGCTTTTCCTATCTTACTAAACTTTTGCAAAAATAATCTACTAATTTCAGCAGTTTTTTCTGCAATGTCATTCTAAATTACTGTTTAGTAGTTTTAACTAAATTTTTTAGAGACTTTTATTAGTTTAGGTAAGGAGTTGCCTCGATAAACATGCCCTTGTTAAAATAATAATTAGGTTTTGTATTAGAAAAAAAATGATTTAACTACCTTTATGTCTTTTTACGAAACTCATTACCGGGTAATAGAAAGTTTTGCTGGATAATACTTCTCTACTGCTCCCATTCCCACTTTCATCCCATTACCTAACCATTTTTCCTATTTCTACTCCTACCTTATTGATACTCTCCTAATCATAAATATGTGCAAAATAAATAAAAGAAAAAATTCTAGTCTTGTCTACATTGGTTTGTTGATTTTTAGTTGACCTAGAGACTGTCACATTGACTGTTATTTTTGTTCGGTTTTAAGATCATATTATCAAAAATTCCAATTAGAATGTGCAATCAATTTTTATTTTAAAAATTTGATACTATTACTCAATTTTTGTTTGAAACATGTATGTTATCCGAGCCCTGTATATTTGTATATTTCATCGCACTATTCTCACTTTCAAGCGTCACTGACTTTTGCTGTTGTTAATGGTCATCAATGTCATCGCTGTTTTTTGTCGCTTCGGTAATATTGATAGTAGTGCTACTACTATTTCCTAATTAAATCAATAAAAGAGTTTGTATGTGAGCTGTGTAAATAATATTCGAACAATCTAATCCCAATGACTTTAACTAAAGAATTTACATGCTAGATATTGTAAATCAATACTAATTTAAATATATTTTCTTGTATCTTGTATTTTAGTAATAGTAGTGGTAACTAGTATTAAAGAAAAAAACAATCAAATTTATATAAAAAAAAACTTGCCATACCAACATTAAATTTTAATTATTTTAATAATAAAAAATAAAAGATTATAAAAGATAAGAAAAAATTAAGACCAAATCATGTCTATTTTAACTGGTGTTTCATTCATGGTGTCGTGGTGTCAATCTATGATGGGGTTTTATTTCAATTTAATTTGATTTAAAATTATAATAAAACTCATAAATTTGTTTGTGTAAAAATGATTTGCATAATTTTTTGATTTTTATATCGATTTTTCTTTAAATTACGATTATTTATATCAATTTTGTTTCTATAACTTATTTAAGATAGGTTTTTGTTTGTTGTTTTTTATGATCAAGGTATTTGTAAAAATAAAACATTGATCTTTTCTAGCCGTCTATCTGTTGTTGTTTCGCTTTATTAGTTAGATTGCATGGTTTAATTTTATTTGTTGTTATTGAGAAGTTCACGTGGTCTTTAGTTTTTCGGTGGGACATTGACATTTTTGGTTTCTGGCAATTTTGTTGTTTTAGATATTCAACTTAAAAGTATGTCGATCGTTTGCATGATTTGATTAAATATCGTTGTTATGCTACTAAATTAAATCGGGATTCCCCAGCACACAATTTATAGTTTAAACTTTATTTTAGTCTTAATATATATATGGTAAGTACTAGCTTTAAAGACAGACACTTCGTTACTGGTACACACACAGTGGTTTCAAACCACTGAAAATGACAGTTAAAACAAATGTATAAGCAGTTCAAAGGGCAACAAAGGTGTTCACTTTTAAATAACTAAAAATATAGTTGTTTTTAAATGTTGAAAAATAACGAAAAATTCACTTAAAATAACTAACGATATCGTAAAATTAACTGACAAATTTTTACTATAACAAATTCTAAAACAACTGGCGAAGTTAAAATTAACTACTATTATTTTACAATAAATTTTCGGGATATTATAAAACGATATTTGAATAAAAAAATCAAACACAATTTTTTTTTTTCGATTACAAGAAAGTGTAATAACTTTAGCCTATTGGAAATTTTGGCTAAAAATTCCTAACATACAACAAAATTTTCTGATTTTTATTTGAAATCAGAATAAAAACTAACAAATATAAACTAGCGAGACCCGAAAATATGTATTCTATCGTGCTTTTTATTGCCTGTAATTTACCTGGAAATGTTGTCATCTTTCTGTTTGGAAAATTTTGATAATATATGATCGCAAAGCGAACGAGAAATATTTATTTACTAATTAAAAGACCAACTTAATACATAAACTTAACAGAAATTGGCAAAAATTGCCAAAAATTAAATGGATTTTTTTTATTTTTTCAATACCCGGGAAAAACATGGTAATGACCTGTCATTACCATACGGATTACCTTTTGCATTACTTTAAAATACAAAATAATGACTTACTGATAATAAGTTATAGAAGTACTTACATATTCTTGCAAAGTAATCACTTAGTGGTAATTGGCTAAATAAGTACCGATTTAGTCTCTTTTATATTAGCATTTTATTTATTAATTTAAAACTAAATACGAAATTTTCCATGGTAAAAAGTTATTTTTCCAATATGACCAACTATTTCACTATATCCTAACTTCTGAGTAACTACTTATTCTTTCAATATGGGTAAAACCGCTGGTAACTCATAATTCTCACTTTTTTTGTAAGCGAGACGGTGATGACCACCCATGAATTTTTGTGCATCGTGAACCAGTGAAACCCATTGCGTGCTACTTACTTGCTTAATTACTTTGTAATGTCTGTTTTTGCTGATGTAGATGTCGCAGCTTGTCTGGATGTAGTACCGACAACGTAAATGATAATTAAAAACGAGTAAAAAGGCTAAAGTCGGGCATGCCGACTATACAATACCCTACACCAGTCTGGTTAAGAGCCAACTAATGTTTAGATCCGAAATTCGAATGGGTTAAAATGGGACTTGTGTCAAAAATTTTTATAAAATTATAAAAGAAGAGAAAATCGTAAATATAGCCCATATGGGCGATAGGTCCAAATATGGATCGATTCTATCTAGAATCTATTGGCTTTTTTCTCTGGACCATGTGAGTCAGCAAACTAAATTTCGTTGAAATATCTTAATATTTGCGACCTGCAGCGTGCAACCAAGCCAATTTTGGGGGACCCTTATATGGGCACTAGGTCTAAACATGGACCGGTGTTAACCAAAATCAATAGACTTCGTCCCTGGGCCGACATAGGTCGGTGTACCAAATTTCATTAAAATATCTTAATATTTACGACCTGCAGCGTATAAACAATATAATTTTGGGGGCACCCTAATATGGGCACTAGGTCTAAATATTGACCGATTTCAACCGGCGTCACCCTTGGGACGACATAAGTCGGTGTACCAAATTTCACCAAAATATGTTAATATTTGCGACCTTTACAGTGCGCACAAGAATGCATGGACAGACAGACGGACGGACATCGTTAAATCGAAATTAAAAAAAAACAAAAATTCTGAGCCGATCGGTACACTATAAGGTGGGTCTATGACCGATATTTTTTGGTGTTACAAACATCAGCACAAACTTATAATACCCTCTCCACTTAGTGGTGTAGGGTATAAAAACAACTCTACACAATTTCTATATATATTTAAATTTTCAGCAAATAAATTAACTAAAGTAAAATTTCTCTACAAATTTTTTGAGTGTTTTTCAACCTATTAATATTCAGCAAAAATTTTAGTGATTTTAGAAAGGATTTTTATACCCTACACCACTATGTGGTCAGGGTATTATAAGTTTGTGCTGATGTTTGTAACACCAAAAAATATTGGTCCTAGACCCACCTTATAGTATACCGATCGGCTTAGAATTTTTTTTTATTTCGTTTTAACGATGTCCGTCTGTCCGTCCGTCTATCTGTCTGTCCATGCATTCTTGTGCGCACTCTACAGGTCGCAAATATTAAGATATTTTGATGAAACTTGGTACACCGACTTATGTCGGCCCAAGCACGACGCCTATTGATTTTGGTAAACATCGGTCCATGTTTAGACCTAGTGCCCATATAAGGGTCCTACCAAAATTATATTGTTTATACGCTGCAGGTCGCAAATATTAAGATATTTTGATGAAATATGGTACAACGACTTATGTCGGCCCAACGACGAAGCCCATTGATTTTGGTGAACATCGGTCCATGTTTAGACCTAGTTCCCATATAAGGATCCTACCAAAATTATACTGTTTATACGCTGCAGGTCGTAAATATTAAGATATTTTGATGAAATTTGGTACACAGACCTATGTTGGCCCAATAACGCAGCCTATTGATTTTGGTGAATATCGGTCCATGTTAAGACCTAGTGCCCATATAAGGGTTCCCCCAAAATTATATTGCTTATACATTGCAGGTCGCAAATATTAAGATATTTTGATGAAATTTGGTACACCGACCTATATCATCCCAAGGACGAAGCCTATTGATTTTGGTTAACACCGGTCCATGTTTAGACCTAGTGCCCATATAAGGGTCCCCCAAAATTGGCTTGGTTACAAACTGCAGGTCGGAAATATTAAGATATTTTAATGAAATTTGGTTCGCTGATTCACATTATATAAAATTTTGACACAAGTCCCATTTTAACCCATTCGAATTTCGGATCCAATTATTAGTTGGCTTTTAACCAGACTGGTGTAGGGTATTGTATAGTCGGCATGCCCGAGTTTAACCTTTTTACTCGTTTTAACTGCAATTGCTGTTAATTTACTTCAAATTTTCAAATGTTTTTGAAAGTTTTTTAAATGTTTTTGACCAAAACCACTACATTGTAGTAAAATTTATTTTATGCAGTTGTTTTGAATTTTGTTACAAATACTTCAATTTTCAAGTATGTGTGTAGGAAGCACCCAAAAATAATATGGCGCTTGTTTAGAAATTTATAGTAAAAGAATATGAGAAGAACATGTTTTCTCTTATATCTTTAGTTATAAAACAACGCTAAAGAGTGAAGACGCGTAATAAGAACAAAGGTTATTTTATTAAATAATTAAAATGATAAGTTAAGTTCTACAGGGTCCGCCATCTAACGTTTTTTTTTCAACTAGTGCTTATTTCGTGAATGGTAACACTTAGCTCATGTCTGATTTGACAGATAATTAGTTTTATCCTTCCGCTGAACGAATATGGTTGTGTATACGCTTGAACAACGCTGGGAAATATTGCGACATTACTTTAAAAATCATGGTAATGTTGCCGGAGTGGCCGTTACAGTCAATGGTGATCGTTATCGGGCCATGTTGAATGAATTTATGTTCACAAAAATTGAAGAGGAGGATATTGGCAACATTTAGTTCCAACAGGACGGCGCTACGTGCCACACAGCCTGCGATTTCACACCGTTGGAATATTATTTGTGGGGTGCCGTCAAAGATAAGTGTTACGCCGACAAGCCAGAGACAATTGACGCTTTAAAGGACAATATTCGTGAAGCCATTGGTGAAATACAGCTGCACAAAATCGATAATGTGCTTAAAAATTGGGCCGATCGTGTAAGCTACTGCATGGCCAGCCGAGGCAGCCACATGAATGAAATTATTTTCCATTATTAACCGGAAGGATTGTAATTTCAAATAAAAAAGAAATTTGAGAAAATATTCAGTAGTTTTTGTTTTATAGCATTTTCAAAAAAAAAAAGTTATTTGGCGGAACCTGTATAATATAGAATATATATTTATTTACGGGAATATTAAAAAATATTTAGGGTTTTCATATAAACTCGTAAATTCCTCGTAAACCTTGTATAAATACAAACCATATTTTTTATATATGGAGTTTGACATTAAACTCATAAACATACCAGGTTTACGCCGTTTACGAGTAGAATACGTGTTTATATGAAAACTCCTATTGTATTTATTTTCTTTCATCTCTTTAATATATTCATCACTTTCTATCTGGAGAAAAAAAGGAAGCCAAACAAGCAATATTTCATCCCTTACAGACGGACATCTAGAACAATAAAAGTGATATTAAGTGTAAATTTTGATTTCTCAATTTTAAAATTATTTGAAAATAAAATTAAGAGTATTAACATAAATTTGTTTTTAGTAAATAAATAAATTTTACAATAATTTTTGTTTATTTTAACTACATTTGCAGTTGTTCATACAGTTTTACAATAATTTTCAGTTATGTTGCTTTAATTGCATTTGTAGTTGTTTTTACTACATTTGTCAGTTGATTTTTAACAGCTAAAAATAATTTTATATTGCAGTTGATTTAAATGCAAATGTTGTCTACACTTTTCAAACTCCAAATGCAGTTATTTTAACTGTCATTTGCAGTTGGTTTTACCTATATAATTTCCTGAGTGTGGCTTTAAAGTAAACCGGTTCCTCTAGATTATGCAACTAGTTATAGAACTGATTTTCCGTACATTTAAGTTTGGTTCAAATAAAAAAAAATGTCCAGTTCTGGAACTAGTTCTAGAACTGATTCTCTGCAGTTTTATCTTACGTATAAGATACGTGGAACTGGTTCCTCAACTAGTTCCATAAAATCGGTTCTACTGGAACAAGTTACTGAATTGGTAAAAAATATTCCTGGGTACTTCCCAGGAAATTTTATTACAATCAGTTTCCAATAACATGAATTCTGTAACTCATTCCACAAGAACGG
This sequence comes from Leucophora obtusa, assembly GCA_949987735.1. Classification (NCBI taxonomy): domain Eukaryota; kingdom Metazoa; phylum Arthropoda; class Insecta; order Diptera; family Anthomyiidae; genus Leucophora; species Leucophora obtusa. Next base: position 209,530,180 of record OX465296.1, on the reverse strand, counting down.
TTTCAATGGAACTAATTCAGAAACCAGTTCCACGGATCTTACATATACGTCACAACCAACGGAGAACCAGTTACAGAACAAATTTTGAGCTAGAGAAGCAGCTGATTTTGGGACAAATTCAAACAAAAATTATCGCTGTTTGAATTTACAGTGGAAGGGATTACGAATGAAAATTTTCCTGCCTTAGTTATAACCTACATATAAGATCCGTGGAACGGATTAAGGAAGTAGTTGCATGGAATCGTTTATTGTGGAACCTATATTACAATTGGTGTCGATGGGAACCTATTCCATAAAAATTAGTTTTAATATAAAAAACACTTGGTAAAAACTTAAATAATATTAGTTGATGTCTCTATGATTTTGAATAAGTTCCATCTGAAATTCACCCACGTTTCCAATCATTGGCCTCCAAACACGTAATTCTGCACTTCTGAGAAGAAAAACTATTGATTTTCTGGCAAAAGTTGAATACTAATATTCCATTATTGTCCACGAATGATGCCGCTATATTATACCCTGCACCATTCTGAATAGAAGTCAACTAATGTTTGGATCCGAAATTTTATGGGTCAAAATGGATTTGTGTCAAATTTTTATATAAATTTCTAAAAAATTAAGTAATCAGTAAGAAAGTTTGTTTTTACCTAAAGATATATTTAAGACAAAGTCTGAAAGTCGGAAGATCGATTATATCCGAAATTAATAGGCTTTTACCTTGGGTCCATGTAATCGGCAGTAGCTCTAAACATGGACCGATTTTAATTTGCTATCTATAACGTGCGCACAAGACTACATGGACAGAGAGAAAGACAGATGTATGATTTTGATTTTGAGTCTATCGCAGTGTTGCCACCAGTAAAACGAAAAAGTACACACGCGTATGTCAAAAATTATCCAAAACCATATGGAATTACAAAAAAAAATATTTATTTTTTACGAGTTTAAATGCATGCACAATATGTGCGCACAGCGGGCCAGAATCTAAATAATTTGGAAATGATGAAGCCCCTTCTTACCGGCTGGTTATATCGCTATGACATTTTACACTGTCATAGAGCTAAAGTTTTGAGGCCCGAATACACGGATCCTGCAATTTTTCGATTTATCAACAGATTTTAAAAATGTAACAATAAATTACATTTGGTATAAATTTGGCAAATGGTGTTTGAATTACATTCTACTAATAACTATGTGCTAAATTTCAAGAAAATCGGTTAATATTTAGACACAGTTTACCTAGTAAAAATAGCCTTTGCGAATTAATAAAGACTGAATTAGAATTTAGAAAACATTCAAATCTGCCCCACTGTGATGCTGTAAACTTTTAAAAATATTAGTTTTTTTCGGTCAAATTTCTTTTGCTTAATTTCAAATGGTCTTGCCACACAAGACAAGAATATTTATTTTGCATACATTTTGAAAACTATTTTCTCAAAAAAGGAACGAAATACGGGTTTGTATACAAATAATATAAAAACAATATACAATACAGTTTTGATAATATAAAACAGCATTTTTGACTTCTACACTCAAATAAAAAAGTTTTTAAAAAAATTTGTAAACAGTTTCCAATCGCACTATACTATTTTTATACTGATTATTAGTACAATTTTTATTTTTAGTAATCATTTTTGCTATTCTGTTATTACAAATTACGGATTTTTTTACTAATTTTCGCTGCTGATTTCAGAAAAACATTTTACTAATTTTTCAAAACCGAGTGCTAAATTTAGCAGAAAAAAATATACTAATTTAAAAATATTTTTTTTTTGATTTTTTACAATTCTTGTTTAGTTTATATTTTTTACTATTGATATATTCTTAGTTTAGAAATAACACCCAGAAAATTTTATTGCATCTCCAATGCATAAAACGGCAATAACTGGAGAACCGTTTGCAATTTTGACTCCCAATTTCAAGTACGATGAAGTAATTATACGCTTGTTACAATCGAAAGAAAACATTTTGTTTTTTAGATTTTACAGTTTTTTTATTTTTTAGTACAATTTTTTGCTAATTTCAGCAGATTGATTTTAAATTACAGTTTACAGCACTTTACTGAAATTTAGTAGCTGCAACTAATTATTTATACTAATTTCATTGTACTAAAATTATGATATTTAGTAAGTTTTTTAACTGATTTTAGCAAATCGATTTTGAATTGCATTTTACATAAATTTTACTAAAATTTAGTAGCGGCTACTAATTTTTTCTACTAATTTTATTGTACTACAGATCAGCAGACATGTGTTGCTAAAATTAGCAAAAAACACCGCTGGCTAAAAAACAGTTAAATTTCCCGTAATAACAGCAAAATTTTCAGTAGCCATTACAGACTTTTTTGGTTGAGTGTAACTAAATTTGGTTTCGTCTTGAACAAATTTACAAAAATAATTCACCAGAGACTTGAATTTTTTGGTAGATGTTATACAAACAAACTCATTTTATCAGCTGTGGGACTTGAATGCATGGAATTTAGTAAATTTTTCAGCAAAAAGCCAAATTACACAAAAACTACACAAAAATGTCATTATTCAAAAATTATCCAAGGAATGTGTAAACAGTCCTGTTTTTGAATAATTATTCAAAAAGTGGCAACACTGGTCTATCGGTATAATAAAACGTGGGTCTAGCTTCAATATTTTTTAATGTTACGCTCATAGAAATAAACCTGTAAAAATAGCAGATAAAGCTACTGAAAAATAGTTATTATTGAGCTTGCAAAACAACTGTTGAAATTAGCAGATTTTTTGCTAAGTAGGTACAGGCAAGATCAGCACAGCAAAAATTAAACTATTAAATTATACAAAATTTTAGTTATATTTGAAATATGTAACTCTTAGTTAGTTGAAAATGACAAATTGTCCTGTAAAATGTGCAGAAAATGTGTCTAAATATTAGTAGACTAAAACGAGTGAAAAGGTTAAAGTCGGCCATGCCGACTATACAATACCCTACACCAGTCTGGTTAAAAGCCAACTAATGTTTGGATCCGAAATTCGAATGGGTTAAAATGGGGCTTGTGTCAAAATTTTCTATAATGTGAGTCAGCGCACCAAATTTCATTAAAATATCTTAATATTTGCGACCTGCAGTTTGTAACTAAGACAATTTTGGACCCTTATATGGGCACTAGGTCTAAACATGTACCGATGTTCACCAAAATCAATAGGCTTCGTCCTTGGGCCAACATAGGTCTGTGTACCAAATTTCATCAAAATATCTTAATATCTGCGACCTGTAGCGTATAAACAATATAATTTTGGGGGGACCCTTATATGGGCACTAGGTCTAAACATGGACCGGTGTTAAGCAAAATCAATAGGCTTCATCCTTGGGCTGACATAGGTCGGTGTACCAAATTTCATCAAAATATCTTAATATTTGCGACCTGCAGCGTATAAACAGTATAATTTTGGTAGGACCCTTATATGGGCACTAGGTCTAAACATGGACCGATGTTCACCAAAATCAATAGGCTACGTTATTGGGCCAATATAGGTTTGTGTACCAAATTTCATCAAAATATCTTAATATTTGCGACCTGCAGCGTATAAAGAGTATAATTTTGGTAGGACCCTTATATGGGCACTAGGTCTAAACATGGACCGATGTTCACCAAAATTAACAGGCTGCGTTATTGGGCCAATAAAGTTGTGTGTACCAAATTTCATCAAAATATCTTAATAGTTGCGACCTGCAGCGTATAAACAGTATAATTTTGGTAGGAACCTTATATGGGCACTAGGTCTAAACATGGACCAATGTTCACCAAAATCAATAGGCTGCGTTATTGGGCCAATATAGGTTTGTGTACCAAATTTCATCGAAATATCTTAATATTTGCGACCTGCAGCGTATAAAGAGTATAATTTTGGTAGGACCCTTATATGGGCACTAGGTCTAAACATGGACCGATGTTCACCAAAATCAATAAACTGTGTTATTGGGCCAATATAGGTCTGTGGTTTTCACGCAAATTTATTATACAAGACAATTATTTTTCTTGTGAAAAAGTGTCATTTTGAGTATTTTGTTAAAAAATTAAAAAAATGTTCATTGTGTGTTTTTTAGTTTGACTCTGGATCATAAATTAATATCTCTTTCTGTTTAAATTATTTTTCAAATTAAAGAAAGATGATACAATTTTCACAAGTAAATTACAAAGAATAAAAAATTTTTGAAAGAATTCGATAAGGCCAGCAAGAGAGAATACGCATTTTCGGCTTTCGCTACAAAGCCATCATCAGTGTCGTTTGCCTTGACGGGTTAATAATTGATAATCGTCTACTTATGTGACAGTTTTCTTTAATTTGAAAAATAATTTAAACAGAAAGTGATATTAATTTATGATCTAGAGTCAAACTAAAAAAAACATTCATTTACCAAATAAAAGACCAACTATATACCCCTCATTCAAACTGCTCATTTTTATAATTTAAATTGCAATTTGAGGCCCTGAAAGTTCGAGGGAAAATTTTCCACGTGCAAAACCACTTACGTAAAGTAAATTTGAAATAACGAATATGCAAGTGGTTGTGCAAATTTAAATGTAACAGCCAATTATAGAAAACATACGATTTTCATTTATTGGTTATACATAAATAGATGTCACTACATTGCTAGATCTGTCAAAACAACAGAGTAGTATTTTAGAAGATGACAAAGAAAATTGTGCTAAAAATTTTTTTTGTTTTTTGTTTTTTCTTTGATATCTTAAATGTTAAATGACGCTCCTAGACGAGAACAAGAAAGTCTCATTGAGTTTGTGATTTAACCTGATAAATATTTCTAGAAATTCTAAAACGTCGCACAGTACTTTGATCCCATATAACGATTGGACAAAAATAGAAGGAGTGGAGACAGAGTTTTGAAATTTGGTACACTGACATAGAACCTCTTAGTAAAGAAAAATCTTAATTTTTGGAAATATTGGGCCAAGGACACGCTCACCTCCCATATGTCGTGAAATTTAAAAATATTATATTAGCTACATAAATGGACGCAAAATTACAAAAAGTATATATTGAGATACACATATAATTGGAAACGTCTGTGTCAATTTTTATCAAAATCGAAGCAAGGACTCTTAGTCCTGCCATATATCCATTATCTTAAATTCTTTATCCGATTTTCATGTGAATCAATGTGAAATTTTAGGTATAGGATATGCTCAGCGAACTTATATAGAACACAACGAGGAATATTTTTGTGTAATATTTTAACCTTCTAGCTCTTCAATTAAAGGGACTTTTTTTCCCCCTTTGCAAAACGGACAAAAACGACTCGTAATTTGAAGAGTTAGAGGGTTAAAATGTTCCGCAAAAATATTTGTCATGAAATTATACTAAACGTCTTTTAAGACATCAGCAATGAAAATTTAACTTCAGTGCCAGTAATAAGTAAAAACTTAAAACGTGTTTAAGGGTTAATTTCGTACTTATTTAGAAATGGCGCTCAAATTTCCCACAAACATGGATTTCAGGGAGAAACCATGGGAATCTTCCAATTTTAGGCATAGGATGTGTTCAGCAAACTTATGTAAAACACTACCAGAAACATTTTTTGGAACATCTTAACCCTCTAACTCTTCAACTTACGGGTCTTTTTTGTTCGTTTTAAAAAGAGGCCAAAAAATTCCCTTTCATTGAAGAGTTAGAGGGTTAGACTGTTCCACAAAAATGTTCCTCGTAGTGTTTTTTGCGGTGATACTTTAGTAAATTTGCTCCCAAAGTTCAAAGATAATTTTTTGTTTGTTTTTTATCAGCTGGTAATTTAAATAAAAAATTATTTTTTATTACGTGAATGGGATATAAAAAGGAGTCTTTAAAAAAATGCATTTCTTTTGATTTTTATAAAAAAATTGGTAGATATTATTTTTAAATATAATAACTAAAGCTCTACTCCTAACATAAAAAAATAATAAATGAATGTTATTTTAGTTTGACTCAAGATCATAAATTAATATCACTTTCTGTTTAAATTATTTTCAAATCAAAGAAAGATGATACAATTTTTACAAGTAAATTACAAAGAATAAAAATTATTGAAAAAATTCGATAAGACCAGCAAGGCAGAATGCGCATTTTCGGCTTTCGCTACAAAGCCATCATCAGTGCCTTTCGCCTTTGAGTGGGTTAATATTTGATAATCGTCTACTTATATGAATGTTGAAAGCAAATCGAGTTTGTTATCAACAACTCAACTTAGACTAACATCAACGAAATTTAACAATGCTTTTTTTACCCTTTTTGTTATTATTACTCTTTTTTGCTTTGAACCTTAATTCTTAAGATATCTCAGCTGATTCTATTCAACTCTGTGTATGATAAACACAGAAGTTTGAATTACAACGAACCGTTAAATTTAAATTTAAATGTATGTTATTAAATTATATTTTTGCACCGTGTCAATGTGTTTAAGATGAATGGGGGAAAAGTGTTTAGTTGATCTGTTATTTTAAGTAAATGAATGTTATTTTAGTTTGACTCAAGATCATAAATTAATATCACTTTCTGTTTAAATTATTTTCAAATCAAAGAAAGATGATACAATTTTTACAAGTAAATTACAAAGAATAAAAATTATTGAAAAAATTCGATAAGACCAGCAAGGCAGAATGCGCATTTTCGGCTTTCGCTACAAAGCCATCATCAGTGCCTTTCGCCTTTGAGTGGGTTAATATTTGATAATCGTCTACTTATATGAATGTTGAAAGCAAATCGAGTTTGTTATCAACAACTCAACTTAGACTAACATCAACGAAATTTAACAATGCTTTTTTTTATCCTTTTTGTTATTATTACTCTTTTTTGCTTTGAACCTTAATTCTTAAGATATCTCAGCTGATTCTATTCAACTCTGTGTATGATAAACACAGAAGTTTGAATTACAACGAACCGTTAAATTTAAATTTAAATGTATGTTATTAAATTATATTTTTGCACCGTGTCAATGTGTTTAAGATGAATGGGGGAAAAGTGTTTAGTTGATCTGTTATTTTAAGTAAATGAATGTTATTTTAGTTTGACTGACTCAAGATCATAAATTAATATCACTTTCTGTTTAAATTATTTTCAAATCAAAGAAAGATGATACAATTTTTACAAGTAAATTACAAAGAATAAAAATTATTGAAAAAATTCGATAAGACCAGCAAGGCAGAATGCGCATTTTCGGCTTTCGCTACAAAGCCATCATCAGTGCCTTTCGCCTTTGAGTGGGTTAATATTTGATAATCGTCTACTTATATGAATGTTGAAAGCAAATCGAGTTTGTTATAAACAACTCAACTTAGACTAACATCAACGAAATTTAACACTGTTTTTTTTTATCCTTTTTGTTATTATTACTCTTTTTTGCTTTGAACCTTAATTCTTAAGATATCTCAGCTGATTCTATTCAACTCTGTGTATGATAAACACAGAAGTTTGAATTACAACGAACCAACCAACCATTCATCTTAAACACATTGACACGGTGCAAAAATATAATTTAATAACATACATTTAAATTTAAATTTAACGGTTCGTTGTAATTCAAACTTCTGTGTTTATCATACACAGAGTTGAATAGAAGCAGCTGAGATATCTTAAGAATTAAGGTTCAAAGCAAAAAAGAGTAATAATAACAAAAAGGATAAAAAAAAGCATTGTTAAATTTCGTTGATGTTAGTCTAAGTTGAGTTGTTGATAACAAACTCGATTTGCTTTCAACATTCATATAAGTAGACGATTATCAAATATTAACCCACTCAAAGGCGAAAGGCACTGATGATGGCTTTGTAGCGAAAGCCGAAAATGCGCATTCTGCCTTGCTGGTCTTATCGAATTTTTTCAATAATTTTTATTCTTTGTAATTTACTTGTAAAAATTGTATTATCTTTCTTTGATTTGAAAATAATTTAAACAGAAAGTGATATTAATTTATGATCTTGAGTCAAACTAAAATAACATTCATTTACTTAAAATAACAGATCAACTAAACACTTTTCCCCCATTCATAAAAAAATAATAATATGAACATCAATTAACATATTTTTTTCAATATATTATCAAACTTTGGTAATTTTTAGGATTTTAACCAAAACTTAGGTATATTTAAAGTTTTATTAATGAAATAGGAAATGTATTTTTGCCAAAGTTTATACTTTTCTTTTTTAAATAATATTACCTTAATTTTTGGATAAAAAAATTATACCATTTCATTAAAATCTAAGAAAGTTGGAAACTTTTTCGTAACCCATAAAAGATGAAATTACAAAAATACATATTTTGACATTTCGAAAAAAAAATTTATAGTTAAATTAAGAAATTGGATCTTTTCTTTATTTTTTCTTTTACAAAATTATAAGAGTATGACACAAAATTTTTAAATTTAAAAATCAATTAACATAATTTTTTTTTAAAGTTCTATTTAACTTTTGATATTTTTAGGCTCCCAGCTAAAATATTGTAAACATTAAAAAAATAATTTGATATGTTAATTGCAGATTTTTTTACAATTTTATTATCTTTTATTGATTCGAATATATTCAAATATTTAAAAAAAGAAAAATTTTAAAGATAAAAGAAAATGAATTTTTACCAATTTTTTTTTTTGTAAGACCAAAAAAATTCATATTTTTGCATTACATGATATGTTCAAAATTTAGCAACTTTAGTGACCTCTAGTGTAGACAGAATGAGTTATACCTGAAAGAATAATATTTACAAGCTTAAGTAATTTTAGTATATATACAAAAAAAAATATTTTTGTCGAAATCGGAGACACAAATTTTTTTTGATTTTTGTCTATGGGACGAAGAACTGAGCGTCGTCCCCTGACGCTTTGCTTAGGCAAGAATGAAATCCGGATAGGGTAATGCCTTCAACAGATAGTTTTCACAATTTGCGAAATAAGTTTTGGGATTTTAGCACATTTAATTCCTTTAATGCAACTTACGGTGCTTTAAGAGAAAATAAAAATATTTTTTGTGAGGAAAAAAAAATTGTTTGGAGAAAAGACTCCTAAAAAAAGCAATTTAAAGCTCAAAAATCTTAAGAAAACACTATTTTGAAGCAAAAAAACGCAAAATCCAAAAAAGCTAAAAGAAGCCAATAAGAGTAAAAAAAGCAAAAAACTGAAAAAAGCAGAAATAGCTAAAACAGCAATATTGTCTTCTCTGCTGATCACGCATCAGTTCCCAAAAATCGACTTTCAAACTGAAAATACTAAAGACCCATATTTTTCCGCATAAAAGCTGAAACAGGGATAATAAAGGAATATTGGTTTTAAGTTTTGTAGAAAATCGATAGTACCAAAGAAGATTTGATCTCAAAAGTACAGATCTCCGTGTTTGGAGGCCAATGAATGGATATGGGGGAACAAAACTGGTGAACAGTGCATAAAATGGCACTTTTTTGATAATCAAACATAATTTTTTCAAACAATTATAATTTTCCTAAATGTCAAAATACAAAGTGTAAACCTTCAAGATTATGAAAAGGATTGAAATCATAATAAACGCATTATAAATATATTATAAACCCTAATTAGACATAACCATTTAAGAAATTTTAAAACTTGATCTTTAATATTATTTATAACTTGTGGGCATAACTGTTACTTCCTATTTTTACTCATCATCTTTTAACATCAAACATTCCAGACCGCTGTAAATTAAGGTTTATTACATAGGCGAAACTTATTAATATAGAGTGACAACCAGAAATAATAAATAAAAAAAATATCATAAATCCATAAAAGAATAAAAAAATAAGTTGTTTAACAACACATCACAATGCGACAGGCAAAAAGGAAAGGAAATTGAAAACAAGAATTTTTTAATGATGATTTCAAAATAATCGGTACACAAAAAAATTCTCATTCTATATACATACACTGAAAGAAAGAACAAACAAAAGTGTTTAATAAATTATTTCGAATTCTTTTAACATCTGTTTTTTTCATCAAAAACATGTTCAGAAATCGATTTTGTAATAAATTTTATTTTATAAATAAAAAAAAAATAATCAAACGACAGAAACAATTAAATAAAAGCCAGTTTAAATAAATTCAAATTCAATAAATTGACTATGAATTTATACAATGTATAGTAAGTAGTAGTTATGTGCGAATATAAATTTTTGTATATTTCAACAGTCAACGACATAAAATGTGTTCAAGTAATAACTTGAAAAAAAACTAGCCAATTTTAGTTTCAAAGTTATAATCGTGATCATGCCCTGTAAAATCTTTCATTACCAAATAAGTGGTTACATAATGAAACTAAAATTTTTTTACAGTCTAGCTTACGCGCGACTACTTATTTATTTATAAAGATAATGTGAATTTGGTAACTACTTATTTTTTAACCAATAGTAAGTATATAAGTAAGTCGTATTATTTAACAACTTGTAACCACTTATTTGTTAACTGGGTATAAGCACACGAATAACTACTTATTTTGGTAACTACTTATTTTGTATACTTTTGTAATGCAGCGGGTAAGCGGGTGCACAAATTTTGTGCGTTTTTTCATGCAGCGAATATGGATAACTACTTACAAAAACGACCTTGTCGAACAAAAATAATGAGTTTTGACACCGAATTATAAGCGGTAGACCCTAATTCTACTGCTTATTATTTAGATATTAGTAATGAGCATCCATTACTGAGATTTTGCTGGGTGATTGTAAAATGTAGATTAATTTTTTTTTATTCAAATTTGCATATTTAATGATGCTTTCATCTTGTCTAATAAATTTGTTCGCTTAAAAGGAATGGCAATTTTTTGGAAATCGTCTATTTTCACTAGATTTGGAAAATATTTAAAAACTTATACAGTTTTTATATTCATATGAAATAAACTTGTTTTTAGGGTATAAGTGCAAAATTAAGGGTTCTCAAAATAATTTTTAGGCGTACCCGAAAATTGTTACAAATTGAGTTCTTTAATAAATTTTTGAACCAGTGTTGTTTTTCATAAATCACTGTTTTGTATTTTTAACTCAATCTTAATCTTATTTTTCTTAAAATTTGTTGTCCTTTTTTTTGTCATTTACTATATATTCCTATTAAGTGATCACTTTTACGAAAGTAAAACGAATATATTTGACTTCTCTTGCCATAAATTTTTAACCTGAGTAGTGAAGTCTTCACCGTTTTAAATTTATTTCTACTGCTTCTATTAATGTTTCTATTTGTATATTTTTTGACATTGTGATTAATCATAATATTATATTAATTTTGACAATTTCTAAACGCCACAAACAAACAGATAATATAATTAAATTATTATTATAATTAAAAAATTAGAAATTAATCAATGAATGATTATTGGATTGATATTGATATGAACTTTTAATTAAAATTAACATTTTTTTAATAATTAATAAACGTTTCTGGTGTTTGTGTTTTTTAACAGCTTAATTTAAAACAATTGATGGATTTTAAATTACTAAGCACGTCTTTATTGACAAACAAACAAAGTTTGTTAATACGTTTTTAATGAAAATACCTTTTTAGTTTTAACATTTGTACACTCACAATAATAAGTCTATAATTTAGTAGCTATTTCTAATTTTTGTTTAAAATTTTGTTGAAACTAACAATATTTGGTGTTAAAATTTAATAGAACATCGTAATATAAGTTTGGTAATTCAACAGAAACTATTTGTAGGTTTATTTATTTTCAACATAAAATGTTGTAAATTTAAACAAATTTTATTTTAAGCCAGATTTTAGAAATAGTTCTGTCAAATTACAAATGTATTATTTTGGGTGTAACTTAAAAGCCCGGTACTTCGTTACCAGTAATTTTTTTGAGGCGAAAAACGAATCAAGCCAATTTCTGATACCCTATTCCGCGTTCTGCATCGATCGAAACAAATGGCAGTCGGGCAGGGCAATGTCTGGACTGTAAGACAGATGAGGCAAAACTTCCCAACCATCGTTTTCTAAATAGTTTTTAACCAGTATTGCATGTGGCCGAACGATGTCATGACAGAATATTACGACTTCATGTCTGGTTGCATATTTCGGCCAAAGCTTGCTTCAAACGAATCTATTGTGTTAGCTACACTCAAAAAAATAAGTTATTAGAAAAATTAGTAAAACGTCTTGTGTATCAAGTATACTAGTTTTCATCAACTTTTTTTGCTGACATTATGTTTTCGGCAAAAGTTTTAGTTATATTTTTTCAGCATTAAACAAATTTTTAACTAATGCTTTACTAATTTATTTTTCTATTAAAATTGTGCTGATCAACACATTTATAGTGCCGACAACAACCAGACAGACAAGGTGTACATGTCACAGATTCGATATTTGATGTAGTGCGGACAAAGAAAATGATACTTAAACACAGATCTTCTAAGACATATAATAAATACAACCGTGAAAGATTTTTGTATCTGTGTTTCATACATAAAACAAAAGGACGCCAAAAGAATACATAAAAATATAAGACAATAAGATAAAAAAAAAATTTGATTTAAATTATAGACAAAATAAAATATTTAAATTTAATGAAAATAAAGATAAAATGTGAATGTATAAGCAAATGCTTATAAATAGTGATTATATGAAATACAAGGATAGACATTTTTTTCAGTCGTTTGGTTAATTTGTTGCGTTCACTTTCGCTTTTTTAAGAAAAATGTTTTATAACATAAAGGCCGTAGTTTATATCCTTTTTTGTTAATTAGTCTTGTCTACTAATGTGGAAGTCTGGATATTGTTCGAAAGAATCACAAAGACACAATTTTTAGAATTAAAATTTCAGCAAATAAATTAACACATTTTTTGAGTTTTTTTCAGTCTACTAATATTTAGCATAAAGTTTTATTAATTTTAGCAAGGACTTTTTTCATTTGCAATCGACTAAGTGTTAGCAAAACTTTTGCTGAAATTACTATTTTTTTTTTAAATTAGCTTGCTGATTTTCAGCAAACTACTTTTACTATTTTTTTTTTTTTTTGGTAAAAATGAGCTCGCTGATTTTTAGCTAACAACTTTTGCTAAAATTGCCAACTATTTTCCAAGCACGCTCCTGACTTAAAATTTGCTGACACAGCAACATTTTTTACCGACTTTTTATTGAGTGTACAGTAGACCGTACCGCAAAAAAAAGTTCGCCGTACACCCTCCAATATGAAGTAGTCCTGCAAGGCAATTTCAAAAAAAAAATTTTTTTGGCGAACGTAGGGGTCGCCTTTTTTAATTTTTCGCTATAGTTTCGGCATTTAAAGCCAGATTTTAAAGTGTGATATATAAATTTTTTTGCCTCGAGGAGACCAGCGTTTTGCTATAAAGGTAAAATCCAATGAAAAAAAATTTAAAACGGCGACTCCTACGTTCGGCAACCAAAAAAAATTCTACTAGGTTTATCGAAAAACTTAGCAAAAGTTTAATGAATTTTTGCGAGCTTTAATTTTCTGACATTAGGGTGGGGGTAACTACTAGAATGAGATACTTGAGGTCAATGGCCATTAGCCCTTTGACGACCATAGGCAAATATGCTTGCCCAAGGGTGTTTCGCATTTATAATTGCCCAGGCAAAAGATAGAATAAATATTTCCAAAGGTGATTTGTACAGGAGAAATGGGGAACCAAAAGTCTAGTAGGCGGCAAATCCCTACCTAGTCCCGCTTTCCCCTTGCCAGCCCTCGAAGTTGGTTATTTATAATTCTTCATTTAAGGGGTGAAAAGCACAAACTTTGATAAGCGAAATGAAGGGCAAGCAAGGGGTCTATGACGTCAATTTATTGTAACATATCCATAATTTAGTTCCAGATCACGAAAATAATAGAAATCGCTTCGTCCAGAACGGCAGGGTCGTCAAATGGCAAATATTTTTGGCAAGCGAAATAAGGGGTAAGGAGGGTTTCTACGGAGCCAATTTTTCTTGGCATAACTATTATTAGGTCAGAGATTATGAAAATCGCAAAATTTTCGAAATCGCTTCGGCAGAAAATGTATGGTCCTCAAAGGGTTAGAGCAAAACACTGGAGCAAAACATAGATGTATCTTACTTTAAGATCCGACTGTAAATGCCAAAGATATAACGAAAAATGTAAAATGGCGACCCCTACCCAGGAAAATTTTCTATTCCAAAGAATCGGTTGTAGAATAGCTACTTTTCATTCACAACCCCTTCTACTGTCGATTCTAACACCGATTCTTTTTGTTTGAAATTGTCCCAAAAGCAACCCCTCCTATAGCTTCAAGGTGGAACCGGTTGTTCTAGAATTAGTTCTGGAACTAGTTCTGGAACTGATTCTACGTCAACCACACCTTCGATATATGATCCCAGGAACTGCTTCCGGAACCAGTTCCATGAAATCGGTTGCAGTGGAACCAGTTGTAGAATGGGTGTGGTTGGCTACCGATTGTAAACAATTTTCCTGGGTACGTTCGGGAAAAAAAACAAAAATTTTTCCAATTGCCTTGTAAAAATACTTCATATTGGAGGGTATACGGCGCACTTTTTTTTTACCTGTAAGGTTGTACGGTCTAGTGTACAGGTCCCTTGTATCGTCTGGCCCGATTTCAGCAGCTCATAATAGATTGGAAACTTCTGGTCCCACGAAATACAGAGCATTACCGCGGCACCACATATATTCGGCTTTGGCGTTGATTTGGTAGGTTGGCCGGTCTTCACATACGATGTCTTGGGCTTCGGGTTGTCTTAATAGATCCATTTTTCATCGCCAGTAATGAATCGATGCAAAAACGACTTCTTTTTATATAATTCAAACATCATATCGGACATGCAAATTCGTCTTTCAACGTCTCTCGTGAGATACCCAATTTCTTTCCTTTTGGATGAATCCTGATGCTTGCAAATATTTTTAAATTGCTTCTTGAGTAACTCCCAATGATTTTACAAGTTTCTCTTGAGTTTGACAACAGTCTACCCGAGTAATGCCTCCAATTCATCATCTTCGAACTTTTTGGCTCACCAGGGCGGGGTTTGACTTCTGTATCAAAATCATCACTTCTGAACCACACAAACCATCTCTCACACGTTGAGAGCGATGGAACATATTCAGGATAAGCTTCGATGAGCAATCGATGTCCTTCAGCTGCAAAACTTCCCATAAATGATGCTTTGTTGGCACAAAATTCGACATTTTCGAGGAAACTTTGTAGTTTGCACTATTTCATTCATTGATTAAGTGAGAATAAATGACAGATGTTTACTCTCCAAAGTGCCATATAAGTTATCAAAGACACAAAACATGTTAAAAGATGCGCCATCTGTTGTGAATGCCTCATTTTTAAGTTACACACCCAATAATTCTTTACACGTACCCTCAACCAAAAAAGTCTGTAATGGCTACTGAAAATTTTGCTGTTATTACGGAAAATTTAACT
This sequence comes from Leucophora obtusa, assembly GCA_949987735.1. Classification (NCBI taxonomy): domain Eukaryota; kingdom Metazoa; phylum Arthropoda; class Insecta; order Diptera; family Anthomyiidae; genus Leucophora; species Leucophora obtusa. Next base: position 209,514,817 of record OX465296.1, on the reverse strand, counting down.
GTTGAGCCCAGCGGCATTTTTTGCTAATTTAAGCAACACATTTCTGCTGATCTGTAGTACAGCAAAATTAGTAGAAAAAATTAGTAGCCGCTACTAAATTTTTGTAAAATTGTTGTAAACTGCAATTCAAAATTGATTTACTAAAATCAGCTACAAAATTTACTAAATATCAATAATTTCAGTAAATTGTTGTAAACTGTAAGTTAAAATCAATCTGCTGAAATTAGCAAAAAAGTAAACAAACTGTAAAATCTAAAAAAAAAAAAATAATAAAAAAAAATAGTTTTTTCTTTCGATTGTAACAAGTGTATAATTACTTCATCGTACTTGAAATTTGGAGTCAATATTGCAAAGGGTTCTCCAGTTATTACCTTTTTATGCATTGAAGATACAATAAATACTAACCCCTCAATTCATAAATGCTTTGTAAAGTTATAGCAGGTTTACAAAACGTCATTTTCATACAAAATTTGTTCAATAAACCTCCTATAATTTTACAAAGCGTTTATGAATTAAGGGGTAAGTATATATCAATAGTAACAAATATTAACTAAACAAGAATTGTAAAAAACCAAAAAAAAAGACATTTTTAATTAGTATATTTTGCTGCTAAATTTAACACTCGGTTTTGAAAAATTAGTAAAATGTTTTGCTGAAATCAGCAGCGAGAATTAGTAAAAAAATTCGTAATTTGTAATTAGAGGATAGCAAAAATGATTACTAAAAAAATGTACTAAAAATCAGTATAAAAATAGTAAAGTGCGATTGGAAACTGTTTACAAATTTTTTTCTAACTTTTTTATCTGAGTGTATAAAATCTAATGTTTGTTGCTCTAGGAGCTATATATTTTTTAGAAACTAAAGCTGTTTAAAATAATAAATTACTTTCCTTTTCTTTTTAGAAGTTCTGATATTCTAAAACTTATGATGGATAAGTGGCAATTTTATAACAACAACTTTTGAACAAAATCTGGTACGTTTTACCTTTAAGTTCCTATTAATTCAGTATATTTTAATTCCATTTTAAATCTTTGCTAAGTTGTTTAGTTTTGATATAACAAACAAATCACGTCTTTAAACTAATAAATTTGGTAATGGTTACTATAAATAAATTAAAACACAAAGTGTCACTTTGGTTAAAGGTTTAATACTATATAAAGTTAATACCTTATTGTTAAACAATCATAACGGTTTAATACATTAATCCTCAAACAATCAATAGAAATTTATTGTCAAAATAAAATAATTTCAATATGTTCAAATTCGTAAGTATTTTAAAATAAATTCTCTCTTATATTTTATATTTAATTTAACAAAATATTCTTTTACCAAAGATTGTCGTCTTTACTGCTTGTTTGGCTGTTGCTTCTGCTGGTGTTTTGCATCAGACCGTTTTAGCTGCTCCAGCTACTGCCGTAGCATATGCGAATGCTCCTCTTTATGCTGCTGGCGGTAGTAGCCAAGTTGATGTTCGTCATAATTACGATGGTTCTTTGTCATCGTATACTACAACTCCTTTCGGTTACGCTGGTCCCCATTCTAGCCGTTACGTAGCTGGTGTTCCTACTGGTTATGCTGCACCTGCAGTATACGCTAATGCACCCACAGCCTTTGCTGCACCCGCAAATTATGTTGCACCCGGAAATTATGTTGCATCTGCAAATTATGTTGCTCCCGCAAATTATGTTGCACCCGGAAATTATGTTGGACCCGCAAATTATTTAGCTCCGGCAAATTATGTTTCTCCCGTTAATTATGTTGCTCCATCTGGTATCGCCAACTCCTTGGTTGTTTAAATTAAGAGTAAATATTTCTAGACTTGAAATGTATTAATATGTTCCTTTATTATTGTTATTGTTTAAACGAATAAATATTTAAAAAACATTTTGTAAACTCATACTTATGTAAAAATTAAAACATATTTTTTTTTGTAAGGCAGGGTATGCTAATATCAATAATGTTTATGTATACAAAAATGTTTCAAAATTACAAATAATTTTGAAAATACGTTATAAAAATGGTCCTTTTAATTATGTTGAGTTGAGTGATTTTTCAGAAACTTAAAGCATATCATTAAATGAATTAAATGTGCTAAAGTCCCAAAACTTATTTAACAAATTGTAAAAAATAATATATTCCTATCCGGATTTCATTCTTGCCTAAGGAACGTCGTCAGGGCAAGACGGTTTTAGAATTTCTAGAAATATTTGTTAAATTACAAACTCAATGAGAATTTCAAAGAAGAAACAACAACAATAATTTTAACACAATTTGCTATGTCATCTTCAAAAGTATTATTTATTAAAATGTTGGTTTTTAATTTTTATTTAAAAAATAAAAATTGTTTTTCGATCTTTTTAATTGATTAATTAGAAATTTATAATTTAGTTCGAGGCCAATTACTGCCACCACTTTCCAAAGGAAACTGATGAAGAGGACCTGGAAAATACCCCAAACGATCGTCTTTTCATTCCTGAAAGGGTAGAGGTTCTTGAAAGCAAAAACTCTGTGAAGTATCAGGAGAGTATCCTGGTGAAGAAAAATAGCAGTTTTTGAAAAAAAGTACTTATGTTAATTTATAATAAGGAAATTGGCTTCGAACTAAATTAATAAATTTCTAATTAAGTATTATTTATTTTTAATTTTTGATTAGAGAGTACACTGAAAATATTACTACAGTAACTGGCAGTACCTTAAATGAATGAATATAATTATTTACCTGTCTTTTACATGGAAAATTAGTAAAAAAAAAAAATATGCCAATTTTTTAATTTTTGTAATTAATTAATCTTAAAATGTAAGAAAAATTTACTTATTTTTAAGATATTTTTACTAATTTTAAGAACAAGCTTAAACTTAATTTAAGTAAAATACTTACTAAATTTTAGTAAAATTCCAAGAAAAATTTCAGGCAAAATTTACTGAATTGAAGTAAAAATTTACGTAATTTAAGTTAAATGTTTTTATTTATTTTTTTTTTCTTTTGAAGGGTAAAAAATCAGTATAATCTGTAAAAATTTTAAAAAATCAGTACAAATCAGTACCCCAATGTATAATCAATATATATTAGAGTATCGCTTAAAAATAGATTTGTCATTACACCCCCAGTTTTATTGGAAGTGGTTCCAAATAGAAGAAATCGATTTTATTTTTGTTGGAAAACGTTAACCCTTGCCGAAATTTGGACGAAAATAGCCCATTTTGGAGAGAAAGTGTATTACTATTAAAAATTCCCAAAATTCGAAATTTCGAAAAAAAATTATTTTTTATTCCATTTATTTATTTAATATAGTCAAAATGATTTAGACACGGATTTTTGACTTCATCGGATATCATTAACCCACTTTAGCCTGGAATCCAAAATGACCCACAAATTTGATAAAAATACAAAAACGTGTTTTTTTAAAATTAATTTTAAAGATTTTGGAGATATCGATTGCTATTTGTACCACATAATAATTGATATTGAAGAAAAAAAAAATAAATTGAAAAAATGATAATTCGAGTTTGTGTTTGGAGTGACTACATTCAAGGACATTTTACAAAAATTAACAAAATTTGAATGTTTTCATCAAACTTTACATAGTTTTCGGAAAAGTAAATTTAGGTGATACTATAATTATCTTTACATTTTTTTAAAAAATCTTTAACCCTTAGTGGCCTGGGGTTAGAAAAGACCGATGGAACTTAATATTAATTATGACTACGAGATTTTAAAGTCTTTAAATTTGACAAAAAAAATCTCAACTGGATAAAAATAATTATTTTATGTGACATGATCCATGTAGGGTTAATTTTTACACTTTCGGCCAAAAACGACCCACTAAGAAATTTACAGAATAACACCTTTCATAATTTTCGAAAAAAAATATCTCTAAAATAGGATCAAAAAAACTTTTTTTCACTTGATAAAAATTATTATTTTGTGTAACTTGATCCATATAGGGTTAATGTTTTCACTTTTCAGCAAAAATACCCACTTGGAAATTTACAGAATTTTTTTACTAAGGTTAGTATCGTACTAAGGACTCTTTAGTATCTTAAAATGTCTTTAGTACGATACTAATATATATATTTGTTCCTTTTACTCCTGCAAGGAGCATAGGGCCGATACGATACTAACCTTAGTAAAAAATGTATTTATTGCGATAACTTTTGCAATTGGAAACTGTTTGCTTGAAATTTTGCAAGAACAGTTTTTAGAGGTGACCCGATATTATACTAAAAGTTGGACTTTGGGGACAACCTATAAAACGCTAAGTAGTGCTTTAAATATCAAGATTAGCACATCGCATTTATATGGTAAATATGGCCACAGGTCATGTGCTTACATATTAATACAAAAAAATTCATATTAATTGAATTTGAAAAATTTTTTATATAAAAAACTGAATGGACAACCGCCAAACTTTAAAGATATTTAGCGAAAAATCTGTACCATTGAAAGAAAAATAAAGTACGCCATTGTCCAAAATATATAGAATTGATGTTCAGAGCTTTATTAATTTTTAAAAGTCAAGATATTGTCATGCAGTGTAATCGATTAATCGCACATCCCTAATTTTAATTGATTCTTCAATTGAAAACAAACTTTAGCTATTACTTTTCAAATAAACCTCAATCGGTTATGGAAAATATATTGTGAGTGAAGAAATGACAACACAACAATTTAAAAAACGTTATATTTGAGCCCAAAAATGAAAACTAAAGAAATTACGCAATAAGCAAATATGAGTAAAAATGGCAAACAACTTAAGAAAATTTTTTGTAACAAATTTTCAGTTTTCCAAAAAAAAGATTAGTAATTAAATTAAATTTTTATTCATACCAAATGTATCACATACTACAACAACTTTTTTTTTGTTTTTCCTTCTATGTAATTTCTAATTTTTATTGATATGACTCACTATCTCACTTATAGGATTTATATAATCTCTTTAAAATAAAGTTATTAATTAAAGGCATTTAAAAAAACAAAACAATTATTACCAGCACAAACAAATTTATTAAAAACAATATCTTTAATTAACTAATACTAAAGTAATGTTTTATTTTTTCAAATCGATTGTTTAATAATATAAAATTACATAATTTTTGTTTTGTATACAAAACAATTATAAAAAAAAAGTCTACCATTAAATTGGGTTATTAACCCAAAATACCATAATTGTAGACCCACCATAAAGCGACTGTAAAACTGTATGTATTGAAAATTTGTTCAAGTGGCTATGACGACCAATTCTTTTTAGATTTTAATATTTTTTTTATTTTGTTATTAGGCCAAACCAATGCATAAGTCACGACTTATTTCACAGTCAGTTTGAACAAATTATAGCCACGCACTTAATTTAGGTTTAACTTTTAACAAAAAATACTAGACAAAGTTGCCAAGCAAAGTGCAAGAGTAAAAGAGTGGGTAACACACCCAAAAGCAAACGGAATATTGAATCTACCAAAAATGGTCACCCAATGCTAGTTAGCGGTATTATTGAACGGCTTATAATGAAAGGGAATTTGAGTGTGGAAATATTTATGAAATATATGATTACTTTTGTGGAAATTTTATCGATTAGTGTTTGTGGGGGAGTCAGGTGTCTTTAAGTATAAATTGCAGTGAACAAATTAATTATTCATTAGTTCCACAATATTTGCATAGACAAAAAGTTGTCCGTCATTTAAAGATTTAATTTAACGGGGATTAAGCTGAATAAACATACACAAGATGATGCATGTTAAAGTGGTAAGATTTAAGAAAATTTTGTTTAAAGTTTTAAAATAATAATTTCTGTTTTGTTTTGTAGGCTTTGGCTTTAATTGTGTTAGCTGTGGTAATGGCTCAGGCAAAACCATCACATCAATTTGGTTTCCATGGTGAACCTGACCATTTGGATTTAGCGCCACCAGTTTTACCACCTGCACACTTCCATGCCGCTTCTTCCGCCCCCTTGTTCTCACATCATCAAGCTCGTTTTTTACCTCCACCAGCACATTTCCATGCTGAAATACCAGCTGCTCTTCCCCAAGCCCACTTCCATGCTGCAGCACCAGCACCTTTATTACCTCCAGCTCATTTCCATGCAACGGCACCAGCACAACTGTTACCAGCACCTACTGCTGTATTCTCAGCTCCCGCTCCCTTACTCCCTGCGCCCGCTCCCTTACTCCCTGCACCCGCTCATTTATTTCCTGTACCCGCGCCCTTAGTTCCTGCACCCGCACCATTACTCCCCGCTCCCATAGTTCATGCTCACGCCCATATTATCCCAGCTCCTGCTCCTATTTTACCACCAGTTCTCGAAGCCATACCATTCGCCCAACCAATTCCCAGTTATCGTGCCATCCCCGGCCCAAAAACTACTACCCACCATGTGTCGGTAGGTTATGCTTTCCCACAACCACATTTTGATAAAGTTCTTTTAGCCAAGCATCATCATCATCATCATACACTTTTCTAGAAATTGTTCCTTTTGTCTTAGAGCTCAAAAGCATTTCCTTAGAATCCATTATCAGTATCAGCAACAATTGTGTATTTATAGATGGTAGTGTTGTTATTGTAAACTAATTTGTTTATTGTATACCAAAGATACATATATGTATATGTTATTTAGTTTTATTTTTAGTTTTAATTTATTTTCTAATATATCTTTGTTATCTAGATATATTTTACAATTGATAAATAAACAAAAGATTATATATATCATCAACATTTACTCCTACATGTTTGTATTTTAAACAATTAAAATTACAAAATGACGCAGAGATTATTGCATTAAGTTTAGTGGCATAGAAGGGGGAAAATGTTTTTGACCCTTTCATCTCACCTACAAAATATTCATAGCGATTTTAAACCTCGTTTTCACCATTCAGATTAGTTTTGAAACCTAATTTTCTCCCGGGTGATACAAATGTTTACATTTTTGGTTGTCCGGACGCCTTTGGAATAAACAAATATTGAAAAATCAGAAGAAAAAGGAAAACGAGTAAAAAGGTTAAAGTCGGGCATGCCGACTATACAATACCCTACACCAGTCTGGGTAAAAGCCAACTAATGTTTGGATCCGAAATTCGAATGGGTTAAAATGGGGCTTGTGTCAAAATTTTCTATAATGTGAGTCAGCGAACCAAATTTCATTAAAATATCTTAATATTTGCGACTTGCAGTTTGTAACCAAGCCAATTTTGGGGGGACCCTTATATGGGCACTAGGTCTAAACATGGACCGATGTTCACCAAAATCAATAGGCTTCGTCCTTGGGCCAACATAGGTCTGTGTACCAAATTTCATCAAATATCTTAATATTTGCGACCTGCAGCGTATAAACAATATAATTTTGGGGGGACCCTTATATGGGCACTAGGTTTAAACATGGACCGGTGTTAACCAAAATCGATAGGCTTCATCCTTGGGCTGACATAGGTCGGTGTACCAAATTTCATACAAATATCTTAATATTTGCGACCTGCAGCGTATAAACAGTTTAATTTTGGTAGGACCCTTATATGGGCACTAGGTCTAAACATGGACCAATGTTCACAGAAATCAATAGGCTGCGTTATTGGGCCAACATAGGTCTGTGTACCAAATTTCATCAAAATATCTTAATATTTGCGACCTGCAGCGTAATAAACAATATAATTTTGGTAGGACCACTAGGCCTAAACATGGACCGATATTCACAAAAATCAATAGGCTTCGTTCCTGGGCCAACGTAGGTCTGTGTACCAAAGTTCATCAAAATATCTTAATATTTGCGACCTGCAGCGTATAAACAATATAATTTTGGTAGGACCCTTATATGGGCACTAGGTCTAAACATGGACCGATGTTTACCAAAATCAATAGGCGTTGTCCTTGGGCCGACACAAGTCGGTGTACCAAGTTTCATCGAAATATCTTAATATTTGCGACCTGTAGAGTGCGCACAAGAATGCATGGACAGACAGACAGACAGACGGACGGACGGACGGACAGACGGACATCGTTAAATCGAAATAAAAAAAATTGTGAGCCGATCGGTATACTATAAGGTGGGTCTAGGACCAATATTTTTTGGTGTTACAAACATCAGCACAAACTTATAATACCGTGACCACGTAGTGGTGTAGGGTATAAATACTTGCTAAAAACAATAAAAATTTTTCCTTAATATTAGTAGATTGTAAACGAGTAAAAAAGTTAAAGTCGGGCATGCCGACTAAAATATCCTACACCAGTCTGGCTAAAAGCCAACTAATGTTCTGATCCGAAATTAGAATGGGTTAAAATGGACTTGTGTCAAAATTTTCATTTGCGACCTGCAGAGTGTAAACAAGCCAATTTTGGGGGGACGCTTATGCACTAGGTCTAAACATGGACCGATTTTAACCAAAATTTATAGGCTCTGGTCTTTGGACCGACATAGGTCTGTGTACCAAATTTCATTGAAATATCTTCGTATTTGCGACCTGCAGCGTGTAAATAAGCCAATTTTGGGGGACCATTATATATGCACTAGGTCTAAACATAAACCGAATTTTTCCGAATCAATAGGTGTCGAAATAAAAAGTGATTCTGAGCCGATCGGTATACTATAAGATGGGTCTAGGTCCAATATTTTTTGGTATTACAAACATCAGCAGAAACTTATTATACCCTCTCCACGTAGTGGTGTAGGGTGTAAATATACGTGTGTCGGCGTTTTGAAAGATCACATCGGAATTTTATTTTAGGGGGAATGAGTTTCCCCACATTGGCCTGTTCGTGCAGCATATCGGTATATGAAACTATGTGTTCTTTACATCTGAGGTGTAGGGTGTGTTCAACAACTTTGTAGAAAATGTTAGGGCAAATATTTTTGTGGAACATATTAACCCTCTAACTCCCATACATAACAGTAATTTTTGGCTCTATTCTAAAAAATCTTAAAAAACTCCCCTTAAGAGGGGGATGACGGAGATGAAATGTTCTACAAAAATGTTGGCCATAAAATTTTACTACAACACACCAAAGCCCAAAACTTAACACAACCAACTAAAACCAGTCAAATTAACGATTGCCCATTAAGTTATTTCATAATACGTAAATAACACTATGGAACATTTTTGGGATTATTGTCTGGGGGGTGAGAAATTCCAAGTCAGGGTGATGGTACTAGGTCAGTATAGTAAAACCCTCAAAGGGTTTGGCGTTCGTATGTGTCATTTTTTTTATGACCTTTTAAATTTTTTCCTTATCTTGATGTTTTTTCGCTTAGTTGTAACTCGAGAACCACTTGTCCGATTTTGATGAAACAAATTTAGAAAAATTTAGAATTACAATTTCTTTAATCCCTTCATATAACATTTTTCTTTATAATCAACAGTTTTGCCGGTAAAAATAAATTTGTGGAGAAAAAAAAAATATTTTTCTGCCTAAAAATTAAAATTTTTTATGAATTTAAAAAAAAAAATTTTAATTTTTAGGCAAAAAAATATTTTTTTTTCTCCACAAATTTATTTTTACCGGCAAAACTGTTGATTATAAAGAAAAATGTTATATGAACGGATTAAAGAAATTGTAATTCTAAATTTTTCTAAATTTGTTTCATCAAAATCGGACATGTGGTTCTCGAGTTACAACTAAGCGACAAAACATCAAGATAAGGAAAAAATTTAAAAGGTCATAAAAAAAATGACACATACGAACGCCAAACCCTTTGAGGGTTTTACTATACTGACCTAGTACCATCACCCTGACTTGGAATTTCTCACCCCCCAGATTGGCTGTTGTACTGTGTAATTAGCCTCGAACAAGAATAAATAACAATTTTTCATTAAATTTTTCTATTAAATTAAATTTGATTTTTTTTAATTAGTTTTTTTAATTGACCAACGTTTACAGGTGAGTTCTAACAAAATCTATTATTTTAAAAAAAATTTGCTGGTCTTATCGAATTCTTTAAAAAAAATTTATTCTTTGTAATTTACTTGTAAAAATTGTATCATCTTTCTTTGATTTGAAAATAATTTAAACAGAAAGTGATATTAATTTATGATCTTGAGTCAAACTAAAATAACATTCATTTACTTAAATAACAGATCAACCAAAACATTTCCCCCATTCATCTTAAACACATTGACACGGTGCAAAAATATAATTTAATAACATACATTTAAATTTAACGGTTCGTTGTAATTCAAAAATCTGTGTTTATCATACACAGAGTTGAATATAATCAGCTGAGATATCTTAAGAATTAAGGTTCAAAGCAAAAAAGAGTAATAATAACAAAAGGATAAAAATAGCATTGTTAAATTTCGTTGATGTTAGTCTAAGTTGAGTTGTTGATAACAAACTCGATTTGCTTTCAACAGTCATATAAGTAGACAATTATCAAAATATTAACCCACTCAAAGGCGAAAGGCACTGATAATGGCTTTGTAGCGAAAGCCAAAAATGCGCATTCTGCCTTGCTGGTCTTATCGAATTCTTTCAAAAATGTTTATTCTTTGTAATATACTTATAAAAATTGTATCAACTTTCTTTGATTTGAAAATAATTTAAACAAAAAGTGATATTAATTTATGATCTAGAGTCAAACTAAATTTTGCTTTTTCCAACATTATGCCAATGTTGGCCAATTAGTGTCAACCAACCTTTTGCCGACGCTTGTAAGTTAGCTCCCACTGTTGTTATCATTCATTAAAGTTTTTGCTTTCATGTTTTACAAATCTTGTTATCATAGTGGGTAGAGGTCTCGGCAGACAATTTGGCAGCATAAGTTCGATTCCCATTAAAATCATGTTTTTAAAAAAATACAAAAATTTTTTTTCTAAACTAAAAAAAATGTCCGAAAATCTATTTTTAGACAAACTTTTTTTAGTTTCTGCCTGGGAAAACACAAGTTAATTTAGAATTAAGTCATCAGATGAAATCACGAACTCAGCTCTTTGAGATACAAGGAAATACAACAAATATATTGTATAAAAAGTGCTATTTTATATACATAGGTTCAGTACGGAAAAATTACTGTATATTTGTTTTTGTACTGCATATGTAACAGTTGCATGACTATCGCAACGGATCAGTTTTTGGGTGTTAGGACTATGACCGAAACATTTTTGGTCGTAACGCCAGAATAAACTGGACGTAAAGTCCAAAACCACACCGACAATTAAAAGTGTTGTGCATGGCCGTCCTTCTTCAGGAGTTTTCTTCTTTAGGGCATGTCCAATAAATAATACTTCGGCCATTGGTTTACTGTATTTAGATTTTTTATTTTATTGATTGATTTTGTTTTTATTTTAATAGTTAAAACTTTTTTCTATATCGAAGGATTATATTCAATAGGGGCTATCTGAATTATTGGGGAAAATGAATTTTTAACAGCAAATACTTCAGGTGTACATCTGTTATTTATGATATCATTGTGGACTGAAATAATAATTCTAGACCCACCTTTTTCTCATTTCAGTTAATTTGATATTTACCAATTTTTTTTTCTTTTGTATAGTAGAATGGGAATGGGCAATAGTATATGGAATGGGCAATAGTATTATTTTTTCACCTCACACGTATTTTTCGGTAAATTGGTCGTAAGAAATAATATTCCTGCAAAAATTGATCGGATTAAAACTCCCGCGGCTTTTAGCCCTAAAAATGGACTAAAATTAGTTCAAAGCTTTTTTGCGCTATAACTCTTAAAGTAAAGGTTTTACAGAAAAATACTAAATGGGCATATCTATAGGCAGTGAAATGGCTAGCATTAAAGGAATTAAATATGCTAAAATCCCAAACGTATTTCACAAATTGTGAAAAATAATCCGTTGTAGGCATGTCCCTATCCGGATTTCATTCTTGCCTAAGGAAATTTTTTTCAATTTGATGTATCAATGTATTTGTAAGAATTAGTAGACATTTTTATAACTAATTTGGAAGGTTAATGAAGAAAAATATTCAGAATAAGTGAATTAAACGTTTTTTTAGCTTTCCTGAACAATTCAGCTTTTGCAGATATTGAGTATAAGCCTTGGATATGCTGTAAAAATTTTGAAAAAAAAATAAAATAATAAAATGGACGAATTTTATTAAAAATTAAATTGAAATTTTGTATACAACCGAACCCTAAAGTTTTATGTGCCTAATATCTCAAAAACTACTGAATCGATTCTTCTAGAATTTTGATTGAATAAAGTACACAAGTACCCAGTGTAGAAACGGTAATGACATATCATTATTTTTTGTGCTACCAGTAATGACACCCACTTACATTCTGCATTATTTTAAAACATAAAATAATGAGTTACTGATAATGACTTATTTTTATCATTATTTCAAATAGAAAATAATTTTCTAGATTTTTTTTTAATTTTTTGAAATCTATTTTTAGACTCAATATTTTTTAAACACTGGTAAGTTTATATGTAACCACATATTTTTTGATTTTTTGTATGTTGGCGAGTAAGCTTACTTGTGTGCAGCAGGTCAATTGTGTTTTTATCTATTAAATATTACATGTCGATATAGCTCAGATGGTAGAGCTATTGACTGGCAATCTGTAGACCCAGGTTCGATTCCCGCACCAGCAAATTTTATTAAAAAAAATACAATAAAAAATTTTTTTTTATATAATTTATTTTTTTTGAAAATCTATTTTTAGACTCATTATTTTTGTCAGTACTGGTAAGCACATAGGTAACGATATATTTTTTGATTTTTCGTATGCTGGTGTGTAACCATAACTCATTATTTTTCGCGACATCGCCATATAAAGGTAATAAGAAATGTAATAACAAAAGTAACTAGTTACCATTACCAAGTATGTACTTACATAACCACATATCTGGTAATGATTTTCTACACAGGGTAGTATTAAGTTTTACAGTTTTACCATAACAATGTTGAAAATTTTGTTTTTGTCTTTTAGTAGTAATATTCACTTTAAACTATACAGCTTAAACGGGTGGACAGATTACACTATGCGTCAGTCAAAATCGGGATGGGATGAAACCAACGGGAAATGTTATATCGGTCAAAAACAAGTTATACGTGTCCCGGCGTTTCGCTGGGTCACCTCTAGGAATCGAGATATATCTTTTTTTTTTGACATAACTCGAGAACCACTAGTCCGATTTTGCTCAAACAATTTTAAAAAAATTAAAAATTACAATTCCTTTAATCTGTTCATATAACGTTTTTCTATATACTCAACAGTTTTGCCGGTAAAAATAAATGTTTGTTACCGCTACCATAAAAATCAATAACCTTTTGTTTATTACTTTTTTTTAATATTTTAGGCAAAAAATATTTTTTTCTTCATACATTTATTTTTACCGGCAAAACTGTTGAGTATATAGAAAAACGTTATATGAACAGATTAAAGGAATTGTAATTTTTAATTTTTTTAAAATTGTTTGAGCAAAATCGGACTAGTGGTTCTCGAGTTATGTCAAAAAAAGACCACCAAAGATCAAATCGATATATCTCGATTCCTAGGGTTGACCCAGCGAAACGCCGGGACACGTATAACTTCTTTTTTACCGATATAACTTTCCCCGGTAGTTTGAACCCTTCCCGATCACTGACCCATTTGTCTCACAGTGTTATCAGTCCGTCTTTTTTGTTTTATGGGGGAAATTAAAATTTTTCTTACTTTTTTTTGAAAAATTAAAAAAACATGATTCTTTTGTTTATTTTTTCAATTTTTGAGTTTACACCTGCACTATTTTTATGAAAATTCAAAACTTTAGAATTCAGCCACGTCAGGGAGTTAAAAATTTATTCGCCTCTAAACATTTTCTTTTTTTTATCTTCTCTCTAATGAAATGACCACCAGAGTTGCCACTGGTGTCGGAATTATAAGTTTTTGTATTTTAGAAACAAATTTTAATAATGAGTCCTTCTATCACGAAAATAATTTTGTTAATAAACCATTTCTTAACGTTTTTATAATTGTTTAAATATTTTTGTTTTTATTGATTTCTAAAGGCTGAGTTACCCAACCGTAAACGTATCTGTAACGAATCAGCTGTTTCGATACCACAAGAAGAAATGTATACGAATGGTTACTAACACGTAAATGTAAACGAACTTGCCGGATCATTCTGTTGAAATCAGAATTTTCTATCCGGCATCGAAACAGCTGACTGATTTTAGTCGGAAAAAATATGAAATGAATAAAGAAAAATGATTCAAACAACAAATAAGGAATAAAAATTAACAAATAAATGGAAAAATTTAGAATAAAATATAAAACCACATGAAATAGATGCTAAATAGTAATGTCGTTTATGATAATCTATAAGTGTACTTTTTAGCTACGGCACGGTACAGTTACATCACATATACGTTTACGGTCCCATAATCCGCCCTTAAAGAGGATAAATCCCTTAATACGTTTCACAGAATGAAGAAGGGTCTCTAAAATTCTAACAAACTCAACACTTTTTACATGCTTAATTCAAAAATGTTGACAACATTAAAAACACATACCAAAGAAACGCAACTATAAAAAAAAATTGCGCTAATTCACACAATTTAATTTACACCAAATTAAAGAGTAAAAGAAAAAAATAATTAACTATTCAATACATGTTTAATCGTGCATAATATAAACAGTATTGGCCACGTGTAAAATGAAAGATAAAAACGCATTAAAAACATTGGAAAAGTAAAAAAAAAACTAGTCACCAGTTATTTGTTTGCGAAATTTGATTGTTAAGCTGCCTACACACTAGGGAACATGGTTGAGGGAACATAAAATATCAAAAAATTTTGTAAACACGAAATGCACGCTCTCAACACTCACACACACACAAACGCACTCACACATTCACAAAAAATGCTCTCTTTTTTTAAGTATGTTCCCTAGTGTGTAGGCAGCTTTACAACATATGTTTGGTTGGAATAATATATTTTCATTATTTTCACAAAAAGATTCCAGTAAAAACAAATGGAACGACTTTTAAAGGAACTAGATAAAGAAGTTTCGCATCTGATCTATCACACAAGGGGGGAAAGAACTGAGGCATTGTTTTTTTCATACAAATGCCAGAGCTTTGAAGAAATAATTCGTTTTTAAATGAAATCACTGCCAATCGAATTCTATTTTCTTTAGAATTGAATATGACCTTACCTTTTCTTAGGTAATTCACTGAATTCGTTCAATTGAACGCATTGAACAAAAAACAACTTCAAAGAGTTAATTCAATTGCTGTAGTTCTTTTTATTAAATCAAGTGAATTAATTCCTTACTTAATTAATTCACCACTGAATTTGTTCAATATCATATTCGTTCAGTGAATTTAAAAAAAATATGTTCAGTGAATTGAAAAAAAAATTACTTCCACTGAATTTAAAAGCTGTTTTCTGTCATTCAGTACACAGTGAAGTGTTTTCAAAATATTATAATTCAGCCATTTCTTATTGGTTACTATTCTTTATATAAAAATATAAAAAAATTTCAGATAAGATGAAAAAAATCTTATAACTCCTAAAACAATGTGAAAATTTTCCAAAAATGGGATTTTTTACTCGAATTCGGAATGGTCTGGGGGAAGAAAAATTTACAAGTGGAGAATATTTTTTCACTAGGCCCACCTAAAAGAAGTATGCTTTCAGAAAAATATAAATACTATATGTGTTCTTAAAGAAACTTTTAATCTGGAGGAAAACGAGTCTTGCTATGGGCGTGTAAAGTTTCAGCTCATACCGACCAACTAATAACGGCTGAATTATTTCCAAAATGTTTTGAAAACACTCCATTGTGTACTGAATGGCAGAAAGAGATTTTAAAATCAGTGAACGTAATTTTTTGGTTTGGAATTCAGTGAACATTTTTTTTTCAATTCACAATTCACTGAACGAAAATGAAATTGAACGAATTCGGTGGTCAATTAATTCAGTAAGGAATTAATTCACTTTTTATCCGTTCAATTTATAATATTGAACGCGTTTACCAATGGATTAATGCAGTTGATTTAATAAAAAGAACTATAGCAATTGAATTAATTGCCAACAAAAGAAATCGAACGAAAACAAATATGAATTAATTCCATTCAATACACAGTTTTTTTTTTGTGAATTAATTGGTTGAATTTTAATTTCAGAATCCAAAAACTGAGTTAAAGAATTAATTCTTCAAAGCTCTGATAAATGCCAATACTTTGACATATAAAGGGTTCTTCAATAAGAGCGCTACAAAAGTAAGGTAACGCTCGGCCACATGTTGCAAGACCGGTTAAAAACTATTTAGGAAAAGTGGTTGGGAAGTTTTGCCTCACCCGCCTTGTAGTCCAGACATTGCCCCGTCCGACTACCATTTGTTTCGATTGATGCAGAACGCTCTCACTTCCAATGCTTCACTTCAGAACAGGGTATCCTAATTTGGCTTGATTCGTTCTTAGCCTCAAAAAATGAGCAGATCTTTGGTGCGGAATCTATATATTGCCAGATAGATGGGAAAAAGTCCAATGGTCAATACTTTGAATAAATTTATGTTGTACTAATTTTTGCTAATTTTTTTTCTTTTAATTGTTTTTTTTTTGCACTCTTTCAAAATGTACTGAAAAAATTTTAATTGGGCGTACTGTCCTCTTATGATAACTCAATGCTGAAATCATAACTTTTTCTGTTAAAAAAGAAGTACATCTAGATGATAAATTGTAGTGCTTTTTCTACTGCTTTTGCATCTCTTTTTTTGCTGTGTAGTTTATTGTAAAATATCCATTACAAAACAGGTTCTTCAAAAACATAAAATTTGTTAAATAGTGTTATTTTAAGCGTATGTTTTTGCATTAATAGCTGTGTTTTCGACTTAACTATATCCGTTAACTCATAAAAACCCTCAAAGTGCATAAAAACGCTTTTAAGACAAAAACTAACACATTACTTTTCGTATGCACGTTAACTTTCAAGACGGATATTTATCAACGTTGAAAACTCAACGTTTATACATTTTCACATCTAACGTAACTTATTCGCGTTACTTCCTAGGAACTTTTGCTGACGTAGGTTCGATTATAACAGAAAAAACATAACCTGTTTAAAAAAATTTTATACTACAATCGGTTTAACGTAGATTTGCTTTAAAGACTTAAGCGTGGATTAGCGAGACGTAAACGTAACTCATACGTAAACGTAACGTGCATTGGTGGTTTTGTGCAATTATAGATACGTAAACTATGTATCATATGTTTTGACATTTGCAAACAAACAATCAAGCATTTTACTTCTGTGTGTTTTTTAGATTATTTTAAAATTTTTATAAGTGATTGAAAAATATAAAATAAAATATGAATGCCAGCAATTTGTTTATAAAATTGAGTTTTTTACAATTATGCTTGTTGTACAAAAAACTCAAAGTTAAAAACGACAAGCAAGAAGATGGGGAGTACGGCCAATTAATAAAGATTGGGTAAAGGCCGGTTACCACCGAAAAGTGTTTGTAAAAATTAAAGATATGGATGAACATCAATTTTTTAAACACACAAGAATGTCCCGAACTTTATTTGAATTGTTATTGGCGTTAGTTAAAAAAGAAATTACAAAACCAAAGCAAAGGATTGGCCCAGAGGAGAGATTGTCAATTACATTACTGTAAGTACAAAATACACTTTTTTGTTTCTATTAATAAAAATATATATAACACAAATACTCCATCAGTTATTTAGCACATGGAACATCAATTCAGTCTATTGCATGGAGTCATAAGTTGGGCAAAACAACAGTGCGAAATATAATTCTTGAAACGTGTTCAGTAATATGGAAAGTACTTTCGCCCATATATGTGAGTGAACCCTCCACTCAACAATATAAGAATATTGAAAACGATTTTTCACGTTTATGGAATATGCCGAATTGTGTTGGCGCAATAGACGGCAAGCATATTGCCATTAAATGTCCACCAAAATCTGGTTCCGAGTTTCATAACTACAAAAAGTTCTTTAGCATCGTTCTCATGGCAGTTTGCGATGCTAACTATACATTCACTGGAATTAGTATAGGAAGTTATGGCTCCCAAAGCGATGGTGGTATGTATTTGACCATAATTATCAAATTTATAAATTTTAAAACTTTCGCCTTTACTGCAGCTGACCAACTGAACTCGCTCGCTCGAGCTTTCTTTCCATCCCTGTTAAAAATAAAAAGTCTTTAAACACTTCGATGTTTTTACGAATTAAAACGATTCTTAAATTTCTTTAATTCTATCCGATATTAGATTTTTGCAATTCTTTTAATTTTTTCCTTAATCTTGATACATTTTCCATAAAAACTCATAAAAGTTATACAATATTTTGGAATAGAAAATTTATGAAAAATATTAAAAGAAAAAACTTTTTAATCATCAAACCTCGCAGGCTCTGATTGTATTAAATTAATTCTTAAATTTTAAAAATTCAGTGACGACAATTTTTGTTGGTTGTTATTCTAGGAACATATTTTTGAAATATTTGAAAATATGAGCTTTATTAAACAAATCATAAAAGCCACAAAAATTTCAGGCAATTTGTTCAATCCAAAAGATGATTCAGAAAGTTTTTTTGGAATAATTACATATGTGGAATACAAAACAGTCAAAGCTTGATTTAAATCGCAAAGCTCAGAATGTGCGTTTATTTTAGTAGAAAAGTTTTCAAATTTAATCTTTTGAAATAAAATTAAATATGACGAGATAATAATTGCCTATTTTTCTTCAAACTTTTAGGTATATTTCGTCTATCTCCATTTGGTGAAGCGGTGATGACAGAGACAATACCTGTGCCGCCAGCAAAACCGTTGTCTCGAAATTCTCCACCGTTTCCTCATTACTTCGTTGGTGATGCTGCGTTTCCGCTTAGACCGAACTTAATGCGACCCTATGCAGGAACAAATTTAAATGCATCTAAGACTGTTTTTAATTATAGACTATCACGTGCTCGTAGAGTAATCGAGAATAGTTTTGGTATATTATCTGCTCGTTGGAGGATACTTTTAACCACCATTGAATGTTATCCAGAAAATTGTGAAATTGTGAATTGTGAACGGTGCAAGAAGGAGATTGGCGTGGAGAAATTAGACCCCTGCGATCTTCGTCTACGCATGCCCGAAGACCATCAGAATATGCAATTCAGCTTAGAGATCTACTAGCTAATTATTTTGAAAATGAAGGAGCAATTCCTTTTCAAAATAGGATGCTTTAATAATTTTTGGGAAAACATTTCCAGAAAACGGATTTATTTTGACAACCAACCCTCAGACAAGAAAAAATAAAAATTGTATCCGAGTAATTATGAAACTGAGGCAGCTTGGCAGAAACTAAATATTGGTAAATGTATATGTACTTTTTTTATTAACTTACACAAAATACTTTTGATGTTGTATTTTACCTATATACATTAGGGGGTCCCTTATAAAGTGTTTGGTCTTTAAAATTAATTAAAAAAAAAACACGTTTTTGCATTTTTATCAAATTCGTTGGTCATTTTGGATTCCAGGCTAAAGTGGGTTAATGATATCCGATAAAGTCGAAATTCCATGTCTGAATCATTTTGATTATATTAAATGAATAAATGGAATAAAAAATAATTTTTTCAAAATTTCGAATTTTGGGAATTTTTAATAGTAATACACTTTTTTCCAAAATGGGCCATTTTCGTCCAACTTTCGGCACGGTTAACGTTTAATTTGGGACCATTTGTAAAAAAATTGGGGGGTATGCGTGTCGAAAATCGACCAAACACTTTATAAGGGACACCTTAATGTATATAGGTAAAATACAACATCAAAAGTATTTTGTAAGTTAATAAAACAAGTACATATGTGACCTCCGAGAAAAGGGACCTAGTGTGTGAAAATGAAGTTTTGAGAAGAACGCATTTAAAGTTTAAAATTTTAATGTTTTTCTCATTTTTATAGTTTTTCCCAAAAACCCGTTTTTGACACACTAGGTCCCTTTTCTCGGAGAAGGTCACATATACATTTACCAATATTTAGTTTCTGCCAAGCTGCCTTAGTTTTTGTCCCATTTCATTCCGAAGCACTTCCAAATTTGTTAAGTTACCTAAGTTTTTTCTTTTGTAACTTATATTAAAAAATATTATATTTGAACTAAAAAATTTTATAACTTCGAAAAAAAAACTTTTGAAGTTATATTTTACCGAAGTAATTCGATAGTTATAGTTATACACTATTTATTTTTTGCGTGTAAGAAACCAATTCAGTTGTCACAATACAGGAATTTCTTCTATATTCCTTTCTGTCTCTCACATCAAATGATATTTGCCCCAAATACGTTTATGATAGGTTTTTCTTCAGTCCCTCTTATCGAATTCAATCCTCCAGGAAGTAATCTCCTATATACATTAAATAGCTTTAAAACCGTTTCTTGTAAAAGTAGTAATATCTCTTGGATTTCCACAAAAAACTTAAATTTTAAAAAGTTACAAAACCCTATGTAAAGCGTTGTTTAAAACTATACGACACTTACTAACAGTAATTTGGTGTTTGAATACCTCGTAACCGACTCATTACAAAATTATAATTTTTGAAATTTGTAAACGTAAAAATACCTTTAATAAGACAAACAGTTTTTGTGAACAATTTATAAAATTTTATTGAAAAACGAATTGTGTATACCAATAAAACAACCATAAGTCTGAATATGATATCCGATGTAATGTAATATCTACGCTAACACCCACATATTACCAAAGCTTTGCTGGGTTTGTAAAGAGGCCACAGATATGTTATGATACACACAAATCTCTATTATAAAATTATTGGGTATTTGTTAATTTTAGCATTCAAAGCCAATCGGGAATCAGCTCCACTCCACTCACCTCATTTTTTCACACTACTCAAAAGTACTTAAATTTATTAACAAAACAGAACTATTAAAAAATGGTAATCTAGTTCTAAATGCCTTTACTAGAAGTTTTTGTATATCCTTGAACATTTTGATTTTGATTTTTTATTTATAATTCAATTTCATTGTACAGCTTTTATGTAATTCAATTTACAATCTAAATTATTTTGTATTAAAAATAAAAATATATAATAAAAACAAATAATACTTTTGAGAAACTGGTTTTTATAAGAATATTGGTAAGGAACGGCATAAGTTTTTTAAACTACATAACCCTATAAACATTTTCACTGGAATTCAAGTTGAAATCAAGTTCAATTCCAGCCCTGTTTTCCAGTTTCAAGGCTTGAATTCAACTTTTATTACATTTTATTTCAATAGCATATTCCAGCAAAAGGGAAACAAAAATTCAAGTTTGAAATATTTTTGTTAAAAAAACAAGTGCTAGAATTTGAAATATACTTTACTTCAAGCAAAATTTAAAGCACTTGAATTTTTAAAACCCATGTGCTTATTGGGAACATTACAGTATTTATTTACATTTAGTTTATACATTTTTTACAAACAATCCAGTCAATGTTAATAGAATGATTAGTTTTTTTTTTAATTTTCAGCTCAGAGTACAATAAAATTATAACAAATAACATTTAATTGACAAGACAAATCATTTTTCAAATAATCTCATTTCAATTCTTTATAATTAGTAAATATTAATTTATATTTAATAACTATTTAAAATAGTGTTTTAAATTCATAAGTTTTATTTGAAGTTTTAAAGTAGATTGCGAGTATAAAAAATATTAGGATGTCCCTTAAATTACCATTTGTCGATTTTCATTCATTACACCCCCAGTTCTGATAAAAATGTCCTTTTTACTTAAAATTGCAAAAATTTTGGCGACTTTAAAAATTTTAGAAATTACAAAAAAAGAAAAATGCAAAAAAGACGTTTTTGCATTTCTATTAAATTTATGGGTAATTTTTCATTTCAGGTTAAAGTGGGTTAATGATATGAATAATTTTTCTAAACTAAATACAATTTGACAAAAGGGTTTAGAATTTCTTCTAAAAATATTTGAAAAAATTTTCAAATTTCATAGAAATTTGGAAACCTGAATTTAGTTCAGATTTTATTTAGGCAGTTCGCACTCACCCTTAATGAATAAATGAAATCAAAATTTTTTCAAAATTTAGAATTTTGGAAATTTTTAGTAAAAATGGTATTTTTGCCCAAAATGGGCTGCGATTCGGCAAGGGTTGATTTACTAAATTCTAATTATATTGTTAAACATTTTTCTTATACAGTTTTTGTAAATACAAACAAACAACTTTTTTAATAGGACCAACAATGAAACTTGTAAATAAAAAAAAATAATTGTAACTTTGAATTTTTATTTTCAAACAAATTTATGTATGAGAAATATGAATTTACAAACATTTCAAACAAAAAAATTTTGAAAATCCAATTTAATTTAAAAAAAGATTTAGATACTGGCTCTTAAATAACTGTACTTCTGGAAAATGTTAATAGAATCGTAATCTATACTGAATTACTTTTCTTAAAAAGCATAAAAATCCAAAATTGATTGGAAAATATTTAAGTAATTGCAATTCGCCCAGACCATTGTAGGATTCAAATGGGATAATTTTTGAAAACCGCAAAAAATAAAATATCTTTTTCAAAAACTTAAAATGTTTCTTTTCTAAGATCTATAAATATTCACATATAAATTTTTGTCTCTCTTGAATTATGCTAACCTAGTCCCAGGTATGGCCAAAGATGAGATATTTTTTTTTTGTTGTAAATTTACAATATTTTTTTAAAATTTTGTTAAGCAAAATATAAAAAACAGTGTTCAACGCATAGAGTATTTTAATACACATCAGAGAATAATTCCAAATAACTCTGTTAACATCAAATTTTATTTATAATAATAACAAATTATCAGTTAACCCTTATATGCACATGGGGCCAAAATGATTTAAAAAACTCAGAATTAGATTTTTGTGAATTTACAAAAAAAACCCATCTTTGGCCATACCTGGGACTAGGTTGGCATAATCCAAGAGAGACAAAACTCCACATCGGAATATTTATAGATCTTAGAAATGAAACTACAAAATTTCCAATTGTATTTCAGAAATTATCAATTATATTTCAGAAATCGTCAATTGTATTTCAGTAGTTAGCAAATGTATGTATGTATGGTCTGAGCGAACTGCAATTACTTAAATATTTTCCAACCGCGTTTGGGTTCTTATGCCTTGTTAGAAAGGTAATTCAGTCTGGATTACGATTCTATTGACATTTTCCGCAAATACAGTTATTTAAGAATCAGTATTTTCAAAAAAATCAAAAAAAAGTAATTTTCCCCTTGTAAATCGAGATTGAAATTTTAGGGTCGATACGGCACTTGTTCCCGATATACGATCACCTTCATTTTTTGCACGATGTATTTTTATACCCAAACGAATATTTCCAAGGGGGACGGCCGCAAATATACGATTTTCATACAAAAACAAAAGAACTTTCTTTTTTGTTATAGAACATTAAAAACTTCAAAATTAAATTTCTATTCTAAAACTATAACGGTTGGTATCATACTGTAGGTTTAACTTAACTATAAACAAAAGAAAATGAGAAAAAAATTACACAAAATAACAACAGATTTTTGGGTTAACTATTAACTAAAGTTTAAACCTGCAGTATGAGACCCACCGTAAAATAATAAATATAAAATTTCTGAGATGCATTTCTTACATATTTGAACACTTGGTGGCTGTTATTTTAAAAAGGACCAAACAAATTTCGTATACGAATTTTGATTTTTTTATAAAAACTTACGGCTTTAGTTACTTATTCATCCAACTCTAATTTTAGCGACATAACTAGGGCCGTCACCCTTTGCATCGCTATTACCTGGTTTCGAGAGCTCATAGTCCCAATCGTGGAAACTACCATTTTTCCGAAGCCCTGTAACGAATCGTTTTCTTCGCTGTTTTTCTTTTCTTCCTCTAATTCGCAAACTTTTTTAAATGCTGAAACGGCTTCGGAAAACAGAAATTCAACATCTGCCGACTCACTTTGTCTCTTTCTTTTCGGTAACACTTTATTATTAGATGGTGATATAAATGGTGTACTATCTGTAATTATATCTTCATCAGGCGAAGATGTTGGTGTAGCAATATTTATTTCGGCATTAGGAGATGGAGTTGGTGGGCGAGTACTCGTAATGGGTGTCAGACTGTTAGTAAACGAGGATTTTGCCGGTTGTGCAATGGGTGAGAGAAATTGACAAGATGATTCTGGTGAAGAAGGAATTTCTACCGTTAATGGTGAGGAAACTGAGGAAAACATATATTCATCTAGAATGTTTATAGACGAACGCATTCTGAAATTCATAAAACTTAGTTTTATTATGCCTTGCCATTTTAAAAGTATTCTTACGGGCGTGGAACAACATGGGGAGATAAAAACTCCAATGCGCTCATCAGTTCCCAGCGGTATCTATAACTGGAGCCACTGCCAGATGGTTGATCGTCTAGCTTCTTTTCTCTTGCGTATCGATCACGAAGGCTCGTCCACCTTTTTTTTACACATTTCATCTTAGTAAATTAAGTTTATTAATTTATTTTAACACATTAAACTTGTACATTTTTACTTACCTGGATATCCCATACTGACAGCTATTTCCCTCCAAGCATTTCTTTTGGCTTCTGCCAATTTATACGCCGGACTCCTTTTATTGTAAAGTAAATCCTTGTTTTGCACAAGTGTAATTAGCTTTTCGTCATCCATTTATTGTTCTTTTGTTTTTTTATAAAATTTTTTCAATTTATTTGTTATTTTGTCGAATGTTTCCTTTTTTATATTATTTCTCCCGCACAAAACCAAACAGCTGTTGTCAGCTGTCACGTAAACGGACAAAAAAATCTATTTTCAACAGAATGTTCCGCAACGTACGTTTACGTTTACGTAAGAATAATCATTTCTATATACTCTTGCTTGTGTTTTCGGAACAGCTGATTCGGAACGTTTACGTTTACGTCTCGCTAATCCACCCTTTAACGTTGATAGGCATGAGACAAAATACAGCTAATTGTATTATGAAATTTAAAATATTGGTTAATATAACATTTTGTATGCAGCGTGTTAAGATAGGTTGATTCAACAGTTTTTGCAATTGTTTTAAATACATATTTGTAAAAAAAGGGAAATACGAAATTAAAAGTATATAAGTATTACAGTATTTAACCTCTTTCCATATATTATTTTTGAGTTGGTGTCTTTTTATTTTCTTATGGCTAACGTTAAAGTCTTTTAGGATTCGGTTTAAGTTTTTTTCGGGAGAATTTAATATGCAAAGAAAGTCGCCATATGTGGTCATTATAATTGCGTATTATGTTTTATTTTCAATAAATTGTTAAACGCATTTTGTTACTGAATCAAGTATCGATATTTTGTGTTATTGAAATTGATTTAGGTTTTATTATAAAAACATGAAGTGGGTGTGTTTTTATCATCATAACTTGTTTTGGTTGTCAATTAAACACATCCTTTCATTAATATCCTTTTCTTAATATAGTAACTTCCCATTTCAAAACTAATTAAAATGGCTGCTAAATTTGTGGTAAGTTGATAAATAAGAAATATATTTTTAACAGCAGGAAGAGAGTTTGTTTTCTGGCAAAAAAGTACAAGAAATCAGATTATATTTACAACACTAAGTGCCAGTTTTATAGTTAGAATTTAGAACATTTTTAATTTCTTAAATATTTTTTTAGTAAAAAATTAAATTTGAAGTGTTTTACTTAAAAAATACAATATTTTTGAAAAAAAAGTCGATCTTTGTTCTGACTATAAAACTAGCTACAAGTATACTGCTTAGATTCTTGAAGATTTTAAGATTTCTTTCCAAAACAACCGAGATTAGCATTTGACGGCATTTTTAATCCAAAAATAAAACGCAAACTTAAGTGGTTTTCAATTAAAACTTGTTTGAAAATTTTCTACTCAAGTCAAATTTGAATTTTTGAATGTTGGCAATTAAACTGGCCCATAAAGTTTTTCTAGTAAGAAAAGCCTTATATATTGACTTTTTAACTTTAACTTTTAGTAGCTTTTCCTGCAATCTTTGAAGATTTATTTCTATGACTGTAGTTTTTTACGAAATCTAGGCAGTTGCTGTTCAGTCTAAATTCAATATTGCATGAAAAAATGCTTGGAGAAATTTCGCAAAGTTCTTGGTAGACAAAACTCCTTTAAGATTTCATTTAACTTTAAGATCTTTTACACTACAAAGAATTATGCCGGTAAAATTAACTGCAATTGCAGTTAACAAGGTGTACACTGCAATTGCATTTAAAATTAATTGATATTGCAGTTACAATTGCAATTAAAAATAACTGCAGATCTAATTAATTCAAACGCAATCGCACTCTTCACTTTTTTAAATGCAATTGCAGTCAATTTTATTTGAGTGGCTTATAAAAGAAGGTTTTAAAATTTTTATGCATAAGCACTTTAATATTTTTTAAAAAATCTAAGATTTTAATGATAATTAAGAAATCTTATCTAACAATGAAAACTTTTTGTATTCAAAAAAACTTTTAAGACAAATGCTCTCAATATAAAAATGACCTTTCAGACAAAACTGCTGAAATTGGCAGGTTTTTTTTGATAAATACTAACAGCAAAAATAAAACTGTTAATTTTACAGAATTTTAGTTATACTTAAGTTAACTTTTAGTGAATTTAAAATGATAAATTATACTGCAAAATCAGCAGAAAATTTTGCTAAATAGTAGTAGACTAAAAATAGCAAAAACAAACTGTTATATCTACAAAATTTTTGTTACTTTTAAGTTAAATCTCTAGTTAACAGTTTGATTTTTGCTGTTCTATCTACTAATATACGAGGGGTACTATTTATATTTCGGGAATAGCAAATAATAACAAACATTTTCAAATAAAAATGGCTTTATTGTTTTTCAAAATATTCCCCCTGATGATCAATAAACTTTTGCATTCTTTCAAACCATTTGTCATAGCAGTTTTTCCATTCCTCTTGAGACACCTCCAAAATATGGTTTTTGAACGCTTCAACTACTTCTTCGGCGATCGTAAATCGTTGACCACGCAGTTTACCTTTGATATTCGGGAACAAGAAGAAGACATTGGGTGCCAAGTCAGGATTGTACGGAGCATGAGTCACCAATTCGATGTTTTGACTGCTCAAAAATTCACCCGTTTGACGAGATGTGTGAAAGCACGCGTTGTCATGATGGAGAATCATTCGTCTTTGGGGGTTAGTTTTACGAATTTCTCCGAAGTCTTCCGGCAAACAAATGGTCTTGTACCAATCAGAATTGACCGTCCGATGTGCTCAAGCGGAACAGTGGCCACATGACCCATTCGGCCGAAGAAAGAGCCGACCATTTGCTTCGCTGTGCTTCTTCCACGGAACAACTTTTGTTGGATTCCGCTCGTCTTGGAATACCCACACTGTCGATTGCTGTTTTGTTTCCGGCTCATACGCATATATCCATGATTCGTCACCTGTCACGATTTTATACACGTCTTTTGAAGCACCACGATCGAGCAAATTTTTTTTACAACTAAGTGTTCATGCAAAATCGAATGTATTGAAGTGAAACTAATGTACAAGGATGCCTCTATCTCACGATATGTCACATGACGATCTTGCATTATCAGTTCACGCACTGCATCGATGTTTTGTGGCACAACAACCGATTTTTGACGACCTTTACGGAATTCGTCGGCGTCCGAACTACGACCACGATTGAATTGACTATACCAGCGATATACTGTCGTTTTTGATGCTGGTTTATCGCCATACAAAGAACTGAGTGCTGAGTTGTTGGGATAATCCACGTCGAAGGTTGTGAAAAATAATCCAACGAAAACCTTCTCTTGAAATTTCCATTTTTTGGCCAAATTTCTTTACTCACTGTAAACAAAACAAATAGCACTTGTACATCAAAATATTGTGAGTACGTTTCTGCTGAAAAATGTCAAATTTTATTATGGTGTTGCCAGATTTTAGCTATTGACATTAGTGTTGCCAGTTCCCGAAATATAAATATTACCCCTCGTATAAGAACAATTATGTGCTAATTTCAGCAGTTTTTTCTACAAGGTAATTTTTAACAAATTTTTAGTGGTTTTAACTAAACTTTTCACAGACTTTTTTCTATTAATGTAGTTTTTGTTTGTTTTTTATATATACGATTTGACAATTCAAAACTAGTGAGAGCCAAAAACTAGGTAGTTTTTGCTCATACCTAAATGCAGTACAATAAATTTTTAAGATAAGAAATTTTAAGTGTTTGCGATTTGATTTTTAAATTTACATTTTTTAACAATTATTTTTAGAATAAAAACTTAAAAATTTGTTACATTTTTAGATTTTTGCCGTTATTGCTTTCTGTGCTAGAGCTCAAGCTGGTATTGCTGGCGCCTATGCTCCATATGCCTCAACTTATAATGCTCATGCTATTAATCATGCTGTAGCTTATCCTGTACCTAAAACTTTAGCATCTCCTGCCGTAGTAGCTGCTCAAACACCAGTAGCTTTTGCTACTCCTAGTAAGGTTGAGTTCGCTGTCCCTGCTTTGAGTGCTCCAACTGCTCAACTGGCGTTTGCTGTCCCCCCCAAAGTAGGGTTCGCCGCTCCTGCTTTTGGTGCAGCTTCCGGGCAAGTAGCTTTTGGCGTTCCCAGTAATGTAGCTTTTGCAGCTCCAGCTGTTGCACCTGTCCCCGCTGTAGCCCCTGCTCAAGGACCAGTAGCTTTTGCTACTCCCAACAAGTTTAACTTTGCCGCTCCTGCTTTTGCTACTACCGCCGGTCAAGTAGCTTTTGCTTCGCCCACTTTTGCTGCTGCGCCCGGTCAAGTAGCTTTTGCTTCACCCGCTTTTGCTGCTGCGCCAGGTCAAGTAGCTTTAGCTTCACCCGCTGTTCCTGCTGGTATTCCTGCACCTGTTACTTTTGCTAATCCCTCCAAAGTGACTTTCTCTTCCCCTGCATTTACTTCAGTTCCTGCTCAAATTGCTTTTGCTGCTGCTACTCCTAACGTAGCTTTCTCTGCACCAACCCATCCCTGGTAATCACTTCATTTAAATTCTTCACACTCATTACTAATTTCTTTTAAATTATTTTATTATTTAACTGTTTTTATTTGTTTTAGTTTAAAGTACAAATATTATTGTTAATAAAAATGTTGCCAATTTTTCTTGTTAAAATCTAAGTACCTATTTGTTTTTTTTTCTCAAATACTAACCAGTTTTTCGATTATTTTCAAGATCAAGTTAAAAATCTGCATTTGCACATTTTTGTATGCGTATTTATCTAAAATCAGCTGATTTACAGTTATTTTATCAATAATAATTTCTTTACTAATGTGTTTGATATTTTTATTAGCCGGCATTAATTTTGTGGTTTTATTCATTATGATAACACTGTGACAGTAATTTTATACACTAATAGAAAAAATTTTGTAAAACATTTAGTTAAAACTACTAAAAATTAGTTAAAAAACTGTTATATTAGCTGATTATTTTTGCAAAAGCAAAAATAAAACTGTTCAATATACAGAATTTTAGTTACATGTGAGTTAAATTTTTGTTAGTAGAAAATGACAAATTAATCCGCTAAAATCAGCAAAAAATTTTGTTAAAAAATTAGTAGCCAAATAATCACGAAAAAATTTAAAATTTTCGAAGTTTTTTTCGATTTTTTTAAATGCAAATAAAAATCGACCCTTCTGAAAAAAGCAGTTTACAATTTTTTTAGCAAATATTTCTGTTAATTTAACAGGATAGCCTGTTATTTGCATTCAACTAAATTTAGCTTAAAAATAACAAAAATTTTGCAGATATAATAGTTTGTTTTTGCTATTATCCTGTTTTAAACGAGCTAAGAACCATTAGTAGTAGCTATTGTAGTTTTCTAGATATTCAAAAATAACCTCGTAACAACACAAAAAATTAGAAAAATTATGACTTTTTTTTAAATTTTTAATATTGCATAACTTCGGAAAAAAAATTTTGTAATTTTTTTCTTTTGGCAAAACTACGTTATATGATGAAAGAAAAGTTCTGACCAAAATTCATCCAAGTCGAAAGGGGTCGATTCCAACCATTGGTCGATTTGAGATGGAATGACCCATATGATTAAATACCTTTTGATATAATTATATAAAAATATACATTTCACAATATTTGACGAGACATAATTGTACAAAGTTATAATCGATTATATAAAAATAATAAATAAGAAAATTAAAAATGTTGCTCCCCCCAGGAATCGAACCCGCGATTATTTGTTTGGAAATAAATTGTATCAAAATCACTATTTAGGATCACTTTTAGAGCAATAATAAGAATTACTTCAAAAAAACCTGTTAAATTATTCTAACGGAAACGTTGAAAGCAATAACAAAAGTAGTTTTTTTGAAGTTGATTAAAATTACTTCTGAAAAAGCAGTAGAAATACACTAACGGATATTTTGGCAGCAATGACAGAAGTGGTTTTTAAAGCATGAATTCCATTTTTTTTTTTACTTTTTTGCTGGGACACTGTAATTTTAATCTGTAAGTTACTTTATTAAATAATTTGTATAATTTATATTTTAATATTTATACCCTACAGCACTACGTGGTCAGGGTACTATAAGTTTGTGCTGATGTTTATAACACCAAAAAATATTGGTCCTAGACCCACCTTATAGTATACCGATCGGCTCAGAATTTTTTTTTTTATTTCGATTTAACGATGTCCGTCCGTCTGTCTGTCTGTCCATGCATTCTTGTGCGCACTCTACAGGTCGCAAATATTAAGATATTTTGATGAAATTTGGTACACCGACCTATGTCAGCCCAAGGACGAAGCCTATTGATTTTGGTTAACACCGGTCCATGTTTAGACCTAGTACCCATATAAGGGTCCCCACAAAATTGGCTTGATTACAAACTGCAGGTCGGAAATATTAAGATATTTTAATGAAATTTGGTTCGCTGACTCACATTATAGAAAATTTTGACACAAGTCCCATTTAACCCATTCGAATTTCGGATCCAATCATTAGTTGGCTTTTAACCAGACTGGTGTAGGGTATTGTATAGTCGGCATGGCCGACTTTAACCTTTTCACTCGTTTTTATTATATTTATTGCCGTAAAACCAAGGACCGGAAACTTTTTATTTTTTGGTTTTTATCAAATGTAATTATCGTAAAAGTATAAAAATAAAAATTCAAACGTACAAAAAAATAAAAAGAAAAATATTTAACTAAAAATACTCCTCATGATGAAAATAAAAAACTTTAAAGACACTTTGGTAATTAGTGTATTTATACTAAATTTAACAATTGCTTAAATAATATATTTTTTTTTGTTGGTAAAAGTAAATTGTTCACTATTTTTTATAGTAAAATTCCATTACTATGACAATATTATTTGTTAGTAGGTAATTTGAAATGAAATTATATAAATTTTCAATCAACAGCTAGTGTTTTCAATTTAACTACATCCGTTAACTCATAAAAAAACTCAAAGTGCATAAAAACGCGTTTAAGAGGAAAACTAACACATTACTTTTCATATGCACGTTAACTTTAAACACGGATAATTATAATTATTATCAACGTTGAAAACTCAACGTTTATACATTTTCACATCTAACGAAATTCGGTAGGAATGTGTGTCTAAAGTCTGTCACAGCGGAGAAATTTTTTCCCTAAGTATATAGAAATGGGCCGACCTCGAAAATATCATCATATTTTTATCAACATTTTAATTTTTTTGTACATTTTGAGTGTTTTTTCTATAAATAAAATTTTTTATTGTTATGGTAATAGATATAATTAATTTTGCCTAAAAAGTTTTTTTAAAATATGATTTTTAAATTTTCTTAAGGACATCTTTACGAGAGAGAAATTATTTAAGCTATTTAGAGTTGTCTTTTGCTCTATCTCTAACAGGTTTCTCTCTCGTGTATATGTGCCTTTAGGATTGTAAAAAAGAGTTAACATATTTTACCCACGCCACGAAACCAGACATTTGAGTTTTATCTTTTGTGAACATTTTTCATAATGATGGGCTTTAGTCACTAAATCACCAAAAAAATAAGTTATAAAAATATCGTTATCACTAGATGGCACTTTGTTCAAAAAAATGACAATTTTCTTTTTTTATTTAAATTTAAATAATAACAAACAACAAAACAAAAAACAAACGGATATCTCAAATTTTATTATTTGAACATATTCTGCTGTTTGGTAAAAAATGGGTTAAATTCACTATGAATAATAATCCATTAATGTCATACATCTAAAAGCATAAATAAAAATAATTGCATAGGTAAATCAAAAAATAATATTTTTGGATACTATGAAACGAGAAGTGAAACGTCAAAATTGCAAAGATTAACATAATTCTCTAATGGAATTGTTCCTTGTGTCTCTAACTACATTAATGGATCATATATTAAATTTAAACTATGGAAAAACTATTTGTTAAATTAAACGTGTGGTAGATACATTACAAGTGAAGCCTTTCTATAACTGGATTATGGCAAAATAAGTAGATGAAGAAAAAAAAACGCGATTACACAATAAAACTGTGCAACTTTTGCACAAAAATACTCATGACATGTTTTCGACTTTTAATGCCGAAACACTTTGCAGCAAATGCACACACACCCAATGATGTAAAAAAAACAATCAAATGGATGAATAAAGTAAACTAGGTGGAAAATAGTTTTGGGGGATGAATTAATAATGTATACCATGCAACATTTTATACTTATTGTTTTTATTATTGGGTTGCGTTCGTTTGTTTTTTCTATCCTTAAAAGGCCAAATTGGATAATGCTTGTGAAATCCGAAAAAAATTGTGCAAAATAAAAATTGAAATAAAAAAATCAATGAATGAATCCAATGCAACGATTTTTTTGTGTTGGCCTGCAACATAGTTTTTATGTTAAATTTTATATGAATTATAAATCATTGCATTTATATGTGTTTTTTTTTAATAAACCATACTAACCTAATCTATTTGGCCAGCTTAACTTGTTTTATGATACATTGGCCTTTTTGATAATGCGACAACGACGACTATAATGACGACGACGAAAATGACTACGACAACGATTATGATGTAAAATTTTTATATGTGGTTGTATTAAATAATCGTTATGATTTGTTTTTTAAAGTATTACAATCATGTTATAATTAACATCATTTACACATATTTCTTAAAGTGGTTCCTCTAGTTTTTCCTCATTTTAAAATTTCTGACCGTTTCCTATTTTGTGATTTTATTTTAAATCTCCTTCATTTTGATTGATAGGTGTTTTAAGTTGATTGTTTTGTTAGGTAAATGTTTAAGTGTTATTTTGTGTTAGTACGGTATTGGTGTAACACTTTACTCCAGTGACATACAAATAATATAAGATGGCTATCAAATAAAAAAACTTCAAAATTTCGCCAACTGTCCACCAGAAGGCGAGCAGCATTTGTTCTAAGCATTCTCATCTCGTGAAATTATAGTGTTGTTAAAAGTAACGTGTTGCTTTCTTTGGAAAGAAAAGACGATTGGTGGTGAAACAAGAAGGGTTTCAAATATGGCAACACTGTAATTGCCCGAGATGTTGAATCTTAAGCAGGGAAGACACGATACAACTAGTTGTGCAACTTGTTGGTCGTAAGCACAATTTTCACCGTGTGTAGGGCTGTCGTATGGTCGTACGGACATGTCGAACAAAAATCAAAAATTTTTGATTTTTCTCTTGGTCCGCAGACATGTCCGCTGGTGTATTGATAAGTCCGTCAAACAAACTGTCAATTTCTCATTTGCAATA
This sequence comes from Leucophora obtusa, assembly GCA_949987735.1. Lineage (NCBI taxonomy): Eukaryota > Metazoa > Arthropoda > Insecta > Diptera > Anthomyiidae > Leucophora > Leucophora obtusa. Next base: position 209,481,137 of record OX465296.1, on the reverse strand, counting down.
GTGTTGCCAATATAGCGATTTTTGTCTATCTAAAAAAAGCGCACTGTTTGTGTTAGCAGGTTTTTAAGAAATATACAATAATTTTATAAATTGATAGTTAAAAAAGAAATAAGACTGTTTAATAAGTTTTTAAAAATCTACGTGATAAATGTTTACAAAAATTAAATTTTGTGCACAAAAATTTTTCAATTTTTAAATTTTAATTGGTAATTATATACAAAGTAAAGTTTGAATTTAAACATTTTTGTTGCCCGATGGCACAAATGGGTTAAAAAATATATTTAATTACACAATTTCCATTTACTCCTTTTTAGCGATTTTATGTGGTCTGATTATTTATAACCTTTTTTTAAAAGTTGACATCACGCTTTTTATTTTATTCCGCTCCAAAACATTTTTTCAAATGGCATGTTGTAGAACTTGTCTGACCGTAGAGTTTGCTAAAAACCGAAAAATTTTAAAACCGCGGTTTCGGTTTTCTAAAATTATAAAAACCGCGGTTTCGGTTATTTTTCGGTTTTCTTGTTAATAATACAATTAATACAATTGTTTTAAAATAATTAAATATACAAAAGAATTTAATATTTTAATACGTTCAAGATATTTATTGAAATTCGATTGAATTTCTCACTCCAATAAAGAAAAATTACTCCGTTTCTAGACATTTACAAGAGAAGAAAAAAAAACGCGGAAAACCGTTATAAATATAATTTTTTTATTTATTTTTTTTTCGGCAACTAAAGCTGTATTTTCAAAAGTTTAAATTTTAGCAAATTGTTTAGAACAATATAAAGTTAAAATTTCACAAATTTCGTAAACTACGAAATAGTATTTGTTTTTTAAAATACGCTGTGAAAATCTGAACTGAATATATGAAACTCAATATCTCTTAAACTATCTGCCTTTTTAGTGACTTGACTTAACTTATGTTATCCGTAATAACAAAAAATAAAATATTCTTTAAACTAATATTTAATGGAGAAAATGTTAATTACAATTAAATACAAAATTTTGTAAAATAGGAGCTGAGCCCTTTTCGAAATTCAAGATTCAAACAACATTTTTCTGAGCGCTCAGAAAATAGAGATTCTAAAATATGATCATTTTCAGAGTGCTGAAATTTTCGATTCATAAATGAAACATAATAGACTCGTATTTATGAGTGTATTCGATATTTTTTTTTTTAATTTTTCCATTACTCCTAAATAACTCAAAAATTAATCTTAAATGACTCATAATATCTCAGAAAATTCTAAATTTTCCAATAATTTTTAGGGTCTTTTATGAGTCGTAAAAGAGCTCTCGGAAAGACGCTACATCGGTGAAAAAATACTCCCTCATATAGGTATAATTTCAGAAGGTCTTAGGGCTCTTTTATGAGTCTTTTCGGTTTCCAGTTGCACACTGGGATGCAATCTAGTTAAGTATTTTAATTGGTTAAAGTTATTGTTAAAAACCGACTTATTTGTCGGTTTTCGGTTTCGGTTTTGAGGCTTTAAAAACCGCGGTTTCGGTTTCGAATAAAACCGAACAGAAAACTCTATCTGACCGTGTATTTCAAAATTTTTTTTCGGTCCGACAACAAGTTGTACAACTAGTTGTATCGTGTCTTCCCTGCTTTAGAACAGTTGTTGCGCGACATCTGATGGAGAGTTAGCCAACTTTGTTGAAACTTTATATATTTCATAGCAGTGACGGTATTTAAGAATTTGTGTTTCGTGCCAAATTGGAGTCAAAAAAGTGCCAAAACATCTCCAATTGTGCCAAAATTTAATTTAGTCGCAAAAACATAAAGTATGTGAACTGGCTTCCTCAAATTCAAAAATATATTTGCACATTAAACTCTATACATTATAGAAAGGAACTCTTTGAGAATTCACCTGTATCTATTTCCGGCTCAATTTTATTTTAGGGGTTAAAAACCGGGGAGGAAATAGGGGCGTAAACTATCTTTTTAAATACTTTATTTATTTCAAAGCAACAAAGGTAAAAGGGGAACTAGATGACAGGTACTTCCAAGAAGGGAAAATAGAGCTGTAAACAAGTTTTATGAAGTTTTCATATTTTTTTTTAAAGCAACAAAGTTAAATGGAAATGTATTTCGAAGGGTTACCTCGTTGTATGGAAGACATCGACCTTTATGATTATACTATTTTTCAAACCCTTTGATGTTGGAAGGTTTTTTATAGGTTTCTGCAACCAAATTTAAATATTTCGTACGTCATTTGATCTCAGCTACATAGAGGGTTTTTGGGATTTTTTGTATTTAAGATGACTTCTACCGAAGCGCTTTTTGCACCTATATTTCTAATACTTTAAGTGGATGGCAGCTCTTCTTCCAAATCAAAGGTATTACTAGCATTCATTTTTCTTTTCCTTTTTGAAGTACTTTAAACGTTTGTACAAGTGATACGTTTTTTACCACTCCATTTTAACCCTTTGATATGGGATTGGGCGCCTAATAATATATAAATCTCACTTATAACGCCATTTGCTTACCAAAATGGTTACTTGTTGTAGAATAATTTCATGATTTTTTAGACTATGCGAATACAAAAAACTCAGATTCTAAAGCATGGTAAGTTGTTTTTCATGTGAAAAAATTTCACTCGAACTTTAATTAATTTATAAAAATGAACAATTTTTTAATTTTGTAACAAAGACATAATCACAATAAACACAAAATGTCACTTTTTCCCAAGAAAAATAATTAAATTTGGGTGAAAACAAAATCAACACAATTTTTACGTGAAACTCATTGTCGTGAAAAATAATTTTTTTTATATGGCTTATAACAGTTTTTTCTCGTGAAATCGAAACAAATTAACAATTCAAACATTAATAACATTTTGAGTTATTTGTCCTGTAGACAATTTTTGATAAATTCAGGAATGTTTTCTTAAAATATATTAGATTTTCCGTTAACAAAACGTTCTAGTTCTTTTTTTTTTTAATTCCGCATTGAAAAGTTCTTAGATTCCAAACGCATCCATTATTATAGAATATATAAAATAATTTTTAAAATTCTAAAAAAAAAACTAACGGTTTTTTAAAACATTTTAGAATACAAAAAACTGCCCAAATATAATCGAAAGTGCCAACGTTCCATTAAGAACTGGAAAGTGCCAAAATGGGCACTATTGTGCCACTTTTACCAACAGTGTTTCATAGTCATTGTTCAACAGAGCATACCACTGTTAGTTCCATGCAGTATTGCCAAAACTTATTTAAGAAAAAATGCTAGATTTTTTGCATAAAAATGCTAAAAAATGCTAAAAACTAAAAAAATATGCTAGAAAAAATATGCTAAAAAAATTTTATAATAAAATGTTTCAATTTGTTTAAAAAAATACTATTTTAGTGACTTTTTACAATTAGACTGAAAATAAGTCATCTCTAATTATAAATTCAGTTCATTTTATTAACTAAAATTATATAAAAGAAAAATTAAAAACAACTCAAAAGTTAATTCTTGTAAAAAAGTTAAAAAATCCTTTAACCCTCAAATGCAAGATCTCTTCGATTTTAACCATTTTTTCATATATGATTTCTAAAGGCGTGTACATTTCAAGAAAAAAACCAAAAAAAAAATTATTTTTAAAAAAAGGTGATTTTTATTGAGAAATATGGTTTTTTGCCAAATTTCTAAATTGTGATTATTTTTACGTGTATGAAAAAAAACAACAACAAAAAATCTATAAACTGTCATTTATACATTTATTGTCGCCAAACTGAATTTAATTGCGAGAATACCACTTTAAATATTTAAACAAATATTTTTGAATATTACACTTTTTGTAAAAAAAAACGCGTGTTTTAGATTTTTCACAAATATACAGAGCAAAACTAAGATTTTTACTCTAACTGTTTAAAAATTCTGCGCTAAAATATAGGAGCACTATGTACAGAAGGGGCCTCTAATTCCCAAAAATGCAGTTTTCTGCATCAAGGGTTTTTTTATTAAAAAACCGGTATGTTGCCAAATAGCTACACCATGCATTTAAGGGTTAAAATAAATTTATTATTATTTGATTTCCCAAATGTGTCACTGAAAATATGTTATCTCAAAAATTAAAGGCGGATAAACAAAAGTACCTCAAAATGTTTTATTTCTAAAATAGGTGGTAATGTGGAATACTTTGGCGTGTAATATGAATTTTCCATTCAGCCTTAATTTATCTACTCCAAATTAATTTAATGCTTTTTATTGCACTCTCTGTTTACCGTTTTCAAATTTGGTAAGATTTTTGGTATGATTAAATGAAAAGTGTACAGGTGTTACAGTAAAAAAAAATCAAAATTCACTGAAATTCTTAAAAGATATGAATTTATCACAAACGCTATCCACATTACCCTCTATGACCCAAACCTGAAAAAATCAATAAAAATTGCAAAGATTAAAAATGAACCTTATCAACATTTTGCAATTCTATTAATTCTATTTTAAACTCTATTCTTTAAATTATTATTATTTTTTTTTTACCAAAAATTGGAGTATTTTGTGCAAAATCACTCCTTCACCATAACAACAACAAAAAGTAAAACGAGTAAAAAAGTTAAAGCCGGGCATGCCGATTTAAAATTTTAATATTAAAGTACCATAAAGCAATATTTTTTATACTTTTGGGATCATTTTTGAATTTCAATCAATCCAACCCTGTTAAATACAATTTTTCGCTATTTTTCCCCAAAAACATTTTTTTTCCCGATTTTTGTTTTTTTCGAATGAATTTTTTTTTTTCTTAACTCTATTAAATACTTTTCTAAACCCTATTGAATATACACAAAATAACATAACACATACTTTTTATTTACAGAAAAAAATGTTTTTACGAAATTTTTGCCAAAAAAAAATCTATAAAAAAATTTAGTGAAAAAAATGACAGCTTCCTTAATGTTTTACATATTTAATCAAATTTGATAAATTTATAATTAAAAATTATCCCAGAAATATAAAAATAAAATTTTTTAGTACCCGTCAAAATTTTTAATTGCGAATATCGCGAATACGAGTGCTAAATTTGAAAAACTGCTATCACCATTGAATTCAGCGTACTTGAATTAGCTTTACCAGTACCGTTCCCAGCTTGTTAAAATTTGCGACTGCACAGTGTAATTAACGTGTACGTATAAAAATAGTTCCTAGTACTTACTCTTAAAGTAAAAAAAAATATTTCTTTTTCATATTACATTTAAATTCAAATTAATGTAGAATATTCTAAAAAAAAAAAAAAACAGAAAATGAAACTGTAAAAAATGCTAAAAATATGCTAAATTTTGTTGGAAAAATGCTGAAAAAAATGCCATATGCTAGATGCATTTTTTCATGCTAAATGAATTAAAAAAATGCTAAATCTAGCATTAAATATGCTAAATTGGCAACACTGGTTCCATGTGAAATTATTTATTTTGTTTGGGATAATCTCGTTGTTTTAACAAATCCCTACGGGAAATTTTAACAAACTGTCACCGAACTGGCCCCTTTATATGAAATAGACTGGTCACTTTTACATGGCATTGTCATAGGAGGGGGAAATTGACCCCTTGTGACATGTCACAAGACAAATCCTAGGGCAGGTTACTGAACTCTCATAAAAACAAAGTTCAGGGACCTGTCCTGGGGTTTGTCTTGTGACATGTCACAAGGGATCAATTTGGGTACTTTATATGAAGGGTAGGTACCCTTTATATGAAGGGTACTTTTATGAAAAGTGTTGCTTTTCAAAAAGTGTTGATTTATGACTGATTTTACCAAAACAGAGAGTTCATATACAAAAATACAAAATTCTCGCCCCGTTGAATTTTTGTACCTTATGTAATATCTCGGTTTGTGTGTTCCAATCAGCATGCTCTTATTGCAGACAACTGATGAGTTGGGGTGATGCCTACGTAATAATTGTATTGTCTATCATGAAAATGGTCAACCGGTTTGAAACAACAAATAAAAACTGATATGACAATATCATATTAGAATTTAGAATTGAGGTAGAACAATATTCTTACTAAACATATGAAAATATAGAAAGTCCAAAAAAAAAAACAATTTTTGTATTTTTTAATTCAAAAATTAAAATAATTGTTAAACAATAATTGAAAACTTGCTAAATAAAGAGTAAAAATTTAGAAATTTACTGAAAATTTTATTTATTAGAATTATTTGATACAATAAATGATATCATAAAATAGAAAGGAAACGAGTACTAGCATCTAGCAACAAGATAGTAATTTTGTATCAGTTCAATTGAGTAAAGGGCGCATGACACTTGCCTTTTTCTTCACTTTTCTTAACTCTTTTAGGGTCTTTACTTGATTTTTTTCTATTTCTTTTTAATTTGTTCGAAAATAACCAAAACCTTCAACAAAAACCCTAAAATCTAGGAACAAGCTAGTAATTTTGTATCAATTAAATTGAGTAAAGCCCGCATGACACTTGCTTTTTACTTCACTTTTTCTTATCTTCTTTTTTAGTGTTTTTATTAGATTTTTTCCTTTTCAACTTTTTCATAAATAACCAAAAACTTCAAGAAAAACCCTAAAAAGTCAAGAAAACATGAAGAAAAAAGGTTTTATCAGAAGTTTTACACACATTTTTGTGACTTAAAATTTAAAGTGTGTATGGTATAAAAACTTCAGTATATCCACTTCCAAAGCACTCCTACTAACTTTATTTAATTTTTCGTTACACTTTCGTCTTTTATGGAAAAGCGTCTCTTTCTTCATACATTTTTTTTATTATTTTACTTTGTAATATCTGTTGCACTAGTATTTCTGCATCTGAATCACAAAATTTTAATGTGAACACAATAAAAATCAAATCCTTGTTTGGCAGGTCTTACTTGATTTTCGTTGTCTATCTTTTTTATATCTTTAATTACTATTTTAAACTTACATTTGTAACAAAAACTGATATTTTTGATTTTCTGAAATAGTTTTTTAGGTTTTTTCCAGTATAAAAACAGCATGATGTTTAACCAGATATATCACATCATTGTGGCAGGCGCTGCATTAGAGATTAATAAAAAAAAAAGTTGAAAAGAAAAATCAAATATTGAGTAGTATTTTGTTAATAAAAATAATAAATTATAACAATAATGTATAAATTGGTAAGTCCTTGAAAGAGAGGAAATTGAAGAAATACAAATTAAAAAAAAATCACTTAACCAGTGAAGTGCAAATATTTAAATTGAGTGTAAAGTTTAAGTGAAAAATCATTGACAAATAGATGAGTAAATTGTCAACATTCGTTAAAGTCGGTAGTATACATTAGAGTTTCCAGTTAAAATTTTGAAGTTTTGTACAACAAAAACAATTTGAAAAGTTAGTAGTAAACGTGATAATATAAAAAAAAAAATATTCAATATATTAGGTGTGTTTCTTTACTTTTTGGGTAAAGTTCGGTAAAATGAGAGTAAGCACAAAATCCTCTCACAAAATGACAAAATTACCCAATAGTACAGGAACGCAAAAAACCACTTTTCTAGCCCAAAAACTTATTTCAAAGAATAATGTTAAACAGTGATGGGACTTGAAAAATTTTGTTTTGTGCCAAGTGTGTGACTAAAATGTGCCAAATGGGCCTTTATTGTGCCAAAACTCAATTTTCACTTAGAAACCGTGTTTTCAATTTTCATTTTGTAAATGCATTCTTATGGAATTATTTTGAATTCTTATGGAATTAATTATATTTGAATGAATTAAAATTTTCTTTCAATTAAAAGGTGAATGATAAATTAAATTCATCCGATACTTATTAAAGATTTGGGAATGCAGCCAATGAATGAATTCTTTAGGAATGGTTGCACGGAATGGTATACATATAAACATTTTCTAAAACTGCAATAATTTTTTTATGAATTAAACTTAAATTAATTCTTTCGAAGCTCTGAGATAAATTTATAGCATTTGAATTTTTAAAATTCTATGGATTAAGCACCGTAAGTTGTTCAGTTTTCACGTGAAAAAACTGTTATACTCCATATAAAAAAAATTATTTTTCACGACAATGAGTTTCACGTGAAAATTGTGCAAACTAAGTTTTCACGCAAATTTAATGTACAAGACTATTATTTTTCTGGTGAAAAAGTGACATTTTGTGTTAATTGTGGTTGTGATTGTGGCTTTGTTATAAAATTAAAATATTGTTAATTTTTTTAACTTAAATTGCAATTTAAAACTAAAAATTAAAGAATTGTTATTTTTTAAATTCATTTTTTTCTATTAAATTTGTAGATAACCAAAATGTGCCAAAATAGTATCGGTTGTCCCATTGTACCAATCAATCTTAGATTGTGCCAAAAATCCCATCACTGGTGTGAAAATACGTATAATTTCAGTTTGCAAATCGGCACAAATAGACATATTTATTCGCTTTTAAAAGTTGTTTTTGATTTTATTCAATTAATTTTAACAAAAAACCAAGTTTCTTTTGCTTATTTCTTTATTTGATTACAATTTTTAATTTAATTTCACAATTGTTTTTTGTTTATATTTGCACCAGCTGTTTTACCAAAGTTTACCCGAAGAAAAAGTCTGGGTAAATTTTGGTAAAAAGAGAAGCACTAATACACTCTCATTAGCGCTCTCATTTACCCAATTCTCGAGTAGGGGAACGCTTTTGGGTAAATTTCGGTAACTTTGGGTAAATTTCGGTAACATTGGGAACGTACGGGAACACATTGATTATGAATATCACGGATAATATACAGATAGGAAAATGCTGATTTGGGCAATATGGTCGATAGTAAATGAGCAAAATGAAATGCCTTAATTTAAGAAAACTACAAAAGATAAAGTACAAAGTCTAAAAAGTTACAAATATATACAAAAAATGCGCAATACAAAATGCATGGAGATTTTATATTGTTACCTCCCTCTTGACATCACAAAGCATACGGTTCGAGAATACTACTTTGGCACCTGTCATTAGTAACACTTCTGGTATAATCTGTGATGAATATCTTCCATTGAAATAAGTTCAATAATAATATCCAATTTTTATACACATCTTCATATAAAGCACCCAACATTTTGTAAGTTTCTGCAACAATAATATAATATAGAGATATCAGTGATAATCTCTCGAAATCCCATCCAACAATACCACATTTTAATATAGTTCCTTTGTATGAAATACCAAATTCTTAGTTGTTTTTGAAGTTTCTCCGTTCTTTTTAAAAAAATGTATTTGTTTTAAGAAGATAAAATTACTTATAACATATTTCGAAACTTCATTTGAAAATTAAGTAGCTATATGAAAATATTTAAGTATTTATTCATAATAATTTAAAAAAATTATAGAGGGTTTATAAAATAAATTTTGTATGGAAAATTTGCTTTATAAGACATTTATAAATTTTAAATGTGGTTATGTATATGATACTCAGTTTTTAAATTTATTTTGTATCTACAAACAAAATAAATAAAAATGATTTTATTAATAGTAAAGAAAATATGATATATTGTTGAACTATATCAAATGCAAGAGATTAATTACAACTGGGTCGATAACGACAGCTGGTTGGTTGGTTTTTCATATATTTTGTATGTGTCGCTATATCCTCCGGCGATTTGTTGTCGTAACAGAATATATTCTATTTTCACAATGAGACACTTTCACTATTTTTAACCGAATAACGGTTGCCTATCAGAACAGAGTTGTAAAAATTCGTATCAGAGTTGTAAAAATCCATACTTTGTTTACAAAAAATATATTTTTAAAATAATTGAAAATAAAAATATCTAATAATAATCTAATAGGAAAAATAAATTGCTCAAGTATTAGGTAATTCTGGCTCTTCTGATTACAAAACATACATTGTTTAGGCTGTGATTGAAAAAACTTCAGTTAGCCACACTCACCGCTACGCCGACCATGGTGTATCTTGTTAAGAGGTGATACTACGAGTCGTATCCTGTGCAGAGGACTGCCGGTTCGAACCCCAGTCATGGCAATACACAGAAAATTTTTCATATAGAGACAAATTAACAATTAAAATTACTTTGATCGATTGAAACATAAACTAACCACTGACGAGTCTTTGGGTGAGACGAAACTTCGGTAGTCTGGTGATTCCCTTGTGTCTGTTAAATTTTTCAATAAAAATGTTTTCTTCTTCTTCTTCCTATAAATCAGCTGTAGAAAAAATTCTTTATTAATTGATTCTAATATTAATTACGATTGTCCTATGCGACGGTTACAAACACTTAACTAAAAACTCAAAATTTTCATCCAAAAAGCAAAATTAAGTACCGTAAAATTAAAAATATCTAAAATTAATGCAAAGCAACCTGAATTGCTGAAAAAATGTTACAAAACAAATACAACAAAATTCTTGGTTAGAATTTCTTTTTCCTAAACCTCAAAAAATGCCCACTGTCGATTGTCGCTTAATTAAAATTCATCGCTACGACTTTTTGTTGTCGTTAGTCGACAGTCGACCCAGTTGTGATTAAGTTCTACGTGATCTGTTTTGTAACATTTTTAGTGATATTTTACTACAAAATTAACTAATAAGGAAGCTGTTCTCAGATATGAACTCTGATTTCGATAAAACTTGGATATGTTGTAGAAATCGACCCGTCTTGGCTTGGCTCCAAAGAAACCATATACAAATTTGATATCGTTGGAAAGGGAATTTAAAAAGCTATTGTATTTTCTGGTAACGTTTTTTTTTTAGTTTTGTAAAAAATATATCAGTTTTTGGGTACGTTATATGGAATAATATGCAATAGGGTGAGTCAAAAAAAGTTGAGCCAGTCACTCCCAAGGATTAACTCGTAAAGGAACTTTGCATATAAGAAGTGCGCCATTAAAATTATTTAAAACTTTTCCACCTTTAGTTCAAATAATTTTTCTTGATCAAAATAAAATATCTGTGAGAAATATGCGTACAAAAGTACGCGTGACCAGGCAATGTGTTTCCAGATTGGTCAAAAAGTTTAACAAAGGCCTAATAATTGAAAGAAAGCCTGGAACAGGTGAAGCAAAAGGAGCTAGAGAACGAAACCAAAGCCAGAAGGGTTAATAAGCTATTGAGGGCGATCCCAAATATTTCTAGCCGCGAAATGGCACGGCGGGTGTAATGTTCGGAAACTTTTGTGCTCTGAGTTAAATCTAACGTTGGGCTTAAAACAATTTAAAGTTTAGAAAGTCTTAGACAGAAATTCTAGGAAGAACTAGCAAAACTTCTCTGTGTTACATTTTTTATTGGCCCACTCTTTATATAGGCCAATGCTTCAATAAGAAATGTTTTCAAATGCTTTTGTCCTATAGCGCCCTCTAGTGAAAATATTGTCAATCAAAATTGAAATTTTTATGGATTTTTTTTTAAGTTGACCAATTTTAAATTTTTTGGGAAATGTGTGGTTGTTTTTGACAATTTTTAAAAATTTTCAGATAACAACCCTAAAAAAACTAGACATTATTGGTAACGCATTATTTTTATTTTGAAATAATGGAACAAGTAAATAGTTAGTTACTATATTATTATATGTTTCAAAATAATGCAGAAAGTAAGTCGGTGTCATTACTATTATTCCAAAACATAATGATATGTCATTACCGTTCCTACACTGTGTAGATTTCCATTGTTCTCATATATCTGATCAATACGAAATAAAGCAACTGTCGTATGGGCTTAAGCAGAGGAATACAATGTAATTTTTTTTCCTCAACATATCAACCAAAGATATAAATTTTTTTGTATTTTTAAATAATTTTTAAAAAAATCACAACAAAAAGTGCCAACAAAGTGCCCCCCTTAGATTTGGAATATAAGTTTAAGTTTATAGAGCCCCAAGGATAAAAATGTTTATCGGACTTAGTCGATAAAAGCCTAATTTTCTCGACAGCATGCAGCCCGCATATGCGTTCCTTTTCAATATGGGAGAAATCGGAGTTCGGACTTTTGAAAGATTTTTACCCTACACTTTGTGGTATAAGATTCAATAACTTTGTGATGATGTTTGTATCTACCCAAATAATTGAACGAGCTCACATTTTATTACACTTAATTATATATTTAACTTTATTTCCCCGGAATTAGTTCCCATAATTTGATTTTCTTCCCGGCATATGACCAAACTCGTACTGTTAATAGGGTTTCGTATAGTCGGTATGCGCTACCTTATTTTTTATTTAACTTCTTTTAAGAGTTTCTGTAATTTTTAATTCACTAAAAAATATTGAAGCTTGAACTACCATTAATTTAACCTGACCAACCATGCCGCTTTTGGCGGTATTATCCCGTTTATTGAATGCTTTTTCCGCCTTGAAATTTTATCAAACTTCTTAAACGAAAATCTCGGTTTTTATATTTTAGGTCTTTTAAATACATTGATGGAATTCATAAAACAAAACAACAACTAAAAAACTCAAATTTTCTAAGAAATATAAAAACGAGTAAAAAGATTAAAGTCGGGCATGCCGACTATACAATACCCTACACCAGTCTGGTTAAAAGCCAACTAATGTTTGGATCCGAAATTCGAATGGGTTAAAATGGGACTTGTGTCAAAATTTTCTATAATGTGAGTCAGCGAACCAAATTTCATTAAAATATCTTAATATTTGCGACCTGCAGTTTGTAACCAAGCCAATTTTGGGGGGACCTTATATGGGTACTAGGTCTAAACATGGACCGGTGTTAACCAAAATCAATTGGCTTCGTCTTTGGGCTGATATAGATCGGTGTAGTATAAACAATATAATTTTGAGGGGACCCTTATATGGGCACTAGGTCTAAATATGGACCGATGTTCACCAAAATCAATTCGCTTCGTCCTTGGGCCAACATAGGTCTGTGTACCAAATTTCATCAAAATATCTTCATATTTGCGACCTGCTGCGTATAAACAATATAATTTTGGGGGGACCCTTATATGGGCACTAGGTCTAAACATGGACCGCTGTTAACTAAAATCAATAGGATTCGTCCTTGGGCTGATATAGGTCGGTGTACCAAATTTCATCGAAATATCTTAATATTTGCGACCTGTAGAGTGCGCACAAGAATGTATGGACAGACGGACGGACGGACATCGTTAAATCGAAATAAAAAAAATTCTGAGTCGATCGGTATATAAGGTGGGTCTGGGACCAATATTTTTTGGTGTTACAAACATCAGCACAAACTTATAATACCCTGACCACAGTGGTGTAGGGTATAAATACAACCGTGGAATATTTTTGTATCTGTCTTTCATACTTAAAACAAAAAGACGCCAAAAGATGAATACATAAAAATATAACACAATAAGATAAAATATGATTTAATATAGAACGTAGACAAAATAAAATATTTGAATTTAATGAGGATAAAGATGAAATGTTAAACAATTATTTTAATTTTTTCACTAAAAAATACAAAAAATATATTTTCGGACTTTCTATAACATTGTGCTACCTCAAACCAAATTCTAATATGATATTGTCATATTAGATTTTATTTGTTGTTTCAAAAAGGTTGACCATTTTCATGAGAAACAATACAATTATTTCGTGGACATCACCATAACTCTTCAGTAGTCCGCAATAAGAAAATGATGTTTGGAATACACAAACCGAGACATAACGTAAGGTACAGAAATTCAAGTGAAATACAAGGAAAGACATTTTTGTCAGTCGTTTGGGTAATTTTTTTTGTGTTCTCTTCCGCTTTTTTAGGAAAAATGTTTTTATAATAGAAAATCCATAGTTTATTTCGTTATTTAGAATTGTCTACTAGTGTGGAAGTTCTGACATTTTTATATTTTATTAAGTTTTCTAAACAATGTTCAAAAGAATCACGAAAACACACATTTTAGACTCAAATTTTCAGAAAACAAATTAACTAAAGTATCATTTTTCTACAAATTTTTTGAGTTATTTTTCAGTCTACTAATATTCAGCATAAAGTTTTATTGATTTTAGCAAGGGCTTTTCATTTGCAATCGACTAAGTATTAGCAAAACTTTTGCTGAGATTACTATTTTTATGGTTTAGAAAACTTAATAAAATATAGAAATGTCAGAACTTCCACACTAGTAGACAATTCTAAATAACGAAATAAACTATGGATTTTCTATTATAAAAACATTTTTCCTAAAAAAGCGGAATAGAACACAAAAAAATTACCCAAACGACTGACAAAATGTACCCCTTTTGCTGAAGTTACCAACTTTTTCGCAATCACGTTCCAGACTAAAAATTTGCTCATACAGCAACATTTTTTGCTGACTTTACTGACTTTTTCTTTTTGAGTATACAACAAAAAACTAGTAGCTTTTGAAAATGACCTGCATGTATTAACTTATAAAATTCCATACAAATTTAAATAAAAACTAAGGATTTTTGAAAAAATAAAAATCGATATGACAACTCTGGGAAACTCATGAAATAAAATTGGGGTTTTTTTTCGAATTTAATATCTATATCTACATATACCTATTTGTAAAAAAACGACTATCCGTACTTTCCCGAATTTTATTTTATTTTTGTAATCAAATAAATCTTAAACATTTGGGGTCCCTATGCTCCATGCAGGAGTAAAAGGAACAAATATATATATATTTGGGGTCGCCTTGCACTGAGAGAATTATCCTTCATGATATTAATGATATAATTTCATAGAATTTTTTTCGTAGAACCAATGAAGAATTTCATTTTGTATATAATATTTAATTAATATTATGAAATTTTCCATAACTTTTCTTTCATAAAATTTCATAATTTATTAAAAAATTCATTGAATTTCATAAATTAGATCTCCATATATTTAATGAAAATGTTCTTTATATATATGAAATTGTTCAATAGTATTTACTTTTTTTTAAATTTTTTTATAAAATATTGTCATTTCTTTTATAATTTTTATTTTTTTTTAATTAATTTTTTATTATTAATTTGGACTATGAAATTTTTTTATAAATCATATTAATTTTTTCGAAACTTTTTTTTATGAAACTTTTTAATTTAATGAATTCTTTCTTTAGATATATTTTGTACATTCATAAAATATGCTACGATTTTATTACGCCTTTTGCATTTGCTAAGTATTTTTTATTTATCCACTCCAGCTTAGCAACGACAACAACCAACTATAATAAATAATAATAAATGAAATTGCTTCATAGATTTTATGAAGCTCTTCATTGGCTGAATGATTTATTCATTGGACGAGTGGCCTATTAATTTTGTGAAGAGTTTCATTAATTTTATGAAGAATTTCATTAATTTTATGAACTTTTCATAAGCATTGACTTTAATGAAACCTGTTTCATAGATTCTATGAAAAGTTTCAATGGACGAGTTCCAGTGACAATTTTCATTGAAACTATGAAGAAATTCATTACTGAAGTGATGATAATTCTCTCAGTGTGGTACAAAAGCTGTTTTGTTACAAAGACGTCGTTGGAACGAGAAATGGAGCAATTATCTTGTGTGCCCTGCTCTAGATTTACTAACAAACGCATAATTTATATGCTAGCATTTGTTATTTTTCATATTTTATAAAATAAAAAATACTAAAATTTCAAATATGTTTATGAAAAATATTTTTGTCAGGGGTATGGCATCACCAAAAAAATAAGTTATAAAAATATCGTATCACTAGATGGCACTTTGTTCAAAAAATTTACAATTTTTTTTTATTTAAATTTAAATAATAACAAACAACAAAGCAAAAAACAAACGGATATTTCAGAGTTTCTTATTTGAATATGTTCCTCGCTTGTTTTTTCCTTGTTTTGAGCAGTTTTCAGTTTAAAATAGAGGCTCAGCTGATACTGAAATGATACTAAATAGTTGTTCAGGTAATACTAAATTTCAGCGCCCTCTACCTGTGAATAGTGTAAGTTTTGATTTCCTATCTCTATAATTAATAGTCTCTGATTTTTGTTTACATTTGAAAGAGAAAAGCCAAGAATTTTTAAGACTTGTTAGCATTTTTATAACTACTTAATTTTTAAGAAGCTAAATTTATACCTACTTAAAAATTTTATAAATGCTTAAATCTGTATTGAATATTTGTACAAAATTCGAAAAAAAAACAAACCTATTATCAAATATACACATTTATTTGAAATATATCTTTGAAAATAATTAACATTCGAATCATTTTTCATTTTTTTTTTCAGTGCATCCTAGTCCTTACTTTACTCTGCAGCAGTCATTCGACTTTAGCCGGCTATCTTGGTGGAGGTTATGGACATGGTATTGAACTAGGTCATGGCTATGGATACGGCGGTCATGGATACGGTTATGGAGGACATGGCTATGGTGGTCATGGACTTCTTGGACATGGCTATCTGGGTGGTGGTCATGGATATTATGATGGTGGTTATGTAGCACCTGTAGTCGCTAAAGTATCAGTTGCACAGCCCATAGTTACAAAAACTATAACACCTGTGATCACTAAAACTATAAGTGCTGCCCCAATAACCGTAACTAAAGTCGCGGCACCTGTTGTAGCTGCTCCGGTTTATGCTGGACATGGATACGGTTTGGGTCATGGCTATGGTTTGGGTCATGGATATGGCTCGGGTCACGGTATTGCTATTGGTGGTTTATATGGAGGTCATGGATATGGTTTAGGTCATGGCTATGGATTGGGTCATAGCTATGGACTGGGTCATGGCTATGGTTTAGGTCATGGATGGTAAGTATGAATTAAATCTTCGATGCTTTTTCCAAAGACATTTATTTTTTAAAGCATAGTAAATTGTTTTTAAAGACCTTAAATTGTAATTTATACTATAAAAATTAACAATTATTTTATTTTATAAGAAAGACACAATAAAGTGGCGAAACACATTGTTGAGAAGAGTAATTTTTTATATGAAGTATAACAGATTTTTACGTGAAACCGACAAAATTAGGTTAAGGAAAAAACACAAGTTGCCTAGGGTATTATTTTTGACTTGTTTATAGTGTTTTGGGCCCCATCTATTCAGAAATGTTGATACCAAGGTTGGGATGCATTTTAATCCTCCTTTAATCATAAATGTCTTTGGTTTTTGAAAAATAAAAATTAACCAAAATTTTGAGTAGACTATTTTTAATTCTATCTTAAAAAATTCTTTATCATATGATACTATATATCATTAATACTTAATTCACAATCATATACAGTCACAATCATTGTTTAAGATTTAAATGCAAACATCCAATAACCATCAACATTTTAGTGTAAATATATATCATTATCATTTATGTACATTACATTATTTTCCAGTTGTATATATGACATTATTATTGTATGTAACGAATTTACAAATAAAGCAAAATTAGCACTTAAAAAATGTGCAAAAAAGAATTAAAAATTGTTTTATTTATAACAAATAAATAGAGGATTTAAATGTTAATCATGATCACTCATAATAAATCTACATCTAACAACCTTGCGAGCAAAACTTCATTTATCCAGCGTAGGATATCATTACGAAATATTGGATTATATAAACCATCATCTGCTAATTGTAACTACCCAGCAAAAAAAAAAAATTGGCGGTCATGCTTAACAAGCAACTTCTCTCACTACTTCAAAATTATACGTTATTGTTGTTTTACTGCTTTTTAGACGTAATACTGAACAACTTGAAGAAAATAACTTCTTTCATTGCTTCCAAATTATTCATTAGTATATTTTTATAGCTTTTCTAAAAGTTATAATTTTGAATAACATCCTTAAAACACTTAAGTATGGCTTCTTAAGGTTAATTGCTATAAAAGTGATCGTAAAAACTTATTCTGATACAATTTATTTCCAAACAGATGATCGCGGATTCGATCCCAGGAGGGACCTTTCCGTTACACTCGTTCCAAAAGTACTGAAAAAATGTTAAAGTGGGAGTACTCTTCTTCTATCAGTAGTGTTTTTGTTAAAAATCATTACATTTTTTACTGCTTTGGCATTTTCATTTTCTGCTAAACCTTAAATATATAATTATCCATATGTTAAAAGTAAACATTGTTTTTAAACAAATATTTAATTGAACCAATTAATATTTTAATTGATTTTTGAATATTTCAGTAAATACGTGTAACATAATTGTATGTGTTAGATAAATTCAATATTTGTTTTTTTTTTTCGTTAACTGTATGAATAAATCGCAAATTTTTAGTATAACAACCAGTTTACAAACAAACAAATACCTGTGCAGTACTTCAAATATATAAACGTGAAGTAAATCACCAGTTTTATACCCAATACATTTTAATTTAAACAAAAACGCTCTTAAGTCCAGAAAATTTTTAAGAAATGACTCAGCAAAGTAAATAAAATTGAATATTTAACAAAGAATACTTACTTTTTCACTCGAATTTTAAAGGCCTCAAATATTTATTTAAATTGTGAAAATAAACAATTATAAGAAAGACACAATAAAACTGAAATGTTACTATTTCAAAATAACTTTCTTGTACACTAAATTTTCGGGAGAACAAATTCTTCACAATTTTTAAACAAAACTCATTATCGTAAAAAATCTTTTTTTTTCAAAAATTTGTATGGAATTTGACAAGTTGTTTTCAAAAACTACAAATTTTTGGTTTAGAAAGTTCAAGGGCTTGTAAACTATTTTGAGCATTACGTTAACATAAGTCTTGTTTACACGATTCAGAAGGCACATACTAGATTAACTGGAAATCCCTAGTACTTTTTAAACCTATATAATATTTATTTTTTCTTTGGTTGCGTTTCGTTATTTCAAAATTTATAAATATTCAGAGAACATTTCTTCAATAATTCAAATATTTTGTAAAAATTTTTAAATACTTTAACAGACCGAATTTAATCGACTTTAATTTAAAATAATACGCATATAACACTATGGAACATTTTTGGGATTATTGTCTGGGGGGTGAGAAATTCCAAGTCAGGGTGATGGTACTAGGTCAGTATAGTAAAACCCTCAAAGGGTTTGGCGTTCGTATGTGTCATTTTTTTTTATGACCTTTTAAATTTTTTCCTTATCTTGATGTTTTTTCGCTTAGTTGTAACTCGAGAACCACTT
The DNA here is from genome assembly GCA_949987735.1 of Leucophora obtusa. Taxonomy (NCBI): domain Eukaryota; kingdom Metazoa; phylum Arthropoda; class Insecta; order Diptera; family Anthomyiidae; genus Leucophora; species Leucophora obtusa. Next base: position 209,462,147 of record OX465296.1, on the reverse strand, counting down.
GTCCGATTTTGATGAAACAAATTTAGAAAAATTTAGAATTACAATTTCTTTAATCCGTTCATATAACATTTTTCTTTATAATCAACAGTTTTGCCGGTAAAAATAAATTTGTGGAGAAAAAAAAATATTTTTTTGCCTAAAAATTCAAATTTTTTATGAATTTAAAAAAAAAATTTTTAATTTTTAGGCAAAAAAATATTTTTTTTTCTCCACAAATTTATTTTTACCGGCAAAACTGTTGATTATAAAGAAAAATGTTATATGAACGGATTAAAGAAATTGTAATTCTAAATTTTTCTAAATTTGTTTCATCAAAATCGGACAAGTGGTTCTCGAGTTACAACTAAGCGAAAAAACATCAAGATAAGGAAAAAATTTAAAAGGTCATAAAAAAAATGACACATACGAACGCCAAACCCTTTGAGGGTTTTACTATACTGACCTAGTACCATCACCCTGACTTGGAATTTCTCACCCCCCAGATTGGCTGTTGTACTGTGTAATTTATTCGAAAATTCTTTTGATTTTCGGCCTAAAACTAAATCTTTTAAAATCTACAATTTTATAATCTGTCCTTAAACCAAAGTCGAAATCCCTAATTTGGACCCAAATACCCTTACCTGACAACTCTGTTAAAACCTCATTTGAGAAAATAAAATCGTAGCTTGACAAAATTTCCCAAAATAAATAAATAAATTTCCCTAAAATCCTCCTTTGAAAAAATTTCCTATATGTTAGCGACATCTACAGTTTGTTTAAAAAGTTATCGATGTTACATCTATATATTATACATCTCTGATTTTTGGTCAATATCATATTTCTTTCATTTTCAATTAATGTTTTAATTGATATTATTACTATTTTAATTGAAATTTTGTTTCAATTAATCGTATAAAATTTTTAGTCATTAATAGCATCATTTGAGTGATAGGTGCACAGTCAATTCAAAATTTAATTTATATAATCAACTGAGTAATTAAACTCCCCAGGAAAATTTTCTGTTCCAAAGAATCGGTTGTAGAATAGCTACTTTTCGTTTGCAACCCCTTCTACACTGAAAGAATTATCCTTCATGATATTAATTATATAATTTCATAGAATTTTTTTCGTAGAATCAATGAAGAATTTCAATATGTGTATAATATTTAATGAATATTATGAAATTTTTCATAACTTTTCTTTCATAAAATTTCATAATTTCGTTAAAAAAATACATTGAATTTCATAAATTTGATGAAAATGTTTTTACTATATATGAAATTGTTCAATAGTATTTACTTTTTTCTAATTTTTTTTTATAAAATATCGTCATTTCATTAATTTTAAAAATTTTCATACAATTACAATTTTATATAAAACATTTAATTCTTAAATAATATAGTTTTATGTAACCATAAGGCCAAGTTTTAGTGATGTGCATTAATTTCCATACTGAGAGAATTATCTTTTATAATTTTTATTTTTTTTAATTAATTTTTTATTATTAATTTTGGACTATAAATTTTTTTTACAAATCATATTAGTTTTTTCGAAACATTAATAAGGAATTTCATTAATTGAATTAAGCTTATCATAAAATTTTATGAAACTTTTTAATTTAAAGAATTCTTTCATTAGATATATTTTGTACATCCGTAATATATGCTACAATTTTATTACGGTTTTTGCATTTGCTAAATACTTTTTATTTATCCACTCCTGCTTAGCAACGACAAGAACCAACAATAATAAATAATAGTAAAGGAAACTGCTTCACAGATTTTATAAAGCTCTTCATTGGCTGATTTATTCATTGGAAGAATTTCATTAATTTTATGAACTTTTTATAAGCATTGACTTTAATGAAACCTTTTTCATAGATTCTATGAACAGTTTCAATGGACGAGTTAAAGTGACAATCTGAATTGAAACTATGAAGAAATTCATTACTGAAGTGATGACAATTCTCTCAGTGTAGGGTATAGGGGGCATCCTTCGCCAGTGGGGCACATACACTAATCCCATTTTTCTCCGATGTTAAGGGAGGTAAAAAATTGGAAAAAATATATTTTGTGCATTTTTCAATTACATTTCCTTGACATCCACTTTGAAGAATTTTCATCACATGTGGTCGCAAACAGACGTGTTTTTGTATTTTTTGGGGTGCCAAAAAAATAATTGAAAGCAACTACTAATAATTTGATTTTAATAAATGCTTAAAAAGTGTGAAAAATATTCATTTTATGTTAGTGCCTGTCTCTGGGGAACAATCACCAGATGGCCCCTGGAGCTACGAAGAGTTGGTGCATCTCTGCCTAAAATGCTCTGTAAGACTTTTCTATATATTGAAAATATGTTTAATAGTAAATTAGAACAATCATGTCCATTCTTAAATTTATATTAATTATTCAGTTTTTTGTAATTTTGAGGAATCATTATTTTATAGTTTTAAATTATTTTTTTTTTAATGTCGTGGAGATTTATTGATTAAAAAGAATCATATATCTTAAATAACTTGTTCTAGATTATTTATTTCAGTCATTAGAACATTGACTTTGCCGAATTAACAATATTTCGTTGCTGAAATTGTATCTAGCTCTTTTGGCAAATATCCCCCAAGTTTGAGGCAGTTACGCCGATTTGGGTTACTTTGAAAATCATTAAAAAAGTAATAGAAAATATGCAAATAATTAGAATAAAAATCATAGAAATTAAAGCCAAGATATGTAGATCTTCAATTTGAAAGTAATTTTTGAAAAATAATTAGGGGTTAAGAAATGATAGTGCTTTGAAAAAAAAGTGGCGTAGGATCCTCCCTGTACCCTACTGTCGATACTAACACCGATTATTTTTGTTTGAAATTGTCCCAAAACCAACCACTTCTAGTTCTAGAACTGATTCTATGTCAGTCAAACTTTCAATATAGGATCCCTGGAACTTGTTTCGGAACCAGTTCCATGGAATCAGTTGCAATGGATCCAGTTGTAGAATAGGTGTGGTTGGCTACCAATTGTAAAAAATTTTCTCAATTGTCATCAATTTTAGGGACAAATATTTTATTGATAATTTTTCTTTCGAAAATTCACAATCTATTTGGGTTCAGATATCCGCAGCATATGCTGAAATAAGACTTATTACAGTTGGATACTTCCTGAGTTTAACTGTTCTACTTTCTAGCAATTGCCATGGCAATGCTATTATAAATGCTTACATTTAAGAAAACACATCCACGTTTAATTGTTACCAAAAGTTTAAATAAATTTATTTATATTTACATACAAATAAGAAATCGAGGAAATTTACATAGTTTACAACAAAAGAAATTATAACAAAAATATTTCAAACTTCAAAGACTTAGTTTTTATAAATTAAAGTCACCACTACATTTTCTTTCCCAAACCTTTACATACAATACTGTTTAAATTATCCATCCGAGTTATGTTACAAAACATCTTACCAGCCATGACCACCATAACCATAACCCAAACCATGACCGTAACCATAGTCTAAACCGTGACCGTAGGAAATAGCAGGACCAGCGGAAATAGCAGGAGCGGCATATTTAACAGCTGGGGCAGCATATGAAACAGCTGGGGCTGCATAAGAGATAGCGGGAGCAGCTGCATATTTAATAGCAGGTGCTGCATAAGAAATAGCTGGAGCAGAATATTTAACAGCGGGTGCAGCATATGAAATGGCTGGAGCAGCAGCAAGAGCGTGACCACCCAAGTAGCCACCATGACCACCCAAGTAGCCACCATGACCACCCAATAAGCCACCATGACCACCCAATAACCCACCATGACCTCCTAAGTAACCACCATAACCGCCATCATATCCACCCAAATAACCGGGAGCGGCGACGGCGCTAGCGGTAAGGGCTAATGCAACAATTACCTGAAAGAAATAAAAAAAATTATATATTTTTTGGGAAAAAAATTTATCAACTGTAGCCACAAATGAAGTGGGACTGTTCAAAAAAAATTATTTGTATGACAAAAAAGCAATCAATCTCGTTAAAAGATGATACATCCTTGCGGCTGCGGATTCCGCTGCGGTGAGAAATAATAAATTAAATGACTGCATCTGCGGTGACGATTGTTTTTATACGAGTACATATGCAAATGATCGAACTAGTTCTCAAAAAGTACTAGATTTTTGACTAGTAATTACGAAACTAGTTCTCTAAATAATCATTTTCAATTAGTTATATACTAGTTAAATACGATCTGCATAGGTATTGTTTAAACAAATTACCTAAATTATAAATCGAGATATAAAATTCTTATTTTGTTTTATTTTGTGATTAATAAAAAATCAGTGTTTGCAAATAAACACTTAAAGTTTTTAATGTGAATTAACTTAGGGAGCAAATCAACTGGTACACTACTGGTACCAAATTGTCAGGTACCAGTACATCTTCCCGATTTCCTTCCTAAAACAATAATTTTGAGCTATTTAACGAGACTACCCAGTGAAAAATGCTCAATACGCTCAAATATGTTCATATATGGTTTATGTATCGACACATATGAACAAATATGGATTTTTTATGAACATATATGGATTTTTTATGGACATATGTGGAAGTATATGTGATTCCATATATGGAAAAAGATTTCATACACAGACATATATGGAGGCATCTGCTATTTCATATATGGAAAAGGCAAATATGGACAAATATGGAAGTATAAGTTATTCAATTTACGCAAAAGTGACTTTTATATGAACATATTTGAAAGAACTCATATTTGGATAAATTTGAAATTATATTTAATGCCATGAATAAAAAAAGGAACATATGTAGCTCCTAATTTGAATGTCATACATAAATTTATATCTATAGTACAGCCTTATAATAAAGGACAGCAACGTTCGCATGTATTCGCATATATTTAATAAATGTATATATGTTCATATATGTCCATATACTTAGGTGTTACCTCATTTTTCGGATCCATACATATATGGTTGGACCATAAATGTTTGGATAAATATGGAATTATATTTAATGCCATGAATAAAAAAAGGAACATATTTAGCGCCTAATTTGAATGTCATACATAAATTTATATCTATCGTACAACCTTATAATAAAGGACAGCAACGTTCGCATGTATTCGCATATATTTAATAAATGTATATGTTCATATATGTCCATGTATATGTTCATATATGTCCATATATGAACATATACTTAGGTGTTACCTCATTTTTCGGATCCATACATATATGGTTGAACCATAAATGTTCATATATGGACATTTTTCACCGGGTATTTAAAAAAACTAATATGCAAATTTAATTGTCACTGATACTTTATAAAATATTATTTTCTATTGGTTTTTGTACATGAATGGATGTCACTACATTGCTAGATCTGTCAAAACAAAAGAGTTGTCTATTGGAAGATAACAAAGCAAATTGTGGTAAATTTTCTGTTGTTGTTTTTGTTTTTTCTTTGATATTTTAAATGTTTAGTAGACGAGAACAAGAAATTCTGATTGTGTTTGTAATTTAACTTAAGTTAAGTTTTTTGAATTTCTAAAAATATTTGTGAATTAACAAATATTTCTAGAAATTCAAAAAACATCGTCCCCTGACGATTTCCTTAGACAAGAATGAAATCCGGATAGGGGCATGCCTTCAACAGCTTATATTTCACAGTTTTGGAAATTTAGCACATTTAATTCCTTTAATGAAATTAATATATATCCCGATGAAAATAAATCTTAAAAAAATGTTAAATTTGAATCAAGTTGAAATTCGAGAATTGTTTATATTTGTTTTTAGGTCCATTAACAATAAACAAATTAACCTAAAGTTTGAGCTAACTTAGAGTTATAGATGTCAAATTCCATACAAATTTTAGTTTTTTAACTTTCAGTTTGTGTTAACTTTAGGTTATTTGTTTATTGTTAATGGGGGGTTAATAATACATTCTGAGTTTGCAAATAAGCACTAACATTTTCTATTGTGTTAGAAATCATAAATACAAAATATTTGAAATTTCATTTCGTAATTATCTCAGTAAGAGGAAACTATCGTGCTAATCTACTTTTGATCAAAGAAAAAAACATTGTTTTTTATCTATATAATTCTGTTCTCAACCAACTGGTACGTACTATTTTGAACGAGTCACACATTAGTACCACTCTGCCCCCTACTTTTCGTCCTTAGGTTGTAATTTTCAAACTAGTTCTATAACTTGTACCAAAGTGGGAGTTTGGAGACAGTTGTCCCTGTGAATATGACATCTTTTTTTTTTTTTTTTTGATGGACCAACACTCAGGGGATGCCCCCCTATTAACGCAGTGCATTGTGTTGGTATTAGGAAAATAGGTTATGAGGAGGAGGAAAGAGGGAGTAGTGTTTGTGAATATTTGATTTAAATTTCTCAACATTGTAAGTAACAGGGAAGACTTCTCCGGGGAGTTTATTCCACATACGGCTAGTGCGACTGATAAACGAATTCTCTCTATAATGCGTAGTGCGATCCACTGGATAATCGACTACAAACGGATGCGCTCTACTTGATAAGCGAGTATTACGAATAAAAACTTGGGCTTTGGGGACAAGTTCACTTATCTCAGCTGAGCACTTCCCGTGATAATATCGATAGAACAGGGTCACACAACCCACATTCCGACGATGCTCCAATGAGTCAATAGAGCTGGATACCCTATTGTCATTGACAAGCGCCGACTCCCTCCTTTGCACACGGTCCAGAAGCTCCAAAATATACTTCGAAGCTCCTGCCCATATATGGGAGTTGTATTCCATCTTCGGTCGGATATAGGTGGTATAAATAGTGAGTAAATCGGATGGAGTGAAGTACTTCTTGCACCGACGTAAAAAACCTAGACACTTGAATGCTTCCTTCGACACTTGAAAAACATGTTTATTCCAACGGACATCACACTGAATTTTCATGCCCAGAACATCAAGAGTATCCGATTCCTCAATATCAATATCACCCATATGTACAGATGACAGTGTTGACCTCACAGCCCTATGGGTCAACATACAACATTGGGTTTTGCGTGCATTAAAGTCGACCTTATTCGCACGACCCCACTCAGAGATTGTAGAAAGGTCACGATTCAGTGTGTCATTCATAATCTGCCTTTTGCCCCCAATCTCCTCAGGGCTTGGCCTACGATCGAAGGAAAATGAATGAGAAATGTTGCTGTCATCTGCGAAAGAGTAGATAGGGTTGAAAGTTCGACCAAGAAGATCATTGAGAAAGATAAGAAATAGGGAAGGAGAAAGAACAGAACCCTATGGTACGCCTGAATTCAGCTGAAACTCGTCGGATGAGACCCCATCTATAACAACACGAATAGTGCGATCTCTGAGAAAACTCGAAATAAAACGAGCGAAGTCATTACCTACACCAAACGCAATAAGCTTCGAAATAAGCGCCCCGTGCCATACACGATCAAAGACCTTTGAAATATCCAGAGCAACCACCCTACTCTCACCAAAACGGTGGATGGACCGACTCCAACGCTCCGAGAGGAACGCTAACAGGTCTCCCGTAGAACGACGTCTGCGGAAGCCATACTGTCGGTCATTAAGAAGTGAGTTGGACTCTAAATAATTCACAAGATGGTAATTAACCATACTCTCCATCGCCTTTGAGAGCGCAGAGCATATTGCGATCGGGTGGTAATTTTCAGGGTTGTTAGCCGCACCCTTTTTAGGGATTGGCTGGACATTGGCAACCTTCCAGCACGAGGGGAAAACTCCCGCATAATACGAAGCACTAAAAAGGCTTGCCAATGGACGAGCTAGCGTCGAAGAACACTGTTTCAGCACCAGTGCTGGTATACCATCTGGCCCCGATGACTAATTTACGTTGAGGTCAGCAAGAACCCTTTTAACTGCTCGAGCTCGAAAGAATATCTTAGGCATAGTACTCGACACTCTTTCAAGCTCGGGCAGTGGTTGATCGCTTTCCGGCAGGAATGAATTACCTGCAAACATCTCAGCTAAAAGGTTAGCTTTATCAATCGGTTCAGTGAATATTTGGTCATCCTCTATAAGAGTTGGGATAGTTGAACTAGCATTATCCTTTACTCTTTTAACGAATGACCAAAAGCTCTTACTACCCCGTGGAGCAGAAAGAACTTTAGTGCGAAGACGTTGCTCGTAAAGAAACTTTTCACGACTAAGTACTTTGGAACACTCATATCTCTCCCGTTTGCGAAGCAGATCAGTATTGGCGTTCTTATTATCCCGCCAATTATTGAACGCTAACTCTCTGCGTTCCTGCAAGTCTGATTAAACCAACATTTATCTTTTGGTTTAACCGAAATTTGCTTCGAAAGAATGAAAGATTTCATCGCAAGCAATATAACCTGTTCAACTATTTTCGCCGCGGCATCTAAGTTGTCGTCAAGGAAACAGAGTTTCCAATTAAAATGCCGGAAAAAATCGTTGAGCTCATCCCAACGTGCTTTTTCGTAAATAAAAACTGAACGTTTCGCAGCTGTTGTCGAAACGTTTCATTTTATTGCTTAAACTTGATGTTCACTTTTAGTATTAACATTGCTTAATACAAGCGCTTTATTTTTAAATTAATAAAGCAATTTTTGAAATGTTGCTTATTTAAATGAGTTAAATTGTTTGAATAAAAATTCAAAATAACAGCAAATAATTAATATAATTTAAATTATAAAAAAAATATTTTAACATATGCAAAAAAAATTAAAACCCGTTTTTTGCGTCGTTTGTTTTACATTTAAGTAACTAAAAATATTAACTCGATGAGAAATTTTTAGTTTAAATTTGTTTAAAAAAATAATAAAGAAATCAGTATTGTAAGTGACCATCTAGGCGAAGCTGTCAGCAGCAAGGTCGTGTACCTTAGCATTGTGAACAATGTCATCTATTTCGTCGTCAATGACAAAGTGGGGCAAATTGTCGCCCAAATGGTCAAATATAATTCAAGGACAATCTCAGCGAAAATGTCGCTCAGGTGGTCGTGTACGATTTTGCTGACAATCGCTTGAAAACGTCGTCAACGATTTGTATGGACTGTCACTAATATGTCGTTTACGAATTTCTATGGTAGCGCACCCAGCGTCGAGGATGTCTTCAAGACAGAGCCAACTGGGATATTATATGACCACTACCAGGGATGGGAAATTAGGTTTTCATTTAGGTATACCAAACTTATTGGAGAGTATTTGTTTAAACCCCAAAGTACTGAAATACTTTATTTGTGTTTTCATTATTCTCAAAAAATTTATGAGAATTCATTTACTAAAAATCATCTTATACATAAAAACATCTCACATGTAAAAAAAGCATTTAAAAATTTTAAACAAAATTTACAAAAAATTTTTATTTTAACTTAAGTAAAGATCATTAAATTGAAATTATACAATAGGTTTAATAAGTAAAAAAAAAAAACTTTCACTTTTTATATTAAATATGGCAAAATTAAAGAGAGTATAATCCCAGCAAAATCTCAGTAATGGGTACTCATTACTAATATCTAAATAATAACACAGCTCTACAAAATATTACAATATTTATAAGTTGTACAACTTTGCAGTGGTTTTAGGATAATTAGGGGGTGCTGATTTCGAATCTGCAACCAGTTTTTTTAAATTTTCTCTAGGTTTCGCGTAATTCGCTATTTAAATTTATTCAATTTTTCAGCCGATTTTTTCAATAAAAAATTTATAATTTAGTAACTATAGCTTCAGAAAGAAAACGCTTTACACAGTTTAAGCTTAATTCCGTTCCCTATTTTTCAAACTTAAGTGTGTATCAATATCTCAATAACTTTTCTAAATATAGTCGCTGAAAGTCAAAATTTCAAAATTTTTTAAGGTTTTCTTTAAAAAAAATTTTTAAATATAACACGAAGTCCGATTTTAAATATCAAAGCCAATTTGGAAAGAAAAAGGTCGAAAATTTATATATATGTCATATTGCATTAACAAATTATGTGCAGTTTTAGAGCCTTTTGTAATTAAATTTAGACTTAAAATGAACAAAAAAATTTTTTACTGTATTAAAAATCTACTGTACTATTACATAATTTTTTTTTCCAAAATCATCAGATTTCATTCCCTATTGGTTTTTCTGCGAAATTATTGCGATTTTCAAAGTTTATATTTAAATAATGCCTTCGCACTCTTTTTACAATTTTTTCTCGACGAACTCATTTTGAATGTGTACGAAAATATTGTGATTTAAATATAAACTTTGCAAATCGCAATAATATCGGAAAAAAATTAATAGGGAATGAAATCTGATGTTTTTAGAAAAAAAAAATTCTGTAATAGTACAGTAGATTTTTAGTACAGTAAAAATTTTTTTTGTTCATTTGAAGTCTAAATTTAATTACAAAAGGTTCTAAAACTGCACATAATTTGTTAATGCAATATGACATATATATAAATTTTGGACCTTTTTCTTTCCAAATTGGCTTTGATATTTAAAATCGGACTTCGTGTTATATTTAAAAATTTTTTAAAAAAAAACCTTAAAAAATTTTTATATTTTGATTTTGCGCGACTATATTTAGAAAAGTTATTGATATAGTGACACACACTTAAGTTTGAAAAATAGGGCACAGAATAATGCTTAAAATGTGTAAAGCGTTTTTTGCCGAAGCTATAGTTACTAAATTATAAATTTTTGATTGAAAAAATCGGCTGAAAAATTTAATAAAATTAAATCGCGAATTACGCGAAACCTAGAGCCAATTTAAACAAACTGGTAGCAGATTCGAAATCATCACCCCCTAATTATCCTAAAATCGCTGCAATAACATCCACCTTTTTTTTGTATAGCAGTGTAATCAGTAAAATTAGGGTCTACTTCATATAATTCGGTGTCAAAACTCATTACTTTTATTCGACAAGGTCGTTTTTGTAAGTAGGTGTCCATTCGCTACATGAAAACACGCACAAAATTGGTGCACCCACTTACCTGCTGCATTACAAAAATATATAAAATAAGTAGTTACTAAAATAAATAGTTATGCGTGTGCTGATACGCAGTTAAAAAAAGAGGTTACAAGTTTATCTCATATACTTACTAGTGGTTAAAAAATAAGAAGTTACCAATATCACATTATCTTTATAATTAAATAAGTAGTCGCGCGTAAGCGTAAATGGCGCCATCTAAAAAAAATAACTAGTACTGACGCCGAATTATAAGTACCCGGTGAAAAATGTCCATATATGAACATTTATGGTTCAACCATATATGTATGGATCCGAAAAATGAGGTAACACCTAAGTATATGTTCATATATGGACATATATGAATATATACGTTTATTAAATATATGCGAACGTTGCTGTCCTTTATTATAAGATTGTACTATAGATATATATTTATGTATGGAATTCATATTTGGCGCTACATATGTTCCATTTTTATTTATGCCATTAAAATAATTCCATATTTATCCATGAGTTCCTTTCAGACATATGAAAAAATTTATTCCTCTAAATATGTTCATATACGAGTCTCTTTTGTATAAACGGAATAACATATACTTCCATATTTCTCCATATATGAGTGCCTTTTCCAAAATCAAATTTTTTTACACATATGGAATCACATATACTCCCATATATGTTCATATAAAATCCATATATGTTCATAAAAAAATCCATATATGTTCATATGTGTCCATACGTAAACCATATATGAACATGTTTGAGCGTATATGAACATTTTTCACCGGGTAGTAAAAAATTTTATTTTCATTATATAACCACTTATTTGGTAATGAAAGATTTTGCTGGGAGTGTAGAGATACAACCTAGCGGCTAATGATGAAACGGATATTGTACAAATTTTAAATCTTTCTATACCAAAATAAAAACCTCATTTCCCATCGCTGGTGGTGTTTCTATAATATCCCAGTTGGCTCTGTCTTGAAGACATCGTCGACGCTGGGTGTACGACCATTGGTGACAGTCCATACAAATCGTTGACGACGTTTTCAAACGAATGTCCGCAAAATCGTACACGACCACCTGAATGACACTTTCGCTGAAGTTGTTATTGCATTTTATTTGACCATTTGGGCGACAATTTGCCCCACTTTGTCGTTGACGACGAAATAAATGACATTGTTTACAATGCTAACGTAGACGACCTTGCTGGTGACAGCTTCGCCTAGATGGTCACTGACAACACTGATTTCTTTATTATTTTTTCAAACAAATTTAAACTGAAAATTTCTCATCGAGTTAATATTTTTATTTACTTAAATGTGAAACAAACAGCGCAAAAAACTGTGTTATAACTTTTTTGCATATGTAAAAATAATTTTTTTTAATTTAAAATATATTTATTATTTGCTGTTAATTTGAATTTTTATTTAAATAATTTAACTCATTTAAACAAACATTTCAAAAATTGCTTTATTAATTTACCAATAAAGTGTCTATATTAAGCAATGTTAATACTAAAAGTTAATATCAAAGTTTTATATTTAAGCAATAAAATGATTAACTAAATGAGAATTTCTAAAAATGAGACATCTAAAGACAATGTCGCTCATCTTGTGATCAAGGGAGTCGTAAGACTACAGTAATAATATGTTTGTCGATCACCATTTCATTAACATAGTGTGTTATACGACAAATACACTATAATGTCGCTGAACTTGTCACCAACAGTTAGCGGAAAATTGCAAAATATCTTAAATAAATCGTTGAAGATCATTTAAAAATCTTGTTTTATTATCCCAGTGTAAAGTAATATTTTAAATACAGTTTAATACTACGAATACTGAAAGTATTCGAATGACGAATATATTTTGATTACATCAATATCACCATTTTGTTTAATTTACAATTTGTACAACAATTTGAGAAAATTTATTGAAAAAAGTTTTAAATGGTGCAATTGTTCCAGATTTTTTTAATTTTTTTGATATCAATTGTTGGGTTTCACATATTTTTCGGTGGATGACCCTTCAAAAGGTCTTTAAATAGATAAAATCTCGATATTTGTGGTTTAAACTGAGACCCTTATTTTCCAAATATTATGAAATGCTTATTTTAGGCTCTACCCTACTTGTCGTTATTAAATTAATTACTCGTATGCATACTGTTTTTTGCCAAATTAGCTTAAAAAAGTGTAACTAAACAAAATTTTTTATTCTTTAGATAACTAACAAAAATAACTGTACTAAGTATAAAAGCACTGTTTTGGTAGTTATTTATTAAGATATATGACCTATGGAGAATATATAAAACAGCCAGAGAACTTTTAGATGGTGTTGCCAGAAGACGCAAAAAATTACATATTAGCCGCTTTTTTTAATCACTTGGATTTAATAGATCCAAAAATTAGTTCTCAAATTGCTCAATAGATGGAGTTATGTTCCACCTATTTTAACAGAATTTTTCTATACGCCCTTCGTTCACCCTAATTTTTAATAATAAACACAATTATGCAGGATTTTGTTGTAACTTTATATTCTTTATTATATTTTATATAAAAGAGCAAGAAACAGTCTTTCTTTTGAGTTTCATCACATCAGTTTAAATTTCTACATACTTAAAATATTCGAAGTGTAGTTTTTTTCTAAACAATATTTAATAAAAAAATTTAAACAAAATGCTTTTGTTTTCTAGTTTTACAGTTTCTTTGTTTATCTTTAAACTTTCATTCGTATTTTTTTTATTGGAATTAAATTAACAGAATGTTTCATATATTTTTGTTTGTTATTGTTTTGTTTAAACCCAGATAAATAAACCCAATTTTTTTTAGATTTAATAAATCCACTTTTTGTATGAAAAAAGCTAAATCCAGGTGATTAAAAAATGCGCTAATTGTAAAATATAATATGACTAATGTGAACTTTCCCAAAACACAGCTTGATGATATATCATAGGTTTGTTCCTTGGCATATACTGGCGCATGCCAACGAACTGTATTTTTACGGGAGTTCGGTGGCACATCTTAGGTTAGTCCGATTACATATCACTAGGACTAAATTTTTTTTTCTATGATAACGCCATTAAAAATAAATGAATTTGTTTTGTGACTGTTCACATAAATTTGCCATTGGGTTGTTAATTCTTCACACCTTTGGATGATATATTCCCGAATATTAATATCTTAAAAAGTACAAGTCTGAATATAACTTTTACTTTAACACTTTTAAGAATATTTGACAGAATTTTGGCACTTTTATAAAAAAAAAAAAACAACCAATCATTTAACTTTAAGTTGCTGCATATTGGTTATAGCATCCTAGCGGTTTTGTGTATATTTATTTCGTTTATCACTTTTTTAATATCCTTTTTTTTCAATTTACTTACAAACTTTAACATTTTTTAAGGAGTTTGATTTATTTGGAAAACCTTTTTAAACTGTTTTTTCTACACAAGCTCACTTGGGTTTGAATAACTTGTTTCAATTGCCAATAGTATTTATAGTCCAAAAATAATTTTCAAAAATACGATAAATCTTTTCAGAGCTCTAGTACGTTGAGTACGAAAAGATACGTAGTTGCTAACTATAATATTGCTGCTGCCGCTTATGTTGCTACAAACAACAAGAAACATCAGAAGCTTAAAGTCACCTAGAAGAAAAACTCACAAAACAGCTGTTGCTCTAAAACTTCATGTAGAAAAACACTTTTACTTTTTTTTTTTTTTTGTTGCTATCAAACACACTAACCACACCGTCAATTTGTGTTTTTAGCTGCAAACAACCAAAACTTATACGAAGATCAATGCAGTTTTTGAGTTCATTATGTATGAAATATTGTTTTCAGGTGGAGTTAGAAGAAAAAAAATGATATTATTAACACTTAATGCACCAATCTATATACACCTCTTACACTACTGGCAACAAAAATTAACTTTACCCTTTGAAGTTCTTGCCAAAGGGACAAATTTAACTGTGTCACTGAACTCTTCTAAAAATACACTTCGGTGGCATGTCCTAAGACATGTCACGTATCTAGCCAAGAATATCCTAGCGGAAATTCGGAAGCGGTAAAAATGAGTAAAAATGATTAGAGCTTCTTTTCTGCTTCGTTTACTGCTTCTGAGGATTTATAGCTTGCAGTAGTGTGTTAAAAAAGGCAATAGAGTTTTGTTTACCACACTTTATCGCTCTAACAAAGCACGAAAGAATGACAATGACAACCGAATTTACTAGCTAAAAGCTGTGATTTCATGCCATTATTTGGAGCTATGATAGAAGCGCATATCGGATATCGAAATAAGTGCTTTCATGCGAGCTATCTCGAACAAAAATCATGCCTTATATCAGCAATAATGCAAACGCTACACTATTTTCTTTCCCTGACGAACCTGCTTCCATGACATCCCAGCAGTATTTTTTGCTGGGATGTCATGGAACTCTTTGGATATATAAAGAGTTCAGTAAGATGTTCAAAGTCAGTCCTGTGACATATCAAAAGGGGTCAATTGTCACTTCTATGACAATGCCAGTTATCAGTTAACTTTCATATTAAGCCACCGTTCCTGAATTCGTTTGCATACATTTCTTGTGGTGATGTTTCGTTTCTTTTTAACAATTAGATGAGAAATTAAAAAATGTTCTATTGACCATTTATTGTATGCATAGTGTTAAAAACCGACCTATTTGTAATCAGAGTGGTTTAGTATAGTAGTTAGGTAAAAAATGAGTTGAATTTAAATTTAATCCCATATTGGTTTGTCTTGGTTTATTATTTTAAGAAATTATGCGTAATTTTAATGATATTTTAACATTTTTTTTATTTTTTTGTTTTTAGTAATTTCTAAGTAAATGGTGGTTCAGTCAATCTGGTTTTACACATTTAGTGGACAGTTTATTTATGTCATAAGCGGATTTCCATTTAATTTAAATGACTAATACTTTATATACCCTACATCAGAGTGTTATAATTTCATAATGGAATTAAAAACTTCTTGCTCTCTAAAAAATATGCCTTTAAAAAATACAGTGGCTTTTTAATTCGCACTACATCGCTTTCTTTCGCCTATCAAAGCAATTGAGCTGTCTAGATTTTTGTATTCCTGAATACAAATATATCGTCGACCGGCCTGCAAAATGTCACATGTGTTTCTTAATAGATTTTCAGGAGAGCGAAAAAACTGTTACAAAATCCACTTTTAAGATATTTTATTATGGCATCATATGCCTTAATGATGATTTTACTAAATGAGGTCGTGCATCATTAAGGCATATGATGCCAATAAAATATCTTAAAAGTAGATTTTGTAACAGTTTTTTCGCTCTCCTGAAAATCTATTAAAAAACACATGTGACATTTTGCAGGCCGGTCGACGATATGGTCTGTACGTTTTTAGGAAATTTGCGAATAAAAACTAACTTTATACATTCTAACCTTTTCACGCGGAAAATGTTCACTCGAATTTTAGTGTCCTCAAATTGTTATTGAGAGACAATTTCTTTATTTTAATAGAAAGCCACAATCACAAAAAATACAAAATGTGACATTTTCTCAAGAAAAATAAGAGGGTTGTATATTAAATTTATGTGAAAACAAACTCGACACAATTTCACGTGAAACTCACTATCGTGAAAAATCAGTTCTTTTTTTATGGGGTATAAAAATTTTCTCAGGTAAAACTCATACAAATTACTATGCTTAAAGAATAAAACTTGCCCCGAAATTTTCAGAGTTGCATTTTGGACAGACAAAGTATATAAAAATGTGAATCCGCTAAAATATTTATCACAAAAATGTGACTCTGCTAAAATATTTGTCACAAAACTACAACTCTGCTAAAAGAAAAAATCAGAAGTAAAATATTTATGAAATAATATATTAAAAAACTATGAAAAACGCAATGAATAGTTGGTGAAAAAGTTTAAAAATATGCTTATAAATTTAAATATTGAACTACCTGCTGGAACTAGTTGCTAGAGGCTCCAATGGGAGTGATGTAATTAAATTATTTATAAGTACATTAACTAAAATAAAAAAAATAAACATTTTCAAAATAAATATTCTACTGAATTAAAATCCGCATGAATTTTTAAGCGGCAATTGGTATGAATGTATAAATGAACGATATTTACATGGATGGATTCTTGAATGAATTGGACTTTACGTCTGTGCAATAAATAAATTATTATCACCAAATTGAAATTCGTTCAAAAGCAATTTGAAAAATTTGAATTCAGAACATTTTTTTTTTGTTTGTTAAGAGCACGTTATTTAATGGAGTGCGACCCAATTAAACTATATGGATGAAATCAAAAAATGTGATAAATTTTTGGGCCAAATTTGTGAGAAGCAAAAAGTGTTAATATTTCGATTTTTTCTTAATGGAATCAGTAAGTTTAGTCATTATAAACCTAATTGCAAAAAATCTCTTCTACAAGTTGTCGCAATAACTTTTTTTGCACAATTTTACTTTTTTTTGTTGTAACGGAGTTTACATTTATGCAAGCAAAAGATATAACAAAAAAAAATTGCGTACGAATTTTCTTCAATTTATTAGTTTTTCGTATTTGGGTTTTCAACTTGCTTTCCAATGATATATAATTTGTGTTTATCAAATTGGCAGTTTCGCAAATAAAAATACAATTCATTCCGCGAAAAATTTTTTTTTTTTTTTTAATTTTGTATTTTTTGTCCTTTTAAATGCTTTTCAAAAATATAAAATTTTTTTAAATCCAAACATCGGTAGCGCAGTTACAAAATAATATATTAAAAACATAACATTTCGCGATCAAAAAATCCTTAAATTGTGTGAAACAAATTTAATTTGTCAAACTAATGTCAGTAATGACTCGAAATATCGATTCAAAACCAATGAAATGCAAAATCAATCGTTTTTCGCTCCAGCAGCTTAGGGTAAAAAACTGATAACTTTTTTTGATTTGACGCAAAATTATTAGTTGAATAGTCTTTTGACGCATAAATATTAGTTGAATCACCTCTGTTTATGGTTATTTTAAAATATTTTAAACATTTATTTGAATGAAACCTGATGCAAACAATTGTGGTTACGGAGTTTACATTTGGTTACTTTTTTCGTTTTCTTTCAGAAACGCTTTGTCAGAATTTTTTTTCCGAAACAAAATCGCATGATGCCTACAAGGTGAATCCAAATATGACATTGTTTTTCTTACTCGTTAAATAGTTTGGTGTAAAAATTAGGAACGGAGTTTACAACATTTTTTCAAATCTTATTAAAGACATCCTTTTTCATCTCGAGAATGTTACATGCTGCAGAAAAGCTTCAAGTCTGTTATACTGGACGATTACTTACAGTCCAACGATCATTTGAGTATAAATAACATTATACTTTTCGCAATATAAATAATAGATAACTCCAAAATTCTGGTATATGCATTTTTATCAAAAATTATGACAAAAAATCGTTACAGAGTTGAAGTCGTGATAGCTAAGATATACGAAAAAGTTTGTAAAATGTATTAATTTTTATTAAAAACGGCACTTTTCCTCTTCACAAAAATTCTTACAGTTAGTGTTTAGCTTTATTGGTTATTAAAATATAAGCTATTAAAGTTAAAACCCCTTATGAGTTACTTGTTACGGAGTTTACATTTGGCCTATAAAATTGGTCACAAATTTTATGTATTAACCAAAAGTGGGTCAGATTGTTATAAATTTTGTAAAACAGGTGACAATGCGCTGATATATATCAAAATATGTAACTCAAATGTAATCCATGCATTAGAAATTCGGTGGCTACACTGTTTTTATCACATTTTTTGATATCACCCATATCCTATTTTGAGATAAGAAGTTTTTTAAATTAATTTCTTATTCAGACATATTCCTTTCAGAAGAAAAAATAAAGTCTTATAAATCATTCATTGAAAAAACATGTTGAGGGCAAACAAATTAAAACAATACAAATCTCTTAATTTCATTTCCAACAATTGTATTAAAATTTACTATATTTTATTATAGCTGGCATTTGCAAACAATATTGAAGAATATATCCAGAGTATCCTATTACAATCTATAAAAACTTGCTACATGTTGAAATGCAATTGAAAACGTATGAGATACAGCTGGGAAGTTTTCGAATAATCTCTACTTGCAGTACAATAATTTATTTTTATTCATCCATTAACTTAGTTTAAAATTTCTAAATTGTTATTAGCGTATAAATAGATGTATTATAAGATAGATTTTGTATTATTTAGACTTTAAATTACAACAAATTTATAATATTGCCAATAATTTACTTTAACTATCGATTTCTTTAAAATTTTTGTTGAAAAATACAAAAAAAAAAAATCATATTTTTATATATGAGCAAAAGTAGGTATATAGCATAGCATATAGCATATATGAACTCATATATGTCCATATATGATCATATATGGTCATATACCCTCAAATTACGGATCCGAGCATATATGGAATCATATATGAACCCATATATTTGGTCATATATCATTATATATGACCATTTTCACCCGGGTAAGTAAATCCTTTTATTGTAAGTATATCTGGAAAGTGAGAAATCTTTCATGGACTCAAAAATATAGAATATCATTTGATTCCAGGGTTCTGTTGCCACCACATGGTGAAGTGATATATAATATATTGGGATTACAAAATATTTTTTGCATACACCATACACATTTTCTCAAAAGTTCAGCATGAACTCGCAAATATCGCATCAACAAATTTTCGAAGGTTAGCTGTGGCAAATGATAAATATGAGCACTAGACCGTACCTGAAAAAAAAGTTCGCCGTACGCCTTCCAATATGAAGTATTTTTGCAAGGCAATTTCAAAAAAAATTAATTTTTTTTTGCTGAACGTAAGGGTCGACTTTTTCATGTGTATCATACTTTAAGATCCGACTGTAAATGCCAAAGATATAACGAAAAATGTAAAATGGCGACCCCTACTTTCGGCAAAACAAAAATAAAAAATTATTTTGAGACCTCCTTGCAAAAACACTTCCTATTGGAGGGTGTACGGCAAACTTTTTTTTTTGCCTGTAAGGTGGTACGCTCTAATGGGCACGTCTTGGGTTTTATTTTAGTAAATATTAGTAATGGATCCAATCAAACTACTGATATTAATAAATTAAAAACTATTGTTAGTAAAATTTGCCATGAAATACTGGAAAAGTGGAGGAAGTCTCAAAGATCAAAATTGAAGTTTCTAAAATGCGACAGCGATTGGCTCGCATATAAAAGTGATTTATCATTATACTTTTGTAAATCTTCTATTTCGGTGGTAGACCAAAAAAACTTTCGATGTGAAAAAAAAAACAAGAAAAGCGAAAGAGCTTGTGAAAGTGACCAATCCGAATGAGTTGTTAATGGCAGCTG
Organism: Leucophora obtusa; assembly: GCA_949987735.1. Taxonomy (NCBI): domain Eukaryota; kingdom Metazoa; phylum Arthropoda; class Insecta; order Diptera; family Anthomyiidae; genus Leucophora; species Leucophora obtusa. The sequence continues at coordinate 209,441,855 of OX465296.1, read as the reverse complement.
CAGTACAACTGCAGTTCATCTGGTAAGCAATCTTCAGCTGGAATTGTAACTAAGCTTGCAAATGCATCGCCAAAAAGAGGTGTCACAATAAAAAAGGCTAGAATGTGTAGTGAAAGGCCAACAACTCTTTCTCCTGACCAGGCACTGGCAATGATAATTGATACCGATTTATCGACGCATAAATATCAATTACTAAGACAACCCAGCAAAAAAACCTGCTTTGCTGGATGCAGCTTTGTAAGGGAATAAATAAAATTAATCCTTTACAAAGCTGCTTACGGAAGGCATGATTTTTCCATACAAAGGGCCCGCTTGGATGCACGTTTTTTTGTGAGAAAAAGTGCATTTTTCGCTGCTAAAAAATTGCAGTAAATTCATGCTTTTAGTAAGTGCATTTAACTGCGAATAAATTCATGCACTTTTTTGTGAGAAAAAGTGCTTTATTTGTTGCTGAAAAAATGCAGTAAATTCATGATTTTCATTGAGCGCATTTATACGCGACTTACTATGAAAATAAATGCATGCATACAAAAAGAAAAAACTGCTTTCAATAAGCGCATTATTCATTTCAATTAATGAATATGATTTGTGTCGCTCCGAAGCGTAGTACATAGTTTTGGTTTTAGTTTTTTACTTAATTTTGTTTTTTATCAATTACTTCAAAATTACACGATCACTCGCGATATTGATTTGCGGACTTCAAAATGCAGACTGACTCATGTTTATAAGGCGCCTCTACATTAAACTCTAGTAGGCAATCCTACTAAAGAAGAGTAAAACCCGATTAAGATGATTCAGATTTCGTTCGCATTAATCGTTGGATAACTTACATTTTATTTTACTCCCTTACAACCTGCTTCGTCGTAAGGGAATAGCGCAGCACTATAATTTTTTATATAACTTGCTTACGATTTGCTTCATTTAAGGCAGTTTTGCAGGGTATACAATCAAATTGCAAAATTTTTTCGGTATTGTATACGCATAAAGTAGCGCAACTCAGTAAAGCAGAATTTGTAGCGCGTTTTTTAGCGCTTCGTATTTTTACTGCATCCAAAATACTAAACTTTTTTTTGCTGGGAACATACAAAAGCTATAGATCCCAAGATATATCCATTTTACGATTTAGTATGGAAATCGAAGCATTTATGCTACTCGGATGGTATAGTTGTCACTGAATCGTATGCGGTTATTCATCTACAATCATTAATTGATCATACAGTTGTTAGACTATGTTCCACTTACGAAGAAGTTTTTCTATCGAAACCGAACAATTTCAATGATGTAATTATCATTATTAAATTGGGCTATTATGGTGCTGAACATAGTCAATACAAGCAAAAATTCGCTCAAGAAGATATTTCGGACTTAAATTTGTTTAGTATTTCCATTGTCCCTATTGAAATGTATGTAAATACATGGATACGATGGATTTAAAAAAATTATTTGGAAAAACTTGGCACCATTCTCAACGCGGTATTGTCGTCCAATAAAATTTATATTTGCTAAAGAAACTAAAGAACTTAATTTAAATAAAGTGAAGCTAATTGAAGAACAAATTTCGCCATTTGTACCAACCATGATCACAATAGGCAATGGTAGCATTCGGCAGAGAAACCTTAAACGGATACCGGTGACTTGTAGCGCTTTGTGATTAGTAATTCTACTGAACATACTACTGAACGATGTTTCCTTTGGTTTGTTTTTAAATACAATTTTTCTATATTTTCCTATCCAATAAATTCCACGGCTTTTGAAAATTTCGCAGTAATTACAAGAAATATTTATTTAGAGAAATATTCATGGTACTTCATGCCAGTGACGGTACACAATGCCCTATACCATGCAAAAGCAATTGTAGATAACTGTATACTTCCCACATGCCAGTTATCGGAAGAAGCATAGGAAGCTAGGAATAACGACAACAGAAGACATCGTCTAAATTTCATGAAAAAAACATCTAAAGTTGATTCCAATACTGATTTATTGCATAGACTTTTGATATCATCAGATCCCTTAATATGCTGTTTGCACAAAAATTCGAAAACTAAAAAACATGTTTTAACTCCTGAAGATTTGGCATCGCTAAAAGAGCCAGACATTTATAATGATGACTCTGACGGCTCTGATTTGGAATAAATAATGTAAATACAATTTTAAAATTTTCATATAGAAATATTGAAATAATAAAAAAATAAAAAAAAATTTTGTTTTTCACCAGCTATAGCATTTTTTTCAGTATAGTAACGTCCGAGTAACTTTACATTATTGTTTTGGTCTAAGGAATCCCCTGGCTACCACTTTGTGGTAGCCAGGGGATTTGTGATCCTTGTGATTACTTCTGGTCGTGTATGTCAAGCATTTTATTTTTTACCATAAAATGCCGACCTGGGTCATAATGAAATCTCAAAAATAATTTAAATTTGTCATAAATATTTGAAAGTTAGAAAATTTACCAATTCAGATTGCATTCTACAAATAACTGTGTTGTAGGGTAACAAGATAATCAATTTTGATTGTGTATGATATTCTAGGCAGTACGTTGGTAAATTTTGTAGATTTTTTTTAGTTTCGATTACATTAAATCATACACTCAAAAAAGTTTGACATTTACTACATGACAGTTGTTTGTTTTTTAACTATAATTACATTTGTTTTCTATTGAAAATTTAAAAAAAAAACTGTTATGACCAGGGAAAATTTGTTTGCCCATTTTTACCATTTTTCCAATTATTTTATAAAAATTACATTTTTATGGATACTTGCCAAGAAAAAGCCATTTTGGCAATTTTTTATCGACTTTTCATTAAGAAAATGCAATAAAGTATAGTTAAACCTCAAATTTTATAGGTAATATTTGGAAAAATACATATTTTAAAATATATATTTTGGTAATGTTCATAAAAATTAAATTTCGGAAGTTTGTTACATCAACGAAAATTTCAAACCATTAAAATCATACTAATTTACACCTATTGCACTTTAGCTGTTTTACTGTGAATTCCTTCATTATAGTTTTTTGTTAGAAAAACACTTAAATTAACTATTGCAGTATTTTTTAAATTTTAGGAATAAGCTTGTCATTTTTGACTTATTTTTTTTGTCAATTTTGCTGAATTTCTTGCCGTTTTTCTACCAATTTCAAAATTTTTTATGCCATTTTAAACTTGCCCTAGTTATGCCATTAATTGAAGAAAACAATTAAAGAAAAATTCTGTGATTTCGCAACAGTTGTTTAATACAGTTATTTTCAATATCATAATGAGAGATTTAAAAATATAATTCCTTTTTTAATGAACTCATATTAAAATCTATTCGTATTGTGAATCAGCGAATAATTCATTATGATTTTAAATCAAGGATTTTATATTGAATAAAGTGAGCATGTGATTTATCCAAATTTCAGTTGATTCAATATTGATTCGATTGAATTATTCATTTAATAATTTGATTCGCGAACTATAAACCCAGGTAAATTTTTTTTGTTAAATTGAATTGTTAAAATTCAATCAATTCGCTTTATTCTATGAAAAGAATCAACAGAAATCAAGTAGATTCTTTGAATAAGATTGAAGTAGAAAATAATTCAATCAATAAAATAGTTTTTCGAATCGTTTCGTTCAAAATTAAACCAGATTTGAAAAATTAATTAAAGAATTATGTTTTTAAAGGACTGATCATAATAAACAACTGCCAATACAGTATTTTTGCAGTACAAAGTTATTTTTGCTAGTTATTTAAAAAATAAAAATTTCTTTTAATTTCGTCGAATTTTAAAAATTTTTGTTTAGTTTATATTTGTTTTATTGATACATTCCTAGTTTCCAAAAAAAATCAGAAACCTGCATCGTTTGGATTTTTTATTTCAAATTTTAAATAGGCTGAATTTTTGTAATCGAAAGAAAAGAAAATATTTCTTTTTTTATTTGAATATATTGTATTTTTTTATTACCAAAAGTGTTAATTGTAAAAACACAGTAGTTTTTTTTACAAATTTTGTTAGTTGTTTCAAAATTTTTGTAGTAAAAATTTGTCAGTTAATTTTACCACATTATTAGTTATTTTTAATGCTTTTGTTAGATTTTTTCAACAATTAAAAATAACGACGTTTTTAGTTATTTCTTTGTTGCCTTTCTAACTACATATATCATTGTTTTAACTATGATTTTCAGTAGATGCTCCCCACAAACATTTTTGAGTGTATGTTTGTTTTATGATAATAATATGGTTTATTGACCGCTGCACTAGTAGGCCAATTTTTTTTTTGTCGACCATACAATTTTACTGAATGTTTTTTTGCTTTGGTGCAATTATATTAAGTGAGCTGTATTACACAGAGTCCGCACCGCACCTCGTTATTATATTCGCCACAATTCAATTTTTTTTTGTTTTTGTGAGTAGCATTTCTCATATTTAGTTAAGATGATATATGAACGTGTATTTGTTTGCTGCAAACAATTAAAGAATTGTATAATAATATTGCATGGTGTATTGTTACATATTGACATTTAAAGAGATTGTTCAAATAGCAAAAAAATAGATAACCTATGGCGAAAATAATTAGTTATGTACAGAAATTGATCCAAGAGTAAAAGTAAATAATCCTTTTATTATAGAGTTTGTGAAGCAAAATCCGAAATCGATTCTAGAAAGAGCAATAAGGAATATATATCTTATATTGAAGGCTAACAACTTTTAGGATTTATATTGGCTTCTTTTGATTTCGAGTTTATATAAAATTTTAGCATTCGAGTTTTAAAGAATTTTTAATTTACGCTGTTTCTACGACCAAATTTAGAAAAAAAAATGTTGACATTTGATAATATTCATTCATCTATTTATCTAATTTAAATTTTGATCGCAATCTTAAACATATAGTAACGTTCCCAAAAGGTGTTTCTAGTTAAACAATAACTCACTATCCATAGATCATGACCATAAAACAAATCATGTTTTAGCCTTAAGTTACCGCCACAATGCATTATCAATAGTAATAAAATCTATGAAAATTAATAAATGCATACATAATTCATAAATTGTCAAAAAAAAAATGCATATCAGATTTTAACAATTGAATGTATTTAATACAGAGTGCTACCAAACACAATAGGCGTTTTGATTGAATTACAAATAAAAAAACACTTGTACGAGTGTGATAGATATTGTTTAGTGCTGGTAAATTCGGTTACTTTTGAATACGGCATATTATTCGAAAATGTTTAGTAGAATACTTAATACTACTCAATACTCTGAACAGAGTTATTTTCTAAAACACTTCGGTGAATTGTTGCGTTATTTCTATAGAAAACAATTCTCACAGAAAGTTAAATTCACTTTGCTCAAGTTATTTAAATATTTCTAACATTTTTCACTAAATTTTCATAATTTGTTGAACTTATTAAACTTCTCACTATTGATTTTTTCTTGTAGTTGAGTTATATTTTAATGCAAAACCTTTTAGCAGTCACATTTATGCAGCTTCTATACTAAATAGTTGCTTTAAAATAATGAGTATCCAAAGAGAGCACAACTACTCAGTAACCACTACTTTTATTTTTACCATCACTACTACTGTCGCAGTGAATACTCGTATGTTAAATGGACATAAGAGAATTGCAAATCAATAGATTTTGTATTTTTTTTTTTAATAAATTTTTATATTCCCATAGAACCAAAAACAAGTGCGTAAACACTTGCAACACCTAACAACTTTTGATCAAATTGATTTAATACCCAGTAGAGAAAAACTTAATTCAAAATTTTAATTCTGCACGAAATTAATTTTAACTGAAAGTTGCAATCACCAGAATGGTCGTTATTGATTAGAAATTTGGAATATCTCAGAACAATATTGCAATAAAAATTAAAATTTTCAATTGAGTCGTTTTTGCTAAAATTTCTTGCGAAATTACTAAAATTCAAATTTTCAAAATTATTTGAAAACTTTCAAAGATCTGAAAAAAACACACTTTAAACCAAAATTATTCCTCAGGAAAAATACAATTGTATGGCGTACTCTAAAATGTTCATTGCAATATTATAACCGGCTAAAAAATTAAGATTTTATTGCCCTTAGAAAATTTGACCGTTGCCATATGACAATTGTGTAAGTAGCAATCACTTGTGTTTTTAACTCTAATTAAGTTGTTTTTCTAAAGGAAAATACAAAACAACTATTGTGACAGTTATTTAAAAAAATACTATTAACGAAAAGTATAATAAGTTTGTGCTGATGTTTGTAACACCAAAAAATATTGGACCTAGATCCAACTTTTAGTATACCGATCGACTCAGAATCACTTTTTGTTTTGATTTATACACCCAAAAAATTACATAGTTACTCGTCACTATTTTATTAACTATGTCATAGGTGAAATAACCCTCACTAAGGCATAGTGGATATGAAGTAGTGAACGGCAACTACGTTTATAATAAATTTTAAAATCAACTATTGGAAAAGCTGTAATCAACGATTGCGAAGTTAAAACTAAAAAATATTGAAGATAGCGAATACCCACCACGTATAATTTCATAATAGTTAGTAGAAACTACAAATGTGATTTAGATTTCATTCTTAACAAAAATTATATGTTTATTTAAAAAGCACATTTTATTACATCACAATAAATATTCTCTACCATTTGAAATAAGATTAAAAATTCCGCCAACAGGAACATTAAATATATTATTTTTTAACACCTGACCTCTATATCGTACACCTTACTGACATTATCTTCCATCTGCTCCTCTGAATTAGTTTATTGCTTTTGTAAGCATTTTTCTTGATTTTGATAGTAAAACTGGATCTACATACATAAGTCCTAAAAAATTAATATTTCATTGGTTTTTATTATAAATTAAAAGATTAAATATTTTAAACTTACTTCGCAAATTAAAGCTACAGCGCTTCGATCCATTTTTATGTGTATTAAAAATTTGTATTTTCTTTTCCAATTTCGAACAGTTCTGTTATATTAAAATATAGTTGTCAATTTGAAATAAATAAAAATATTTTTTACAGGATAGCTTACAAATAATTTTATTGACTATACCCATAGTTGTTAACAATTACAAATGGTGATTTTCAAAATATTTCCATTCAACTACGGATTTTGTTAACTATGCGACTATGAAATTTTAAGGGTGTACATATCCGTCTGTCCGCCCGTCTATCTGTCTGCACATGCATTCTTGTGCTCACTCTACATGTCGCAAATAATAAGATATTTTGATGAAATTTGGTACACCGACCTATGTCGGCCCAAGGACGCCTCCCCCAAAATTGGCTTGTTTTCACGCTGCATGTCGAAAATACGAAGATATTTCAATGCAATTTGGTTGGCTAACTCACATGGTCCCAAGCAAATCCTGTTAATTCTAGATAGAATCGGTTTATATTTGGACCTATAGCCCATATGGGCTATATTTCCGATTTTCTCTTCTTTTATCATTTTATAAAAAATTTTGACACAAGTCCATTTAAACCCATTGGAATATCGGATCCAAACCTTAGTTGGCTTTTAACCAGACTGGTGTATGGTTCAATTTAACGTTTTTACTCGTTGTTTTAGTGCACTAATATTTAGCAAAATTATTTGCAGCTTTTACAGTACAATTTGTCATTTTCAGTTAACTAAAAGCTATGAAAAAAAACGATTTTTAAAGCATTACATTAATTTTTTGCTTGGTCTTATTATATAAATAATGTAGTGATTTCAAAGTTATCTGCTACAAATTTCCTACTGGGTCTAAAGTAAACCGGACTTAAACAATTAGAATGCGTTGAAAAAATTTGCACTTTTACTGTATTTTTTTTTTTACTTGATTGCAAGCTTAAAGTTATAATTAACTTCTATTAAAAATGGGAGGTTATTTTTTTGAAGTAGTGCACAAAAAAGATTTTGAAATCGTTTATAAATAATTGTTTGCAGCGAAATGTGTAAATTTAATGAATGGTTTTTTTAAATTGTTGGAGTTTGTTAAGGAATTTATGCGTAGTTTTTTTTGTTTTTGTAGGCAAATAGTAATTATATGGTAGTCATTATTTTTTTGCGTGGAATTAACATAAGAATATATATGCAAATACACTTAGCAAAATTTTTATAAACTCTATTTATTAAAATCTAATTTTTTCTTTCAGTTGAAACCTTTTGAGATTTAAATTTTTATATTATATTGCAAAATTGAGTTATTACTATTATTTATAACGAGGTTTTTTTAATGTAATGGAGTGTAATGTAATGTTTTTGTTTTATTAAGATTTTAAGATTTTATCAAATTTATTATATAACTAAAAACCACTTGAACTAAATTTAATCTATTTTGTCTTTTTATGGTATTGCCAAACATGAATTATTTTTAAGACACTGAATTTTTGTAGTTTATAGAATTTGAAAAATTCTTTACAAATATCTTGGCAACAAAATATGTTATGCTTAGCAATTTACTAAAAAAAAACTTGTAGAAAAATCTTTGAAAGTTTTTTTTTACAAAAAAATTTATAATCTTGAAAATTTTATAAATTTTCAAACAGCTACTAATTTCAAATATTTATTAAGTCATATAAACAAATTTTTAAGAAACATAGCCTTAAAAAAAACGCTGAAGAATCATATTTTTTGTTGCATTCAATGTACAATTAATTACAGTGTAATTAATAGTAATTCATTTTAAACTCATTCAACTTTCAATAGGCTTAAATTTTAGTTAAAATTGCAGTCTTTGTTGTTAAATATAATAATCTAATGCTGCGTTTACATTTGGTTGGATAACTAAAAACTTGAATTGAAATCTTGTCAGAATAGTTATTTCAAACATAACATTTCATTTGTTTTATATATATATTTTATCCCGTCGTTCCAAGTTGGAGCATGGGAAAAACTCGAGATTTTCATCGAAATCTCATATACCGTCGAAATCTTAAGATTTTTAGGAATATGTAAATGCAACATAACATTTGTCTTAAATATTAGTTAACTTAATTTCAACACTTGTATTCTTTTAAATTTGCTCTTGTCTATTTTTTCCAACTTAAAACGAAAAAGGGTGGAGTAATTTAATTATATGATATCTACAGTATAGGAGTACTCGTACATAACCAATACATTTTAAGTATTAGTTTACAAAACCAAAAGTTGTTAACAATTAATCTTATTACAATATTTTTTTTTTTCAAAAAAACCATAAACTTTTCAATAACATATTGTTTTCAGGCCAAACGATTTTATTGTAAACTAAATAATAATTATGTTTTGCTATAATGACAAATTTGATAGAGCAAAACGTGAGTTACAACTTGAACATTATTTAATAAACATAATTAAAAACAGCATGTGGTAGATATAATGTATTTAATCTAAATATTATAATTAAGGAAAGCAATTTAATTAAATTTTTATAAGATCGTCGTTAGACGGAGTTTATAAAATAGAAAAAAGATGCATCAAAAAACAGAAACTAAGCAAATTTTTGGAGAAAACCTATTTTAATAAATTTTTTGTGCACAATATTTTTCAAATATATCGCTTTGAATCAGGAATATCGATTTGCATCGTTCTCACTGTTTGCAATTAAAAATAATACGATATATGGAGGATTGAAATTTCAAAAAACGATCTATTTTCATAACATACAAGAATAACAAAAATATTTAACTTTAATGTAAGGCTGCGTTCACACGTAGTTCTTAAACAAGTGTTTAGCTAATACACGTATTTAAGCTCTTTATTCTATTACAAAAGTTCTCTATTCTTTTACACTCGTTTTGACTAAATACGTGTTTAGGATTTAGGTGTGAATCCCGTTTAAAACATTAATTACACTATTACAAAAATTTAAGGCAACTTAAGGAAACAAACTTTCGGTATTAGTTATTGCATAAATGCTCAAGAAAATATGGCGAAAACTTTGGGTTACCCATACAAAAAACTTTTGAAAAATAGAGGTAAAAAAATATTTTTGTAGAACACTTATGTTTATGACCAAACACATACGTATTCTACTTAAGCAGTTTTAAATTATTCTTTCACAACAGCACTTAGGGGTTAATTTTCTGAAATTACATTAAGAACATTATTTTTAGATCTAGGAAAGTAATATCAAAAAATTTCATCAATATCCGCTTAGGAATATCTGTAATTAATATGTTTAAAAAATTAAAATCTCCTCAAATTTGACTTTTGACCTTACACTGGGGCAATTTTATGTGTTTCTATTTTGCCATAATTTCCAGGATTGAAGTATTTAATCTTGTGTTGTTATATTATCGCCAAAATCATGTGGAGTTAAAAGAATAAAAAATAAAAACTTGCCTAAATGCTAAATAAATGCCAAAAATAGCTGTTTTCCCGAAATCCGCTGAAATTAAATATCTGCCCTAGCCCAATGAAATAAGGAATTCCTACAATTTTTGTAGTTTTTATTAATCTCTAATATGTTCTTAACAAAACCTTAAATTCCAATTGTTCATTTTTTCAAATTTCCTTAAAAATATTTAAAAAATTTTAAAATTGTAGATTTGAAAACAGTGTTTAAAAATTCTGACCTTTTTGGCACTAATTTAAAATGAGTTAGCATAACACAACATAAAAAAGTACTTCTTAACTAAGTTTCTTTGAGTTTATAGAATGAAAAAAAATATTTCTATAGTAGATTAGTTTAATATATTTTAAAATTTAGACCCGTATTTCTTGATCAAGTGATCTGAGACATATCAGTTGCCGGGGGAAATTGTAATAACTCGACATTTTTTTAAAAGTTTTAAATTTTTATTGCGTTTTCCTAATCACGATTCATTAATCCTTTAAATCTAATTAATTTTGAAATATCACGCTTTTTGAGAAAATATACTAAAAGTCATATTGTTGCCTTGTAATCCGTGTTCCAAACTTCAGGGCCGATGCGGCACGTCTTCCCGATATCCGATTATCCGAATTTTTTGGGAGACGAAGTTTTACATCCAAATAAATATTTCCAGGGGGAAGCCCTGTCAATAACTCAAAATTTAATTTCCTCCATACAAGCTTGGAAACACCTAATGATAACATATGAATATATATGAACATATATGAATATATTTGGACATTAGGGTGAACGGTATTTTTAAACTTCCAATTGAAGGCCAAAAATGGCGTTTAGACACAAAAGTTAATCTACTTGATTAAAGTTAATCCAACTTTTTAATCTTCATCGTTTACACATGCATTTTTGATTAACTTAACAGTTAAAAGTTTAACTCTGTCAGTTTAAAATACCAAGGTGAACACGGAAAATATCGGCGTTAGCTACATATTTGTCGACAACGCCAAAATATTTTTGCGGCAGTGTCTTAACGTTAATTATACCCTACACCACTATGTGGTCAGGGTATTATAAGTTTGTGCTGTTTGTAACACCAAAAAATATTGGTCGTAGACCCACCTTATAGTATACCGATCGGTTCAGAATTTTTTTTTATTTCGATTTAACGATGTCCGTCCGTCCGTCCGTCCGGCCGTCCGTCTGTCTGTCTGTCCATGCAATCTTGTGCGCACTCTACAGGTCGCAAGCAATAAGATATTTTGATGAAATTTGGTACGCAGACCTATGTTGGCCCAAGGACGAACAAGTTTGATTTTGGTGAACATCGGTCCATGTTTAGACCTAGTGCCCATATAAGGGTCCTACCAAAATTATTCTGTTTATACGCTGCAGGTCGCAAATATTAAGATATTTTGACGAAATTTGGTACACAGACCTATGTTAGCCCAATAACGCAGTCTATTGATTTTGGTGAACATCGGTCCATGTTTAGACCTAGTGCCCATATAAGGGTCCTACCAAAATTATACTGTTTATACGCTGCAGGTCGTAAATATTAAGATATTTTGATAAAATTTGGTACACAGACCTACATTGGCCCAATAACGCAGCCTATTGATTTTGGTGAACATCGGTCCATGTTTAGACCTAGTGCCCATATAAGGGTCCTACCAAAATTATACTGTTTATACGCTGCAGGTCGCAAATATTAAGATATTTTGATGAAATTTGGTACATAGACCTATGTTGGCCCAAGGACGAAGCCTATTGATTTTGGTGAACATCGGTCCATGTTTAGAACTAGTGCCCATATAAGGGTCACCCCAATATTGGCTTGGTTACAAACTGCAGGTCGCAAATATTAAGATATTTTAATGAAATTTGGTGCGCTGACTCACATTATAGAAAATTTTGACACAAGCCCCTTTAACCCATTCGAATTTCGGATCCAAACAATACACCAGACTGGTGTAGGGTATTGTATAGTCGGCATGCCCGACTTTAACCTTTTTACTCGTTTTTATCTGACTTTAGTGTTTGTGTTTTACAGTGCTGCCAACCGAATTATAACAAAAAAAAGCGTTGCATACAATTATTTTTAGTATGAATACAGAGTCGTTTAGAAATAGTAACCACATTAAAAGTGGGATTAACTGTTAAATAAAAAAATTAAAATAAGGTTTAATCGACTTGTTTAGTGCTTGATTAAGCACCCAGCAAAATCTTTCATTACCAAATAAATGGTTATATAATAGAAATTCGTAGCTCCGCACAACTTATTTTTTGGCGTCTAAACTCATTATTTTTGTTTGGCGTGGTCGTTTTTATAAGTAGTCACGCTTACCCGCTCGCTTACGAAAAAATGAGAAATAAGTAATTATGAGATTTTGAATAATAAGTGGTTACACACATTCTTACAAAAAGTTGAATTATAAGTGGTTATCCGATTGCTTACTTGATTCTTAAAAATAAGGAGTTAAGCAAATGCTATTAGCTTAAGGAAATATATTCAAAAAAAATTAAGTTTTCTCTAGTGTGTAATTTTAGTACTCGTCATAATAATTTAAACATAAAACATATTTACATATAATAAATAAAAATTTATAAAATTTAATCGTGTATAAAGTACTTATTTAAACTATTGCGAGTAAGTCATTATTTTATATTTAGAAACAATGAATCCAATAGGCCGTTATTAGGAATTCATTATTTTATATAATAAAATAATGCAAAAGGTAATGATATATCATTTTTGGTAATGCAGATAGTAATGAGATGTCATTACCAATATTTTTCTGGGCAGTTAATCCCACTTTTAGGAGATTAACTTTTGTGTCTAAACACACTATAACCCTTTATTTAACGTTAATTTTTAAACACCATAATTTAATTATATTTGTTAATGTAAAGTATTGCATTATTGTATTACTACTTACATATAATCAAATATTCTACTGTACGTGTCTAGCTCTTAGTTTGTACTTTTGGTTTTTTATTCTAGAAAGCATTGAAAATAGTTGTAATCGGTAGTAAAAATGTTTTAAATGTTCACCATAATTGTTATTGTTGCTACTGTGTTTTATATTCTGTGCATGCACAAATAACAGTGACAATCATAATTGACTTACATTAAAAATAGAAAAGAGACAGTGTGGCTACAAAATTTCTCTTTCGTTCTTTTTTAAATAAAATCAGTTTTAAAACACGAAAAATAAATGCCAACAACCACAATTTTTTTATGCTGCTATTGTTTTGCATGTATTTTTCGTGTTTTAACATTAATTTTATGTATCGTGTAGAATTCAAATAATGTAGTTTAAAGACACCCACGTAGAAGGTAGAGCTTTTTTTAATTTACTAAAATTAACAATTTTATACTTTTTATGATTTTTACATATACTTATTACACAATTATTTATGTAAGAGAGACATAGCTCTCTTTTCACTTTTCTTGTAAAGTTTCGAAATAATACATTAAAAATTTGTGATGTACACTAAGAGGACAGTAAAGTACTAGCAAACTACTAAATTTGTAATAAATGTACGGCGATAATACCAAAAAAATAAAATCCCAAGCCTGTGCCAATGTTGCGAAATAACTACGGCCAAGCGTTTATTGGTGTTATCATTTCGACAACATGCCAGTACAGTGAAAGTTGAAAATTCGACACATTGCCAGGACATGTACCACCGTCTCCAATACCGGGCCGACATTGTGCCTTTTGTATTTTTCTACCTGGGAAATTACAGTTTAAATTAGTTTTCTACAAGTTTAGATAGTCACAAATTCCAGTAGTTTTTGCTGTTATTGAAATAGATTTGAAATTAGATAAAAATTTAATAAAAAGCAATTTGTTTACGGGCGAACAGTTAACAGGTGTTCGCAAAATTATTTACATAACTGTTAATAATTTTTTTCTTTTTACTCTAGACGTCACTAACGACACTGAATTTTTGTTTTCGCTTATGCGTACATAAATAATTGTTCTACCAACTACATACAGTTGATACATAATAGAATGTGTGTTAGTATTACTAAGGTCAAAATTCCAATTGATGTACATATGTAAGGTATAATATGCTCGGCTTTTTTACTCTTAGGTGATTATGCATAATAATTTGAAATCCTTATAAAACGTTTATAAAATGAATTTTGTATGAAAAATTTTGTTTTATAAGTCATTTATAAATTTAGAAAGTCATTATGCATATGACCCTTAGTATTTACAGCTGTTGACAACTAATTAGAAACGCCTTTTATTTTTAAAATAATGCTTAAGTTTTTATATAAAACAAAATTAATATTCATTTATTTCATAATATTTTAATTAAATATATTCAATTGTTTACAAATATTCAAAAGGAACTTAAACAATTATTTAGTCTTAAAAATATTTTATAAATTTATTATATTGTTTGAAATATAACAGCGACAGCTAATTAGAAACGATTTTATATTATTAGAAAAAACAACTAATATTAATTTATTTTTCTTACTTTTTATCAATATTTTGTTGCAAATCCCTTTTGCTTTATCACAGCCTCACATCGGTTGCGCATTGACGTTATTAGACGCCGACATCGCTCTACTGGTATCGTCTCCCATGCTTTCTTAACATCCTCAAAAAGAATTGCCATATTTGTTATATTTTTCAGATTAACGCCTGTTTTTACGGCCCCCCATAGATATTCTATGGGGTTCAAGTACGGACGGGATGATTGCCATTGCAAAACGTTGATGAAATTATCGTCAAAGAATTTTTTTGTCAGCCTCGCCGTGTGCTTCGGATCATTATTCTGCTGAAATTGCCATATAATTGGCAAATTCTCCTCAGACCACGGGAGCATGACAGTATTTGGTATATCAACATATTTCTCCTTATTTAAGACTCCATAAATTTTATAAATTGGGCCAACACCATTCCAGGAGAAACATCCCCATACCATAATTGGCCCTCCACCATGCTTCGCTACCCGTGAAACGAAGCGAGGATTAAATTCTTGGTGAATGGGTTATCTAACATATCTCCGACCATTTGGACCAAGGCGATTAATCTTTTTTCATCGCTCCAAATCACATATTTCCATTGATTTGCTGTCCAATTTCAATGGGACTTCGCGAAATCCATACGACGTTTTCTTTGAATCCTACTCATAAGTGACTTCTTTCGTGCTGCTCTTCCATGTAGCTCGGCTTCCACTAAACGACGTGCAATAGTCCGCTTGGATATCGCGACATTTAAATTTTCTTGAATATCACTTTGGATGTCAGTAGATGACTTTTTTGGGCCGGATTTGGAGACTCGCGTTATCATTCGGTCGGTATGTGCTGATGTGTTTCTGGGTCTCTTCTTTCGCGGAACATTGACTATGGTCTCATATTTGTTGATATGCTGTAAATCATTAAAAACCATTTTTTGGAACACTTTAGCTGCTCTGCTATTTCTTTATAAGACTTTCCAGACTTCTAAAGTTCAAAAATTGGGCTCCGTTCTCCAGGAGTGCAGCTTTTGCCTTTTCCCATGATAAATCTTAAAAATTATAATTTCTTATTTGCTATAAAATATTAAATTGGAAACAAATAACCGTAAAATAAAATTCTTTTTATCAAAACTTTAATAAACAAATACGCGTTTCTAATTAGTTGTCGCACTTTCTTAGAATTTTACTAAACAATATGTAAACTATTTTCAGAAATTATAACAGCTTTTAAAATAAACAGCAACAAAAATTAGTGTAAATAATAATAAAAAGAGTAATAAATATAATACAATTGTTTTAAACAAAAAACGTAACGGTAAATTTACGAAAATATCAATAATGATCATCAAGCTCTAGTGTAAAAAATTCGTTTCTAATTAGTTGTCAACAGCTATATGTAACCACAACAACATTTAATTTTTTGCTCTGCACATATATAAGTAGGTACTCTGGAAAAAAATTTGGAAGTCATGCTTTATTTTGTATTTTTACGGCTTCTTCAGAAGTAATTTTACAGCTTCTTCAGAAGTAATTCTGAACAACTTCAAAAAATCACTTTTACCATTGCTTCTAATTTACCCGTTAGTAAATTTTTACAGCTTTCTTAGAAGTAATTCTGAACAAAATTAAAAAATTCACTTAATTATTGCTTCTAAAGTATTATTGCTCTAAAAGTGATATTAAAAAGTGTTTCTCAACTATTTTATTTCCAAACAAATGTTTGGGTTTGATTCGTAACGAGACCAATATTTTTGATTTTTCTATTTTTAATTTTTTTTTTATTTTTAATTTTTCATTTTTATATTTATATTTAAATTATTTAAATTCAATATTTTTTAATTTTTCAAATATAATTAAATGATGAAAACTTGCTTTTTATGCGCTTATGAAAATAGTACTGAAAACAATATTGATGCAATACAGTGCACATTTTACACTTGTTTAATAAGTACTTTTATTGAAGAGAATAAGGAACAATATCTCGCAATGACAAAGTGGTGTTCTTATGGCAGTCTATTTTCATATCACAGAATAGCTCAGCAGTAGAGAGCTAGACTAACAATCTTGAGGTCACAAGTTTGATACCCGGTGGCGGCAATAAAAAACTTTTGTAAAATAAAAAAAATATAATTTTTTTTGCGAAGAATTGTTTTTCTAACTTTTAATTGGTAGAAAAGAGCTTCCTTTGCACTCGTTCAAAGAGTACTCACAAAATGTTGAATTGGGAGTAGTTCTCTCCTATGACAACTCAATATTAAAATCATTATTTTATTTTATTTATTTTGCTTTATTTATTGTAATATCAAAGCCACAAAAGGCCAATAAATATATTACAAAGTTTTATACAGTATAACTTAACAATATTAATTCATGACTTTCATTTACTATAAATAACCTTAGAAATACTAATTCTTTTTTCTGTTGGCCCCCCAGCCATAATAATCAGGAAAAATTATGCAAATACTATATGTGGTCCATGTTATTGACAATTTTTATCTTATAACTTCAACAGACAAATATAAAAACATGTGTAAAGAGTCAATCAAAATATTCTAATGCCCAATTTACAATACAGCAAAAAATTAGTAGCATTTTTTAAAAACTTTACTTTTCAATTAAAAATTTGTATAGAGTCTGACAAGTAAATAAAAATAGTTTTCAAAAACTACCAGTCCCTGGTTAAGTAAAAGATTCTATCTATACTGTATAAAATCATATCTATACAATTAGTTTTAGATTCAAAATTTATATGGAATTTGACACGCATATACAAGTAGCTTTCAAAAAGCACCAATCCCTGGTTAAGTGCAAATCTAGTATAAGGCTCAACATAGAAGTGCCGCCGAAAATAAGTAACATACAAGTAATCAAAACTTTCGTGCTATGAAGTCTCACAGATATGTGCAAACATATTCTTCTTGAAGATATTAATTGAAAAATTTAAAAGTTTTAGATAAGCCGGTAAATCATTCCATAGTCGAGCTACTCTCATTAGAAACGTACGTTCAAAGATTGTCGTAGAATGAATCGGAATATCGATCTGTACATTCCGGGTAGACATAATAAAATTGAATTCATTGCGTAAGTTAGGCGGTATGGATGTAAACATAACTTTATAAAAGAAAAATAACAATCGGAAATCTACAAATTTCCTAAAAGTGCAACCTAAGAAATTAATTACATAAGGCGTTATATGCTCCCTACGTCTTACATTAAAAACGAACCTGACAATCATATTAAATGCTCTCTCCAACTTTGCAAAAACTGTTGAGATCGTGCCCGATGTTACTTCTAAACAGTAACAAATAAGTGACATAAGAAGGGAGAAAGCTACTTTTCGCCTTATATGCAGAGGAAGAAATATATTTGAGTTATATAATCGTCTAAGAGTGTAAATTACTCTCCCAGTTACAGTTTCAATATGCCGGCTAAAATTAAGTTTATTGTCTACCATAATCCCTAAGATCATCAGCTGGTGGACAAACTGCAATCTAAAGCCATTAATATGAACATTAAAATCATGCTCATGACAATTACCAAAAACCATGCACTTAGTTTTTGTTAAGTTAATGCTAAATTTATTCTCAGACATCCATGATGATATATTATTTAAACAATAGTTTGCAACAGCTTCTAAAACATCTAAAAATTGTCTATCACTGCTTAAAAGTAACTGTACATCATCAGCAAAAATAAATGCCCATTCATATACAGAACAAATAAAAGTGGGCCAATCACCGACCCCTGCGGCACACCACAGCTAATACCTCGAGTATCCGATATTCGACCCTTAATGTCAACAAATTGCGAGCGATCAGTTAAGTAAGAATAAATAAGTTTACAGGCGGTTTTTGAAAATCTAAATTCATCACGTAGTTTTGATACCTTACGCAAAGTCCTCCACACATCTACATTATCTCTACCATCAAATAGTCTAACCGAGTTTAGCCTCTTATGTTTTCTTACTATACTCTCAGCCTTATTACGGTATCTGCAATAAGTGTGCCAGCTTTCGTCATCAGAGTTCTCAAGAAAACCCCTGTAAGCTAGGTCCCTTAACGACAATGCTTGCAGGATCTCTCTGCATTTCATCCATGCATTTCCGTCAATTACAGCCCTCCTACGAACTATAGGAACATAAAAATATGCTTCACTCAAAAATATATTTAACAAATCAACTTGAGAATCCACGTCATTAGTTTCATAGATTGAAGAAAAGTCATAAGAGCGAGAAAAGAACTGATCCTCTTTGTCTACATTTAAAGCCACTGATAAATAAATAAATGCATGATCCGATATAGAGGGGCATTGAAATTGACCTGGGAGCCTCACATCAATTTCACCCCCAAGCAAAAAATAATCTAAGAGAGACGCAGATCGATGACCTATATCAAAATGCGTAGGTGTAATATTGTGACGAATCCTAAGTGCATTTTGAATGCAAAAATTCCTTACAAAATTTGATTTAGTAGAATCAAAAAGATTGTGATTAAAATCACCAACAATTATTATGCTGCTATACTGTATAAAAAGGTGTTCATGTAACGTTTGAAAAACATTAAAATCTTGTCTACCACCCCCAGGCAGATACACTACACCCACCAGAGTTTTCCGGTTCTCCATTACAACTTCCACATTGTTTATGTTAAAAAAGAAGTACATCTAAATCATCAATTGTATTGCTTTTTCTACTGCTTCGGCATCTCGTTTTTTGTTGGGTTGCTATAAATGCATATTTAAATGCATATTTTGGCATATTTTGTTACAAGAGCACATTTTTTGCATGTCTTGTTAAAAATGCATATTTTTAAGCATACTTTTGATATTTTACCAAAAACTGTGTTTTTACAAATTTTATATTTTCAAGACTCAGTAATATCCCATCCAACATTTTTCTGAGTGCTCAGAAATTATGACTCGTAAAAAACTCTAAAATATTATTATTTTCGGAGTGCTCACATTTTAGATTCGTTACTCATAAATGATACAAAAATGTGTCATAAATGACTCATAATGGCTCAGAAAATTATGTTTTCCAAGAATGCTCATAGTTCGGAGTCTGCTAAGAATCATAAAAGTGCGCTCGGAAAGAGTCTTTATCGGTAAAGAAATACAGCCTCATATAGCTATGATTTTAGAAGGTGTTAGGGCTCTTTCATGTTTTTTTTCGGATTCTTTTTTTTTTTTTTTTTAAGAGAACCAGCACTCAGGAAATTCTTCCTATTACCTAACGTGTTGCTACCTTTAGAAAGGGGATAGAGAAGAAGTGAAAGGTGGCGAAAGATGAAGGGCTTCAAATATGGCAACACTGTAATTGCAAGAGATGTTGATTCTTAGAACAGTTTTTGCGCGCCATCTGATGCTTAGTTGGCGAACTTTGTTGAAGCTTTTTCGTTCATAGCCCTGTTATATTATTTTACTTCGGTGGGGTTAAGTGCTATGGTAATACCGAAGGAGGTCGCTGCGATATGTATGTGGGATAGAAAAAACTCATACATATTATTTTGCATAAATTGATGTTGCCTTGGTTGGGGCTCGAACCCGCAACCTCAGGTGTAACAGTCCAACGCGCTAACCATTACACCACAGCGCCCACATTGTACACTGGGATGCAATTTAATTTATTGTTTTAATTGGTTAAGGTATTTATTAGAAACCGGCTTATTTTTGTCGGTTTTGGTTTTGAGCATTGAAAAACTGCGGTTTCAGTTTTGACTAAAACCGAACAGCAAACTCTAGTTTCTATATAAAAAATTTGTCAGTTAATTTTACGACTGTTATTTTTAATGCTCTTGTTAGTTATTTTTCTTCCATTAAAAAGAACTGCATTTTAAATTATGTTAAAGATAAATAAATATCTTTTTTGCCTTATTAACTACATTTACTTTTGTTTTAACTGTAGTTTTCAGTGGATTCTACCGAAGAACTTTACTGAGTACAACTACTGAATATCCAGTTAAAATTTAGCCAACAATTAAATTGAAATTTTATATGCGAAACAACAACAAATGTGTCAATTAAAATCCCAGTTAGCAGCTAACTGGATATTCAGTAATCGGGCCTAAGTAATTGATTTGTGTAACAGGCATCAAAGGATATTTCTTCAATACTTTAACAAAATTTAACAAATGTTACTATATTTTTGTTGTTCTAGTTTAATGACGTCAAATAACTTATAAAATTACATAGTTTAAACATATACAATACTATTTTTGCATACAAATTATATATTTTATTCCTAAAAACCAAACATCATCATTAAATAATCAAGATTATTGTGGAAAAATTTAATGCATGCTGCCACAGTAATAGCTAACTGTGTTTTCGCCTTAACTATTTATGTTAAATTACGAAAAAAAAACTCAAATTGCACATAAATGTGATTTAGGCGAAAACTGCGAAAACTTAAGTACACTACTTCTCGTATGCAAGTTAACCGTGAACGTGGATAACACTGTGAGACAAATGGTAGGGGTCAGTGATCGGGAAGGGTTCAAACTACCGGGGAAAGTTATATCGGTAAAAAAGAAGTTATACGTGTCCCGGCGTTTCGCTGGGTCACCTCTAGGAATCGAGATATATCGATTTGGCCTTTGGTGGTCTTTTTTTTGACATAACTCGAGAACCACTAGTCCGATTTTGCTCAAACAATTTAAAAAAATTAAAAATTACAATTCCTTTAATCTGTTCATATAACGTTTTTCTATATACTCAACAGTTTTGCCGGTAAAAAAAGATATATCTCGATTCCTAGGGGTGACCCAGCGAAACGCCGGGACACGTATAACTTGTTTTTGACCGATATAACATTTCCCGTTGGTTTCATCCCATCCCGATTTTGACTGTCGCATAGTGTAATTATCAAGTTTATATATTTTCACTCCTAACGTTAATTCTCTGCGGTTCTTTCTAAAAAGATTTCCTGACATATGAATGCTACAGTTGTCAAATTGATTAACTCCATAAAGAAAAATGAATGAGTCTCAATGAGAAAATAGTACATATTGTTTTTTAAAATTCCTCTTAAATTATAAATTTTAATACAGTGTTGTTTTAACGTCATATAGACAGCTGCAATTAATATTGTAATTAATATGCATTTTATCAATTTTAATTTAGTATGTTTGAGGTTAAGAAGAAGAAAAACCCTTTTCTCTAAAAATTATAAACACATTAATTTTCGAATCAGACTAGATCTAGTTTCTGCCTTTTTAATAAATTTTGTCATTAAGGCCCGATTACTGAATGTACAGTTAAAATTTAGCCAACAGTTAAATTCATATTTCATATGAGAAACAACTACAAATGGGTCAGTTAAAGTCCCAGTTAGTAGCTAACTGAACATTCAGTAATCGGGCATTAGTAGTGTTAATATTTATTATCAAAGAAATTTGATTTGTATATTATACAGCCAATAACTTTGAAATTAAAGTTTTATAAAATTCAGAAAGTGGAGTTAATAGTTTATAATAAAACTGTTAAAAATATTTTGTAAGAAATCTAAAAATACATTTAAAGCCCGGATTTTGTTTAAGATTTTTGTAAAGGGACCTGTCACTGTTATATGACGCTATTATGGAAAGGGTGAGTTTAGCTATTGAGACCATCTATTTGATTTTGAAGTCAGTCTAAACATTGTAGTTTACCAAGCATATTAATTTTCTTTTTTAAGTGTTGAACACTGCAATAGTAATATTTTGTTTTAAATAAAAATAATGCTTCATGATCATACAAAATTACTATTGATTACGTGATTGTTGACTTTGGTATTCCTAGTTGAGACAAACGTTATAGGAATTCCTAAATATTTTTATATATTTAAAAGTTGTTCATAGTTTTAAAATAGAATTTATGGTTTATCTTGCATTAGCATATTTCTTAAATTGTATTTTTGGTATATAAACCATTGTTGGATTGGCAATCAATATCATATTTCTTTTAGCAATTACAAAAGAATATCACACAGTTCCTAAATCAAAATGTTCAAGTTCGTCGTTGTTTGTTTCTTGGCTTTATTTGCTATGGTTTTTGGAGCTGCCAAGCCTGGTTTGGTGGCTACACCCTTTGCCTACAGTAGTCCTTTGGAATATACTGCTGGTGTTCCTGCTGTGGCTGCTGCTTATACTGCCGGTTATGTTGCTCCATATGCTAGCTCCTACAATGCCCACACTGTTGCCCACTCCGCTGCTTTTCCTGCCGCTTATGCTGCCGCTCCAGTAGTAGCTGCTGCTCCAGCTGTATATCACACTGCCCCAGCTGTGTACTCCGCTGCTCCTGTAGTACCAATATTGAAGAAGTAAAGTCTTTTTGATTAATATTTAGGAATTGTTATGAAAAATAAAAAAAAAAATATTAAAAATTAATCCTAATTTTTTCAATTTCTTATCAAAAGAACTTTTACAATAACCCGTGCCGAAAGTTGGAAGAAAATGGCCCATTTTGGAAAAGAAAAGTGTATTACTATTAAAAATTCGCAAAATTCGAAAACTGTAAAAAAAAATTTTTTCCCATTTATTCATTTAATATAGTCAAAATGATTCAGACATGGAATTTTGACTTCATCGGATACCATTAACCCACTTTAGCCTGGAATCCAAAATGACCCACGAATTTGATAAAAATGCTAAAACATGTTTTTTTTAAATTAATTTTAAAGATTTTTTAAAATGCCTAATTTGGAGATGTCGATTGCTATTTGTACCACATAATATTTGATATTAAAGAAAAAAATTAAGTTGGAAAAATGATAATTCGGGTTTGTGTTTGGAGCGACTGCTTTCCAGGACATTTTACAAAAATTGCTCATTTTGTCAAAAATTAAACAAAACTTGAATGTTTTCATCAAATTTTTCACAGTTTTCGGAAAAATATCATTTAAATTTGCTTAGACTTTAATCATCTTTACACTTGTTTAAAAAATCTTTAACCCTTAGTGGCCTGGGGTCAGAAAAGACCCATGAAACTTAATATTAATTATGACTACGAGATTGTAAAGCCATTACATTGATAAAAAAAAATATCAACTGGATAAAACTAATTATTTTATGTAACGTGATCCATATGGGGTTAATTATTATACTTTTGGCCAAAAACGCCCCACTAGGATTTTACAGAATAACACCTTTCATAATTTTCGGGAAAATATCACTTTGAATGAATACAAAAAAAGTTTTTACACTTCATAAAAATTATTATTTTGAGTAACTTGATCCATATAGGGTTAATGTTCTCACTCTTCACAAAAAAAGACCCACTAGGAAATTTTCAGAATAACATTTATCAGATTTTTATTAAATTGGGATATGCGATAGAGGGTACAAAACTAACGAACAAGCGCAATTCTCTATAGCCCCAAACTTATTTTTAAAGGTTAAAAAGGTGGGGTCAAAAGTGTCCGTATGTTAATAGTAATTTTAGTTTTGTAATCGTATTAGATTCTAATTAAAAGCTTTTTTTTATTATGCATTTATTGCTTTCTATTTGGAAAGACGTTATTATGTAAATTTCCTAGTAGGTATTTTATTGTGAAAAGTGAGAACATTAACCCTATATGGGTCAAATTATTCAAAATAATAATTTTTATGAAGTGAAAAAAAATGTTTTTGTATTCATTCAAAGTGATATTTTACCGAAAATTATGAAATTATAAAAATTAACCCCATATGGATCACGTTACATAAAATAATCATTTTTATCAATTTGATATTTTTTTTTTATCAATTTAATGGCTTTACAATCTCGTAGTCATAATTAATATTAAGTTTCATGGGTCTTTTCAGACCCCAGGCCACTAAAGGTTAAAGATGTTTTAAACAAATGCAAAGATAATTATAGTCTAATCAAATTAAAGTAATTTTTTTCCGAAAACTGTGTAAAATTTGATGAAAAATTAAAAGTTTGTTAAATTTTTGACAAAATGAGCAATTTTTGTAAAATGTCCTGGAAATCAGTCGCTCCAAACACAAACTCGAATTACCATTTTTCCAATTTTTTTTTTTTTTTTAATATCAAATATTATGTGGTACAAATAACAATCGACATCTCCAAATAAGGCATTTTAAAAAAATCTTTAAAATTAATTTAAAAAAACACATTTTTGCATTTTTATCAAATTCGTGGGTCATTTTGGATTAATGGCTAAAGTGGATTAATGATATCCGATGAAGTCGAAATTCCATGCGTGAATCATTTTGACTATATTAAATGAATAAATGAAATGAAAAATAATTTTTTCGAAATTTAAAATTTTGGGAATTTTTAATAGTACATAATACACTTTTTTTCCAAAATGGGCCATTTTCGTCCAACTTTCGGCACGGGTTAACGTTTTCCAAAAAAAAAAAATCGATTTCTGCCATTTGGGATCATTTCCAATAAAACTGAGGGGGTGTAATGACAAATATATTTTCAAGGGACACCCGAATGTATATGGATCACACTAAATTATATACCCAGTGTAGAAAATCATTACCAGATATGTGGTTATGTAACTACATACTTGGTAATGGTAACTAGTTACCTTTATTATTACATTTCTTATTACCTTTATATGGCGATGTCGCGAAAAATAATGAGTTGTCGTTACACACCAGCATACGAAAAATCAAAAAATATATCGTTACCTATGTGCTTACCAATACTGACAAAAATAATGAGTCTAAAAATAGATAGAATAGATAAATTATATAAAAAAAAATATTTTTTATTGTATTTTTTTTTTAAATAAAATTTGCTGGTGCGGGAATCGAACCTGAGTCTACAGATTGCCAGTCAACAGCTCTACCATCTGAGCTATATCCACATGTAATAATTAATAGATAAAAACACAAATGACCTGCTGCACACACTTAAGCTTACTCGCTAACATACAAAAAATCAAAAAATATGTGGTTACATATATCCTTACCAGTGTTTAAAAAATATTAAGTCTAAAAATAGATTTCAAAAAATGTTCAAAAAAATCTAAAAAATTATTTTCTATTTGAAATAATGATAAAAATAAGTCATTATCCGTAACTCACTATTATATGTTTTAAAATAATACAGAAGGTAAGCGGGTGTCATTACTGGTAGTCCAAAAAATAATGATATGTCATTACCGTTTCTACACTGGGTAGTTAGTACTAGGGCAAGGAATTTCATGCACTTAAATATCGAAAATATGCGCCTAAAAATGCGGCTAAAAAAGAAAAATATGCATTAAAATCATAAAAAATATGCACTAAAAACGATTATTTTTGCAAAAGTAACGTACTTTAAAATATAAAAATATGTAAGTTAGTTATTTTGCAAAGTGTTGCTTCTCTATACAAAAAAAAAAAACAATAGACATAGAATTTCAAGCTTTTCCATGGGTCAATAAGGTTATTAAAAAATTTTATTTTTAAAAATAATGAAAAAAATTATTTTGTTTGAATGAAACACGAAAGCGTATCAATTTTTTATTGTTTTCACAAATAATAAATTGCTCCTAAAACCTAAAAATATGCACAAATATGCATTAAAAGCACAAAATATGCATTAAAAAGGCACCATTTAATTTAAAGTCAAAATATGCATTTAAAGTCAAAATATGCAAAAACATGCAACTACAAATCGATGCCATTTTGTTCTAAATTTCGGATAAGTATTTAGGCTATATTTGTTTTTGACTATCCAGAAAAAACATGCATTTGCATGAAATTCCCTGCCCTTCCATATTAATTTTTTTTAATAGTGTATATCACAAATTTCAGGAATAACTCTACCGTCAAAATGTTTTTTGAAACATTAGAATATGACAAAAACTGTGGAAATTGTGGATGTTCAAAATCAGACAAATTATACTTTTTTTATTTTTTTTTTTTTTTCAAAATGCAAATCGTGAATAAAATCGCGAGTTTATGGAATTTTGAGGAAATAAAAATTAATTTATCTAAATGGCTTCATTTCACAATTCGTATTTATTACTTTTTTCTCATCTATCGCCTCCTCTTTGATCGAAATCGTTGAGAGAACCCGGAGATAACTTCCCGGTAGCTTAGGGTAAGTTGAAAAAGAAATGATCTTCACAACCGACTCATATCCAAAATATATTTATTTTATTTATGTTATTTATTGCCTTTTCAATATCTGATAAGTTAATCCTTAGTATACAAAAATATGCAACTTCTTTAGATTCGTTTCTTATAGTTAACTAAAACACTTTTTAAATTACGTTTTTTACGCAAATGTGCATTTTTTTTTTATTTTTTCAGGTATCCTTTTAGAAAATTTTTTCTAGTGTAAAAAATTTCATTTTTAATATAAAAACTACAAAAAAAACTAACTCAAAAGAGTTAACAACAAAATATATACGGTAACCATTTATAAAACTATTTTTCTTATATTTTTTTCTATTTATATTATTTCTTCGTCATTTCTTATCGGTGATCCTTAATACATTTAGCCATTTGACATCAAAAATCCTTAAAAAAGTAACAACTTAACGAAGGAAAGCAGTAGCATAAGGATAAGATGAATAGGCAGAGTAGGCAGAAGCATAAGGATATGTGCTGTAGGCACTAGCATATGGATCAGCATAACCAGCAGTATAAGCAGCGGTATAAGGCGAAGCTACCAGAGGAGCAGAGTAGGCGGAGTAGTCAAATGGAGCGGCTACAATTGCAGGTTTAGCCATCGCACAGGCAATGATGGCAAAAAGGCAAACAAGGAACTGTGGGAAGAAAAAAAATTAAACAATTTAATAAGATGGATACAAATTTTGAAATTTTGTGTATACTTTTCAGTCTGTTTAATCTCTTGAATAAGGACATAAATTGCTATTTCAAAGCGCGATATCAATTTATAAATTTTATCATAAAACCAATGAAAAACGAGTAAAAAGGTTAAAGTCGGCCATGCCGACTATACAATACCCTACACCAGTCTGGTTAAAAGCCAACTAATGTTTGGATCCGAAATTCGAATGGGTTAAAATGGGACTTGTGTCAAAATTTTCTATAATGTGAGTCAGCGAACCAAATTTCATTAAAATAACTTAATATTTGCGACCTGCAGTTTGTAACCAAGGCAATTTTGGGGGACCCTTATATGGGCACTAGCTCTAAACATGGACTGGTGTTAACCAAAATCAATTGGCTTCGTCCTTGGGCTGACATAGGTCAGTGTACCAAATTTCATCAAAATATCTTAATATTTGCGACCTGCAGCGTATAAACAATATAATTTTGGTAGGACCCTTATATGGGCACTAGGTCTAAGCATGGACCGCTGTTCACCAAAATCAATAGGCTGCGTTATTGGGCCAATATAGATCTGTGTACCAAATTTCATCAAAATATCTTAATATTTGCGACCTGCAGCGTATAAACAATATAATTTTGGTGGGACCCTTATATGGGAACTAGGTCTAAACATGGACCGATTTTAACCAAAATCAATAGGATTCGTCCTTGGGCCGACATAATTCGGTGTACCGAGTTTCATCAAAATATCTTAATATTTGCGACCTGTAGAGTGCGCACAAGAATGCATGGACAGACAGACGGACGGACAGCGTTAAATCGAAATAAAAAAAAAATCCTGAGCCGATCGGTATACTATAAGGTGGGTCTAGGACCAATATTTTTTGGTGTTACAAACATCAGCACAAACTTACAATACCCTGAACACGTAGTGGTGTAGGGTATAAAAAATTACACACGTATTTTTTAGTGGCCCAATCTCGTCAAAAATTACCCAATTTTTCGGTTTTTTAGTCTGTTTCTTTTAATTTCAAAGAAAAATATAAAAATTGGGTATCAAATGAAAACTTGCTTAGAGACACATCTAGCGGTATATAAAACATGTACGAACATGTCCAGTTTTTTTTTTTCTTTAGAGCGATTTTTCCCATAGCACATTTTTCACAAGTATTTCAAATATGTCAATTAAGTGGCAACCCTGGGTTCACAACATGAGCAATATGGACATCAAAATTTTTATATTTTAGATCTAAATATCGAAAACTTTATTCATGTTTTCATAGATAAAGTGAGATTGGGCCGCTGAAAAAAAAAATATTTTTTTCTTCTCTATCCCATATCCGAATTTAACTAATATCAGATAGAACACATTGGGATACCTTCCTTGTTAGTGGGTTTAAATCACGGCAGGACCAAAAAAAAAATACATTTGAACTTTTTTTAATTTTTTTTTTTTTTGAAAATCTATTTTGAGACCACCTGTTTATTTATTTTGCCAGAGTTTTGACAACGCTGAAAATTTTGAACAACTTTTTGAACAGCCGATCCTTTTGTCTACTGCTGTTGTCGTTTTGGGAATGGCAAAGCACTTTTTGCCAATACTTGTACCACTTGGTAAAGCGCCTTGCCTTCGATTTTCCGCTTGTATTTTTCTAATAGGGGTTTCAGTGAATATTTTCGAAACTACACAACTGATTTAGCTGTTTGATATATTGTTGTAAAGCACTTTCATATACAATTTAAATATCCATTTTATTTCTTAAGTTTTCGTTATAATTTTTTACACAATTTATTAGCTTTGGTAGTTAAATATTTTTTAATCCTTTTTACTTTTTCTTTTATAGTTTTTCAACACTTACAAATTTGAACATTTCGAATGGTTTTGTTTATTGTTTTAAAGTTCTTAACAAACTGATGACGATTTCCTTTGAAACTACTAGCTTTTATACAAAAACCAAAATTACAAATTAAAAAAAATATTTTCGAATTCTACTATATCCCTATTTGGTTATGGCCAAATACATGCAATAAAGGGTAACACATTAAGTCAATATTTGTTTAATTAAATTAAAATGCAAACCAGGTTCTAAAATTGTTTTGCTTAAAAATATCTGCCAATTTTTTGTTTTCTTGTAAAGGTTGTTGAATTGTTTGTTTTTTAAGAATCTTCTGGTAAAAACAAAAATCAAAAATAAAACATAAATAACCCAGCCAGCAATTTCGGAGCGCTCATAAATAAGATTTTTAAATGGCTCATAGAAATGATTATTGTTTTTTTGAAAACACTCTTTTTTTGCTAGAAAATTTGAACCCTCAGAAAACAATCCAAAAAGTTATCTCTACAATCTAAAAAGCTGTCTCAAAACGAGGGTTCATTTTTTGGACTCAAAGAAGATTCCAAAATTATTTAAATTTATGAAGAAAATTTCGATTTCATACGTTCTTTTTTCCGAGTCATTTCTGAATACACAGGGGGCTCTTTTGGACGGACCACTTTCATAGGAAAAAATGTAAAAATGTTTTTGGAACTCATTTCTGAGTCATTAATGTTCATCTTTGTTTGCTGGGAAGTGAACAATTCAAAATTAAATAATTTAAATGTTATTATTGTTTTATTCAATATCATAAACAAAATTATAGTAGGGTAGTAAAGTAAAGTCGTTAAAATGTCCAATATATCAACACTTATATATTTTACTGTATGGAAAGGCCACTGTATTATGATTTTTTTAACAATTAAATTACATATATGTAGTAGTACACTCATCCCTTCTACAACGTAATAAATGAATTCTGTGTTGTTTAGAAATCAATTCAAAATAAGTTATTTAAAATATCAAACAGTCCCAGCAAAAAAAAATTGGAAGTGATGCTTTACAAACCACTTCTTTCAATACTTTAAAAGTATCCGTTAGTGTATTTTTACTGCTTTTTAGAAGTAAGTCTTAACAACTTCAAAAAAAAATCACTTAAGTATTGCTTCTAAAGCATTATTGATCTGAAAGTGATTTTAAAATTGATTTTGATACAGTTTATTTTCCAACAGATGATCACGTGTTCGATACCTGGTATCTATGATTAATTTGTTTAAATACAAAAGTTTTTAATTTTTAGATTTTTAAAAATACATAAAATAAAAATTATGAAAAATTGCTTTTCATGCACCTGTGGAAGTAGTACTAAAAAAATACTAAATTTCAGTGCACCTTTTGTACTTGTTTAATAAGTACTTTTATTGAAGAGAATAAGACACAATATCTCGTAATAGCAAATTGGTGTATTTATGCCCGTCAACTTTCATATCAAAAAATAGATCAGGGATAGAGAGAAAATTCGATAGATTTTTAAAAAAAACTTTTAAAAATAAAGAAAACATAATTTTTAAAGGAATTAAATATGCTAAAATCCCGAACGTATTTAGCAAATTGTGAAAAATAATTCGTTGTAGGCATATCCCTATCCGGATTTCATTCTTGCCTAAGGAAATCGTCAGGGAATGACGTTTTTAGAATTTCTGGATATATTTGTTAAGTTAAATTACAAACTTAATGAGAATTTCTTGTTCTCGTCTAGGAGCGTTATTAAACATTTAAAATATCAAAGAAAAAACAACAACAGAAAATTTTTCACAATTTGCTTTGTCATCTACCAATGTACTGTTGTTGTTTTTGTTTTTTCATTGATATTTTAAATGTTTAATAACGCTCCTAGACGAGAACAAGAAATTCTCATTGAGTTTGTAATTTAACTTAACAAATATTTCGAGAAATTCTAAAAACGTCGTCCCCTGACAATTTCCTTAGGCAAGAATGAAATCCGGATAGGGACATGCCTACAACGGATTATTTTTCACAATTTGTTAAATACGTTTGGGATTTTAGCATATTTAATTCCTTTAATGCAATTAATATATATACCGATAAAATAAAATTAAAAAAATTATTTAAAAAATTTTTTTTTTAACTTTCAATTGATGAAAATATTTAGTTTCCACTAGTTCAAAAAGTACTGAAAATAGTTGAAGTTGGAGTATTCCTCTCCTATGACAACTCAATGTTAAAATCATTAGTGTTTCTGTTAAAAAAGAAGTACATCTAGATCATTAAGTGATATGGGCTTTTTCTACTACTTTGGCATCTCCTTTTTTTTTGCTGGGGTTTTATGTTGTATGAAAAAGTTACCAGAAATAAAAAACTAATGTATATTGCGTGCATTAATGTATAGGTGTAATAATGTATTTTTTTAATGTTGATTCACAAATATGAGGTCCGCATACAAATGATGCGATTTCAAAGAATAATAACCATAACGTCACACCGGACCAAAATTACTAGCAACTAAATAAAACAAATTGAGAATCTCTGATCTCAATGTTTTTTAAAACTTTCTTTGGTTCAGAAAATTTTTTTTAAATCTAAATATGCGAAGAGCTAAATGGAAAAGGTTGGATTCTAGAAATGGTTAACTACAAAATTTGACTTTAAAGAACACATTTGTTGTTTGGTAATGCAAGAAAATTTTTTCACTACCACACTTATAGAAAAAATTATGTAAAATTCTTCACTAAAATTGCTAAAATTTGGTTTCATAAGTTACTAAGGAAAAAACATTACTACATGTACGTCATTTGTGTAGTCAACGGTAACAGTTATTTTTAATCGTAACTGTAGTTGTTTTTCTATGTATAAATATAAAATAACTACTTTTGAAAAATTAACTAACTTAAAATGTTGAAATGTAGTAACAAGTATTTTGGGTAGTTGTTTTGTTTTTTCAGCAAATAACTGTTAAAAAATGATTACATATGCGGTAAAGTTAATTATTGACAGTTAATTTTTTATTTTTTTATAATTTGGTAAAATAGAAGAATCTGCTCAGATTACAAGCAATAAAATCGGCCATTGTAAAATTTTTTTATCGAGTGTTAAAATTAATCATAATGCTAAGTTTTTTTTAAGTGTAACATTTTAGACGACTACCGAAAAATATTTAAACCTTTTTGTGAATGGCTAAAAGCTGTTTCTTAAATATTATCAAAAAACACAATTAAAAAAGGACTACTGATTTTTCATTATATTCAAACCATTTTGCTATTTATTTTCAAACCTTGTTTAAACAATCCATAAAAGAAATAAAAATAAACAATCATCAATTTTTAACTAACAAAACGTTAGAAAAAAACGATTTTGTCGTTTGTTTTTTCATATTTGAAAGTTTTTTTATTGTTTTAATTTTCAAAACACTACACACACAATACACACGTTCATATTTTTATAGGCTATGTTTGTGTGTATGATTAAAGAATTTCTTGCAATTTGTATGGAAATAATTTTGTATATAAAGAAACTATTTTAACAAAAAAGAAAACCGAAAATATTTTAATTTTTTGTTTTAAAACAGAAAACAACGAAATTATTGAAATAATTTTTTCTAAAAATAGAAAACTAAAAATAGAACATTTGACTGAAAATATCAACTCCTACAGACATATTTTTTTGTGGTTTGTTTTTTATTGTCTGATAAAAAAAAGTTAAACAATATTTTTAATGTATTTTAATTGATTCTTTAATTGAAAACAAACTTTACCTATTACTTTTCAAATAAACCTCAATCGGTTATGAAAAATATATTGTTAGTGTATAAATATTTTATAAATTTTTATCCTTTTTTATTTGTGACGATTTTAAAAGATGCATTTTTTAAAAAACGCTATAAACCGTATAAAACGTTAAATATGCTATAAAACGCAAAATGGTAACTCCGCCAAGCAAAGCGTCCTGTCCCAGCATAAACAGACATTACCGAGTAATTAGGCTAGTAAGTAGCACATAAAGGGTTTCACTACTTACCAGGTTATTTACTCGCAACATTACTTTTCTTCGCGATGTCCAAAAATTCATGGGTGGTCATTACCCTCTCGCTTAGAAAAAAAGTGCGAATAACGAGTTACCATAGTGAAAGAATAAGTAGTTACTCACAAAGATAGAATAAGTGCTTACTCGGAAGTTAGGAAATAAGTGCTTACCCTACATTGTAAAATAGTTAGACATATTGGCAAAAAAAAATGTTTACCTTGGAAAATTTCCTATTTTGTTCAAAACAAATTTATAAATAAAATATTAATATAAAAAAGACAACATCAGTACTAATTTAATCAATTACCAGTAAGTGATTACTTTGCAAGAATATATAAGTACTTCTGTAACTTATTATCGGCAAGTCATTATTTTGTATTTTAAAGTAATGCAAAAGGTAATGACCTATCATTACTTGGTAATCCGTGTGGTAATGACCTGGCATTACCATGTTTTTGCTGGGGTATAATTAATTTAAGGGAAATACAAGCTTATCGAGCTAAAAGAAGACTATGTTGAGAAATAAAGAAAAAAAATTCCTAAATTTGTTGTGTTTTCTTCATTTGGTCGGGTAGTTCTGGGACCACCCTCATCATATAGTTTCTTTGGAGCAATCATGAAAAAACACAAAAACAGAAAATTCCGTAATTTTGGCCCCACTTTTAAACCCCTAAATGAGAACTTGGGCAGCTAAAAAATTAAGTGTCTCTTATTTTTTGATGGAGGAGGGAACCAATGAGCTTCCTTGTAATTGCTGCTAAATTCCCGATAAACCCTTTTTAAAAATAAAATTACCTTATTTTCCCCTTGGTACTGATCTCGACGAAGAAAAGTTTGTCGATCTCTGCCTTAATTCTTAGCCTTTTGTGTACACACACACACTAATTTAATTAATTTTATTTATTTTACATACTCTTCTGCCTATATGTGACTTTGAGAATTATTATTATTATTGTTGTCTGTAAGCAAAACATAACCTTAAAAATAAAAACATTATAAAATCCACAACTACTTGAAATTCTAATTCAATTCTCATTTAAACGTATTTCACAACAGCCATAGTGTACTACAAATACTACGCTTATCACAACAAATACGAAGTATCATCAAAATACTAACTGATTTAAAATCCGGAAATAATACTAAGAAAATTAAAACTTTAAACTAAAAAAAAAAATGTTTAAATTTGTAAGTTTAAGAAATCAAAATAATTTAATAACAAACGACTATAATGAACAACAAAAATCTCCATCTACTACTCTACTACTTTTGAAACAACATCCTATAACATTATTACCTAAAAAATCATCCCCACCAAAAACTTTGGAAAAATTTCCTATTCCTAAAAAACTTACAGATTGCCATAGCAATTGTTGTAATGACAACAATACTACAACAGCAGCAAATTGTTATTGCCAGACCAGGAGATATACGAGATGCATCGGAGAATGTGGATGTGCCACCAGAACATCGTGCTGCCCCACCCCCACAACAGCAACCTGCACAGCCGCCCTATCAACCGAGAGCTATATTTCCGCCAGGTGCTGGTGCTCAATATCCACTATTCTTTCAAACACAAAACGGCTTTGTACCCTTCGGCAGCACTTACAATGCATTTCCACCATCACAGCAAGTACAACATCTCAGACAAGCAATTGTTTTGACTCCAGAACAGACAATGGTTGCACCAATTGTTGTTGCTGCTGCTGCTACTCGTATATAAGAAAGTTGTAAACAAAACAGAAAAATGTTTAAAGTGTATTTGTTACTGATTATTATTATTATTTACATTATTTATTTTATCGATGGTAATAAATTGATACTTCTTCACTTTCACTTTTAACAATTGGAATTAAGTGCATTAAATGGCATCTCTATCACTTACAGGCAAGATACCCTGAGGCGACTTAAAGATCTTAACGAAATTCGATAAAATTGTAGAGGAGACAATTTTTTCCTATTTTTCGTTTGTTCCCAAGTAATTCTAAGAAAAATGGATGCCAAACGAAAGGCATTAGACAGGCTAATTTGTTAGTGAACAAAAATCATTAAAATCAAAAAAATTTCGAACGTTTTTGAACTCCCTATTTCGGCCTCTAAATAAGAGATTGGACAGCTAGAACAAAATACATGTCTCTTAGTTTTGTCTTCTGTACCACACACTTACGCTGCACATAGGGGTTCACTCTCTTTAGAAATCAATAAAAACGATAATATTTTAACAATTGTAAAAAAATAAAGCAATAGTTTATAAAAAATTCTTTTTGTGATGGAAAAACACCTTAATATACATTATTTTTTTGATAAAATTTATAATTCAGACAACAGTTTTTTTGAGTGACCGGATTTTTAAATATTTGAATTGTTTAAAAATAGTACGGGGTAAACTCAAAAATTTTAAAAACACCAAAAAAATCATGTTAAAAAAATCCGTAAAAAATCTGTAAAAATCACAATTACTACAAAAAATTAGTAAAAAATTTGGCAAATAAAATTTCTTTACTAAATTTTTTAGTGAGTGTACTAAGGAAAACTTGGTGCTACTTTTTCATTTCAACAAATTTTTTATCAAAATTTTTTTTAAGCATATAGAAAAAGTTCAAACTCTTTAAATATGAAAAAGAGATTCAATAAAAGAAGAAAAAATCTAAAAAGTTCCGAGAGTTTGACTTGGATTACCTTCCTTGTTAGAACTTGTCATCTTATGGCCATCAATATATTGTGTTTTTCCCAAATAGTGTTAAATAAACAGTCATTGTTTTGCAAATTTTTAAACGTGCTTTGTATAAATTATATTACTGTTTTGATATCCTTGTGGTTTTTGGGCTATATTTAAGCAATTGAAATTCTTATGACATTTTAAACTAATTTATTTTAAATTACTATTGATACCCGCATTCCAAAGTTTTTATTAATTCCATAAAATTTTTCGAATTTTTTTATGAAAAATTTAAACCTGCAATTTTGAAGATTTTGTTAAAGAAATATTTAAAATTTGAGAATTCTACTTTAAGGTTTAAGTAAGAATATCATAGTAAATAAAAACTGTAAAATTTAGCGATGGCAGCTAATTAATTCCAGAAAATTTAAGGAAAAAGTCACTTTTTGCCAAAATTTCGTGCAAAAGGTAGGAGATGTTTACTGTTTCTGAATTCTGGTAAACAAAATTTACTGTATTTTGACCCAATTTGACCCCTGTGCATATAAGGTTTAATTTAAATGATACAACATTTTATGTTCCCAACAAACAATTCGTTCCGCTTACGCACCGTTTTCGGTCCGCCATAAACGGAATCCAACTCCGTATACGAACATAAGGAACATCGAAACTGAATCGAATCCGTTGAAAATCCGTCAATGACGGACATTTACGGGCCGTTATGTAGAGTTAAAATCGGACAAGTCCGTTTAAAGTCCATCAATTCCGGACCGTTATGTCGTGAAAATAACGGAGTGACAGCCGTATTCGGACTTTTATATCTACCTAAATTGACAAATTAGGTACTAACTTTAATATTGTATGTTTGTATATTTTTTAATACATTTATTAAATTATTCATTAGTTTTATTAAAAACTTTGTTCACAGCCGGTGCAAATAACTTCATTAATCGGCCTCGAAATTCGCTAAACTGACCGATAACTAGATCCAATATATATCTACAAGCAAAAGAAAAATTTATTAATTGAGTTTTAATTAAATGTATTCACGATTGAGGGTTTTCATACGGGGTTTACGGGGTTTACATTATATCATAACTGATAACTACAAAAAATCCGATTGAAATTTTGAGTCAGATTTAATATTTAATATTTCATAACATTATAAGAATTTGATGTTAACATCTCTTTTCATCTGGTTGCATTTGATGGTGTAAACACATATACAAGATTTTTTTTTGACAATCACATCAGACGTAAAATCAGATAAAAAAATCAGTTAATGTAAACCTAGCTTTAGGATACGAGTACCATAAAATAATTATATTTGCTTAATTGCATTCGGTTACACAAACTATTGTGAAAAAAAAATTTCATAAACACTTACTATTTAATGATTCTATGTGAATTAAAGTAATTTGGCTACTGCAGCAGCGGCCAAGACAGGATGCTCGTTTTTGCGACATCCAGAAACTTTTTTAACCGACTTTACTGCGCAACCCGTATTAAATAATTTAAATAATTCTATTTTGATGACAAAAATTCACGAATAAACTGAAGAAAGACGACGCCGTTAGCTCCGGAGTTCAAACTGATGAAAATTGGTGAAGTCCGTATTTAACGGTGCAGAAGCGGATACACCAAAACGGATTCAAAACGTATTATATTCGGAAATCCGAGAGTACTGTCCGTTATTGTTCCATATACGTACAAGCTTTGACGGATACCTGTTTTACGGACCGATAATGTTCCGTAAAAGCCGGATTGATGATTTCGTACATGCCGGAGAATCCGTAAAAATGTTTCTTGGGTTGTATTAGTCGAAAGCTAAGGCAAAAGTTAGTAAACTTTCACAAAGGCGCCTAAGCGATCAGATAAGCTGTTTAAAGCAATATTAGGAAACAAAATTGAAGTTATAGCTATTAGGGAATTTTTGGTCAATTGCCTTTAATGAACATATCTCGTGATTGCTTAAAGCAAGAGTTCGTCCCGTGACATTCAAAATAAGTAACAATATTGTCAAATTAACTGACAAATTTTTACTACAAAAACTTTAAAACAACTGACAAAATGTGTAAAAACTACTGTTTTTTACAGTTAATCCTTTATTATTCAATAATAAACCTAATTTTTTTTTCTTCCTATTACAAAAATATATGTAATTACTTCAGTCTATTTAAAATTTGAAGTAAACATTTCTAACGGTGCTTTTATGCATTAGAGATACAATACAAGATTCTGATTTTTATTTGCAAACTGGAAATATATCAGTAATAACAAATATAAACTAAACAAGAATTTTTAAAATTCAATGAAATTTTTTATTTTTGAAATAACCAACCAAAATAAATGTTACAGTAAAAATACTGTTTTGGTAGTTGTTTATTATGATATTGAAAATAACTGCCTCAAATGAGTGTTACGAAATTACAGTAGCTTTGTATAGTTATTTTCTTAAATAACTGTCATAACAGTTGTTTTACATTTTTCGATAGAAAAAACACCGTAATTATAGTTAAAAACAACAACTACTGATTACTACACAAACAACTGTCGTACAGTAACTGTGAAACTGTTTTGAGTGTGGTATAGGAAGTTATGTAATATTTATAAAAATCTAAATATATGATGTTACTCTTTAGAGACTGTCCAATATTTTCAAATGCTTTGCACTAATCTATTTTTATTGGTTGCAGCACTCAAAATAATACATCCAAAAAAATTTGCTGGTAGAATCTACTGAAAATGACAGTTAAAACAAAGATATGTATACGCAGTTAAAAAGGCGACATACGATTTTCATTTATTGGTTATACATAAACAGATGTCACTACATTGCTAGATCTATCAAAACAACAGAGTATTATTTTGGAAGATGACAAAGCAAATTGTGGTAAAATTTTTTGTTGTTTTTGCTTTTTCTTTGATATTTTAAATGTTAAATTACGCTATTAGACAAGAACGAGAAATTCTCATTAAGTTTGTGATTTAACCTAATAAATATTTCAAAAATGAAATCCGGATAGGGACGTGCCTTCAACAGATTATTTTTCAGAATTTGCCAAACAAGTTTTGGGATTTTAGCACATTTAATTCATTTTAGGCGACAAATCATATTTAACACATTATCATATTTGGAGTTCTTTAAACATCTGTAACTTTTTTCTTTATAAATAAAAATATATACTTTTGAAGCAAAAATTTCATGGAATTTAAAAAGATTTTTTTCTCGTTTATAAAAAATTGAAATTAGAGGGATAGAAACCGAGATGCTAGAAGTCACTACTAGAATTTGGTGTCGGAGTCAAAAATGATGTAATGCAAATGTAGCTGTTGTGAAACTAAGAACAATGATATGTAGCATGATTCGATCGGACGATAAATGGCGTCGCAGAAAACAAAAACCTTAAAGGGTAGTATCAAGCGGCGTGGCAAAAAAATTAAAAAAAACTTTTTTGAAATCATCTTTAACTAATTTTTAGTTATAAAGGGTGACTAGCACAACTTTTTTTATCGACCCGCCCTACTGCACACATAATTTTGTAGTTATAGATAAAAATATACATATAAGAATTTGCCGCATTTAATGTCTAAAGTTAAGAATATTTCGTAATACAGTAAAACTCTCTTAAAACGAACTCCTGGGAACCAGACCAGAAAATTTGTTCAACATTTTTTTAATATTGAACAAAATATTTAAAATTTCTAAAAAGAATTTCAAAAATTGTAAAATTCTATGATTTGATTTCTTTAATAAATTGTTTGCAATAAAAAAAAAATTATAAAAAAAAAATTGGCAAATTTTGTAAAGATCGTACTAAAAATGGAAAATTATATGAAAATTGGTTTGTGGAACAACGAGGGTTCGCCCTAAATGAGTTTGTAGTTTTTTATATTGAAATTATTGCCAAAAGACTTTCAAATTAGTTCGTATTACCCAAGAATTTGTCTTAAATTATTTTTACTCTATTACATTAAATTTTACATATTTTATAATCATGAGTTTATAAGCTCTTAAGAATTTAATTGATCCAAATTCAACTAAATATTTAAATTGAAAAACGATTTTAGATTTTTGTATGCATATTGCCTTTCAGTTCTTAAACGCAAAGGTCAATTTGGCTGAGCTTTTAAGTGGGGTAAATACTGTAACAACAGCATTTTAAAGGGCATATTTGAACGGTTGTCAAAAATTCAATTAACATTATTTTTAATATTTTATACTTTTATTTAAAAATCATGTTATTGCAGTATTTTTAAAAATATCAGTTTTATATTTTCCCAGCCAAAATCGCAAGAGTTACTACTTCATTACTAGCCTTTTTAAAAAGATGGAAAATCGGCTGCTAAAAATGTAAAGTAATTCTTAATCCCAGATAAATTCTCTATTCCTTTCGTGACCCGATTTTTATTTTTAAAAATTTTTTTTAACATAGTAGCCACACAAACTTAAAATTTCCAAAAAAGGTAAGAAAAAAAAACAAATTTGCTCGGGGATATAAAATTTATATGACCAAAATTCCAAAAAAAAGGCCACGGTAAGGACTAGAGTTTTTTATTGCCTATGAAAGAAAAAAACCCGGATCGAAATCGGTTAACCGGCCTTGGCTGTACAGTGGCAGCCGATTTTGAACTCAGGGTTATGGGAAACCACGTTTAAAGTTTAAAATAAATTTTAGGCTCAGAAAACAGCAAAACTTCAAAAAACCGTGTATGAACAAAATTTATATCTCGCAGTTTTCTATATGTTTACCAAATTTGGGAAGGATCGGGTGAATTTATTAGACATTTCACTTCGGTCAAAATCTTTTATTTCGTACATTTTTTAATTTGTTTTGTATTTGTTTTTTATGTCTTATTTATATTAATTACTTTTATGGCTTATAAAAAGACATCAGTACCTGCCTCATATAACGTGCCCTTGCCCACCAACGAGGAATCGTCATTAGCTTTTCTTTAAAGGCTGCGTGCAATTCTTGCATCTTTGGATATAGTTTTTTCTTTTTGTTCTGCTGTATTATGCGAAATAAGATTTATAATAAAGACAATAGGCCTTTATTTAATTCCCTGTTTTATTTTTGGATTTATTTTTTTTTTTTTGTTAAAAAATCTACATTTTGTTTTTTAATTTTCAAAATTTTATATTTTTATCCAAATCTAACACTTATTCCCTAATATTATGTGAAAGAAAAATTTAAATTTTGCGAAAATGCTATTTCTAGAATAAAATTAAGCTAAATCCAAAATGGATTTATTAATTTTTTAAATCCATTTTAGATTTAGCTTATTTCAATTCCTATGTTCACATTTTTACAAAATTTTATGATTTTCTTGCACATTATATTGGCGAATAAGTATTAGATTTTGATCAAAATGATAAATTTTGAAAATTAAAAAACAAAATATGGATTTTTAACAAAATAAGATAAATCCAAAAATAAATCCAGTGATTAAAAAAAGGCCAAATGATAAAAAAAACGCTCCAAAAAACTTTGTGTACAAATTGAATGCATACCCAGTGTAGAAAAGCATTACCAGATATCTGGCTATGTACATACTTGGTAATGGTAACTAGTTACTTTTGTTATTACATTTCTTATTACTTTTATATGGCGATGTCGCGATAAGTAATGAGTTATGGTTACTTACCATCATACGAAAAAACAAAAAATATATCGTTACCTATGTGCTTACCAGTACTGACAAAAATAATGAGTCTAAAAATAGATTTTCAAAAAACTAAATTATATAAAAAAAAAATTTTTTATTGTATTTTTTATTTAAATAAAATTTGCTGGTGCGGGAATCGAACCTGGGTCTACATATATCCTTACAAGTATTTAAAAAATTTAAAAAAAAATGCAGAAGGTAAGTGGGTGTCATTACTGGTAGTCCAAAAAATAATGATATGTCATTACACTGGGTAGAATATTACTGACTGACTGAAATATATTTTACAAAAAAAAACATGTGGAAATTTTATTTCTTCGAATTTTTTATTGATATTTTCTGACCATATACTGAAGAGTATGGTCTATCTAAATAAAATATAAAAAAAATTCGAAAACAAAATTTTTCCTAGAGTCGATACTCCCCTTAATTTTTTCAATGGAATAGTATAATTATATTATATTACAAAACTTTTTCTTTAGTTTTGCTTGCGAATAATTTCAAATTAAAACGTAAGAGATTTTTATATTTTATATTGAAAATTCATATGTAGATATGTGTATATTTTTTTTTTACTTTTTTTAACTTAAAATATTCAACAATTACACATAAAATCATGTAATATTATTTTACAAAAAATCAAATTAATCACAAATTTTGAACAAAAAAAGCTTTTAAAATAAAGTTTTCTTTTTTCTAACTTTAACATCACAAAGTCTGGTAATCAAAAATTCTTGTAACATAAATGGGAATAAATTTACAATACTGTGGTGTAGCCAGCAGAGTAAGGATAGTATGAAGCATATGGAGCGGAATAGGCGGCAGCTATGGGAGATGTATATGGAGCAGCTATGGGAGAGGTATAAGCGGAAGCTACGGGAGAGGTATATGCGGCAGCTAAAGGAGCGGTATATGCAGAAGCTACAGGAGCGGTATATGCGGCAGCAACAGGAGCGGAATACGCGGCAGCTACAGGAGCAGTATATGCGGCAGCAACAGGAGCGGTATATGCGGCAGCAACAGGAGCGGTATATGCGGCAGCGACAATAGGAGCAGCAGCGATACCATTAAAATTACGAGCAATATACTGAGAACTGGTGGCAGTTACAACACCAGCTGGAGCGGCAGCTAACAATTGAGGTTTACCATAAGCTGAGCACACCAAAGCGAACAACGTAATGAAAACAGACTAAAAAGAAACCAAACAAAAAAGGATATTATTAGTGATGACTTTAAGATTATATCAAATCGTTTTAAATAAATTCCACTCAAAATAATATTAAACAATTACCAATTTGAACATTTTGGTAGATTTTGATTTGTTTCGTTAACTCGTTATAGATAACTATATTTAATTGGAATATCAACACAAGCTTATATAGTCAAATTAATCGAGACAATTGCAAACAGAATAAATTTTCAATTTTGTGAAGATGTCCGCCAAAAAATTAAAATTTGCAATATCCAAGTAATATAAATCTAAATACTTATCAGGTATTGTATTTTGTTTTTATTTTATTAGTATGTTCTATAAACCCTATTTTTATTTTTGTTATTAACAAATTTATATTTTTTAAATGCTCTTGAGACTGTTTTTAAACTATATACTCGTACTCTATAGTTGAATAGACTCCATCATTGCCACAAATGTGCAGCTGTTGGCCAAAAAATTTTATAAAATCGAAAAAATAATATTCATAAAATAAAAGTCGTCACTCCTAACTACTCACTAGACATCAGACTAGCAGGCATTTTAGTGTTGATGGTGTCAAATTTTGAAATTTTACCCACGTTCTTAGTACACCTTGCTATATTGTTGGATATGTGTAGTAAAAAATATATAATGATTTATTGTAGTAGACAGTGGTTAAACTTAATGACTAAATAAAAATTGTATACATGAAAGTACTTACGCATAATAATTTCGAAACGTTATAACATGTTTATAAAATGAATTTTGTATTAAAAAATTGTTTTTCATTTAAAAAGTAGTTATGCATATGATGCAAAATTTACAAGAAGCTTATAAAACTAATAAGGAAAGTATTTTTGGAGTAACCCTTATTATTAAATTTAGATTGGGGAAAGGAAGACACTGAGAGCGTACCACCTTACATGCAAAAAAAAAAAAAAGTGCGCCGTACACCCTCCAATATGAAGCATTTTTGCAAGGACGTTTCAAAAAAAATTTTTTTGCCGAATGTAGGGGTCGCTATTTTACATTTTTCGTTATACCTTTGGCATTTACAGTCCGATCTTAAAGTATGATACATCGATGTTTTTCTCTCGAGGAGACCAGTGTTTTACTCTAAGGGCCATTGAACTCAAGTATCCCGTTCTAGTAGTTACCCACCAAATCTCAGGTGCTACCACCCTAATGTATGACCCTAATGTCAGAAAATTAAAGCTCCCAAAAAATCATTAAACTTTTGCTAAGGAAGTTTTTCGATAAACCCAGTAGAAATTTTTTTTATTTTTTGGTTCGCCTTTTTAAATTTTTTTTCATTCTATTTTACCTTTATAGCAAAACACTGGTCTCCTCGAGGCAAAAAAATTGATATACAACACTTTAAAATCTGAATTTAAATGCCGAAGCTATATCAAAAAATTAAAAAAGGCGACCCCTACGTTCGGCAACAAAAAGTATTTTTTTGAATTTGCCTTGCAAAAATACTTCATATTGGAGGGTATACGGCAAACTTTTTTTTGCGGCCTACTGTACACCTAAGACTTTTATGTTTCCAACATTATTTTACAAATTTTCTTTTTCATTTAATTCATCATTTTATGTTTGTTGAAAAATATT
Source organism: Leucophora obtusa (assembly GCA_949987735.1). NCBI lineage: Eukaryota > Metazoa > Arthropoda > Insecta > Diptera > Anthomyiidae > Leucophora > Leucophora obtusa. The sequence continues at coordinate 209,397,362 of OX465296.1, read as the reverse complement.
TTTCCTCTTTTCTCATTTTATAATAAAAAAATTCACAATAACAAAAAATATACATCAAAAACAAAAAATAATTTATATTTACAGCTTGCTTCAATAGAAATTGTACAGTAACAGCAACAAAAGAATTTAAAATTTTTTTTAAAGGATTTAGTATTTTGTTTTCTTTCTATTTGATTCGATTATAGCTCTCTATCTTCTGGGCATCGATTTCTATAAGTTCTGGATTTTTTTACCATAGAAAATATATAATTTAGTTTAGAACTTAGAAAATGCGTTAAAAATAAAATTTTCTTTTGTAGTTATTAGCTATTCTCAATTGTAATATTTAAAAAATTTCAAAAACCTTTACCTTTTAGCGCTCTTCAAATATTATTATAAAATTTTCTGCCTCTGACTATTTTAGAAAAAAACATTTTTATATTGATTTTTTTTTCTTTCTTTATCAGTATCAGGCAATTAATAAAAGAAATTTGTCTTTTAACTTTTCTGCTGAATTATGACATAAAAGGTCTGTTCCTTTATGTTACCGCGGCAGCCATTCGTACGAAAAAACGTTTCCGTTTTTTAAAATTGGGTAAATTATAGAGCTCGGAATAGTGTATTTGTGTTTCTCTTTTTACTATTAATTTGGGAAAATTGTAAAAGGGACAGCTGGTGCAATGATAAACAAAGAACACCATTGTGAACAAAAATTTTTAATTTTAATTAAGCAAAGAAATACGCAAAATAAAACTTGTATATTTGAAAATTAACTGAGAAAAGTTAAAAAAAACTTTTAAATTCAAAAAATAAGTGTATCTGTGCGATTTTTCAGAATAAAACTATAAGCATTTTAATTTTTTTCTTTTAAATATAGTTTTGGGCTAGAAAAGTGATTTTGTGCGTTCCCGCACTTTTGGGTGATTTTGTCATTTAGATTTGTACACCCAGAAAACAGATTCAATTTTGATAACCGCATTTGTAGCCAATCGCATGGTTCGGTTGTGGTAGCCGAATTTTTCAGTTGTGGCAACAGAAAACCAATTGAGACAGGACTAATTTGATTGTGGCAACGGAATTTTAGTTGTATCAAGAATAATTCGGTATCCACAACCGAAAAATGCATTTGATGCAACTGAACCATTCGATTGGCAACAAATGGGGTTGTCAGCATCGAATCTGTTTTCTAGGTGTAATTACTCTCGTTTTACTGAACTTTACACCAGAGGTCGGCATCACCTATGCCCATTGGCGCTCTCTCACACCTACATAAGCTCACACATAGAACAAAAAAATAATCAGTCGCATACAAAATTTCAATGAAGTAGGTTGTCACATCGCTTGTTTGCCAGATTTTTTACATTCTGCATAATGTTTATTGATACATTTTTTTGGTAATTTATTTTTAAGTTTTTTTGTTTTTATTTTTTTTGTGTTGTTGTTTTTTGATATTTGTTTTCGTAGTTGTTGTTTGCTTTTAATTTTTTATTTTATATTTCCATTATAAACATTCAAAATTTTCGAATTATTATACAAACGTTCTTTGTCAGTGCATTGAGAGTGAGAGGCTGCAACTCACTCATACAAGCACAAAATAAGGAGTAAAGGAGCACACTTAACTCAAAATAACGAGTTTTTTTGTAAAGATTATAAATTCTGTGCTCTATACATACTTTTATAAGTTTCCCCAGTATAAAAAAACACGGGAAAAATTAAACAAAAAATTTCAAATACCCCCCCCCCCAAAAGAAAATCATAGAAATAAATCTGTAAAAATAGCAGAAAAATTAGATAAAAATGATGCTGCAGAAAAAACTACTAAAATTAGCAGATTTTTTTACTAAATACTAGAAAAATGAGAACAGCAAAATTAAAACTGTTAAATTTACAGAATTTTACTTATATTTAGGCTAACTTTTAGTTAACTGAAAATAGCAAATTGTACTGTAAAATCTGCAGAAAATTTTGCTTAATATTTGTAGACTAAAAATAGCAAAAATAAACTGTTAAATCTACACAATTTTTGCTATTTTTAAGCTGAATTTAGTTGAATGCAAATAGCAGGTTGCTCTAGAATCAGTTCTGGAACTAGTTCTGGAACTGATTCTACGTCACCCACACCTTCCATATAGGATCCCAGGAACTGGTTCCGGAACCAGTTCCATGGAATCGGTTGCAGTGGAACCAGATGTAGAACTGGTGTGTTTGGCAACAGATTGTAAAAATTTTTCCTGGAAGTAGTGATATATTCCTATATCGGTAACTCATTATTTCATACCTCCCACATAAGTACTGATGTATCACATTATTAATAACGTGTTACTTTAGGTTTCAAAGCAAAACAAAGGGTAAAGAGGTACCCATTGCCAGGCAATGCGTGAAAAAGGTCCAATCCATTACCAAGGTTTTGCTGGGTATCAACAATTTTACAAAACCAATCATCCGACTCTAAAATTAAGTTTTGTTTTAAGGAGAAACACCCCTAAAAAGGATTTTCTTACCTCCAAAATTTCCCCCTAACAAATTGGTAACCCCTAAAATTCCCCCTAAGCGATTGAAAAGCCACTAAATCTAGGGGGAAACCCCCTAAGTTGGCAATACTGCCATGAAGTTATGTTTGGTAGAATTACATCACGTTAATATTTTGTATGGGAGCTTACATATATAAATTATTATTATTTATTTTCCTTAAAGTTCCATTAAGGTTTTATTTTCCTATATCATGTTATATATTTTCGGAAAGAGTATTGAAAACTGCATATATGTCAGTATGTGAGCATATATGATTATTTTCACCCGGGAACTAAAACTTTTGCTGAAAATACTATTTGAGCAAAAACAACTAGTGTACTTGATATAAAAGATGTTTTACTAAATTTTCTACTAACTTTTTTTCACAATATTCAAGGAATATTTTCTCCGAAACCAAGCCGATTAACACTACGAAACTTTCTACGAGGAAAGAAAGACGTCTGAGGTTTATTTCTAAAACAATTTTAGGATAATTTTGCCACAAGTCGATTTCAACCAGAGCTGTAAATGAATCATTGTTTTCCCGTGTAAAAAAGTTTAGATCCGAACAGATTTGTTTAGATCCTATTAGATATGATTAAATCTAATTGGATTCGGTGCCAGATCAGATCATATATTATAAGATATACACTTTATCGCCAGATCTAGTACCGGATCTGTCCATATCTAAAGGGATCTGGAAAATTCTGTAATTTTTATGCCCAGATATGAACTGATCTGGTCATATATTATCATATCTGATGCCATATCTTACTCTCTTTGTCCAGATCTGGTACCAGATCCCCAAAAAGTATGAAAGTGCAATGGAAAAGGGACAAGTAACATTAGTTTTTGTATCATTCTGTCTCTATATTTGTTGAATTCAGTTTGCATTTTATTAATTTTTTTTTAAATATTTCTTTTTGATGTTCAGGAAAATTTGTCAATTGAAAAAAATTGTCATAATTAAAAAAAAATTAAAACAAAAAACATTTTTTGGTCTCTATGAAATGCAAGGCATACAATACGCAGCAAATTACATGCAAAGCTAATCACAAATGGTGTTTTCTATTGCTATTTATTTTGTAAAATTTATATTTTTTATATTTATTTTTGTTTCGTTCATTGTATATTTTGTTATTTGAATTTAGATTAAATAAAGTTATGCATATTTTTCACATTTTAACAAATTAAATAAAAAAAATATAATCTCTGCATAAATTCGCGGATTATATTGGATAAAATTTGATCAGATCAAAATAGACCTGAATATATATGGTGTGCCAGATCTGATCAGATCTCAAATTTGTCCCCAATTTTGAGATCTAATTAGATCTAGCACAATCAAATCTAATGAGATCTGGTCAGATCTCATCAGATCTCATCGTTTTTACACGGGTTTTTAATTAATTCGCGAATCATTCATGCATTGAATTAGCAAAATTTTGAATTAATTCTTTTCACAAAAATCACTAATTGAATGAAATTTGAATCAATTCACATGCATTTGGGAAAAATCAATTGTAATTCTTTTGCAATTCAAATGAATTCCCGGGTAAAAAAGATCATATCTGGCCAGATCTCAGTAGATCTTACCAGATCTAATTAGATCTCAACATTGGGGACAAATTTGAGATCTAATTAGATCAGATTAGATATAGGCATAATTGGCCAGATCTTAGTAGATCTTACCAGATCTAATTAGATCTCAAAATTGGGGACAAACTTGAGATCTAATTAGATCTGATCAGATCTAGGCATATCTGGCGCAATTGTCCAGATCACTTTAGATTTGAACAGATTTGGTACTAGATCTGATCAGATCTTGACATAAGGTATTATCAGATATGCCATATCTGATCATATTTGATGAGATCTGGTACAGGATCTAATTAGATTCAACCATATCCATTTAGTTCCAAAAAGATCTGATCAGATCTAAACTTTTTTACACGGGTTTGCAAAATGAATTGCAATTAATTTTCAATTCAATTGAATTTGGCAAACTGAATTGCAATTCATTTCGAATTCATTTGAATTAATTTTGAATTAATTTAAATTAATTAGAAAAAGTAATTGCAATGAAATTATTAATTGCTTCTTGAACATTAAATGTGTTTTTGTCGTTCAGCGTTGGCATACCAAACATCATATTTACCTTGATTGATTGCAATTCATTTTTGATTTCATTAATATGAATTGTAATTCATTTTTAATTTATGTGAATTAATTAATTAATTCAATTAATTTGAATTGGTAATGAATTGCAATTAATTTTGCCAAATTCATTTGAATTGATTCAAATTTCATTCAATTCTTTTTCTTGGTGAAAAGAATTAATTCAAAATTTGGCTAATTCGTAATGAATTGAAATCAAAAAAGAATGATTCATTTACAGCTCTGATTTCAACCCATTAAATTCCAGATCCAAAAATTAGTTGATTTTCAACTAGACTGGTGTAGGGTATCATATAGTCGGCATGCCCGATTTACACTTTTTTATTCGTTTTTGTTTTTTTAATTTTTAATAAAAAAAAAAACAGAATTACCTTTGTATTCAGTTATATACAGCATTAATGCAGCATTTTCATATTAATTATTAATTCAGTATAAAAATACACAAAAAAAATCTTAAAATCACTACAATGTTTGTCTATATTAAATTTCGTTGAAATAATTTACACCAATTTATTGCTCTACATGAGTATTGACAGTAGCGTTCGAATGAAATACTATAGCACCACCACGACGTTGAAAATATTTTGCCCGTTGAGTGCGCCAATAATGGATGGCCGATAGCATGCAGGCACCGCATAGAAATATAATAAAGCAGGACAGTGTTATCGATAATATTAATAAATACGATTGCATTTGTTGAGAGTGTATTGACATGGTATCCAATGAAGCTTGTAATATCTTTTGAAAATTCTTGGAATTTTCTAAATCATGTTCAGCATGCTGTAGCTCATCCTGGACATGCGATATACAAGTAACATCACGTATATGCGTAGTCTCCTGAGCACTATTATCATGTTCTATATTCAGAATAGTATAATCATTAAATTGTGGTTTTATCAATAACCAATGCAGGTAATTACAGTTGAAACGATTTCGGGATATACCCAATTCAACAAGTTGTGGAAAAGCTTTGGCAAATGTATATTTGCCTTTAATTTCGGTTAAGTTATTGGCATCAACAAAAAAGGATCGTATATTAGCATTGGCCGGTACAAACATATCCAAATTTAATTCAGTTAAATTGTTATAAGATAAATTAAGATTATCCAGCATACTAAGTTTGGCAAACATACCAAAGGTTAATCTTTTAATGCCCGTGGCTTTTAAATTTAATATTGTTAAATGTTGTAAATATTGAAAGGTACTTATATTGGGTGTACCCACGGGATTATACGATAAATCCAATTCCGTCAGATGTGTCATAAGTGTAATATTAGTTATATCCGATAGATTATTGCGTCTTAGCAACAGAACATTAACACCCTGACCATTGAACACTTGTACATTTGTAATAGAATTATTAACTGCTGTTAAAAAGTTTGTGCCATTAATCGATAATGTCGACAATTTATTAGAATCTAAATCTAATTTTTTTGTTATGGTCTTATTACACAAATAAAATTCGGTTAATTCATTGCGTGCCAATAATAGAACCTCGGGTCCATAAGAATGTTGAAATGTTTGAGGATCAAATGATTTTAAACGATTATAGGCTAAATTTAAGTCCCTTATATGTCGTAAGTGATAAAATACTTCCGGTTTTATAAATTCCAATTGATTGTTATCCAAGTAGACTGCATCCATATAAGTATTTTCAAAGAATAAATCCTCGGGTATATATGACAATTGATTATTTGATAATATCACCTTATTCATATTGGTCAGACCCCTAAAGGCCAGCGAACCAATTGTATGTAATTTATTATAACTTAAATCCAAACGCATTAGATTATGCGCTCCCACAAATACCGAGGTATTAATTTTCTCTATATGATTGTGGCTCAAATTTAGAGTTGTCAACATATTGGCCGATGTAAATGTATTCCGTGATATATCCTCAATTTCCGTATTAGACACATCTAGAGTCTTGAGACTTGTAAAAACATCAAATAATTTAGCTGGTATATCCAATAAAACTGAGTTATAAAATTTCATAAAATTAGTTTGATTAGCCTTTATATAGGGGGGTATTTTAACATTTTGCGAGTGCGTTACTTGAAAACCCGAAACCGTACAGAATTTTTCCATACCCCCAATATTGGTATTATATTCATCACACTTAAGTACTACATCCTCGGCTTTACAAAAGGATATTGTGATCAATATTATTAAAAAATTTAATATTTTGAATTTTTTCATTATGTTTTTTTTTTTTTGCAAACTCGATGTTTACGCGTCGATTTTTATTTCAAAACTGAACTACATTATAGTTTCTTTAAGCTTAAGGAAATTTTATAATATTTTATATAAAAATGTTATCTCTTTAGTTTAATTTACATACATTATTTTGTATATATTTTTGCAGTATGTATTTTTTTATATTGATAAGCATAAGTTGCAATATTTTTGTTGCAAATTTACTAAAAATTTATATATTGTTTTATACGATTAAAAAAAAACAAAGTAAATTGATAAAAAATAAAAAAAAACTAAAACTGAATAATAATTTAAAATAAAGATGTAGTTCTCTGGTTCTCTGGGGTAGCCCTGAATTTGATATAGTTATTTAAGATATTGAATTAACAAATACACGCAAAATAATTTAAAATATAGTTGTTTAATATATTTTTCATCACCCGAGCTAAAAAAAAATTATATCTCACATATGATGCTTTCCAACCCAAGTGTCCAGCTAGAAAAAAGTATGTCGTATCAATCTTAAACCTACATTATTCATTGTTCTATATGATAATAATTAAAATTGAAGCAATATTTATAATTTGTGCAAAAAGTGGGAGCAGTAGGCTTGGTTAAATATTGACAAATTTTTAATTTATTTTTATTCATGGATGGTAGCCGAAACGAATGCGGTTATCGTTAGTTTAACGATATTTTAGGTTATTTCGGTAGCGGTATTTTAAGGGTAACGCTATTTCATTTATTTCCGTATCGGTATTTTAAGGATAACGGTATTTGAGTTATTTCGGTAACGGTATTTTAAAGATAACGATATTTCGGTTATTTCGGTAACGGTATTTTAAGGTTAACGGTATTTCAGTTATATCAGTAACGGTTTTTTAAGGATAACGGTAGTCAGTTATATCGATGTATCTCGCAATTTTTTTTACAAAAAAGAAACGAGATTAAAAACACAACCAATTTATCAATTTAATGTACAAAAAATACTCAATAACCACGTAAAATTACCAAAAGGAGAAAATTAAAAATAACGGTAACGGTATTTTAGGGATAACGGTATTTCATTTATTTCGGTAACGGTATTTTAAGGGTATCGATATTGCATTTATTTCGGTATCGGTATTTTAAGGATAACGGTATTTCGGTTATTTCGGTAACGGTATTTTAGGGGTAACGGTAGTCAGCTGAAAGGGTTTTGAATCGATAACGGTATTTTAGTGGTATTGCCTGCCAACCCTGTTTTTAATATATTCAGTGTGTTCGTTTACTCGAAATTCTTACTACTTTTACTACAATTAGAAAGTTTTGTTTACTTTTTGTATTGAATTTTTCCAGCTGTAGTAAAAGTAGTAACTTGTAGTAGGTAAACGAACACGCTTATTATTTATTATAATTATAATTGAATGTAATTTTAAAAGTGATAAAAAATTAACTATATCAACAGAATTTTTAATGAGTTTCTAATTTTTAGTGTAATTTTAAACTCAACTTTTGTAAAAATCGGCCGAACTTTTTTGTTTATTTTTTTTTTTCTTTTGTATTTAGCTTTCCACAAAAACAGTTTCATAGTGTTACTCCGCTTGGTTTTGGAGAAAATATTCTTTGAATATTTTATATCGCAAATATTCTTAGTGAGTGGAAATGTTTCTTAAAAATCCTTAACGTATGAGCGATATACCGATTGCCTCATCACTCATACGTATAGATGAACACTAATATATTTTATAAGAATCAGTTCCATTCACACTGAATATTTGCGTTATACACTAGTCAAGAAATATTTTCTTCAAAACCAAGCCGAGTAACACTACAAAACTTTCTGTGTTAAAAGATAAGCATCTATCTGAGCTTTATTTAAAAATAAAAAAAATTTTGGCTGATTTTCAGATAAATTAAATTCTCTATTAGACTAAAAATTCAAAAATAATGCTGAATTAAAAAAAATTAATTTTCCATTAAAAATATAGTAAAATTTTAAGCATTTCCCAAATTTCATTAGATTATAATGAAAAATATATTAAAATAAATGCCATGTCAATATTTAACAACCATTGTGGCAGCCATTGCTGCAGTTTTGAAATTGATACAGCATACTTTTTCCTTAAGCGGGGCAGTTGACACAAACGTTTCCAGTTTTATGTGTATCCCAATAGATATTTTTTGTAATTTTACGTCCATTTATGTAGCTAATATAATATTTTTAAATTTCAGGATCTACGGGAGGTGGGCGTGTCCTTGGCCCAATATTTCCAAAAATTTAAATTTTTCTTAACTAGGGGGTTTTATGTCAGTGTACCAAACTTCTCTATATCCACTCCTTCTATTTTTGTTCAATCGTTATATGGGATCAAAGCACTGTGCGTCGGCTGTAGAATTCGAACATATCCATATTCCTACATTACAAACGTAATTATACTAAGCGCTTAGCCATCTCACCTAAGTAAGGCCTTGAATACAATGTAACTAATTCATTGTTTTCTTTCGTATTCAGCTTTCTGTTATTGGTTTTACTCGGAAGTGATCAACACCGGCACATACAAACATTATATTTTTAGATTTTTGTTTATCTTCCAATCTGCTCCTTGTTTCCTTTTTCCCAAATGTTGCCAAACTAAGGTATGGTTTTTACGTTCAAGAACAGGCAGCTTGCGCATTTATTAAGGGATATTTTCAATAGATTTTAATCAATTTTAAGTTAAAACTTATCTCGCTATCTATTTCTACTGCACCAAATCCAGTGCGTATATCAATTGAGAGACATGCAATTCTCGAAATTTCGTGATTCGTGTTAATCCAATATTACATTCTTCATATACTTCTTCAATACGTTATAGGAAATTTCAGCAAAATCGTTACACAAAAAGATATTGGAATCCGTTTTTCAAGACTGCATTTTTGGCAAAAACTTCAAGAAAAACGATCAATTTAAGGAAGAAACTTACTCTAACCTAAGTTGAGTTAGTATTTAAAGTAATATTAAATATAAAATAACTAATAGGTGTGTGAATGTTTTGCCCAGTGTATATTTCTGTTTACTCGCACAAAAAAAAATTATATTGATAAGAAGAAAGTATAACCATAAAACACAATACAATTTCCTGTTAAAAATAAAGAATAATTATTTTAAAAACGACCTTGAAAGAAATATATTTTAATGACATTTAAATGAGTCGCAAAATGAAAAAAGAAACAAATTACCTACAATACATTAGACAATTTATTGGGCTACTGTGTTACTTTAAATTCCATACACCAATACGTGACTTACAATTTTAATTTATTTTAACTTTTTTTATTTGTATTAAAGTTGGTTAACTTTAAATTTGATCTGTGCCAAGTATTGTTAAAGCTCTATAAACATTTTTATTATGAGTGTAATTGTTTTGATTAACAAAATATAATTTTGTGGGGGTTTCTCAAGGAATTCTTAAAAAAAAACTATTAACCAAATTTATAAATCAACAAGGTTCTTGCTTCTTCTTTATAGAGAAAACCAAAATTTGTTTGGTATATAATGACCATTAAGTGATGAAATTATCACAGTTCAATTTGATTTCTTTAACAAATCACAACTTAATTCAACAAAAATAAACAAAATGTACAAATTCTTCGCTGTTGTCTTGGTGGCTGTTGTTGCCTGTGCTTCTGCTAAACCCGGTGTTGTTGCTCCTTTGGCTTATGCTGCTCCATTGACTGCCAGCGCTGTTGTGTCACGAGAATATCATGGTAATTTTGCTGCTCCGTATGTTGCTGCCGCGCCTTATGTTGCTTCCTCGCCTTATGTTGCTGCCTCGCCATATGTTGCTGCCTCGCCATATGTTGCTGCCTCGCCTTATGTAGCATCTCCTTACGTCGCGTCACCCTATGTTGCTAGTCCTTATACTGCTGCCTCTTATGCTTTGTTGAAAAAGTAAATTGATTTTCTACTTCGAACGATTATGAATACTCAGGAATGTTTAGCTAATTTTATTAAATTAACAAGATAAAAAAAAATTAAAAATTAAAATTATAAAAACAAAACTTATTGACTACATTCATTATTTATGGCGCCCAAAACTATGCTTTAGAGATTTTAAGGTACTGAGTTATTGTTTACAGTTATCTCAGTAAACTTTTATAAACAGTATTGCCAGAAAAATTTTAGCTCATATCCCCCTTTTGCAAGTTGATATCCTCAAAATTCCCCACAAAAAATGTTGAGTCTACGATTGGTCTCCATTTAAATTTTTAATCAAATTTAAGCACTTGGAATTTGTAATTCACAACAAAATTTAAACTAGTAGAATTTTTCTAAATTTATTCGAGGTTAGTTCCGACTATAAATATTGGCCCTAAATATTAATTTTTTAAGTAAAATGCCTCAAAACATTTGTTCAGTTGCAATAAATGGTTAATGGTTTAATAATTCTATTAGAAAAATGTTTGTTATAAAAAATTTTTAAATTTTTTCTTGAAGAAATTTAGAATTTGAAGGTTTTTCCTGAACAAAATAATTTTTGAATTCAAGAACCTCCACATAACCTCGAAGTTATAAATGTTTGTGTAATGAGAAATTCTAAAATGTCTGCTTAAAAACATTATTCATGTTTTACATTATAGAATTATTTGCAAAAAAAAAAGTGTTTTTGTCCTCGAGGACCTCTCCCCCCCCGCCATCTCCTCCTTGTATCCGCACCATTCCTCTAGTTATCACAAAATTTCATCGATTCATAACTGATTTACATTTCAAAATAAGTTTTCATTTATTCCCGTATACATACATATATGAATACACATGATCATACATTGACTTGATCATGCATGAGCATACGGGATCATATACGTCTATTCATATTTCAATGTTCATATGTATATGACCATTAGGGTGTCCCTTAAAAAAAGATTCGTCATTACACCCCCCAGTTTTATTGGAAATGGTCCTAAATGGAAGAAAACAATTTTTTTTCTTTGGAAAACGTTAACCCGTGCCGAAAGTTGGACGAAAATGTCCAATTTTGGAAAAAAAAAAAGTGTATTATTGTTAAAAATTCCCAGAATTCGAAATTTTGAAAAAAATTATTTTTTATTTCATTTATTCAGTTAATATAGTCACAATGATTCAGATATGGAATTTTGACTTTATCGTATATCATTAACCCGCTTTAGCCTGGAATCCAAAATGAACCACAAATTTAATAAAAATGCAAAAACGTGTTTTTTTTTAAATTAATTTTAAAGATTTTTTAAAATGCCTAATTTGGAGATGTCGATTGCTATTTGTACCACATATTGGATATTGAAGAAAAAAAAATAAGTTGGAAAAATGATAATTCGAGTTTGTGCTTGGAGCGACTGCTTTCCAGGAAATTTCCAAAAATTTTTCATTTTGTCAAAAATTTAACAAAATTTTAATGTTTTCATCAACGTTTACATAGTTTTCGGAAAAGTATCGCTTAAATTTGTTAAGACTATAATTATCTTTACAGTTGTTTAAAAAATCGTTAACCCTTAGTGGCCTGGGGTCAGAAAAGACCGATGAAACTTAATATTAATTATGACTACGAGATTTTAAAGCCTTTAAATTTGACAAAAAAAAAATCTCAACTGGATAAAAATAATTATTTTATATAACATGATCCATGTAGGGTTAATTTTTATACGTTCGGCCAAAAACGACCCACTAGGAAATTTACAGAATAACACCTTTCATAATTTTCGAAAAAATATCTCTACAAATGGATCAAAATGTAATGAACGAAAATCGACAAATCGCTATTTTAAGCGACAGTCTAATGACCATGTATGGCATTGGTTTGGGCATAAATTTATTCATAAAAAATTTTGAATATATTGTTTTTTATAGAAATAGCTTAATTTCGTGTTACAGAGTATTCGTTTGGCGTATTTGTGGTCAATTTAATATACCCTGCATGGAAGCCGGCTTGCCGGTAAATTCAATTGAACGCAAATCCCAGTCTGTCCCCACTAAGATCAACAGAAAATTTGGATAATGCTGAATTCAGAACGCTAGATTTTAATTTCCCGATCAAAAAAACATTATATCCAGCATATGTAGTCATATCTCAATTTATATAGATCGACATTTAATCTTATCGAAGTTCATCTTAAAATTGGGGTATCCAGTAATATCCAATAAGATCCCTCAAACATATTACAGGATTAAATTAGATCCAAATAGATCTCAAAATTGGGAGATCCGATAATATCCAATAATATCAAATTGAGATCCTGATAGATCCCAAAATATCCTATGCGATTATTTTAGATCCAATTAGATACAAATGGATAAGCTAATTTTGGCAGATCGAATTGGATATTTTTGGATCAAAATTTATCCTATGATATATTTGGAATTATTAAAATTTTAATAAAATTTAAAAAATAACACAATAAATTAAAAAAAAAAATATTATTAAAAAAATATTTATTTCATATAAAAAAATTGAACACCGTCGGCAGGATTCGAACCCATATTGCTGGAATTATAGTCGGTCACTTAACTTATTCAGCCACACACTGCTATACAAAATGACTGACTATATGAGACAACATTGTTCGTGTTACTGAGTTATATATAATTATATAAATTTATTTATATATATAACTTAGAAAAAATAAATTCCCGACTAAAAAAGATGTTATATAAACATATATAACCATATATAAACCCATATATATGTTCATATCTAATTTGATCCGAATATTGGAATATATAATTATATCAAGCGAGATAAGTATGTTATCTAACCTGATACAATTTGATCCGAAAAATGGGTCTATCTAATTGCATCAAATTATATATAAAAACATATACTGGCATGTGATGAAAATCGATCGGTTTCAAATCGATCGTTTCTAAAATTTCAGTCCTAAATATTTCTTATTATTTTTAATTTAAAAGCGATAAGAAGTCGTAAATCGATATACATGATACAACTATAGCAGTTAAAAACAATTTCAACCCTCTTTGCCTTTTATATTCATCATTAAATTTTTGATTTTTAACCAAATCGATCGAAATCAAAAACGATCATTTTCCATCACATGCCAGTATATAATTAAAAGACTACCCAACTCTCCCTACCTCTGCTAAATCACTCTCTTCTTAATTTGTATCGAAAAATTCAGCCATAAGAATTACACACGGCTGCAAAGGCTAACATTTTTCGATACAAACTGTTAATGTTCGAAAGAGGCGATGAAAACCGCCTGCTTAAACCAACCGCCTGCTTTCAACATAAGTTTGTCTAATTTTTCTTTTTAAATTTAAAAAAAAAGTAGTTCTTTCGAACGAACGAACGAACGAAAAAAGTTTTTTTTTCCTTATTTATTTCTTTAAAATTATTTTTTAATAAATAGTATTTTGTCAAATATTTGAAAAATAGATGTTAATTTCAATTATAAACATTAATTTATGTATACGTTAAAGTGCAAAATTCAAAACCAGATCCACAATTTCTAAGTTTTTTTTTTAATTTTTATAGTGCAATTAATCTTTGTATAATTAGATATCATTTCATATATAATTATATATAAAATTAATACAATTTTCTATTAACTTTGTTATATATTTTCATACAAGGTTGTTTATAGAAGCTTATACGCCATTATATATAATTATATATAAACTATATCGCAGATCTCTTAATATATGGCTAAAGACCTAATCCCATATGATTATATATAACGTTATATCAAACATATTTATAAAACCAAAGTGCTAATATAAATGTATATGGTTATATAAAGCCACGCATATAAACATTTATAATTATATCAAATCATATAAGATTATATGAAAACTTTTTTAGTCGGGTTAATAACATTTTTGCAAAAATACAAAAATTATACATCTTAAATATTCTTCACTCACGGAATTTTCTGGTGAAGAAGATAAAAAAAAAATATTTTTTGGAGGGTCTACACCTTGATTTATATGGCTCGAGAGTCTAAGTATCAACAGTCTGCGAAATTAATAATCGGATAAGAACAATATACATATTTACATGTTATTGAAAAGGTAATATAAATGTCTTTCAAATAAAGTACGACATGAATAAACTTGACAATCCTTTGGAAAAAAAAAAATTTATCGTTTTAGAGGATTTTTTGAAGTTTTTTAGAGGGATTTTTAGATTAAAATTTTTTTTAATTTTCACCAAAAAATTTTTTTGACCCATTTCGATTTGGCCATACACTACTTGTTGGACGTTTTTGGACTCCGCAGCGCAAGGTTAATGATTTTATGAGCGACGCGTTAGGTATAAAAGACAATATAAAGTCCAACGGAAAATTCTAAGTTATATCTTTCATCAAAAACTTTAATATTTGATACGTATTTGACATCCAACAAGGATGGGTTAGTAATGCCTAAAAAAGTTTATATTAAATAACATATAAAATCAACAATTGAAATTTCCGCACTCTATTTGAATTGTATGAAACTAGCTATAACTTGGAATACTTTGTATAGCTAAAATTGGTGTTCAATTTGGGGAAAATTTATCAAATTTGCTATAGACTTTCCGTACATATTTGGGTCTAACTTTTGTATTATTTTAGATATGTGACTGGTTGATATATCACTTTAAAGCTTCTGGAAGCGTTCCTGAAGTTGGTCTGCAACTCATTCTTTAATTTTATAATTTCTGATTTATTAAAAAAAATTAAATTTTTGAAAATTTGTCTACAATTAATTGTTTCTATCCTTTTATAATTGAAGCCATGATTGAGCCACGTGAATAGTTACTATTTTGAAATGAACTTTAACCATTTATCGTTATTAAAGGTCTAAAGCCATTTTATCTTAATACGCGGTTCGCGATACTTTATCGTAGCCTTTTAATATTTTTGTATTAGTTCTTAGTTTTTTTATCAATGACACTGTCAAATATCAGTTTGGTATTCCTTTTGGTTCCTGAGTTATAGTATAGTATTAAATAAAAAAAAATAGTTCGATTTTTCAGCATTTGTATGAAAAAGACCCAATAAGAGTGCCAGTATAAGATTTCGTAAAGGCAAAAATAAAGTAATGAGGAACAACATAAGCGTGTTCGTTTACTTACTACAAGTTACTACTTTTACTACAGCTGCAAAATTTCAATATAAAAAGTAAACAAAACTTTCCAATTGTAGTAAAAGTAGTAAGAATTTCGACTAATCGAACACACTGCATATATTTTTTCAGAAATTTTAAAGAATCCATTTTTCGATATACATATGACGATTTAAATCGCGGATTTCATTAAATTAAACTTTGAAAATTTTACGAAAAACGTCGCCGGAGTCTGAAAAGTCTTCAAAATTTGATTGAGATGATTACAAGGATTTAACTCAGAGATTACTTTTTAACAACAATACAAAAAGTTAATATTTCCTGAAAACTTTTGAAATTATTTTCATTATTTTTATATTCACTTTATTTATTAGAAGCTGATTTTTTATACTTCAGTTATAAATTTTAACTAAAAACTTCTAATATTTAAAAAATTCTTGTTTTTTAATTATTTTTTCGGAATGTTTCGCAGACCTCCTAGGATGCGATTAGGGATGCTCAGGGCATAGTATACTATAGTAGCCCCACTCATTAAAAAATTGAGAGCTTGTCCCTATCTCATTTAGTTGTAGTGGTATTAAGAACCGTATGTACAAGTAAAATTACAAACACTACTTCATTTTTTCAAATGACAGAAAATGAGTAAAGCTACTATATTATACTATGGCTCAGGGGTTCGTGATCAACATTTGGAAAACTTTGTATAATTAAATTTTCATATCGGTTTTGGTATAGCTGTGGGAGTCACATGTCGTTATTAACAAAAAGAATTACTGGCCAATTTTGCTTTGACGCTACACCAACATTCCGTATTTTGAAGTTAAACACTTTGCAGGTTGGGAGGAAGTGCAGGATCTAACGCTAGTCAATTACTCGCAGGCAATCATTTTTGCTTTTTTAACAGTTTTTTAAGCAAAAAAATCTGCAGTTTTTTCTGCAACATAATTTTTAACTAATTTTTTGCAACTTTTTCTGCTACTTTTACAGATTTATTTCTATGAGTGTACTAAAAATTTTATAAAAATGGCTTCGCAGAAAAAACTGCTGAAATTATCAGATTATTTTTTCCAAATATTAGTAAGATAGGAACAGCAAAAATAAAACTGTTAAATGTAAAAAAATTAGTCATATTTGAGATCAATTTTAGTTAATAGAAAATAGCAACCGAACGTGCTAAAATAACCAAAAATTTTTGCTAAATAACTAGTAGACTAAAAAATCATAAATAAATCTAAAATTTTCAGTTTTTGTTTTTTTTTATTTTTTTTAATGAGAAAAAAAATTGAGCCTTCTGAAATTCAGTTTACTATTTTTTTATCAAATATTTCTGTTGATTTTAGCAGGATGGAGTACTATTTGCATTCAACTGAAATTAAGTGAAATATAAGAAAATTTTTCTAGATATAACAGTTTTTTCTATTTTTATTTTCCTAATATTTAGAAAAGTTTTCTGCAGATTTGACCAGCACAATTTTCCATTTCCAATTAACTAAATGTTAACTCAAATGTAACGAAAATTTTAAATCTACCATAACAGTTTTATTTTTGTTGTTTTTATCTATCTAGTGTTTATTTGTAGCAAAAACAAAAAAAATCTGCTAATTTAGCAGTTTTCTCTACAGACTTATTTCTATGAGTGTGTGTAATATTAGCGTTTTTTTCATGTAAGTTACTGCTGGAACCCAATTTTACCTAGAAGCGTTTCTATTGTCAGAATTGTATATAAATTGTTGATGCTTCAGATAGTTTGGGTTCCCGCAGTAACAACGTGGAACAGACCTATTGTTAAGGATGTTATAGATCCAACACCATCGTAAGTAATACTCCTACTGATTTTAAAAATTCTTAATTAAGTGGCAAATGTATATTTTGACAGATTCTGTCATATAATACGATACGCACTCCTCCCACCGTATAGAGTTGTTAAAAACATAATCAAATTGTTAAACCAATATTTATAAAAGAACACTTGCCGATTTCTCACTTACAAAGTATAAAAGAAAAGAATCACATAAGTTGCAATAATATTTGTATTTTATACTTTACTTTGATCTGTAGGAAGAAGTCATGTTTAAACTGGTAGGTTTATTTTAGAATCACAATTTAAGTAAAAAAATTTATAAAATATTTAATTTCGAACATGTCTTTTAGATATTGTTATTAATGACATTTTCATTTACATTGGCTGCTCCAGTGATACCAAATAACGAATTTTTTGAGTACAATTATGAAGAGAGAGATTTAATTGATTTCTTATATGAACATATATTTCAAAATATGTCATCTTCTGGGAGTACTACAGCAATATCAGCGACACCAACTATAATGGAAATTTTTACATCCCCTTTACTGCCAGACACCAGTATTGCCGCAATTATTATACGTTTTTTACAACTTCTTGGCCAACGAATGAAACATCCTATTTTAATCTTTTATGACAAACTTTTACAAAATTCAACATTTTTGTATACTTTATTGAAACCATTTGGAAATATATCATTTACTTTCGGGTTTACTACAAATTTTCAAACAACTGGGCAATTGGGCTGGGGTAAAATCATAATATATAAAATATTGTTCTAAACCAAATAATAAAAATGTAATACTTATAACATTTACAAAACTAAGTTAAGTTAAAGTTATTGAACTCAATGGGTTTCAAATGGAAAACCACAAAATCTAATAGAAAAAAAAAACTTGGAACTTAATACTTCTGTAGTTGACATAAGCAAGCCGGCAGTTTTTGAATAATATTAAATTTTTCTTAAACTTTTAATTTCGTCACAAAGTACAACGCAAAAATAAAGTTGTTTCCCAAAAAAAAAAACAATATTACATTACATAAACTAATTATTACAAGGCCCTTTTTCTTAGAAACAGAAATAATTTTTGTATAAAATGTTGTTGACAAAATAACTAAAACATTAGTATTTGTATAGAACGTCTTTTGAACAAATTAAGATTTTTTTAAAATAAATTCTGCAAAATGTTTAAGATTGTAAGTACCAGTAAATTTTATATATTTCTTTAATTAATTATTAACACATTTTTTAAACATTTCCCTCTTGTTTTAGTATATCTTGTTATCCTTATTTGCATTGGTCTTCGCCAAACCTGGTTATATTCACACAAGTCCTATCCTAACATCATATCATCATGCAGCAGCTATTCCTGCGGTACATATTGTACGTCCTGTTATAGCTTCACATGGCATTGTTACATCTTCTTCCATTCATCATAGTCCAGCTTCAGTACATGGTGGTTATCATGGATCTTATCATCATGGATTGTATTAAAATGTAGAATGAAATATGTATAATTGGTTTTTATATTTGACAGTAAAATAAATATTTGGAATTATTTCCCGTGTAAAAAAGATTAGATCTGCTCAGATCTGTTTAAATCTAATTAGATAGTATTGAATTTATTTAGATTTGGTGCGAGATCAGATCATATATGATCAGATATGGTATATCTGAAACACTTTATGCCCAGATCTAATCAGATCTAGTGCCAGATCTGTTCATATCTAAAGTGATTTTGGAAAAGTGGGTGATTTTGATTACCAGATCTTAAAATTCTTTAAATTTAACAGTTTTATTTTGCTGTTCATATATTACTAATATATAGCAAATATAATTTGCTAATTTAGCATGTTTTTTCTGCAGCATCATTTTTTACCAGGGTTGGCAACCAAAACGAATAACGGTATTGGTATGGAATTTTTGTTTATTTCGGTATTTGTATCGGTAACGGTATTTCATTTGTATTGGTATTACCGATACGGAAACATCAATACCGTATTATTTAAAAATTGTGTTTTCACAATAAATTATGTGTTGTTGTAAAAAACACAACGTTGCTAAATCAAATTAAAAAAATAATCCCCCTGATTATGTAAGGCGTAGACGTTTTTAGTCGTTTTTACAGTAAAGTCGTTATAACAAATATTTAATAGTCAAGTAAGACTTATATTTTACTAAAATTTTATTAGATTCCCCAGGAAAATTTCACTTTTTGTTAATTTCGATTTTGAAAAATTCGATTTGTATGGGGGCGTTTTTACTAAATACGCTAACGCCTTACATAATCAGGGGGAATAGCAATACGCCTGGTAGGAATACAATTTTTTATAAAAAACACAGATAGAATTCAATTAATTTTAAATTTTGCATATTTTGTATAAAACAATTTATATTTTTTTGTCAAAGACGTAAAAAAAAAAAAATATTTTATTAGAAACCGATTCAATAGCGGTACGATAATGGTATTAAGGGAAAAGGTTTTTGGATACCGTTATTTTTTAAAATTAAGAGTTTCGGTATCGGTATCGGTTATCAATTTGAAAGGGTTTTGAAACGGTTAACGGTATTATAAAGGTATCGGTTGCCAACCTTGTTGTTAACTAATTTTTAGTAGTTTTAACTAAATTTTTTACGGAGTTTTTTTCTATTAGGGTATTTTTGGTCTCCTTGACCAAAATCCATTGTCAGAACACCATAATTTTTTTCGTGTTTTACTGTGTAATTATACGAAATTTTATTTGATAATAAAAATTTAGAACTATGTTAGTTCTGGAGACATTAAGTGAATGCTTTACTTGTCAAATCGATTAACTCCACTTTTTGAATTTTTTTAAATTCTAAGGTCAAAGCACTGTACAAACTTCCAACTGTATAAATTGAAAACAAATTTCTCTGATAATAAGTATTAACACTACTAAATGACAACTTTTTTTTACCCAAGAATAATATATAAATTATTTCAGAAGCCAATCTGATTAACTCCATACTCTAATGTAAATCATAATAAAAATTTTGTTAAATGACTTTATATAACGCAATTACTACTGCTAATACTCCTACTACTCTTAAATGCAATGACGTAATATGAGATAACGGTAAATTATTTATTGTTGGTGTCTCATCCCAAAGAAAGAAAAATTAATAATTAGTTGCATTCTAATTGCCACAAAAGTAAGTATTGATAAATTTAAATTTCAGTCTAAGTTGCGTTTTTTTTTAAACCGTTATATTAAGATGGAAGAGAGTAATAACACTGTACAACAAAATCAAATTTTTTCCAAAACAACAAGGTTCTGACAAGTTATTCTGGCAGAGTCGATCAAAGAAAAATATACGTGTAGCAGTGTTTTAAAATTTCACATTTCGCACTATGTTTTTTGGGGGTTAAAGTTTCCCCCTTTTGCAAATGTTTATTGTAAATCTGCATAGGAGACCATGTGAATCTTCCATTTCAGACATGGGATGTGTTCTGCAAAGTTATGTATGTAAAACACTACGAGGAGCATTTTTGTGGAACATTTTAACTTTCTAGTTCCTCAATATATAGGGTTAAAATGTTGCACAAAATGTTTTACATAAGTTCGCTGAACACATCTTATAAATTAAATGGAAGATTCACGTGGTTTCCCTCTAAAATCCATGTTTGTGGGAAATTTGAGCGCCAATTCAGAATACGTACGAAATTAACCCTTAAACATATTTTAAGTTTTGACTTATTTCTGGCATTAAAGTTAAATTTTCAAATTTGATATCTTCAGAGATTTACAGTAGAATTACATGACAAATATTTTTGCGAAACATTTTAACCCTCTAACTCTTCAACTTACGGTTCCTTTTTTTCACTTTCAAAAAGGGGCCAAAAATTGCAGAGTTTGAGGGTGGAAATGTTCCACAAAAATGTTGCCCATGGTTTTTTTCTTAAGTTCGCTGAACACATCCTATACCTAAATCAGTTGTCAGAACCTTGTTATTATTATTTTTTTTTTGTATAGTGTAATAAAAACGATATATTCCATCTTATACGTTTAATATGTCGCTAGGGAAAAGATACATCTGCAGTAATACAGTCTACATAATTTATTTGAAATTATAATTTAACAGGAATTTTAAAAAACAAAATATACTATTTTCTCATTTTTTTCAACTTTCTGTTTTATGGAGTTAATCGATTAGGCAACTAAAGCTTCCAAGTATATACCCTACGGGAAATTTTAACAAACTGTCACCGAACTGGCCCCTTTACATGAAATAGACTGGTCACTTTTACATGGCGTTGTCATAGGAGGGGGAAATTGACCCCTTGTGACATGTCACAAGACAAATCCCAGGACAGGTCCCTGAACTTTGTTTTTTTTTTTGAGAGTTCAGTAACCTGTCCTAGGATTTGTCTTGTGACATGTCACAAGGGGTCAATTTCCCCCTCCTATGACAACGCCATGTAAAAGTGACCAGTCTATTTCATGTAAAGGGGCCAGTTCGGTGACAGTTTGTTAAAATTTCCCGTAGGGTATTTAATATTATTTATATCAAGAACTCAATAACTATTCAAATATAAGGTTGTTCAACAGGGACGCTACAAAAGTAGAAAGACAGGGACAGCAAACGAAGCCATATTTCTTGCCGCTCTTTTGACATTTCTCTTCAGTAAGGTTTGCCATTTCATGATGGAAAAATATACGAGCCAACAACGAGTCGAAATTATTAAAATTTACTACCGAAATTCGGAGTCAGTGGCCTCAACGTTAAGAGCGCTACGTCCAGCAGATCAACAATTGAGCGTGGGGCTACGTCAAATCTATGGTCTATGCCAACAAGCCAGCGACGATTGATGAACTTCGTACGAATATCGAACGTGAAATTGCAGCAGTATCGGCCGATTTATGCTTGAAAACCGTCGAAAATTGGGTTCAGCGTCTGGACTTCTGCAAGCGTGCCCGTGGTGGCCATGCAAAAGAGATCGATTTCCATACATAATGGCATCGAACGTACTTTCACAGAAATAAAGAATTTCATTGATATCCAAAACCGTTTTTGTTTTATTTAAACTTTTTTACTTTTGTAGCGCTCTTATTGAAAAACCCTTGATTTGCTGTATAATAAGTTTGAACATCCCTGCTTGATGTGGAAGTATTTTAGGAATTCCACTGTAATTCAGTTTTAGTTAATTGCGAATCAATATGTAGATTGCTAATACAACCAAAAAAGTAAGTGAAGCCAGAAAAAAAGTTTGCTGAGTCAGCAAATGTTTTGCAGAGAAATTATTTATTTCAAAAGCGGTTTTCTGTAAATCAGCGAGCTGCTTTTTACCAGGCCATCTCTGTCGAGAATCACTATTAAGAAAGACAACTTTATAAAACGATTGTAATAAATTGCAACCCTATACTGCCCTTCTTTCACAAACTCGAATAATGCCGACAAATTTCTTTTGTATGGTGGAGAAGTCATTTGAAGTGTATATTCAGTATTGTAAAAAATGATAGTTAAGTATCACCGATATGAATTGAAAACTTAGTTAAAAATGATGCTGCAGAAAAAACTAGTAAATTAGCAGAATATTTTTGCTATATATTAGTAATATAGGAACACCAAAATTAAAACTGTTAAACATAAAGAATTTTAGTTATATTTGAAATAAATTTTTGTTAATAGAAAATAACAAATTAACCTATTAAATAAACAAAAATTTTTGCTAAATAGTATTCCAAAAAATCAGAAAAAAAAATTAAATTTTCGAAGTTTTTTTTCGATTTTTATACCCTACACCACTATGTGATCAGGGTATTATAAGTTTGTGCTAATGTTTGTAACACCAAAAAATATTGGTCCTAGACCCACCTTATAGTATACCGATCGGCTCAGAATTTTTTTCTATTTGGATTTAACGATGTCCGTCTGTCCGTCCGTCCGTCTGTCCGTCCGTCCGTCTGTCTGTCCATGCATTCTTGTGCGCACTCTACAGGTCGCAAATATTAAGATATTTTGATGAAATTTGGTACACCGACTAACGTCGACCCAAGGACGAAGCCTATTGATTTTGGTGAACATCGGCCCATGTTTAGACCTAGTCCCCATATAGGGTTCCTACTAAAATTATATGGTTTATACGCTGCAGGTCGCAAATATTACGATATTTTGATGAAATTTGGTATACCGACCTATATCAGCCCAAGGACGAAGCCTATTGATTTTGGTGAACATCGGTCTATGTTTAGACCTAGTGCCCATATAAGGGTCCTCCCAAAATTATATTGTTTATACGCTGCAAGTCGCAAATATTAAGATATTTTGATGAAATTTGGTACACAGACCTATTTTGGCCCAAGGACGAAGCCTATTGGTTTTGGTGAACATCGGTCCATGTTTAGACCTAGTGCCCATACAAGGGTCCCCCCAAAATTGGCTTGGTTAAAAATTGCAGATCGCAAATATTAAGATATTTTAATGAAATTTGGTGCGCTGACTCACATTATAGAAAATTTTGACACAAGCCCCATTTTAACCCATTCGAATTTCGGATCCAAACATTAGTTGGCTTTTACCCAGACTGGTGTAGGGTATTGTATAGTCGGCATGCCCGACTTTAACCTTTTTACTCGTTTTTAGTTGCTTTTTCTGCTATTTTTACAGATTTATTTCTATGAGTGTATGTGTTGTATGAATGATGAAGGTGAAAATTTCAATAAAAATTTCTTATTTAGATAATATTTAGGACAAAAATCGTTCTTAGTCCTGACTATAAAACTGGGCCTTAGTTTTTGTCTCTTGCTGTTTGGAAAGTATTGCTAGTTTGTTGAAAGAACATACAAGTTTTAAACGTGATACTAGAGGAAAACTAACAAGACGCAATACCAACTGTTATCACGTGAATTTCTTTAGAACTATGTGTTCGTATAAAATATATATGCAACTGCTTCATATAACGTGTTAAACAACATGTTACACTTGACTTCTTCAAGTCATGTGGTAAAAGTCACATACTTGTAGTACAATTAGTAGTGCCGATACAAACATGATTTTTTATTACAATGCATATGTGGTTTCCCAAGGCAACTGTCCAGTTGAAAAATAATTATATCACATCAATGTCAAACTTAAAGTAATTCTTTTTAGTATATTATTCATAATAGTTTAATGCTATTTGAAGAATGTTAAAAATAGAATATATCAATAGTTTCTTATAGGCAGTTTAAAAAATATTCTTTTTTCAAAAATTCAGAACTACTTAGTTCTATATATAATAAGTATACGTTTAATATTTTATATCGCAAGTACTCATAAAGCATTCAAACATTTGTTCTAAAACACAGCTCTACAATATAAGACAATATTTCTAAGTCACACAACTTTGTAGGGGATTTAGGATAATTGGGAAGTGCTGATTTTGAATCTGCAATCAGTTTATTCAAATTGGCTCGGGATTTTGCACAATTCGCCGATTTCAACCGATTATTTCAATAAAAAATTTATAATCTAGTAACTAAAGCTCCAGAAAGAAAACTCTTTACAAAGTTTAAGCTTAATTCCATGTCCTATTTTTCAAACTTAAGTGTGTATCAATATCTCAATAACTTTTGGAAATATAGTCGCTCAAGGTCAAAATTTAAAAATTCTTTAAGGATTTTTTTTTAATTTTAAATATAAAACGAAGTCCGATTTTAAATATCAAAACCAATTTGAAAAGAAGAAAGTCTAGAATTTGTACATATTGATATTGCATAAAAAAATTACATATACTTCTAGAATCTTTTGTAACTTAAACTTAGCGCGGTGTAATAAAAAATTAAAATAATAAATTTGTATCTACAGTTCTTTCAGAGAATTCTGGGACATGTCACCAAACTGTATCCTTTAGAAGAGTTTTTTTTCGCAGATGTTGATTAGTTTTGTGACATGTCAATTTTCACATATTATACCAGTGGCAAGGGCTTTTATATAAAATTAAATTTTTGGTAATAATTACTTCAATAATGAAATGATTACAACAAATGCTAATGTAAAGTATTGGAACAGAATAAAAAACCTAACAACCTAAACCAGTGACATCTCAAAATCAATGTCATCATCGACTAGACGTACAGATACTCAGGCAAGTACAAAAACAGGCCTCCCTTATAATTTTCCTATTGTTTACTAATTTCTAAACTTTTAGCAATCTTTTTAAGGTAACTGACCATTACAATGAAATACAATATATCGAATAGCATGAACCTTTGGTCACTCATCTTTGGAACAAATGTTATTGTCTAATGAACTTTTGCCTTAAAATATAACCATAACAAGAAACTTGAACAGTAAAATCCCCTATAACTGGGCAAATGTATGTTCTAAAATTAAACTCTTAACGCCTGAATTTTCAGGGCCAAACTTTATTGCACATATATGTATGTTATGCCAAAGATTTATTTTTGTTAACTTTATGGAATTACGCACCCCCTAGTGGAGATGCTTGGAACTTAATTTCATATTTTGATATGATGCAGCTCCTGGGTTAAAATTTTTTTTAGACCCTAAATTTTGAATCTTTTCTCCCGTAAAAATGTATATTAAATTTGAAAAAAATATAAATTTTTATTTATCATGCTATTTTTGAGATTTGACAAAATAATTTTTTTTTAATTTGTAACAAAGAGGTTCTAATTCAGGCATCGGCAAACATATACAACCTTATTTCGTGCTTGTATGCGTGAGTTGCAGCCTCTCTCTCTCAATGCACTGACAAAGAACGTTTGTATAATAATTTGAAAATGTTAAATATATATAACGAGAATATAAAATAAAAATTTAGAAGCAAACAACAACTACAAAAGCAAATGTCAAAAAACAACAACACAAAAAAAATAAAAACTTAAAAATAAACTACCAAAAAAATGTATCAATAAACATTATGCAGAGTGTAAAAAATCTGGCAAACAAACGATGTGACAACCTACTTCATTGAATGCTTGTATGCGACTGAGTTAATTTATTTATTTTCTGTTCTAAATGAATACTCGTTAAACAATACGTCAAAACTGTTTCAATTTGACTAACTTTTAATAAAAATTTTAGTTGAAACACTAATTTAAGCAGTTAAATATTTATACCCTACAGCACTACGTGGTCAGGTTATTATAAGTTTGTGCTGATGTTTGTAACACCAAAAAATATTGGTCCTAGACCCACCTTATAGTATACCGATCGGCTCAGAATTTTTTTTATTTCGATTTAACGATGTCCGTCCGTCTGTCTGTCATGCGTTCTTGTGAACACTCTACAGGTCGCAAATATTAAGATGAAATTTGGTACACCGACTTATGTCGGCCCAGGGACGACGCCTATTGATTTTGGTTGAAATCGGTCCATGTTTAGACCTAGTGCCCATATAAGGTTACCCCCAAATCTTTTTTACACGCTGCAGGTCGCAAATACGAAGATATTTCAATGAAATTGAATGAAAAATGAAAACAGACCTATGTCGTCCCAAGAATGGAGCCTGTTGATTTTGGTTGAAATCGGTCCATGTTTAGACCTAGTGCCCATATAAGGGTCCCCCCAAAATTGGCTTGGTTACGCGCTGCATGTCGCAAATACGAAGATATTTCAATGAAATTTGGTTCGTTGACTCACATGGTCCCAAGGAAAAAGCCTATTGAATCTAAATAGGATCGGTCCATATTTGGACCTATTGCCCATATGGGCTATATTTTCGATTTTCTCTTCCTTTATGATTTTATAGAAAATGTTGACACAAGTCTGTTTTAACCCATTCAAATTTCGGATCCAGACATTAGTTGGCTTTAAATCAGACTGGTGTAGGGTATTATATAGTCGGCATGCCCGACTTTAACTTTTTTACTCGTTTTTAGTTATCTTCATTTAACGCAATACTAACAATAAAGGTATCCCAATGGGTTCTCTTCGATTTTAATGAAATTTGGATGCATGATAGAGGCGAGGAAAATAAGAGACGCGTATTTTTTAGCGGCCCAGTCTCACATACTGGGTAAAAATTAACACAGTTTTAACACAGTGAAATTTACGAAATTTAGATTGTTTTGTACACAGCGTTAAAGAACTCAGAAAAATAAAAAAATTTTGATACCCATATTGGCAACTGTTGCCACTTATTTAAAAAAAATTTAAATATTGGTAAAAATGGCCATATAAGAAAAGTCGTCTTAAAGTCGAACGATAACGAATGTTGAAAAAAAGTACAGACATCTCCCCGATTAAATTAATTAGGCATAGAATAAATTTGAACTAAAACCAACAAGTTCCCATTCTAGTTTGGTGTTAGAAAATAAAATAACTTAATAAGAAAAACGTTGGACATGTTCGGAGATGTACCAGGAGATGCGTCTACTTTCAGTTGATACCCAATTTTCGATGGTTTTTTTTTTTTTTTTTTTGAATTATAAGAAACAAATTAAAAAACGAAAAATTGGGTAATTTTTGACCCCTCTTTTTAACCGTTACATTATTTTGTTCTCCTCTTTCACATATCCGGATCTCATTAGGATCGGAGAGGACCCATTGGGATACCTAACAGACTTGTAGGATTTCAATTACATTTTGTAATAAATTACAACCGCAATTGCACAGTTACATGTAATTGTAACTGAAAAAACTCAATTACATAAGAATACATGTGAAATTTTAATTTAAAAAAGGATAATTAGAGTTACATGTAATTTTAATTGAAAAAATATCAATTACAACTACATTTTATTGCGAAAATAAATAATTATAAGAAGCTTGATTTAGGGGGTCCACCCAATATAACGTATTCTAGTTTTTCTTGACCGCACTTATCTGCCTATCCCAACTAATTTTTTTTTTATTTTGAAAATTAAAAAAGAAAAACATTTTCTAATTGTAAATGTAATTGAAAATGTAATTGAAATTTTACAATTACATGTAATTTAACTGAGTTTCTTAAAAATTGCAATTAAAATGGTTTGTAATTGTAATTAGAAATTTTCAGATACAAATTACATGTATTTTTTTCTTAATTTAAGTGTTAATTTTCAAAATTACTTAAGGCTACACTCACAAAAGTTTGTCGGTAAAATCTACTGAAAATGACAGTTAAAACAAAGGTATATGCAGTTTAAAAAGGCGACAAAGGTATTTACCTTTAAAATAACTAAAACTTTTGTTATTTTTAATTGTTGAAAATCAACTAACAAATACCTTAAAAATAACTACCAATGTGGTAGTTTTTTTGATAAATTTTACTACAAAAATTTCAAAACAACTGACAATTTCGGTAAAAACTACTGTTTTTTACAGTCAATTCCTTTTGTTTATAAAAGTATATTTTAATAAAGAAATATAATTTTTTTTCTTTCGATTACTAAAATATGTGTTATTACTTCAGCCTATTTAAAATTCGAAGTTGAAGTTCCAAACCGTTCTCCAGTTATTATGCTTTTATGCATTGGAGGACAATACAACTTTCTGGTTTTTATTTGCAAACAAATATAAACTAGACAAGAATTTTTAAAATTCAATGAAATTTTCTATTTTTTAAATAACTGCCAAAAATAACAGTTGACCGTAAAATTGCTGTTTTGGTAGTTGTTTATTAATTAAAAATAATTGCTTTAATCAACTGTTTCGAAATTACAGTACTTTTCGTTAGTTGTTTTCCTAAATAACCGTCATAAAAGTTGTTTTGCATTTTTCTATAGAAAAAGAACTATAATTTCTATTAAAAAAAACAACTACTGATTACTAAACAAACAACTGTCATGTAGTAACTGTCAAACTTTTTTGAGCGTTTTATCCAATATATTATTAAAATGTAATATTTTCATAGTCTCATTACTCGATAGATAGCGAAGTTTTAACAATGGCGCAATTTCGTTCCCTCCCGATTTCTGAAAATGGCCCATATCTAACACTAAGAGAGATAAAGCAACATGAATAAACGTTTCGACTATCCCTAGCAAAAGGTCATCTGTATCCAAAAATGGACCTTAATTGAAGAAATTTAAATTTTGCGAAAATGCAATTTCTGGAATTAAATTAAGTTAAATCCAAAACGGATTTATTTATTTTATAAATCCATTTTGGATTTAGCTTAATTCAATTCCTGTGTTCACATTTTTACAAAATTTAATGATTTTCTTTCACATTATATTATCGAATATTTTGATAAAAATATAAAATTTTTAAAATTAAAAAACAAAATGTGGATATTTTAACAAAATATAATAAATCCAAAAATGAGATTAAAAAAGGGCCTATTACCGTCGTTGAGGTGTTATAACTTCTCAAAAATGGAATTTGTTGGTTATCAAAAAATGTAGTTTAAAAGAAATGGAATGGGAAATGAATGTATCAGCCTTTGGTAAATTTCAGTGGAATATTTCACAATGTCCACTAACAATAGACTTGACTGTATTGACCTCGACAACTAAAAGAGTTAGTAACAAATACATACAATATATTTTTTTCATTGTTATTAAATTATATGTTGACACAAGCCAATGTTCATTTCAACAATAAGATTATCAAATTACAGATTTTGAAAATACAGTAACCGCATGAAAGCTCTACTAGCCAAAATAAAAAAATATTTCTAAGCGAAATAGACCATTCAATTAAACATATTATCTTACAAGGAAATTCTTCCAGGTAATCATTGAAAAAAATCGACATTTTCAGCAAACTAATTTGAAAAGTTAATTTGAAGGAAGATGTAAAAATATAGTCATTTTAAAGAATTTAACGATCAATACTTCTATTAATTTATACATAAACCTAAAACAAAACGTTATAGGTCCTTTAGAAAAACGTGTAAGTCCACACAATGTAATCGACTGCATTTTATTTTTAAAATATTATTTTAATAAACAAAACTGCAGTTTTGTTCTTTTTTATATAAAAAAATATACATCTTTTCACATATATTCAAATGAATATGATACGAAAATCGTATGTAATGATTTAGAATTCAGTTACTGTTGGCATTTCTTAATTAGAGGACATTTGACTTTGACTTGGAAAACCTCATGTGTATGTATGATGGAAATATAAAGTTAACTGGTCAGATGGATTGAACTTGATGATGCACTAATGATTTTATGTATAAAATTATTTTTTAAAAATTTTCCACAATACACACCTTCTGAAACACGTCATATTAGTTTTGTTCCAACTCAAAGTAATATTTTAATACGATACTCGATGCTGCTGCAGTAATTAATAAGAAACCCCTCAACAATAATGTAGCTGAATATAGTAACAGAGAAACCACAGCAATCATGTTAAAAAATATTTTAAAACTACGAACTTAACCCTTTAACGCACAAGACCGACAAATAAAATGTATGTATATTTAAAAATAACTATTAAATCCAAACAAAACATTTTCTTTTAAAATTTTAGTAATAAGGTTTCGACAGCAAAATTTTGTTAACTCAAGAAAGTGTTTGTTTATGGGCCGTTTTTTCAAAAAATAAAAATATTCGAAAATGGATGGCATCCTCCCGAAGTTTACTTGGATAGCCTAAATTTTCTTCGATATTGCTCCACCTCCTTAACTTAAGATACTGACCACTTTCAAAAATAGTGAGAGTACATAATGTTTCGGATATATCTGTGACGCTATCTACCGGGTAATATGGGAAACACGAAATTATTAAATTTTCTTAAATAAATGGTGTTAAAATGAACTACTAAAAATTAGCTACTAACGAGCAATTTTTAAAATTAAGACTTAAAATTTCATGCAGTTGCGTGTTTGTAGTCAGTGACCCAAATACCATTTTGACCACAACGAGAAAATTATCTGCATGATATTAATGAATTTTTGCATAAAAATAACAAAGTTGCACTGGAACTCGTCCATTGAAACTTTTCATTGAATTAATGGATGTTTCCATAAAATGTTTTAAAAAATTTCATTTCATTTATTAAAACTTTCATACACTCAATGAAAAAGTTTCATTATAACTAGATTCATAAAACATATGAAGCTTTTTCATCATATTTATGAAATTTTTCATTTACTTTGTGAAGAAAACTTCATTACTTTACTGAAAAATTTCATTAAAACTCGTCCAGCAAAAGTCTCTCTGTGCATATACTTTTCCGAGTCAAAGAATTTGCAAAAAAATACCCGGTTAAAAATTGTTTTAATATAATAGTACATAACTCGATATAATATAATGATAAAATATATTAGGTGTGGTTAATGTGATATCGCATAAAATTATATGTAATTTCATCAATATAAAGAAAACGAGAAAAGAGGTTAAAGTCGGGCATGCCGACTATACAATACCCTACCCCAGTCTGGTTAAAAGCCAACTAATGTTTAGATCCGAAATTCGAATGGGTTAAAATGGGACTTGTGTCAAAATTTTCTATAGTGTGAGTCAGCGAACCAAATTTCATTAAAATATCTTAATATTTGCGACCTGCAGTTTGTAACCAAGCCAATTTTGGGGGGCCCTTATATGGGCACTAGGTCTAAACATGGACCGGTGTTAACCAAAATCAATAGGCTTCGTCCTTGGGCTGATATAGGTCGGTGTACCAAATTTCATCAAAATATCTTAATATTTGCGACCTGCAGCGTATAAACAATATAATTTTGGGGGGACCCATATATGGGCACTAGGTATAAACATGCACCGATTTTAACCAAAATAAATAGGCGTCGTCCCTGGGCTAACATAGGTCTGTGTACCAAATTTCATCAAAACATCTTTATATTTGCGACCTGCAGCGTATAAACAATATAATTTTGGGGGGACCCTTATATGGGCACTAGGTCTAAACATGGACCGATGTTCACCAAAATCAATAGGCGTCGTCCTTGGGCCGACATAAGTCGGTGTACCAAGTTTCATCAAAATATCTTAATATTTGCGACCTGTAGAGTGCGCACAAGAATGCATGGACAGACAGACGGAAGGACGGACGGATGGACATCGTTAAATCGAAATAAAAAAAAATTCTGAGTCGATCGGTATACTATAAGGTGGGTCTGGGACCAATATTTTTTGGTGTTACAAACATCAGCACAAACTTATAATACCCTGACCACATAGTGGTGTAGGGTATAATTACACTGTGCGACAGTAAAAATTCCTGGGAAATTATACTATTTTCCTGGTAGGTGTTTTCGAGTACAACAAGAAACTGTTTACAAAATTTGCCAAACACCACCAAAATCTTGAGTTACGGGTAAAAACCCGGTTTTTCGTAGCAAAATTTATTATGTTTATCGCACATTTTTATTTTAATTGCACACGATATCAAATTGGATATTTTTTTATATAAACAATTTCAAAGTGATAAAGAAGTGATAAACAAAACTTCAAATTAAACAAATTAAAAAAACAATACTTTTACAAGAATTAAGCTCTCATTGCAAAATATTGTTGTAATTCTAACTTGGGTTTAGTAGACAATGATTTGCAACTTGGGACCCTCAGGCTGTAGCAATCGTGTTCATTAGTTAGTATAGGATAGTAATTATATACAATGCAAATAAAATGCCAGTTCTCTTTCATTGCAGTATTTTATACAGGATATTTTAAGACAAATTTTAATGATTTTAATGACAAATGTGGCTCTCATGCAAAAAAGATTGGCGAACACTGTTGTATCAATTTTCTATTATGCGCCGATTTGTGTTTATAAAATTCTAGCTACATCATGCTGAAAGCTTCACTAAATAAACAGAAAGCGCATAAAAAGGACACGAAAAATATTGTGCAGGCATTTACGCAAATATTTAATTTTAATAAAAAGTTTAATAATTCAGTCAAATCTTAACGGATTTTTAAAAACAAAGTTGCAATTTACTCATAAATAAACATATTTTTTTAATAAATTCATAAATAGTACAGTTCCTTTATAAAATACTATGTAAAAACATCTCCAAATTTGGAAAATGGCGAAAAAATTGGGAAAAAATGTGTTCGCTGGAGAAATACACACAAACCGGGTTTTTACTCGTAACTCAAGATTTTGGAGATGTTTGTGCAAATTTCAAAAACAGATTCTTGTTGTATCCGACAATACCTACCAGAAAAATAGTATCACTTCCCAGGTATTTCTGTTTCATTCTTTTTTGTATCACTGTGTTATATACACGCTGAAAAAAATCGCCCTGCAGGAAACATATTTGCCTGTGATATATATATGTTTGGAAGAACTGTCAAAATATATTTGCCGTGTTTTTAATATAATATATTTGCCAGCAAATATAATATTTTTGCCTGTAAATATACGTATGTTTGAATCATATGAAATACATCTACTCGCAAATATATAAATGTTTTCAGGCAAATATATATATGTTTATCATTATTATATTTGCACTCCACAAATATAATAATGGTAAAATAAAAATGCATATATATTTTTGTTTAAGTGGGAAAATGTGACTAACATTCAAACATTACAGTGTTCGCCTGGAGACATACATATTATAACGATAAAAATAAAATAATTGGAAACACACCTCAAACAAAGTAGTTTATAAACATATATATAATTGCCTGTAAATATATCCAACAATCTCTTTTTTCTGCGTGTAACTTACACCTAATAATGTTGGGTCATTTTATCAAATTATATAAAATTTTATATGGTGATATATGGTATATCAATTTATATATACAATTTAATAGGGAAATTGATCCAATATTATTAGATTTAAGTTGTATATATTTATTTATGTTGATGCAATTAAATTTAAATTTATTCGTTTATCCAAAAAATTTTTCAGGTGGAATTATTGCGTTTTGTTATGCACCTCCTCATTTCTTGTTGCATATTTGGTTACATTATTGCATATTTGGCTTTTCAGTGCCAATATATGTAATATAATATAATTATAATATTATTTTAATTTTTGCATTAAAAAATTAAAAAAAAAAAAAATTATAAAATATAATATAATTATAATAAAATTAATTAAAATTATGTTTTAATTCAAAATAATATAAAGAAAGTACTTATAAACATTAATATGGCTCATTCTAAAATAAGAAGAATCCTGCTGTCATCTACTAGACATTTGCATTTGATTTCTATTATAAACGAATGCTCTCGAGTAATAAATATGATTTTTAAAACTAGAATAATTTTAAGTGCATTTTTATACCCTACACCACTATGTGGTCAGGGTATTATAAGTTTGTGCTGATGTTTGTAACACCAAAAAATATTGGTCGTAGACCCACCTTATAGTATACCGATCGGTTCAGAATTTTTTTTTATTTCGATTTAACGATGTCCGTCTGTCCGTCCGTCCGTCCGTCCGTCTGTCTGTCCATGCAATCTTGTGCGCACTCTACAGGTCGCAGCTATTAAGATATTTTGATGAAATTTGGTACGCAGACCTATGTTGGCCCAAGGACGAACAAGTTTGATTTTTTTGAACATCGGTCCATGTTTAGACCTAGTGCCCATATAAGGGTCCTACCAAAATTATAATGTTTATACGCTGCAGGTCGCAAATATTAAGATATTTTGATGAAATTTGGTACACAGCCCTACATTGGCCCAATAATGCAGCCTATTGATTTTGGTGAACATCGGTCCATGTTTAGACCTAGTGCCCATATAAGGGTCCTACCAAAATTATACTGTTTATACGCTGCAGGTCGTAAATATTAAGATATTTTGATGAAATTTGGTACACAGCCCTAGATTGGTCCAATAATGCAGCCTATTGATTTTGGTGAACATCGGTCCATGTTTAGACCTAGTGCCCATATAAGGGTCCTACCAAAATTATACTGTTTATACGCTGCAGGTCGTAAATATTAAGATATTTTGATGAAATTTGGTACACAGACCTATATTGGCCCAATAACGCAGCCTATTGATTTTGGTGAACATCGGTCCATGTTTAGACCTAGTGCCCATATAAGGGTCCTACCAAAATTATACTGTTTATACGCTGCAGGTCGTAAATATTAAGATATTTTGATGAAATTTGGTACACAGCCCTACATTGGCCCAATAATGCAGCCTATTGATTTTGGTGAACATCGGTCTATGTTTAGACCTAGTGCCCATATAAGGGTCCTACCAAAATTATACTGTTTATACGCTGCAGGTATTAATATTAAGATATTTTGATGAAATTTGGTACATAGACCTATGTTGGCCCAAGGACGAAGCCTATTGATTTTGGCGAACATCGGTCCATGTTTAGAACTAGTGCCCATATAAGGGTCCCCCCAAAATTATATTGTTTATACGCTGCAGGTCGCAAATATTAAGATATTTTGATGAAATTTGGTACATAGACCTATGTTGGCCCAAGGACGAAGCCTATTGATTTTGGTGAACATCGGTCCATGTTTAGAACTAGTGCCCATATAAGGGTCCCCCCAAAATTGGCTTGGTTACAAACTGCAGGTCGCAAATATTAAGATATTTTAATGAAATTT
Source organism: Leucophora obtusa (assembly GCA_949987735.1). Lineage (NCBI taxonomy): Eukaryota > Metazoa > Arthropoda > Insecta > Diptera > Anthomyiidae > Leucophora > Leucophora obtusa. The sequence goes on along the minus strand of OX465296.1, from coordinate 209,361,228 downwards.
GGTGCGCTGACTCACATTATAGAAAATTTTGACATAAGCCCCATTTTAACCCATTCGAATTTCGGATCCAAACAATACACCAGACTGGTGTAGGGTATTGTATAGTCGGCATGCCCGACTTTAACCTTTTTACTCGTTTTATTTCAAGTGCATAATGAGTGCATACTTCCTTTTAAGAGCATATTTTTAGCACCTATTTTGCTTTGTTTGCTGCATATTTTTAATTTTTTATTGTATGAAAATCGCTGTCCTGGTTATTTAAAATTGTCTATAGAATAAATAGTATTAGAGGGTTAAATATATATTAGAGTGAACCGAAATAAAATATGTTGTTTCTTTAAACGGGAGAAAGGAAAAATTAAGTCCCAGTACTAAACTGGTGACATTCCCATGGTTATGTGGAAAGGGGTCTCTTTCATACGATAGACCCGGCGTGGTGGCACTCAGGGATCTATTTAGGGACAAAGGCCAAAACTTTACATAATTTCATAAAATTTTATAAAATTTGTGTCATTGACAGCTGAGAGTCTGTGCATATTTTTTGGACACAATTAAATTTAAAAACTTATTGAGGTGACAAATTTACAATTTTAAACTAAAAGAAATTATAATAAAATATTTTGAAAAAGATATTTTCTGGAAAAACTGAATGAAAAAACTTCAAGCACGGGTAGCGAACTAAGTATAAGTACCCTCTAAATTTTTACTAGCATATTTTGCCATAACCCACTTGTTATTACTCATCGTTTCAGTACTATTACGTAAAATTTTCGACAAAGGAATTTTTTCACTAAACATTATATGATCATATATGATTCATATGATCATATATGGCCATATACCTTCATATACCCTCAAATTTCGGATTCAAAGATATATGGAAATTTATCAGATCATACACTGAACTATGCATGGACATATATGACCATGTATTCCCATGCATGATTATATACAAATCTATGTATGATCATGTAGTTTAATAGTTCGATTTTCACATGGGAGGTGCTAAACAAAATAAATGAAAAGAAAAATCAAAAATTTAACTATACATGGACGTATATGATCACGTATGACCACGCATGATCCTAAAAAGTCAATGTATGATCATGTATATTTATATATATTTGGAGTTTCACATGGGGTATTAAGAATTAACAGGAGTTTGTTTTTAATTTCGTTTCACTCTTTAAATGCAGACATAGTACACTATTCAAAGCATTTTAGTTGTTCTTATTTATAAATTACACTCATAAAAATTTGTTTTTTGCTACTGAAAACTAGTGTTTCAGAGTTCGCCGATTTCTTGACATTACTAATATGATTATATTGGTCAATGGGTTACTTGACAATTCTGAAAAAAGTGAACGAAAATCTAAAAGGAACAGTTCGGACTGAATTTGTTAAATTGTAACTGTTCTTCTCTAAATATTTGTTCATTTGATTCAGAATTGTTGAACGAACCATTGAAATTATATTAATCACTGAATAAATTAGCGAATAAGTGAGTTAACTTGAAGATAAAATATTGACTTTTTTGATAATATACAGCCAACTGAAAGTCCCTACGATTCCCCTTTTTTTACACAATATTTAAGCATTCAAACGCTGCATATTTAAAAGTTGTAAAATACAAAAATTGCGGTATATATAATTTTTCAATCACATTTTGAAGAACGTTTAGTGCTAACTAATATTAAACTAACATTTTTCATCTAGGTGTTCTTCTTGGAAATTAGGTAGTGGTACGAAATACTGTAAATTTGCTGGCAAGTAGTGTGACTTTTGATATAGTTTATGCCAAGGAACGTGACAAAGTTAAAAGTCACATGGATTATTTACATCATTTCATATTTTCACTGAACTTGTATAAGGAGTATGTTTAGTTTCTGAAGATCTGAGAGTGTGTGTGTAGTTAAATGAAATAAGAGGTGTTTGAAAGGAATGTACACTATCGGACAAAATAAAGTATAAAAATATCCGTATTATATTAGCTCAAGAAAAAATTATTGAAAATATTATTGAATATTAAAAACTGTTTTATTCTTTGTAATTTACTTGTAAAAATTGTATCATTCTTCTTGAATTTGAGAAATTATATATGATCTAAAATCGAACGGAAAACATTCATTTTAATTTCATTCAAATTAATTTATTTAATACTTATGCCCGTAATTTCGAGCAATAGATAACTACCGTGCTTAGACACCTACTGGCTTTTGTTCGACTACACAGTAGGTTTTTAAGCACTGATAGGTATCTATCTATTGCTTGAAATTACGGGCGCTAAAGCGCTATAAAAACAACAAGTAGTAAATATTTAACTTGAGATTTTCCTACAAGATGGTTAAGAAAAATAATAAATATTTTTTCAATTAGAAATATTTTTCTCTAAAAATTATAAACATATTTATTTTCAAATCAGACTGACTAGATCTAGTTTCTGCCTTTTTGTGTGAACAGGCTTCATCAGTAATTTTCCATTTAATTGTATTAATTGTTTATATGTTTATTGTCAGATTGTGTCTATATGATATTTATTTTTTTCAACAACCCAAACACATGTTCCTACATTATATACGTAATTATACTAAGTTTCGACAGCTTAACCATCTCACCCAAGTAAGCCCTTGAATACAATGAAACTAATTGGTTGTTTTCTTGATTGACGTGATCGCACAAACATATACAAATATTCTATTTTTAGATTTTTGTTAAGCATCCAATCTCCTCCGTGTCTTCTTTTTCGTCAATGTTGCCAAACTCACGTACGGTTTTTACGTTCGAGAGCAGGCAGCTTACGTATATATTGGAGACGGCTTGCCACAGGGCATTTCATAATATATTTTATAACAGCGTTTTCTTTAACGTCGTATAGACAGCTGCAGTTAATATTGTAATTAACATGCATTTTCAATTTTAATTTAGTAGGTTTGAGGTTAAGAAGAAGAATAAACATTTTTCTCTAAAAATTATAAACACATTAATTTTCAAATCATACCAGATCTAGGTTTCTGGTTTTTTGTCTGGACAGGTTTCAGCAGCGATTTTGAAAAATGTTAGTTCAATATTAAATACCCTTAAACGTTCTTCAAAATGTGATTGACAAATTATATATAGGTACCGTTCAAAATTAATATTTTTACCGTATTTATTTTATATTTTTATTCCTCTTTAAAAATCGAAGACCTTTTTAGAATAAAACTCGAAATTTTTATGTTTTGTAACTTCTAAATATGCAGCGTTTGAATACTTAAATATTGAATAAAAAAGGGAATTGTAAAATATTTGATATTTTATTTCTCCTTTAAAGCATTTCGGTTTACTGAAAATGATTATAGTTCATAGCACATTTCGTTCTTTAAATTTACTCACTTATTCACTAATTTCATAATTTTTTTAACAACCCGTCGGCTGTAGGAATTGAATACATGCTGTTACATTACAAACATAACTATACTAAGGTGCGACCAGCTCACCCAAGTAAAGCCTTGAAAGCAATGTAACTAATTCGTTGTTATAGTTTTCGTCAGAATAAGGTTACTGTACTATTGGAGTGTAAAGTCACTTGAACACATTTCCGAAACCGAATTGTCAATAATTTGGCTTAAAATTAATTTTAAAATAATATTAAATAATTTTCAAATCTGTTAACACAAGTGAGCTCTGCATCACCGAACATATTTCCAAGTAATTAACAGTACACACAACAAAATTCAATAAATTTTGTCGTTGAAATTCCTCCAATCACGAAAATCGTTCATTCAATTAAAAACTTGTAGCGCTTTAATTGAATAATTACAATGTGCTACTTGAAAAATCCAACAAGTGGGGCACCCGGTGGGTAAATCTAATCTGAAAATTCTGGGTCCAAGGACCCCAAAAAATGCGCTTTATCCAACTTTTTGACCATATATTTTTACCCAGGTTATTTGTTATTCCCCCAGTCAGCTTTGGGTTAAAAATGATCAAAATCGGTTAAACGGTTCAAAAGTTCCAAGTGAAAATGTAAGGACACTTCGAAATTTCTAAACAAAATTGTACATTTTATTGCTTCGTTAAATGTACTGAAATTTGTATTGAAATGCATAAAGATTTTTAAGGTGTCCTCACATTTTCAATCACAACTTTTGAACCGGAAGACCGGTTTTTAATATTTTTAACACAAAGCTTCTTGGTAGAGTAACAAACAACTTAACGGTAAAAAAATTTTGGGGTGCTTGGAACCATAATTTTCAAACTCAAATATCTTTTTTTTAAGAGCTAACTTAGAAAAACGGCTAAGCCCACTAGATTCAGCGTACATGAGTTAGTTTTACCCACTGAGTGCCCGACCAGTCGGGAAACAAAAGTCTCCGATTCGTGCACAATGTTATCGTTTCGTATATACATATTTAGGTTGAGTGCGAACTGGTTAAATAAAATCTAAACTAAATTTAGGTTTCCACGTTTCTATGAATTTTAAAAAGTCTCATAAATTTTTAAATTAAATTTTAAACCCGTTTGTCAATTTGTATTTAGTTAAGAATTTATTTAGCCACCTTGCAAAGGGTCTTAATATAATTTTTAATATTCTTTTTATTTTTGAAATACAACATATGTATTGTTATGCTTTATTTTGTCCTATAGTGTATATGATACTTACATATAGATTTATACATATTTACTAATTATATCATACATTTTAGACAGTGAAACTTAATTGGAATATTTATAATATATATCAGGGAATATATTTATACCCTTGGATTTCGATAAAATTTTGAAATGTGATAGAAAACAAAATTGCTATTTTACTTGGGAGTTTTTCATTGGCATTGAAATTTCATTACCATTAGCTGACGAATGCTAACGCCAAAAAAATTTAAGTGGCATTGAAATGCCATTTGCTGGCCTTAAAATTTGTCCTACTAATGCTAATGAAATTTCATTAATTACAAAAAACCGGGATGTTTAAATTGCTTTATTTTGTATTTTTATAAAAATGGGTCCCTTGGGAGCTCTCCGGGACCTGGCCTTTGTATGTTATCGGAGTGTGGTAATGCTATTGTATGTATTCCTTCCCGAATATACTTTGTTTCAGTTTCTATACTTTGTATTTTAAAAATAAAATTTTCTTTGAATTTTCTGAATGTTTGTTTTCATAAATATGTAAAATATTTTTCATTATTAAAAAAATCGTAAAATAAAAAACATCGAATTAATTTTATAATAAACGAATTATTTTAATTTGAATCCGCTACTACAATGGAGCATTGATAAAGATTCCTACGAATCCATTTTTTTGACAGCCACAGGGTGACACATTTATTTTAAAAATATGTGATAACAGATTTCAGATTTCAAGTGCCAAGTGTACCAATTTCACTCGTTCCCCATTCCACTCCATATCCTTCCGATTTAGGCCGATGTTCCAATCCATAATCCGAGTGTGTTAATTATACCCTACACCACTATGTGGTCAGGGTATTATAAGTTTGTGCTGATGTTTGTAACACCAAAAAATATTGGTCCTAGACCCACCTTATAGTATACCGATCGGCTCAGAATTTTTTTTTATTACGATTTAACGATGTCCGTCTGTCCGTCCGTCTGTCCGTCCGTCTGTCCGTCCGTCTGTCCGTCCGTCTGTCTGTCTGTCTGTCTGTCTGTCTGTCTGTCCATGCATTCTTGTGCGCACTCTATAGGTCGCAAATATTAAGATATTTTGATGAAAGTTGGTACACCGACTTATGTCGGCCCAAGGACGACGCCTATTGATTTTGGTGAACATCGGTCCATGTTTAGACCTAGTGCCCATATAAGGGTCCTACCAAAATTGGCTTGGTTACAAACTGCAGATCGCAAATATTAAGATATTTTAATGAAATTTGGTGCGCTGACTCACATTATAGAAAATTTTGACACAAGCCCCATTTTAACCCATTCGAATTTCGGACCCAAACATTAGTTGGCTTTTATCCAGACTGGTGTAGGGTATTGTATAGTCGGCATGCCCGACTTTAACCTTTTTACTCGTTTTAAATTATATTTGCAGCGGTCTTTTCGAATGAAATATTTAAAGTGCATATAGCCCAAAGCTCTGATATTGGAGAAATGGGGATTTGAAATTTTTGAATACGTTTTTACAGAATTATACCTCAAACTAAGGTGCTCATCAAAAAGATAAGGTCACTTACATTTTGTTCTGTTTCTGCAAAAATACAAAGTGTATTGAATAGTAACATTGCCTAAAAAACTTGTTGCTCAAAACCTGTTTATATATAAATTATTTGATTACATTTGTTTACCGTTAGTTCAATTTATAAATCAAAATATTTAGCGTTTTTTTTTAATCACCTGGATTTAGAATTTTTCATACAAAAAGTGGATTTAATAAATCCAAAAAAAAGCTGGATTTAATAAATCCATAATAAAAGCACAAATATATGAAACAGCCTATTAATTTAATGTCAGAAAAAAATACGAATAAAAATTAAAAGAGAAACAAAAAAATTGAAAAACTAACAAATAAAAGGTTTTTATTAAATTTTTTTTATGAAATATGTTTAGAAAAAAAAACTACACCTCACCAAATACATATTTTTAATCTTGGACATGGAGAAATATCTGAAATGGAAATGGCAATTTTTCACTCTACAGTAAGTAATTTAATTAAATCCAATTAGTTAGAATAATAAATATTGCAATGGGATTTTTCAATTGTGTAAAAATATAAATTGAAGTGATAAAACTGAAAAGGCAGACTTTTTATCGCTGTTTTATATAAAATATAATTAAAAATTAAAAGTTGAAGTAAAATCCTTCATCATCGAATTTGGTATTAAAAATTAGGGTGAAAGAAGTGTCGGACAGAAAATTCTTTTTAAAATAGACAGAATCTAACCCCATCTGTTGAGCACTTTTAGAAATACTTTTTGGATTTATTAAATCCAAGTGATTAGAAAAAACGGCTATTAATAATATGGTTAGTGCTAATAAATCTGCAATCGTTATTACATTGTTCTTTTTGTCAATTTTTTTTTACGCAATATTCAAGTTGAGAAAAATGGGACCAGGAAAAGCTTTTTCTGAACTTGAAAAGATTTACGCAATTGGGTATGCGAGAAATTGCACGAAAATTGGGTGGTTCACTTTGTGTAGTGCAAAATTATTTAAAAGATCGTGAAAATTATGGTAAAAATAAAAGCTCTGGCCGACCAAAAGCCCTTTCAGTACGTGAAATTCGTCAAGTTTCCAGAATGACTTCAAACACTGTACAAAGCGCTAATTTGATAAAAATGGAATTGGGCTTGAATGCGTCCACAAATACGGTTTTGAGAGCCATTAAAGCACAGCCCCATATTATCCGAGCTAAGTTAAAGAAAGGTCCATGTTTGAATGCAATCCGTAAGATAAAACGGTTGGAATTTGCGAAAAAAAACACATGCCAACTAACTGAAATCAGTTACGAATTTCAAGAATTTTTAACTAACTGGCATTAGGCACCAATTATACCAATTTTCGAATTTTTTGTTTTGAATTTTATTTTTTCTGATGAAAAAAATTTAATCTTGATGGTCCAGATGGTTTAAGAGACTATTGGCGAGATTTGAGAAAGAAACCCATGCATTTCTCAAACAGAAATTTCGGTGGCGGTTCCTTAATGGTTTGGGGTGCGTTTAGATTAAGTGGAACCCTTACTCTAGCGTATCCTTCAAAAAGCATGGATAGTTTGTAGAACCTAGGAGGGGTCTCAAATTATTTGTTGCCATATCTGGCCGCACATTGCGAAAAAGAATTTATTTTCCAGCAATAGGTACAACGCTGCAATCCATATTAGCCGATCAACTAAGACCTGGTTTGAGAAATATGGAGTGTCGGTTATGGAATGGCCGGCATGTTCACCAGATCTTAATGTTATGAACAATATGTGGGGACTGCTAGTGCGGCAAGTTTATGCTGAAAACCGTCAATATAATTCGGTGGGAGAGCTAAAAAAAGGCAATTTTTAATGCTTGGCGAGATATAAGGCTAGAAGCCTGGGCAATGTAAAAATTGAAAAAAAATTAATGTGTGTTGTTTTATTGGATTTATATGCACTGACCTTATCATTTTGACGCATTTCAAAATATTTTAACTTATAAATTGAGCTAACGATAAACAAATGTAATCAAATAATTTATATATATGTAAACATGTTTTGAGCAACAAGTTTTTTAGGTAATGGTACTATTCAATATTCTTTGTATTTTTGCAGAACCAGAACAAAATGTAAGTGGCGTTATCTTTTTGAAGATTACCTTACATATACAGTACTTCAATTATATAAACGTGACGTACATACATCCACTTTTTTGGTCAATATTATATATTTTTGTTCATTTTCAATTAATGTTTTAATTAAAATAGTCGTATACAATTGTTAATAATTAATAGTACAATTTGAGTTACAGATGCAAAATCAATTAACATTTTAATTAATATAATCCATTTAATTTTTTCAGAAAAACTAAAAACGAGTATTAATTACGAAAGAAAAAACTTTTCTGTGTATGCAAAAAAAAAAAAAGAAACAATTTGAAAAAACAAAAAGTAATTGGTCATATGAATGAAACAAAAAAATAAATAAAATCGAAAATAAAAATTATGGGGTCATATGTGGACTTTCACATGGCATCAGAGATTTTTTTTAAATTAGCGATTTGGAAAAAGAATAATAACCTTTATCTGCCTCAACGTGCATTGTTCATATAAACATCCCAGCGAAAAAAGAGATGCCGAAGCAGTAGAAAAAGCACTACAATTGATGACCTAGATGTACTTCTTTTTTAACATAAACACTAATGATTTTAACATTGAGTTGTAATAATAGAGGAGTACTCCGTCTTTAACATTTTTTCAGTACTTTTTGAACTAGTGCAAAGGAAGCTCTTTTTCACCAGTTAAAAGTTAAAAAAAAATTCTTCACAAAAAAAAATTATATTTTTTTTATTTTACAAAAGTTTTTTTATTGCCGCCACCGGGTATCGAACTTGCGACCTCACGATTGACAGTCGCTGAGCTCTACCGCTGAGCTATTATTTGATATGAAAGTTGACTGGCATAAAAACACCACTTTGTTAATGCGAGATATTGTTCCTTATTCTCTTCAATAAAAGTTCTTATTAAACAAGTGTAAAAGGTGCACTCCAATTCAATATTGGTTTCAGTATTATTTTTACAGGTACATAAAAATCAATTTCTCACCATTTTTTTATATATACATATTTTTAAAAATTAAAAAAATATTGAATTTAAACAAATTAATTATAAATATTAAAAAAAAAATTAATAGATTAAAAAAAAATTTAAATTAAAATAAAAAAATATTGGTCCCGCCGGGAATCGAACCCGGGACCCTCTGTTTGAAAATGCCAAATGATACCAAAATCACTTTTTACGATCACTTTCAGAGCAATTACTCTTTAGAAGCAATACTTAAGTGATTTTTTGGATGTGGTTCAGAAGTAATTCTAAAAAAGCTGTAAAAATGTAATAACGGATACTTGGGAAGCAATGAAAGAAGTGATATTTTGAAGTTGTTCAGAATAACTTCTAAAAAAGCAGTAAAAATACACTAACGGATACTTATGAAGCATTAAAAGAAGTAGTTTGTAAAGCACTACTTGCAATTTTTTTTGCTGGGATGTTAACAACATAGGTTTGATTGTAGCCCATCATAAGATATTGTTTCCTAGGCTTGCCTTCGAATATTCCTTCAACTAATGTAAGAAACACGTTTAATAGTGGTATGCATTCATTTTGTTTTTATATCACCGAATTACTGAAACAAGAGAACGCACTCATATGTTAAGTCCTTTTAACATTGAGTTTATTTTTAGTTCTATTTAGACGCTGTTTTTATATCTATTCTCTTTGATTCGTATGGGGCTGCCTGCATTCACATAACACTTAACATATTTAAGTGTGTAATTGTGGTAGGTGGATTCATAGTTCAGTCAAATAATTAAGACATTAATATGGAGTTCTTCGAAAAGCATGATGATTTTAGCTACATTCAATAAAAGAATGTGCAAAAAAAATAAATCAAATAAAACAGCAACACATAGAAATTTAATGCACAAGCATAGTTTTCTACTGAAAACTTATTATGTTGTTGTAGTTGTATGATTTTATTTTTGTACTTCCATATTTTGAATGTACAGAACAAAGTCATGATTAAAAAAGTGAATGTCTTTTTTTCAAGGAAGCCAAAACTGATGAAATAAATTTACCAATATTAAAAAAAAAAGTTCAGAATTTATATTGCTACCGTTAAATAAATTTAAGATCGCTATTCTGGGCTACATTTAAAAATATAATATCTGATAATTTTTTTGATACAGTGCTTTTCAAATGTAAAAATGTTTTGCTCATGGCGTATTTCATATTTCATATTTGCAGTATTGCAAAAAAGGAAAACTACTACTTTTCGAATTTTTAAGCGCTATTTTCTCAAAATTGTGAGGTGATGGAAAAAATTATAAAACATATTTGGAATCAGCATGTCAAAATCTATTGAAAATTTGAAGGTTCAAATCGCAGCTACTTTTTCTCATTCAGCTTCAGAAAATTAATTTTTGTTAATGAACGTCTTTCCCGTTTGAATCGATTTTAACAACTCTTCACTCTATCTACCTATGAAGCTGTTTAACATAATTCACGTCGATTTTCATATGTATTTTATTTCACTATTAAATTTGTTCAATAACCTATTCGTATCTGTCGTTTTACTCGTATGTGAGGGTCTGACACGTGAATTAATACGATACATAATGATTGTCAAAGTAAATACATATCTTAACTAAAATAGAAGGAGTTACGGTAGTTGAATATGCAACAACTCATTATTTAGGTTACTCTTCATTTTAATTTTTTTAAATTGCGTTTTGGGCGAAATTATGATAACAAAAACAAACAAAAAAAAATCTAAAAAAACGTCAAAACTTCTTTTAGGGAAAGTATTTAAAGCTAAACTCTCAGAGAGGGTTTTCTACCACTCCATGTGGTAGAGAAAATACATGCCTCCTTATTTTGGGGCACCAAGGGAATTAAATAAATGAAATAAGAGGAAGAAAATTGTGCAATTTTTGGTAGGTTTTTATTTTTTGTTTGGGAATATGTCACAAACTTTCGAATTTCAAAATAAACACTGCAAAAAATTATGTATTAACCCTCTAACCGGCAAGCCCGCCTCCAGGCGGGGTATATTAAATTGACCAGAAATTCGCCAAAGGGGTATTTTATAATAAGAAATTATGCTTTTTCAACAGAAAACAAAATTTATAAAATTTTTTGTGAAGAATTTTTTTGTATACAATGCACGGTTTGGAAACGAGAAAGTGTCAAAGATAAAATTTCGTAAAATTTCAAAAATTAAATATTTTAAAACAACCAAAAGTTTCAAAAATCTTAAAAACATATTTAAATTGACTAAAACAATTGATAGTGACCATGAAGTAAGATTGGAGTTTAAGCTATTCAAAAAGTTCCTTACTTTGGTCCAAGGACACACAGTATTCCATAAGGATACCTTTAAAGGACATCGCCTAAACTTCAAAACGAATGGACGCATTTTTTCGAAATTTGGTAAAAAGAATATATTTGGTATAGGTAGCAAATCTTATAAGTCTAAATAATATATATTGAAACTTTGGTGCGTTTTCGCTCAATTTCGCATTTTTCGAAAAACGAAAATCGCTACATCCTCTTAAGTAACAGCACAAATAATGTAATTTTTTCATTGCAATTATTTCTTGGTAAAAGAAATGATTTGTGCCTAAACCTAGTAATTTTTATGCGCTAGTTTTCAAGATTCACCCTTAAACTATTTTGGCCCATATCGTCTAAAGTAGGCAACGAAAAAAAATTTTTTAGAAGAACTTATTGTTTATTTTTCCTGAGGAACACATGGTATAAATTTCATTGCAAAAAAGCTTAGGCCGGTTAGAGGGTTAAGGTTGATCCCCCTTCTAAGAGTTCTTGTACAATGTAGTACATTAGGATGTCCCCTAAAACAACGATTTCTTGATTTGCGTTCATTACACCCCCAGTTTTATTGGAAATGGTCCCAAATTGAAGAAATCGATTTTTTTTTGGAAAACATTAACTCGTTGCGAAAGTTGGACGAAAATGGTCCATTTTGAAAAAAAGTGTTTTACTAATAAAAATTCCCAAAATTCGAAATTTCTAAAAAAATTATTTTTTATTTCATTTATTCATTTAATGTAGTCAAAATGATTCGTATATGGAATTTTGACTTCATCGGATATCCTTAACCCACTTTCGCCTGAAATCCAAAATGACCCACAAATTTGATAAAAATGCGAAAACGTGTTATTTGTTTAATTAATTTTAAAGATTTTTAAAAATCCCAAATTTGGATATATCTTTTGCTATTTGTATCATATAATAGTTGATATTAAAGAAAAAAATTAAATTGGAAAAATTATAATTCGAGTTTGTGTTTGGAGCGACTGTTTTCCAGGACATTTTACAAAAATTGCTTATTTTGTCAAAAATTTAACAAAATTTTAAAATTTTCATCAAATTTTACATAGTTTTCGAAAAAATATCACTTAAATTTGCTTAGACTATAATTGTCTTTATGCTTATTTAAAAAATCTTTAACCCTTAGTGGCCTGGGGTCAGAAAATTCCCATGAAACTTAATATTTATTATGACTACGAGATTTAAAGCCACTAAATTGATGAAAAAAAAATCTCAACTGGATAAAAATAATTATTTTATGTAACGTGATCCATATGGGGTTAATTTTTATACTTTTGGCCAAAAACACCCCACTAGAAAATTTACAGCATAAGGCGATTAATTAAATATTGGATTTAACTAAATTTCATTTGTGACTTTTTTTAATTTTAACAGTTATTTTCATGGATGGTAACCGAAACGATGCGGTTATCGGTAAGGGTAACGCTATTTTAAATTATTTCGGTAACGGTATTTTAAGGGTAACGCTATTTCATTTATTTCGTTATCGGTATTTTAAGAATAACAGTTTTTTAGTTATTTTGGTAACGGTATTTTAAAGATAACGGTATTTTGATTATTTCGGTAACGGTATTTTAAGGTTAGCGATATTTCAGTTATTTCGGTAACGGTATTTTAAGGATAACGGTAGTCAGTTATTTTGATGCATCCCGCAATTTTTTTTTACAAAAAACAAACGAGATTAAAAACAAAACAAATTTACCAACTTAAAGTACGAAAAATAGTAAATACCCAATTAAGAAATTTGAAAATAACGGTAACGGCATTTTAGGGGTAATGGTATTTCATTTATTTCGGTAATGGTATTTTAAGGGTATCGATATTTCGTTTATTTCGGTATTGGTATTTTAAGGATAACCGTATTTCGGTTATTTCGGTAACGGTATTTTGGGGGTAACGGTAGTCAGTTGAAAGGGTTTTGAATCGATAACGGTATTTTAGCGGTATTGCCTGCCAACCCTGGTTATTTTGGATGACTGAAGAAAAGTAAATACTATTTAGCAATTTTATACAAATATATGTATAAAAAACATTTTCATTAAATTTGAGAAGAGATAATTAAAGAAATCTATTAATTTTTTTCTTATTAAATTGTGAAATCTTATGAAAAAATGTTGTGAAAATTTCGTACTATTAATTAGATATCATATACATAATGAAATTCTTCATAGAATCTACAAAAATTTCTATGAAATTATATCATTAATATCATGATATATAATCCTTTCAGTCTATAAATTAGCTAAATTTCAACAGAAATTAATTAGGGTGTATAACAAATTTTGGCTACAAATACCGCCGCCTGGTAAGATATTAGTGAGCGCTTAGCTAATCCTTGTTTATTTTATATTCACTACTAAAGAAAACTTTTAGGAATTGCAAATAAAACAACAACTACAAGTACTTAAAAACAAATCACGCTAAAACTTTCCTTTGCAACAGTTGATACGGTTTTTAGATAAGAGTTAAAAAAGTAGAAAACTCTTTGGGCGTAATAGGAATAACTAAGTACGTACAATAAATAAGAAAGTCACGTTGAAATTTCAATCAACCCCACAGAGTTTACAAAAACAGTCACCCAATAAAATGGAATACGAAACAAAAACAAAACTAAATAAGAAAACAGCTAATAACACACGACACCGTCAACAACATCATCATCCTCGCCATCACCATATAACAAACGCGTATTGAAGAACAACAGGTGTTTGAGAAAAAAACAAGGAAAATAGAACAACAAACCATGTACATGAACATACCGGAAGAGCACATGTTTTTTACTCAACGTTAAAGCAAGTGTGAAAAATTTCGTAAAAGGCATCATGCTTTCAGCATGTTTCCTAAATGTGAACTGAGTGCCAAAAATCACGTTGTTTCAGTTAAGGCCATATAAAATAAACTAAACAGGACTTTAGCACACAGCACAGTCCTGCTAGGTTTTAATGTTAAATGTTTGTAAGCTTTTCCACTTTTGCTGGCCAAGAAACTAAAAACACGAGTATGCGCCATGCTTACGATAAAGCTTTACGAAGGTTAATAATTTCTAACGACCATGGAATAGACTATAAAAGGAACGAGATTTTAACATAAAAATGTTAGTTTTATTTGAAACTTCAACAAATACGGTTATATATTCCATAATATAAATCACAAACAGTACGATTTTGAAAGTGAAAAAGAAAAATTTCTAAATAAAAAAAGAAAAACACTTAGAAAAATTACACAAAATAAAAATTTTTACAAAATATTTTAACAAGAAAATTGAAAATACAAAACAATTTGAAAACATTTTAATAAAATTGAACAATTTGAAAATTATAATTGATATAAAATTACAAACAAGTTATTTCAAAAAACAAAGTGAAACAATTTTAAATTTAAATTGTTATAGAGAATTCAAAATAAATTTTGAAACTAAAAAAAAGGTTGATAATATTAACTTGAACTTTTAAAAATTTAATACAAAACTTTGTGTTGGATAAAAAACAATTGTGTTTTTGCCCAAACTTTGGATTATTACAATTTGAAAATGGATACCTTATCGCCGAATAAAAATTCAAAACAAAGCAATTCCAGTAGTTCAGGATGTTCAGCATCTTCGTCAACCACGGATATAAAAAATTCCCACAAGTCACAACGTTTGGATAACAAACCCAATGGAACACGTTCAAAATCATTTTTACATTGTTTAAGCAAACATTTGGGTCGCCATTTTAATAATCATGGTCATCATCACCATCACACACATCACAATGGCCAAACTATTGTGTACAACAGTCAAGAGGATTTAAGATCATCTTCTACCGATTCATTTTCGTTAAGTTACGAACGTCATTCACGTTTAGATGGTACGAATTCTCAACATGATTCTCAACAGGATACTGGTACTTCCAGTTTTGATATGAACAGCGAAGAGCCAACTTCAAGAACTTCCTCCTCTTCCAGCAGTTCAAGATTTTCACCTGAACAAGAAGTTATGATGAATAATAAACAACAACAAGATCATATTTATATAACCACCACCATCTATAGACCCAACAGTTCTATGAATGATGATTTGGAAGATAATTATAGTGAATCGGATAGCGGCAATTCTAGCAGTGATGAGAATGAAGCCGAAAATAAAGAAAATGTATTCAATCAAAATTTAGCCGCAGTAAAATCAAAATCTTCACCAGCTTCGGTGGCAAATACTCCCTCAAGTTCATTAACCACCACCGCATCTAAGGGATTACATTTAAGTCGTATTTCTATCACCTCCTCGGTAAGAAGTATTTTCCAACATATCTCTTCAGTATCTGCCAGCTCAACACGTTCATTATCCTGCTCCAGTACACCCTTAAAAAGAGTATGGGATACCAAAACTAAAAAATCTCACTCCACACCCTCAACTGCAGAAACCACCAATGCAAAATCTAACAAATCTTCCAAATCTTCTAACTCCAATACAAGATCATCTTCCACCAGCTCTTCTACGATTTCCAGCAAAAAACCAGAAAAGAAACAACAAAGTATATTAAGGCCACCCATGAATTATGTCTACACCAAGGGCATGTCTGGCCTATATTCTCGAGTACCCAGATATACAGTATGTTGTCCTCATAATACCCAACAATGGGCTTAATTTAAAATCTTTAAAACGAAAATAAAAATCAGCCAAAGACTTTATTAATAATTTACACTAAAAACAAAATAAAAAAGTAGCACCAAACTTAATTAAATTATCGAAATAAAACGTATTGAAATATGAGTAATAACAAATCGGAAATGTAGTGCCTAGTATGAAAATTATAAGTAATTTTAGTATGGTAATATTGCAAAAATGTTAAAAACAATATGTAAGATATTTAGGGATAAAATCTAATTTGTTAAAAACAAAAACACAGAAGAAAACCAAGTTTTCATAGAAATAAATAGAAGAAAAAATAAAACAAAAAAGAAAAGCACAGGCAGGCACTTAAAAGTTCAAAAATTAGAAAAACTATACAAAAAAATTCAATAAAAATCAAAAAATATATAGAAAAAGAGATTTCCCTAAACTGAATTAAATTACTCTTAAAATTAAAAAAACAAAAATACCAAAAAAACATATCTTAATTTTTGTTC
This sequence comes from Leucophora obtusa, assembly GCA_949987735.1. NCBI lineage: Eukaryota > Metazoa > Arthropoda > Insecta > Diptera > Anthomyiidae > Leucophora > Leucophora obtusa. The sequence goes on along the minus strand of OX465296.1, from coordinate 209,344,593 downwards.
CACTTCTAAAATTAAATTATTTCTTTATACTTTTAAACTCACTCAATTGATTTCTAAAAATTAAAAAAAATTTCAAATTTTTTTATATTAAAAAAACGAATTTATTAAATATACTTTACTTCAAGTAAAAATTAGCAAATTTATCAAAACAAAAATATTTTTTATTAAAAATTATAAATTATATACTATAAAATTATATTGTTGTAAAATAAAATTATATCATTAATTAAATAAATACTTATTTATTTGCCTTAATTTATTTTTGTTTTTATTAAAAGCTCAACCAATTTATTGTGAAAAAAAATTTTATTTTATAATTATAAGCCTTACAATTTAAGTATAAATAAATTAAAAAAATCTTTAAAACAAAAAAACCAATGAATTTTTATTCCATTAATTTTTTTATTGCAGCTATTGTGTATTTTGGAGAAATTTATATCTTTAGATCTTCATTTATCTGCTGGGTTAATTAAAATATGTTTTCTCATCTATTATTTCGTTGACATTTTAGTTTTATCTCACATATGTTCTCTGCTTAACCCTCTAATGGACAACGATGCCTCAAGGCAGCTATCATAAATTTCATAATTATAAATTAAGCTATTCCGATAACAAAAAAAAAAAACAAATTGCACTAAATGCTTTGAGAAATTAAATTTCGTAAATTTTCAAAAAATAATTATTTTAAAACGAACACGATTTTTAAAAATCTAAAAAACATATTTACGTTCACTAAAAACTTTTGATAATGAACTCAAAGCAAAACTGAAGTCTTAAATTTTATAACAAGTCCTTACTTTGGTCCAAGAACACACAAAAATTTATCAGGAAACACAGCAATTTTATTAAATATTGCTGAAAGTCTATACTTATTGAAAGCAAAGCGTTTAAGTTTGAACAATATATTTTGAAGTTAAGGTGAGTTTTCGCTCAATTTCGCCTTTTCCAAGAACGCATATCACTACATATTCTTAAGTAACTGCGCAAAAATTTTATTTTTAGACTGTAGTTATTTCTATACAAGAAAAAAAATTTAGGCTTTAACCTACTAATATTTAAGGTTAGTTTTCAAGATTCGCTCTAACATATTTTGGCTCATATCGCCTAAAGAAGACAACGAAACAAAATTTTGTGAAAGAAATTATAGTTTAAGTTTCATTGCACAACACTGTAAGAGCTTTAGAGGGTTAACCTTAACATATTGACTTTAGCAAAAGTTCAGTCAAATGTATATGTCAAGGATATTTTTTTCTCTAAACAAGCAAATTAACATAAAATCCTTTGTTATTAAATCTGTTAGACAGAAATCATGTTTCTCTGCAACAAAATAAAGTTGATTTCCTTTGATGTAATAAGTACAAATCAAGATAGCTGCCGAAATGGGTAACAAAACAATCCTAATTTTTTTTTCAACCAAGGAAAATTAGATTCTTTATCATGCTTACGGGTTATTATATATATGATTGGAAACTACCATATATATAATTGTGTTCCGCCATAATTGTTTAATTCGCGCTCTCCACAACGTTGCCTCTATTCTTTAATGTCGAGAAACTCTTTGTACTAAATTTCAGCTAAATTTGCTTATATAACACCCCAGTGTATAAACGGTAATGAGGTATCATTATTTTACTACCAGTAATAATACCATCTCACTTTCTGCATTATGAGCAGAGAAGACAAAATTGCTGTTTTTGCTTTTTATGCTTTTTATTGCTAATTTAACTCATATTTGCTTATTTTAGCTTTTTTGGATTTTTCGTTTTTTAGCTTAAAAATAGCTTTTTCTTAAGAACTTTGAGCTTTGAATTGCTTTTTTTAAGACTTTTTACCCAAAAATACTTTTTTTGCTCACAACTTTGGATTTTTTTTTTTGAAAAACTGTTGTTTTTCCAAGGTTTTTACTTTTGCTTTTTTCTTGCTTTTTTACAAAATTTGTTTGCTTTGAACACATCGGAATTTGCTTTTTTCTGTCTTTTCTGATTATGAGTTACAAATTACTTGTTACTTTACCTATTATTTCAAAACAAAATATAATGTATTAAGAATAATTACTTATTTTTATAATTTTTTGAATTGTGAGGTAATGTTTTGTAAATTTTATTCAAAATCTGTTTTTAGACTTAATATTTTAACCACATATTTTTTAAATTTTGTATGCTGGCGCGTAAGCATACTTGTATGTAGTAACCCGAGTAGAAAAGTTTATATGTAGTCATATCTGCTTTTAACATAAATATAGTGTATTATAATATGAGAATATATATGGGGCATTCCATGCCAAATCACCGAGTTTTTGGACCGACCCTTTTCGATTTCACTAATTATACCCTACACCACTAGGTGGTCAGGGTATAATAAGTTTGTGCTGATGTTTGCAACACCTAGAAATATTGGACCTAGATCCACCTTATAGTATACCGATTGACTCAGAATCACGTTTTATTTCGATTTTACGATGTCCGGCTGTCCGTGCGTCCTTCTGTCTGTCTGTCCATGCATTCTTGTGCGCACTCTACAGGTCACAAATATTAAGATATTTTGATTAAATGACGAAGCCTATTAATTTTGGTTAAAATCGGTCCGTGTTTAGACCAAGTGCCCATATAAGGGCCACCCCAAAATTGGCTTTTTACACGCTGGAGGTCGCAAATACGAAGATATTTCAATGAAATTTGGTTCGCTGACTTACATGGTCCCAAGGACAAAGCTTCTAGATTTTAGATAGGACCTATTACCCATATGGGCTATATTTACGATTCTCTCTTCTTTTATCATTTTATAGAAAATTTTAACACAAGTCCCATTTTAACCCATTCGAATTTCGGATCCAAACATTAGTTGGCTTTTAACCGGACTGGTGTAGGGTATTGTATAGTCGACATGCCCGACTTTAAATTTTTTACGCGTTTTTTAATAACGTTAGGTACGTATTAGGGTATTCAATTAATCGACTCTTTATTTTAATCGATTAATCGTGAAAATAATTATTTGGGTTTTTTTTTCTTAACAGATTAATCGAATAAAATTTAAAAATTAATCGATTAATTAATTAGAAATTTATTAATTCAGTTCGAGGCCAATTTCAGGCCACACGTAAACGTAGCTCTCTATAATATATTTAATGATTTAAAGGAGAGTAGAACAACTCGTATATTAATTTGTATCTCTTTCGTATGCATTGAACACGTAAATGTAGGGAAAAATTCTGTTGAGAATTTATTTTCCCTCTAGGCGTGCGTCCCTTCATCCATTAATTTTATTTGCTAAAGGATATTATGAATGCAGAGTGCTCACTAAAGAAGCTTTATTGCATTGAGCATTAATTATAATTAATTTAATATTAATATTTAAAAAATTGTAAAAAAAATAATTAAAAAATTTCATTATACTTAAATAAATAACACTACATTGCTAGATCTGTTAAAACAACAGAGTAGTATTTTGGAAGATGACAAAGCAAACTGTTAAAATTGTTTTTTGTTTTCCTTTCATATTTAAAATATTTCTTAACACTCCTAGAGAAACCAAAAAGTTCTCATTGAATTTGAGCTAATAAATTTGTCATATTTGACCTTAAAACCAAACAAAAATAAACTCATTAAGCTAAAAAATATTTCTAGAAATTCTAAAAAGTTGTCGCCTGATGATTTTATTAGGCCCGAATAAAATCCGGGTTGGTACAAGCCTACACCAAATTATTTTTAACAATTTCTTAAACAAGTTTTGAAATTTTAGCTACTTACTTTAATAAAATTATATACATATATTATTTTTTAAACATTTTTGTAATTTTTTGCCAATTTCGATTAATCGATTAATCGTATTAAATTATTCGAATAATTCGTTATTCGAAATTTAGTAATTTTAAATTATTCGAACAATTTTTGAGCAAAATTGTTCGATTATTCAAAGCAACATGCACACTAGACTGTCCCTTAAAATAGCGATTTGTCGATTTTCGTTTACATTTACATTACATTACCCCCCCCCCCCCCCCCCACCCCCAGTTTTATTGGAAATGGTCCCAAATGGAAGAAATCGATTTTTTTTTTTTTGGAAAACGTTAACCCGTGCTGAAAGTTGGACGAAATTGCCCCTTTTGGAAAAAAAAAGTGTATTACTATTAAAAATTCCCAAAATTCGAAATTTCGACAAAAAATTATTTTTTATTCCATTTATTCATTTAATATAGTCAAAATGATTTATACATGGAATTTTTACTTCATCGGATATCATTAACCCACTTTAGGCTGGAATCCAAAATGACCCACAAATTTGATAAAAGTGCAAAAACGTGTTTTTTTTAAATTAATTTTAAAGATTTTTTAAAATGCCTAATTTGGAGATGTCGATTGCTATTTGTACCACATAAAATTAAAGAAAAAAAAAATAAATTGGAAAAATGATAATTCGAGTTTGTGTTTGGAGCGACTGCTTTTCAGGACATTTTACAAAAATTGCTCATTTTAAAAATTTCAAAAATTTTAATGTTTTCATCAAATTTTACACGGTTTTCGGAAAAACAGCACTCAAATTTGGTTAGTTAATAATTATCTTTTCATTTCTTTATAATAAATTTAACCCTTAGTGGCCTACGGTCAGAAAAGACCCATGGAACTTAATATTAATTATGACTACGAGATTGTAAAGCCATTAAATTTATAAAAAAAAATCTCAACTGGATAAAAATAATTATTTTGTGTAACGTAATCCATATGGGGTTAATTTTTATACTTTTGGCCAAAAACGCCCCACTAGGAAATTTACAGAATAACACCTTTCGCATATCCCAATTTAATAAAAATCTGATAAATGTTATTCTGTAAATTTCCTAGTGGGTCTTTTTTTTGAAAAGTTATAACATTAATCCTATATGGATCAGTTATCAAAATAATTATTTTTATCAAGTGGAAATTTTTTTTTTATTCATTCAAAGTTATATTTTTCCGAAAATTATGAAAGGTGTTATTCTGTAAATTTCCTAGTGGGCGTTTTTGGTCAAAAGTATAAAAATATATGGATCACGTTACACAAAATAATTATTTTTATCCAGTTGAGATTTTTTTTTTTACAAATTTAATGGCTTTACAATCTCGTAGTCATAATTAATATTAAGTTCCATGGGTCTTTTCTGACCCCAGGCCACTAAGGGTTAAATTTTTTTTAAAGAAATGAAAAGATAATTACAAATCTAACCAAATTTGACTGCTGTTTTTCCGAAAACCGTGTAAAATTTGATGAAAACATTGAAATTTTTTAAATTTTAAACAAAATGAGCAATTTTTGTAAAATGTCCTGAAAAGCAATCGCTCCAAACACAAACTCGAATTATCATTTTTCCAATTTATTTTTTTTCTTTAATATAAACTATTATGTGGTACAAATAGCAATCGAGATCTCCAAATTAAGCATTTTAAAAAATCTTTAAAATTAATTTTAAAAAAACACGTTTTTGCATTTTTATCAAAAGTGAGGATCATTTTTGGATTCCAGGCTAAAGTGGGTTAATGATATCCGATAAAGTCAAAATTCCATGTATGAATCATTTTGACTATATTAAATGAATAAATGGAATAAAAAATAATTTTTTGTCGAAATTTCGAATTTTGGAAATTTTTAATAGTAATACACTTTTTTTCCAAAAGGGGCAATTTTCGTCCAACTTTCGGCACGGGTTAACGTTTTCCAAAAAAAAAATCGATTTCTTCCATTTGGGACCATTTCCAATAAAACTGGGGGGTGTAATGACAAATCTATTTTTAAGGGACACTCTAATGCACACGGATTTTTAGCCTTTTATTCCAAACTAGGTTTTTAAATTTTTGACCAAAAACAATCAGTTAACGATAGACCAGTATTAAATGAAGATGTCTTAAAAAAGTAGGGTATAATTTTGCTCACCTTTAAATGTTTATAAAAAATTTTTTTTTTAAATTTTCGAATTTTCAAAAAGTCCCACCCCTTTAATTTTTTCAAAAAAATTTTAAAAAAAAATCTGCTCTATATTTCTCAACTTTCTAGCCACAGATGTGATCACAATTTTGTCTATTTTTTCCAATATTGCAATTTTTCTTATGACACTATGCGTTATACTGTATTAGTATAGGCGATATTAAAACCTGCTCCCTAGGGCTTATTTTGAGAGGTTACTTGAAAAACTAATACGGAAAAAATTTCAGCTCGATCGAAGAATTTTTGAGCTATTCCTGGGCCTTCAAAGTTTTGAAATATGATTTAGAAAGGGAAAAATTAGTTTTTGGCTTTTTCCAAAAATACTGGCACTTAAATAACTGTATTTCTAAAAAATATCAATAGAATCACAATTGAGACTAAATTTCCTTTCAAACAAGGCATAAAAATCGAAAATCGGTTGAAAAATATTTAAGTAATTGGAACTCGCCTAGACCCTTGTAGGGTTAAAATGTGATAAATTATAAAAAATTAAAAGTTTTTTTTTCAAGAACTTACGATGTTATTCTCTAGTTTTATTTCTGGGATCTATAAATATTCATATGTAAATTTGTGTCTCTCTGGATTATGTAACCTTGTCCCAACTATGGCAAAGGTGGGATTTTTTTGTAAATTTTCAAAACTCGAATTTTGAATTTTTAAAATCTACACATCAAAGAATAATTCTACTGAAAATTACACATATCCCTCTTTTAACACTTTTCTCGAAATTTTTCAAATTTAAAAAGGATGTCACTACTAAGTTAAAAGATGGATATGAATGAAATCAAAAAATGTGATACTTTTTTGGGCCAAATTTGTGAGAAGCAAAAAGTGTTAATATTTTGGTTTTTTCTTAATGGAATCAGTAAGTTTAGTCATTATAAACCTAATTCCAAAAAATCTCTTCTACAAGTTGTCGTAATATCATTTTTTTTGCACAATTTTAATTTTTTTTGTGGTAACGGAGTTTACATTTCCACAAGCAAAAGATATAACAAAAAAAATTGCGTTCGAATTTTCTTCAATTTATTAGTTTTTCGTATTTGGGTTTTAAACATGCTTTTCAATAATTCCTATACAATTTGTGTTTATCAAATTGGCGGTTTCGCAAATAAAAATATAATTCATTCCGCGAAAAAAAATTTTTTTTTTATTTTGTATTTTTGGTCCTTTCAAGTAACGGAGTTTGTAATTTTCTCTCCGAAACAAAATCGTATGATTCCAACAAGGTGAATCCAAATATGCCATTGTTTTTCTTACTCGTTAAATAGTTTGGTGTAAAAATTAGGAACGGAGTTTACAACATTTTTTCAAATATTATTAAAGACATCCTTTTTCATCTCGAGAATGTTACATGCTGCAGAAAAACTTCAAGTCTGTTATATTAGATGATTACTTACAGTCCAACGATCATTTGAGTATAAATAACATTATACTTTTCGCAATATAAATAATAGATAACTTCAAAATTCTGCATTTTTATCAAAAATTATGACGAAAAATCGTTACAGAGTTGAAGTCGTGTTAGCTTAGTTATACGAAAAAGTTTGTAATTTTTGCTAAAAACGTTACTTTTCCTCTTCATAAAAATTCTTACAGTTAGTGTTTAGCTGCATTGGTTATTATAAGCTATTAAAGTTAAAAAACCTTATGTTTTACTGGTTCCGGAGTTTACATTTGGCCAATAAAATTGGTCACAAATTTTATGTATTAACCAAAAATTGGTCATATTGTTATAAATTTTGTAAAACAGGTGACAATACGCTGATATATATCGAAATATATAACTCAAATGTAATCAATGCATTAGAAATTATCACATTTTTTGATATCACCCAGTAAATTATTTCAGTAAATATATTCTCTGAGGCGTTGACACTTTTTTTATATTTTGTTGAACAAAATTTTAAAAAACTCAAAATTAGGGTTTTAAAATTTTACAAAAAAATCCCATCTTTGGCCATACCTAGGACAAGGTTAGCATAATTCAAGAGAGACAAAAATTTATATCTGAATTATTACAGATCTTAAAAGTAAAACTAGAATATAACATCATAAGTTTGTGGAAAAAATATTTAATCCGGTTCTAAAATTTTTTGCTGGGTATGCTTGGATTTGTAATATTTTACTACAATAGCAAATTTTATATAGTTTTTGAATTGAAATCTACTATTCTTATAAAAAAAAAATACTATCGCTTTAAAATAGCATAATTTTAAAATGTAAATTCTTTCACTAATTTAATGTGAAAAAAAACTTAACAAAATGAATCAAATAAAAAAAAAACTGTTGTTATGAAGAAACTAAGATACTGTTAAGCATCCCGAAAAAAACTAGAAAAAACAATTAAAGCTACTAGTTTTTTAACAAATTTTTAGTTAAAACACTGATTTAAGCAAAGATTTTAGTTATTTTCAAAAATATTTAATACTCATTTTTAAGAACCTATTCATTAAATTTTACAAAATTTATTGTTAAAATAAATTACTCCCAATTTTTAAAAATGGCCCATATCGCGAAAACTAAGAGAGATAAAGCAAAATTGATGAAAATTTCGACTACCCCTAACAGTGTAAGCGAAAGGGGTTATGGACGTTGGCGGGGCCTTGGACCATCGGAAATTTTTAATAAAAATTTTCCACTTCATAAAATGGCCCATATCTCGACAACTAAGCTAGATAGAGTAAAGTGTACAAAATGTTTGCTCCATTAGAGTGCTCTTATATGCGATCAAATGACATGAACTAGGCCCGGGGAGGGTCCCTAGAGCCTAAATTTGAATAAATTCTACAACTCAGTATAATTACAGATAAAACTGTATTTTTACAAATTTTTTACTTAAATTTAGGATTCTTAAATTTAACAACAGAATTTGTTAAAATCAACAGATTTTATATTAAGACAAAAAACAGGAATAAATTTTGTTAAATTAACAAATTTTTCTGTTCAGACAACAGACTTATTATTTTGAGTGTAGCAATTCTGGTCATAACCAAAATTTTAAGTTGCCATGACCAAACCATCCGATTGACAATAATTGTTTATTATGCCATTTTTTCATAACTTTTGTTATTTATGCTTGATTATGATTTAGAACTCGGGTATAACATTACTTATATTTTCATCAATTGCTTAATATAGTTTTCCAATAACAGGTATTACTGGCAGTCGTAAATACTTATTTGTAATGAAATAAGCCCAAACTAATAAAAATTATGTGATTTTCATCACTTTATAAAATACTTTAATAATACTGAAATTTAAGTATTTCTGTCAGTTTACATGAAAGCCTGGAGATGTTTTGACTGTTATGGAGTGGTCTTACAACAGTGGTGCGCGTTTCAAAGCACAATTGTGAATTTACTACCTCACACATATTCTTATGCTCTTTAATTTAGTCGTCACTGAGACAGCGACGAATGCACATCGCTAGCTTAGAGTGCAAAGGCGCCAACTGCACTTTTTGAAATTTTTCAGGAGAGACAAAAAACTGTATAAAAAAATTTACATTATATTTTGTAAATTTTTTTGAATGCAATTTTATTTGCTTTGTTGTTACATACATATACAGTAAGTAAAAAAATAAAAAAAAAATAGTATCTTTGATTTAGAAGAATTTTTGTCATTTAGCACCCTTTCTGTTGCTATTTTTGATTTTTTGCATATCATTTAGCACCTTTTCTATAAAAAAGTAATATGAACATTTTTCTTATTTGATTTAAATAATATGACTAAATTTGTGTTTTTAATGCCGATTACATATAATATTTATTGTAAAAAAAAACATTTGCATTGTATGCAGTCTTACTTCGTTGCTGTGACTTAAATTTAATTATAAAAAATGAATTTCTTAGGTTTTTATCACATGAAAGGACATCAATAATAAATAAATAAATAAAAAATAAATAAATAAAAAAATCAAGTTTGCAGTCTTACTTCGTTGCTGCTTATATAAAATAAAATGAAAAATATGTAGCACCTACATACATTGAAGATATATGTATATTACTCGTGAGGTAATTCGTCGTAAAACTTGTGGTGATCTTTTGGCAAGGTCATTTTTAAATATTGCAAATCGTTATATTTCCTTTTTGTAATTTTTTTTCTCTCACTGTGAAGTTGCGGTAAATCAGAATAATCTAACGGAGAAATCGTTTTATTTATTCTTTGAGGATGTTGTTGCCATGAACTTGGGAATCTCAATTTGTAAAACATTTCTTTTTCTGCTGTATATCTTATCACACGAATATCAGTGACTTTGGTATCACCTTTTTCCCGGCCAGGACGAATGCTTTTTACGAATTGAAGGTCTCTAAATGTTTTGAAAAAAGTGTGATCCAAATATTCCACTTCATAAGGTTCTGGGTTCTTTCGAGCATCTTTACAAATAGCGATATATTCTGCAGGTACGTCTATAGTCCGATGCTTCAACGCACGCTCGATGAGTGAGTGAACGCTGTCAGCCTCCATTTGCGTGTGTCCAGTTTCTAAAATTTTTTGTTCTATTGTTATTTGATGTTTAACAGCTGCATTCAATAAAGCATTACTTATAGTCACATTTCTGTTTTGGTATGAGCAGCCGTCGCTGTAAAATATAATTTTTGCCGGCATTTCAGTGTCACTGAGGTAAGGAAGAATTTTTTGTTCAACAAAATATACCCAAATGCTTGCGAATTCTTCCGCAGACACGCCACCTTCAACCTCATTCCAAATAAAGCAGTAACCTTTATGGTTTATCAAATTATAGAAAACTAAGTTGTGCACTTGCAATTTTGTATGATAGTATAGGCTGCTTACTTCCGATTTTGGCGCCATTAAAACCGCTTGTAGATCTACAGTTAGCACGATACGCTCTCCGGTTTTGTCATTTTGCTATTCATTTCTGGCTTCTTCTTTTTTTTCTTGGTGAAGAGCGTATTGGTCATGCGAAATGTTATCCATAGAATGACGCACACAAATTTCGCATTGATCTTTTTTTGGCGAAAATAACCCATAATTTTTAATTTCAAATGCTGTATAAAATACCGAAATTGAAAGCGGCTTTATTTCATGTTTTGGACACCAATCTTTAACGTAAAATTGTAAATCATTCGTTTTGAATTCCACTCCGGTAGAAGATATTTTTTTTGTGTTGCTGCACGACAATAGTGCGACTCCATGACTGGCAAAGAATCCAAAAATGAATTCAAACATTTTCGTTGATTTGCAAAATTTGTCCTCGGTATTGCATTAGAATTTTTGTTACTGGTTATAGGCCGCTTTACCATGTTCAGCATTGCATGTCTACCAATGTCCAGTGTATTTAAAAAAAAAGTTCTGCATACACGGATATTTTTATTATCTATTTTTAGGTAATATTTTAAAGTTTGACATCTTTTTGGTTGTTCGTTCTCTTCACGTTTTACACGTCTAACTGGTGGGGTACTTTGTATCAAGGTATTTACATAAATTCGCTTTTGTTTTATATCCATACTCCAAAATTGTTTAAATAGTCTACCTCTCTCGTCGTCAGTGATTTGCGCGCATTGCATGGCTGATTTGCCAGTTTTACTAGTACATTTACACCGCTGCTTCATTGCTCTTGCATCTTTCTTTTTTTTATAGCACCAAACGTTATTTTCTTTCTTTTTTCCATAATATGATTTACCACTTTGTCTTCGATATTTGTTTTGACTGCTCATCCAATCTGCGTGTTTAACTTGCACTCTCTTCTTGCGCTTTTTGGATTTTACGGGCATGTCCATGGAATAATCCGAATCGCTGTGGAAGCTGTAAGGCACGAGTCCTAAAACACCATCGTCTACATTATTGCCAAAAGGGTCAATGTTATTGCTGTTTTCCATTGCTTGTAAAGCAGTGTTATTACTTTGGTCTTTTGCCATACAGACCTTTTAATAAATGTAGTAATAATTAAGTTAATATTTGTAAAACAAAATTAAGAATATGTTACCTTTTGCGAGTAAAGTAAATGTTAGAAACAGTAAATTTAAGAAACAATAAATTAATTTTTACGGAGCAAGAACGAACAACCAGCGCAATTTAGCAACAATCACATGCAGTGTTGCCAGGTTTGACGATTTATAGTATTTTTAACGATTTTTAGTACCCAAAATAACTAAATGACGATTGGACGATTTTTGATAGTTTAATGTTTAATGAAGTTATGAACTTATGAACTTTTGGTTCATTTTGACCCAACATTATTTTTGAGGGTTTATGTAATTTTTTTAATATAAATTTCAGTTTAACGCTTTATGAAATCTTTTTGTAAATTTTTATCAAAATTCGCCTAAGAAATAACAAAAAATCACGTGTTTTTGTTAAAAGTCTCATAAATTCCAAAAAAACAACATTCTATATAGGCAGTTAAAGGGTTAACGTTTTCCGATTGGGTTAAAATTTTCAGAATAAAATGACGATAAGATGACGATTTTGACGATTTTTCGTGGGATTTTTTGCACAACAAACCTGGTAACACTGATCACATGTGTTTAATGAACTTAGCGCGCGCTTTTTGAAAGCTATGTACATGGCACTTTTGCGCATCAACACGAAACTATATGTACATGGCACTTTTGCGCATCAATACGAAACCATAGGAAAAAAAAAGTTTCAAACCTTTTTTTTTTTTTAAACGATGTATTTTTTGATCCTCTTTGGTTCTGCATTAAAATCTCAATTTTGGAAAAAATTGCAGTTGGCGCCTTTGCATTCTAAGCTAGCGACATGCTTAGCGGGTGTTTTGATATTTTTTTTCAAGTGCACTAAAAACAATTATTTATGATATTCAGAAAATATATGATGAAAAATGTTTTTGATATCATGCAATGCCTTTTATGTTATAAAACATTTAAGGAATCTAGGGACTATGTTATAAAAAGGCATTATGATTATTTTCATAGTAATATCTTTCATAGTAGATCTTTAATAGAAATAAAAAAAAAACTAAATATAAACAAATTGCCATAAAAGTATTAATATAGAAGATTTTGTTTAAAATCTATAAAAATATGTTGCAGCAAATTTCATTAAGATTGTATAAAAATATGGAGATTGATAAATATGTAAAAAGACATATTTTTTAATTCGTGCAATTTTTTCCCAGTGCAGTTCTCTCTCTTGCTCACTAATACAATTGCAAATCAATTTTGCACATCACTGTCTTACAACTACATTTGAGTCATGTTGAAAATATATATGCATTGTTTATTACTTAGAAACAATAATAAAGTGTCCGGTTAAATACCCAGCAAAATCTTAGTAATATGTGCTCATTTCTAATATTTAAATAATAATAACTTCATCATGTGAAAACTCATTGCTTTATTTTTCGATAAGTTCATTTTCGTCAGTACCCTATCGGATGCTGATATAATTTTTGCCAACGGCGGTAGAAGTCAGTTATTGTGATAACTTTTGCAAATTGAAACTGTTTTGCTTGAAATTTTGCAAGAACAGTGTTTAGAGGTGACCCCATATTATACCAAAAGTTGTACTTTGGGGACAACTTGCAAAGCTTTGCTAGCGTATAATTTATTGAAAAATCTCGATTTTAACGTATAGGCCGCTATAGATGAATACAATTTTTTGTTCAAATATTTTCCTTTTAATTGCTTCTTTACTAAGCCATAACATTTATTAATGTCGATTTTGCTTTCAGCGATTCAATTGGCTAAAACCTTAAAAATCCATATAAAATGCGAACAGTGGTTTTAATATCAAGTAATATACATCAAATGTTAACCCTAAATATGAAAACTGTGCTGTCCTGTGCTTACATTTCACTACAAAAAATTTATATTGATTGCATTTGAAATTTTTTGTATATAAAAAACTAAATGAACAACCGCTAATCTTTAAAGGCATTTCGCGGAAAATTTGTACCTTAGATCGAAAAATAAAGTACGCCATTTTAATCAGCATGTCCGAAATATAAAAAACTAGTAATCAGGTCTTCATAAATTTAATGAAAATGTTCTTTATATCAGAAATTCTTCAATAGTATTTCCTTTTTTTTTTATTTTTTTATAAAATATCGTCGTTTCATTAATTTTCAAAAATGTTCAAACAATTATAATTAGGGATGTGCGATTAATCGATTAATCAAACTTCCTGATTAATCAAAATTCTGATTAATCAATTAATCAACAATTCTGATTAATCAAAAACGTGATTAATCGATTAATCAGTTATTTCGATTATTCAAAATAATGATTAATTGATTAATCATGATTTTGATTAATCAAATTTATGAATAATTGAATAATATATTGCTTTTCTCCGTTGAAAACGCCTTTTAATTCCAGTTCAATATAGACACATGAAACTTAAAAATGGACATTGGTCAAGTGTGACCAGTGAGCGAATAGTCTGTCTGATTTACTTTATTTGGAGCTATATAAGACATCGCCACAAAACAAAGACAAAATTGCTGTAATTTTTTTTATTTTTAAGCATTTTTCAATATTAATTAAAATTATTCAAGTTCTGATTAATCAAAATTGAAATTATTCGATTAATCATAATTCTGATTAATCAAATTTTCAATTAATCAATTAACTGATTAATCAAAGTTCTGATTAATCATACTGTTTGATTAATCGATTAATCGCACATCCCTAATTATAATTATAAAAAGAAAAAATTATAATTTTATATTAAACATTTAATTCTCAAATACAATAGTTTTATGTAACCATAAGACCGAGTTTTAGTGATGTGCATTAATTTCCACACTGTGAGAATTATCTTTTATAATTTTTATTTTTTTTAAATTAATGTTTTATTATTAATTTTGGACTATGAAATTTTTTTATAAATCATATTAATTTTTTTGAAACATTAATAAGGAATTTCATTAATTGAACTAAACTTATTATTTATGAAACTTTTTAATTTAATGAATTCTTTCATTATATATATTTTGTGCATCCGTAAAATATGCTACAATTTTATTACGCTTTTTGCATTTGCTAAATACTTTTTATTTATCCACTCTAGCTTAGCAACGACAACAACCAACTCTAATAAATAATAATAAATGAAATTGCTTCATAGATTTTATGAGGCTCTTCATTGGCTGAATGATTTATTCATTGGAGGAGTGGCTTATTAATTTTATGAAGAGGTTCATTAATTTTATGTAGTTTTCATAAACATTGACTTTAATGAAACCTGTTTCATAGATTCCATGAAAAGTTTCAATGAATGAATTCCAGTGACAACTTTCATTGAAACTATGAAGAAATTCATTACTGAAGTGATGATAATTCTCTCAGTGTAGAAAATAAGTATATGCATTTGCACTTACAACATTTTGGATATTGAAAGATATAGTCAAAGTTTACTTCGATTGCAAATAAACTTTGAAAATAACTACGCGGGCCCACAAAATATGATAAAACTCAAGATCCTGGGACTAGAGTACACTTTATTGAAGGTCCTTGTTGTAAGGATTTTCAAAAATTTTGATAAAAAGATATTTTAAAAAAATATCTTCTGCAATAATAATCTGTTTATTACGGCAACAACGTTTTTACTCCAGGCGATAGAATTTCGGAACATTTTTGTATTGCAATGTTTGCAAGGATATACTTATATCGACTTTTAACAGCCCAAACAATAAAATTTTAAATAGTTATATATTATAATACAAAATTTTATAAAACTATATATTGTAACATATATGTATAAACATTGTATTTATTTTCTTTCAGCACTTTAATAAATTTATCCCAATTCTACCTGGCGGAAAAAAGGAAGCTGTTGTTGTATGGCCAATACACGATTTTTAAGAGTGACTAAATAATAAAAGTGATATTAAGTATAAATTTTTTTTCTTAATTGTGAAATTCATTTGGCAATAAAATGAAGTAAGGGTATTTCCACAGAAAGAATTTACAAATTTCTAATTAAATTACTAAACATATTTCTAACAGTTTTTGTAAATACAAAAAAAAAACTTTTTAAAGCGACACCAGCGATGGAATTCGTAAATCCAAAAAAAAAAATATATTTTTTGTAATATTGGATTTTTATTTTTAAGCAACTTTTATATGAAAAATAACAATTTACATATATTTCAAACAAAAAAATTGTTAATTTTCAATTAAAAACAAAATGTGTTTGTTTTTACAAATTCCATTGTAGGTGCCTACTTTTTTTTCTGTGTATATAATTTTTTTTTTTTGTTTAATTAATAATTTTTTATATTAAGTTTATTAGCAAGTTGAATTTTAAAAAGGTAAAAATAACTACATATTGCAGTTGATTTAAACGCAAATGTAGTGTACACCTTTTCAAATACAAATACAGTTATTGTAACCGTCATTTTCAGTTGATTATATTTTTAACTATCAAGTATAGTATGTCGAGATAGCTCAGTTGGTAGAGCTATCGACTGGCAATCTGTAGTCCCAGGTTCGATTCCCGGCACGAGCAAATTTTATTTTAAAAAATTTTACAATAAAAAAATATTTTTTTTATAACTTTTTATATAATTTTAGACTCATTAGGGGTTTTCATATAAACTCGTGTTCTACTCGTAGACGGTGTAAAGCTGGTATGTTCCATACATAAAAAATATGGTTTGTATTTATACAAGGTTTACAAGGAATTTAGGAGTTTATATGAAAACCCCTATTATATTTGTCAATACTGGTAATCATTTAGGTAACGACATATTTTTTGATTTTTAGTTTGTTGATGTGTAAGCATAACTGATTATTTTGCGCGACATCGCCAAACAAAAGTAATAGGAAATAAAATAAGGAAAGTAACTAGTTACCATTACCAGGTATGTACACTCACAATATTTTATCGTTAAAAAAAAACAACCGAAAATACATATTAAATTAACTGAAAACACAATTAAAAAACGGACTACTGATTTTTAATTATATTCAAACCATTTTGCTATTTATTTTCAATCATTGTTTAAACAATCCATAAAAGAAATAAAAATAATTGAAAAGTCTGTTAAAATAATCATCAATTTTTAACTAACAAAACGTAAAAAAACGTTTGTTTTTTCATATTTGAAAGTTTTTTTTTGTTGAATTTTCAAAACACTACACCATACACAACACACACGTTCATATTTTTAATGGCTATGTTTGTGTGTATGAGTAGAGAATTTCTTGTAATTTGAATTGAAATAATTTTGTATATAAAGAAACTATTTTAACAAAAAAGTAAACCGAAAATGTATGAATTTTTTGTTTTAAAATAGAAAACAACGAAATTATTTAAATTATTTTTTATAAAAATAGAAATCTAAAAATAGAAAATTTTACTGAAAATAACAACTCCTACAGATGATACATATTTTTTTGTAATTTGTTTTTTATTGTTTGATAAAAAAAAGTTAAACAATATGTTTCAATGTATTTTAATTGATTATTTACCTATTACCTTTTCAAATAAACCTCAATCGGTTATGGAAAATATATTGTGAGTGTAGTTACATATCGACATATCTGGTAAAGATTTTTTTTACTGGGGTTCATTTATTTTTTAATTGATATCATTACTGTTCTGAAGTATAATCTACGCCCTGGGTGTTATTTAAATTTTTATATTTTTGTTTTATTCCATTGCAGATAACGCGTGTTAGTACAAATGTGATACATTTCATATTCTAGAACAATTTGATTTATAAAAAAAGAAAATTTTAATTATTTATTCTTTTTTTACTTTTTGTTACTTGTTGCAATGGCTATAAATATAAAATTTATTTGTCTTCTGACACGTGGCCATAAAATAAATATGTAAACATTTTACTCGTTTGCATATTTATTACCTGGTGTTGCCAGCATTTTAATGTATTCAAATTTATGATTTGGTTAGTTTTATTACAAGAAATTTTGAGTTATGCTGACATCCCGAATTATTTAGTAAGAAAATTAATGTAGAAATTCACTATACTAAAACGGGTTTTAAAAGTTAAATCATATTTTATTTTTTAGACCCCTTAAAGTTAGTCTTTATATTAGGGTATTTGAGAAAAATTGCTCGAATAATTTAAAATGTCCCAATTTCGAATAACGAATAATTTCATACGGTTAATCGAAATTGGTAGAAAATTACAAAAATGTTTAAAAAATAGAAATTTTTTATTAAAGTAAATGTGCTAAAATCTCAAAACTTTTTTAAAAAATTGTGATAAATAATTTGCTGTAGGCTTGTACCTATCCAGATTACATTCTGGCCTAAGAAAATAATTAAAGGACAAACTTTTAGAATTTCGAGAAATATTTGTTAGCTTCAACTCAATGAGAATTTCATGTTTTCAAGTAGGAGCGTTAATAAACATCTTAAATCCCAAAGAAAAAGCAATATAAAATTATCACAGTTTGCTTTGTCATCTTCTGAATTAATACTATGTTGTTGTGACTTATCTAGAAAAGTAGTATCTATTTAAATATAATAAATTTTTAATTATTTTTTACGACTTTTTAAACGTTGATATTAAACGAAAGCATTAATAATTATTGTAATTAATGATTATTAGAATTAATAATTATAATTAATGCTCAAGGTAATAAAGCTTGCTTAGTTAGCACTCTGAATTAATAAAATAAAGGGATGGAGGTACGGAAACGTAGAGAGGAAATCAATTCTCAACAGAATTCCTCTCTACATTTACTTTTTTATGCATTCAATGCGTGCGAAAGAGATACAAATTAATGTACGGGGTCTTATATTATTCTTTAACTCATTGCGGTGTGGTTCTCCCCGATTTGAATAAAATTTTAATATGTAAAAGAGGGGACAGAAAAAAATAAAACTAATGACAAAATCTGATCTCAATTATTACATTTTTTTATTTATATGAATTTCAGAAGAATTACTGAATTTATTTTTGTTCCTTTTTTAAATAAAATTATTAAAAACACAACAAGTGTATGTACACAGAAAGAATTTACAAAATTCTAATTAAATTTTTAAACACCTTTCCCATACCAAATTTGTAAATACGAAATTTTGTAAATCCAAAAAAAAAAATCTGTTTTTTTTGTAACTTTGAATTTTTATTTTTAAACAATCTTTATATGAAAGATAACAATTTACAAACGAGTTACAAATATTTCAAACATAAAAATTGTTGGGAATAAAATTTCAATTTAAAAGAAAATGCGATTGCTTCTACAAATTCCCATTGTTGGTGCCTACTGTTTTTTCTGTGTATAATATTTTACAGAAATTTTTTCGATTAATCGATTAATGTGAACATTTTTTTCGATTAACGGGTTAATAAAAAAACCCGAATAATTATTTACACGATTAATCGATTAAAATAAAAAGCTGATTAATTGAATACCCTAATTTATATATGTATTTTTTATGAGTTTAGCTACCAAATATATGTTTGTTTGTACATTAGCAAATTTAATCGCGGCAAAGTTTCGGTATTGAGTGTTTTACCTAACAAAATCCTTAAGGCAAAATAAAGTTCACTCTTAAGATATTGTTTTCATTGCAAACAAATAAAAGTTCATTCATTTAAAGATTATTACTGTGCTAAAAATATTTCTCTTTTGTTTTAAACTTAATTTCATTGTTGTCTATCATACATATTACAAAAATCTTTTGTTTCCTTTATGTAGCTATAATACTAATACAACTTATACTCCTTTTTCATTAAAATACGGATTTTTTAAAGTGAAATTAATTGTAAATATATAAAGGTCTGTTCAAAATTATAGCGCACTTACTAGCAGTATTTATTGGGTTCCCTAACTTCGAAGAGAAAAAATATATTTAAAGTATATTAATTTATAATTTGTGAATTTAATTGTTATTTCCTGAAGATGCTACACAATGGAGTAGTGAAATATTGAAAATAAAGAAATTTTTATATATAAAAAACAAACCTTAAGCTCAAGAAAATTGTGAAGTTAAAAATAGAAAAAAAGGTTAAATAAACGACAAAAATATATTAATTTAAATTTATTACTAAGCATCTGTGTTTAAATTTTGAGAAATTACAATACCAAATTGTTCTTAGTTTCCAAATAGAAAATTAAGCTTTATTGTTAAATTAATGTGTAAATTTATAAATGCCTTATAAAGTTATAGGAGGCTTATGAAACAAATTTTGTATGGAAAATTTGTTCTGTAAGCCTTCGTTGTCTTCTTATACTTTATTTATTTTTAAATTTCATAAAAAAAAAAAACTTCATGTATCTGGCTTAAAATATGAGATGTAACGGTTCCGAAATTTTGGCTCAGGAAAACTGTCATCATATTTTATTGAAAATCATCATCTAACATAGGACGATAATATAGAAAAATGAGTTTAAATTAATCACCGCTAGTTAGAACCAATTTTCATAAACAATAAATATCATGACATTATAATTGTATTTCAGTTTGTTTAATAAAGTTGTAATATCAGTGGTTAATATATACCCAATTCTTAATATATTTGTACTATTTTAGATGATGAGTTTGAATAAAATATGACGATAAAATATAACTATGATATCACATATTTTAATCCCGATACAACACAATATTTTTCTGAGATTTAAAATAAATCTAGTATACAAACAGTGAAGACCATTTAATATCAAATTAATAAAAATCAGTTTGCAAAATTTTTTCAAATGTTTTATTTAGCAAAAAAGCTTATTTTTCTATTTGGAAATTAAAACAGTTTGGTATTTTCTCAAAATTTTAACACAAATTTGTGAAATATTTTGTAAAAAGTAGTTAACGTCTTTAAGAACAAACTTAGTAATAAATTCAAATCAAAATACTGAAATATTCCGCAATATATAAAGTATTTTTCTAATATTTTGTGTAAGTGCGCTATAATATTGAACCACTCATTTGGAGCTTAGCTAGCCTTACTGCCAATTTTTCTCTTCAAAGTTAGGGAAAGTAGAAAGTATCTATATGTTTAAATTGCCAATCAAATTATTTTTATAAACCCAAAAAATTATAATTTTCTATTGAGTCATTGGCGAGGTATTCAAACACCAAAATACTGTTGGTAAGTGTGCCATAATTTTAAGCAGTGCTTTATATACAAATATTTGAAGAAGATTTGAAACCTCAAGAATTATTCTGTGATTACAACGTAGGACAATGACTTCCTCATAAGACGAAAGACAAAATATAAAAAATGGTAGAATGTTCGGTCAACAATTATAAAACGGAAGTTAACATCATTTATTTTTATTCCTATGTAGACAGAATACACCACTACAACAATTCTACCGAAATACAATGCAGAATTAGTGATGCTAATTTGTTTTTCTCCAAAAACGTCAACAAATATATTGACAAAACGTCAGCAGTTTCTTTCAATTATCAAAATAGTTTTCAAATTGGAAATTTTTGATTTTGAAAAGCTGGACACCCAACTGGTAAACTTAATTTCAGTCTAATTTGTTATTCGCGAAAAAAGTATATTATATATTATTAAAAAAAAGGTACATTATATGCAAAAAATACACTGAAAGAATTATCTGCATGATATTAATGAATTTTTTCATAAAACCAATAAAACCAATTAAGAAGAAGAATAAACTTTTTGCTCTAAAAATTATAAACATTAATTTTTAAATCAGACTATGTTTATTGTCAGATTGTCTCTATATGATAATTTTTTCAAAAATCCGTCGGCTGTGGGATTCGAAAAATGTCCCCACATTACAAACGTAACTATACGTGAAGTGCGACGACAGCTTAGCCATCTCACCCAAGTAAGGCCTTGAATGCAATGTAACTAATTCATTGTTTCTTTCCTATTCAGCTTTCTGTTATTTTCTTTTACTCAGAAGTGATCAAACACAGACACATACAAACATTCTATTTTTAGATTTGAAAATTTTCTTTGAAATAATGAAATTTTTCATAAAATGTTTTGAAAAAATTAATTTTATTTATTAAAAATTTCATACACTCAATGAAAAAGTTTCATGAATACTAGATTCAAAAAATATATGAAGCTTTTTCATCAATTTAAGAAATTTTTCATTTACTTTGTAAAGAAAATTTTATTCGTTTACTGAAAATTTTCATTAAAACTCCAAAATTCCCTCTATGTAACTAAGAGTGCTCCAAGCTTGTATGGAGGAAAAGAAATTTTGAGTTTTAACCGGGCTACCCCCTAGAACATGGATAACAAGGTTAAAATATGACTTTTTGTGCATTTTCTCGAAAACATTGATATTTTAAAACTAATTCGCATTAAAAACACTAAAAACTCGTGATTTAGCGTGAATTCTCATTGTAATAAAGCAATAAAAACTTAAATCGGTTAAAAATCAGCCGAGTTATAACAATTTCCCCAGGCAACTGATGTTTCGCAGGCCACTTAATCAAGAAATTCGGGTCCAAATTTTAAAATTTATTGAAATAATTTACTACACAAATATTTTTCGATAAGACCAGCAAGGCAGAATGCGCATTTTCGGCTTTCGCTACAATGCCATCATCAGTGCCTTTCGCCTTTGAGTGGGTTAATATTTGATAATCGTCTACTTATATGAATGTTGAAAGCAAATCGAGTTTGTTATCAACAACTCAACTTAGACTAACATCAACGAAATTTAACAATGCTATTTTTATCCTTTTGTTATTATTACTCTTTTTTGCTTTGAACCTTAAGAGATTAATCAGAACTGGGTCGACAACGACAACGAGAGTTGCTTTTTCATATATTTTGTATGGGAGGCAAAATGTCGTCATGTCGTCTGGCGATTTGTCGTCGGAATAGAATCTATTCTATTTTCTTGACGACACACTAATACACACTTAAAATATTTGTCAAATTGTTGCCATATTTTTAACTAATTAAAGATTGCCATTAGAACAGGGTTGTTAGAAATTCGTATTAGAGGTGCAAAAATTCGTACTTTGTTTACAAAAAATTTATTTTTCTGACAGAAGAAATATCATTGAAATTTAAAATACATAACTTACGGCAAAAAAGCAAAATTAAATACAATAAAATATAAAGCAACAAGAATTAGTGAAAGACCAATTAAATTGGTGAGGAATTGTGGTGAAACAAATACAACAATATTCTTGTTTTGCTTTCCTTTTTTTCTAAACGTCAACAAATGTCGACGGTCGCCTGTCGCTGAATTTAAATTAATCGTGACGACTTTTGCTGTCGTCGGTCGACAATCGACCCAGTTGTGATTAACCTCTAATTCTTAAGATATCTCAGCTGATTCTATTCAACTCTGTGTATGATAAACACAGATGTTTGAATTACAACGAACCGTTAAATTTAAATTTAAATGTATGTTATTAAATTATATTTTTGCACCGTGTCAAGTTCTTAGGACTTTTTTTATTCAAAAAGTCCTAAGAACTCGGATAAGAATTATTTTTTTATATTACGTTTTGTTAACTCTTTTTAAATTAGTGCCAAAAAAAGTCGGAATTCTTAATCACTGTTTTCAAATCTACAATTTTAAATTTTTTAAAATTTTTTTAAAGAAATTTTAAACAATCAACGATTGGACTTTAAGGTTTTATTAAGCACATATTAGAGATTAAAAACTAAAAAAATTTTAGGAATTCCTGTTTTCATTTGGCTGCGGCTGAGATTTTCTTTGAGCGGATTTCGAGAAAACAGCGATTTCTAGCAGTTATTTAGCTTTTAGGCAAGTTTTTATTTTTTATTCTTTTAATTTCACATGATTTTTGCCGGAATATAATAACACAAGATTAAATACTTCAATCCTGAAAATTAGGGCAAAATATAAATTAATTAAATTGCCCCTGTGTAAGGTCAGAGGTCAAATTTGAGGAGATTTTAATTTTTTTTTAACATATTAATAAAACAGATATTCTTGAGCTCATATTAATTAAACTTCTTGATATTATTTTTCTAGATCTAGAAATAATATTCCTAATTTAATTTTAGAAAACTAACCCTTAAGTGCTGTACATTTTATTAAAAAAGTGCAAGTACTTTTTTTAAAAAAAGGTACCTTTTATTAAAGTTATACATTTTATTAAAATGTACATATTCCCAGCAAAACTTTATATTACCTGGTAATAAGGTTTGTAAGAAGAAATTAAGGTATGTAACCTCTTACTTTGCTATTCCAACAGCTATTATTTTAACAAGGGCATGTCATTGGAGGTATGTACTTTCCAAAAGAGGGCTAGGTAACAACATAAGAACATGTTACTTTAATGTTACATGTTAGGAGTTACGTAACCACTTACATAACCGATACTGAGCACAATACTACTTACATAACAGCTTAAAGTAAGGCCAAAAAAATGTGTTACAAACAGGTCTGAAATAACACATTAAAATTATGCGCTTACTTACTGTATAAAAATATATACTTATTTCTTACAAAAAAAATTAAAATAAGATGTTATCGTGTTGGTTTTTCATAAATGCTAAGACGAAGCATATTCATATTTAATTAATATTTACTCAGATTAATATAAAGTTAACAAAAAACATAAAAGATATTTCAGTCAATATGTATAAAACATATAAATTATTTGTATCGAATATTTTAAATAGAAAATAACACTCATGTATCGCATTACAAATAACTCCTTATTTTGAGGTATTTGAATACACCATCGGTAATAAGTGGCTATTTCTATTAAGTAGTAGATCACGTATCACATTAAAAGTAACTCCTTATTTTACGGTTTTAAAATATCCCATCTGTAATAAGTCGCTGCTATTATTTAGAACTCATGTTGTGTATTACAAGTAACTCTTTTCTTTGAGGTGTTTAAATATATCATTAAGTTGCTATTACTACCCAGTAGTTATGCAGCCCATTATACGTAAGACATTACATTTTAGTTATGAAATAATGCAATGGTAAGGGGTATGGTATTACCAGGTAATGTGTTCTGTAATACCAACATATTACCAAGGTTTTGCTGGGTTATTCAAAAACTACATTTCATTAAAAAAAGTAACTTTAGTGTTTTTATTAAAAATGCCTTTTATTTTATTAAAAAAGTATATTTTATTAAAAAAGTACCTTTATTAAGAAGTATCTTTTATTAAAAAAAAAAAATATACCTTTTATTATTCAAAAAGTATTTTTAAAAAAAAAAGTACATTTTATTAAAGTTTTACATTTTATTAAAAAGTACATATGGTATATTATTTCAAAACTACATCTCATTAAAAAAAAATAACTTTAATTTTTTTATTAAAAATACCTTTTATTAAAAAAATATCTTTTATTAAAAAATTTTCCTTTCATTACAAAAATACACTTTTTTAAAAAAGTACTTTTTATTAAAAAATTACCTTTTATTAAAAAAGTAAAAGTAAAGTAAAAGTTTTAAGATGTACATCTTATTAAAAAATCTCCTTATAAAAAAGTGAAAAGCATTAAATGCTCTTTTTCACATTTTTTTAATTAAACTATAAAATCTCTCGTTTAGCATCACATTAAGCTAAATAAAAAAATAGAGAAACTGAGCTATTTTGCAGGATACTAAAAATATAATGTGCAGATTTCCTTTTTACGACTACAAACACTCAAGAGAGCTTTTGGTATAAAAAGAAGCCGCTTACAGAAATTTATTTCAGTACATTAAGGACAGTAATTGTGAGTGGTTGTTAACTAACAAAATAAAGTGGTGAAGAAAAATAACGGTAAATTTGAATTAAAATACATAATAGGGATTTAACAATTTCAGAGAGAGAAAGAGAGTGTGTAAACAAAAAATAGACCAAAAAAGCCGGTAATAACAAAAAAAATGCAGTTCATAAAGTAGAGCAATGAAAGAGAAATTGCAAACAATTTGCATAAATACATAAACACTTTCTTATTAACAAGGGGCACAATTAAGGATATTTAAATAAAAATCTTAAACTCGAACAATAAACATAAAATGAGTACAACACATGTGTATTTTGCCGATATGCCTTTGGCATCTGTAAGCCGACAAGGACGTTCTACTTTAGGCTCTTTAAATGATGACGCAATAATACGTCAATGCAGTGCCAAAGACTGTCGCAGTGTATCACCCAATAGTAGTAATTCGCCAATACCTCGTTATGAACGCAATAGGGGTTTTTTTCGTCAACTGAGTCGACGTTTTGGTTTGAGGTCAAATGATGACCTAATTTTTGTTGGCAGCAATGAGGACGACTATCACAGTTCATCGACCGATTCGTGTTCTTCACATATAAATGCAGCTGGCAAAGAAAAAGATAATCAACTACTCTCTTCGACAGTAGCAGGAGTAACAGAGTATATATCATGTGCTTCTAGTGAAACTAGTAGTACAGTTGACATAGATGAACAAAGGCAGCAGCAAAATCATATAGCTGATGACAATGATGTAGAAAATAATTTGGATAATAATGATGATGATGTAACCAGTGCATATAGTAAAGACCGTAAATCTTTTACACGTTCTAGTTTTTCGCGCCTACAACGTCGTTCTACTTCTTCCATACGACGAGCCTTTGAAGCATTTTCTCTTTCATCACGTTCGCTATCATGCAGTGGTGCCACACCGCCACCCATTTTACCAACGTCATCGGCATCGTCTACTAAGAATGGCACACCCATAAAATCTGCTTTAAAATCTTCCTCTAACCTAGAACTCAATAAAAAAACACAATCTTCAGCACAACATTCCTCTTCTCGTTCTTCAACATCGCATAAATCTTCTTCAGCATCATCAACATCATCATCGACAAAACACAAAACAAAGCCACCACCACAGCGGATACTACGTCAGCCAGTCTCATATACATATCTGAAGGGCATTTCAGGTTTACCAACCCAGAGGGTGCCACGCAGTTCGGTATGTTGTCAGTATGCCAGACATTAAGTTGATAACATCCAGAGGCAAATGAATCAAGGATGTCCAATGAATGCCATAAAAAGTTTAAAGTTCACACACATACAACGTTATTTATATACCAGTACACATATGTACATAACTACATATGTATAAATAAATAGGTCTGGTTAAAAATTTTTTTAGAAATCCGCAAAAAAAATACTTTCAGCAAGTAATGATTAACACGATAGTTGCAAAAGTAAAGTGATTTTCAACCAATAATTAAACTGATATTGTTAAATTTGTTAATCCTAGAAGGTCAACGTCAAAGTTATTCAAAGTCCAAAAACAATTTTAAGTTTAAGGCAAGATCTTACAGAATAATCAAATCAACAAATCTTTATATATTTAGGTCTAGAATACCTACATTGATCTTCCAGGGTTAATATTTTTTCTATCATATTTATATCACCATGATCAGCTTTATCAAAATGTAGGTTTGGAATGCCTTATTTTTGTGCTGAAACTTAAACTTATGAGACACATGATGCAAGAAAACTGTTAAAAAGAATCGATTTTAGAACAATAGCTTTTCTTCTTTTCGCGGTTTAAAAGTAGTTACCCTACGGGAAATTTTAACAAACTGTCACCGAACTGGCCCCTTTATATGAAATAGACTGGTCACTTTTACATGGCGTTGTCATAGGAGGTGGAAATTGACCCCTTGTGACATGTCACAAGACAAATCCCAGGACAGGTGCCTGAAATTGAGAGTTCAGTAACCTGTCCTAGGATTTGTCTTGTGACATGTCACAAGGGGTCAATTTCCACCTCCTATGACAACGCCATGTAAAAGTGACCAGTCTATTTCATATAAAGGGGCCAGTTCGGTGACAGTTTGTTAAAATTTCCCGTAGGGTAGTTGCACAAGCAACCAGATATTTTAAAAATAGAACCGGTTATGCTAGAACTAGATTTGAGAAGTTTAGTTAGAACTACACAGTGTAGCAAATCATTACCAGATATGTGGTTATGTAACTATTTACTTTTCATATTACATTTCTTAGTACTTTTGTATGGCAATGTCGCGCAAAATAATGAGTTATGGTTACCTATGTGCTTACCAGTATTGACAAAAATAATGAGTCTAAAAATAGATTTCAAAAAGATTTACAAATAAATCTAGAACATTACTTTATGTTTGAAAAAATTATACAAATACGTCATTATTGTTAACGCATTATTTTTTATTTTGAAATAATGGAAACAGTAACTAGTTTATATGTATTAAAATAATACAGAAAATAAGTAGGTGTCATTACTGGTAGTCCAAAAAATAATAATATGTCATTACCGTTTCCACACTGGGTAGTTGAAAGTTTTGAAAATATGCTACTTACACTGGAGCCCTTATGACAAAGCCATGTACAAGTGACAGTTCCCCTTTAAAGGGATCGGATTTGTGACAGTTCGCATAAATGCTTCGTAGAGTAACTAACCCAGTAATAAAAAAAAAAACACCAGATTCAAATGTTTTATATTTTTCTTCCATTATGTGGCTTTCATAAGGCCAAGAAAACGAAGTTTGCACATTTTTACAAGAAAGAAATATGTTTTTTTTTTAGTTTAGGTTAATACGAGTGTGAGTAGCTCACTCTCGTGTAAATGTAACTCAAAAAAATATATATATATTACCCGATATTATTATTATGGTTTTCAAATCAAAGTATTCTTTTTATATATATTTATATTGCATTAAAAAATTATTATTTGTAAAACTGTGATATTTAAAACATTACGATAACAAAAATTTAATAAATATATTCATATCGGTAATTTTAACTATAATTGGACCATATTTAAATTACATATTACTCTTATTTTAATTATAATAATTTTTAGATTTGAAAACTGTGAAAATAATAAACTTGATTTTAAATTAGTTTTATATAAATAAAAAATAATTATAAACAACAAAATTTATATAAATAAAATTTTGCACTTTGCTTACAACAATATATTAAATATAAGCTTAATTTTTTGTATAAGCAAATAACGAATAAATAATATGTCTTTAAAAATTATTAACAGTCCTTATTATATAAAACAAGATTTATTAAAAAAAAAAAAAAAAAGACTGTTAAATTGAAACAAAGCAAGAAAAAGTATAAGGATCAGTATTCTAGTCAGCACGTAGTCGTAATTTTTACTAAAATTTTATTTAAGTAGGATATTTTGTTTGAAAATTTCTTATTTAAGCTGACTGACTGCTGTTATAGTATTTATTAGGTATTATTACAAATTTTCTTATTTAATTAAAATTTTAGTATCACACCTACTTGGTGCTGACTATAATATAGGCAATAAATATTTTTAAATTGAAATTATATTTTTATCTAATCTTCTTTAGTATGTTTATAATTGAATATTTTTGTTTTAATTAGGCTGCCTATTTGTGAAAATCTGTATTAAGACTTTAAATTTTATTAAAAATTTAAATTTTTCATTAAGAATAAAAATTGTCTGAATTAATATCACCACACAGAGAGGAATTTTCTGGATGATTTTTAATAAAATTTTTCAGTAAACTAATGAAGTTTTCTTCACAAAATAAATGAAAATATTATTAAAATTGATGAAAAAGCTTCATATATTTAATGTATTGAATGAAAAGTTCCAATCAACGAGTTCCAGCAAAACATTGATTTTATGCAAAAGTTCTTAATATCATTCAGATAATTCTCTCAGTGTAGGGCGACAAGAAATATGCTCTAAAAATAAAAACATACTCCTAAACTTAAAAAGAATATGTTATCAGAAATACATTTTTCTATTAAAATCCTTATAAATGGAGTATGAAGTCTGCCAATCTGATGGCCTGGGTTCAAATTACGGCAGGAATAAAAAAAAATATATATATATATATATATGAACTTTCTTTAATTTTATTTTAGAAAATCTATTTTCAGACCACCTATTTATTGGTTTTGCCAATGTTTGGCCAATGTTGAAAATTTTGTTTTTCCAGTAACTTACCGTCGCTTTTTACAAAGCCGGTCCTTTTGTCTAATGATGTTATCATCAGGGGTCTTGATGTTATCATCAGGGGTCCTGATGAATGGCAACACCGGTTTTTAATGCAACAGATGGCGCTGACTGCTGTTTTGTTTTTCTGGCAATACTGTTTCATTTTATTTGGGGAGCAGTGTTGCACAAAAACTTTTAGCTTATACCCATTTGAAATGTTTAAATCCCCAATGTTATACCCAATTCATTTCAATTTAAACAAAAAATCAAAAAAAGGAGCTAAGTTAGCATCGCTCTTAAGTTCAGAAAATTATTAAGAAATATGTGAGCAAATTAAATGAAATTGAATATCTTACGAAGAAATATTGACGTTTTCACTCGAACTTTAAAGGCCTCAAATCTTTGTTAAAATTGTGAAACTAAAAAAATGTTATTATACGAAAGACAAATCACAATTAAGTCACCTTTTCAAAATAAAAGTCGTATATTAAATTTTCGAGAGAAAAAATCCTATACAATTTTCACACGAAGTTTATTATGGTGGAAAGTCTTTTTTTCTAAAATTTGTAAATCTAGTAAGGTGTAAGTTCTAGTGCTCGTAAACTCTTTTGAACATTAAGTTTGCATAAATCGAGTTTATACGATTCAGAAGGTACATAAGACGTTATATGAAAACCCCCTGGTACTTTTTGAGCCTACACAAAATTTATTTTTTCTGAGTACTTTGCATGTAACAATTTCAGTATTTGGAAAATATAAAATTTTTTGATTAACTATTGAGCTTGGTTGCTTTTCGTTATTTCAAGATTTATAAATATTTGGAAAACATTTCTTCAATAAATCAAATATTTTGTGAAAATTTTGAAATTCTTTAACAGACCTAATTTAATCGACTTTAATTTGAAATAATATACCCAGAAAACAGATTCGGTGCTGACAACCCCATTTGTTGCCAATCGAATGGTTCAGTTGCATCAAATGAATTTTTCGGTTGTGGCTACCGAATTATTCTTGATACAACTGAAATTCTGTTGCCATAGTCAAATTAGTCCTGTCTGAATTGGTTTTCTGATGCCACAACTGAAAAATTCGGCTACCACAACCGAACCATGCGATTGGCTACAAATGCGGTTATCAGAACTGAATCTGTTTTCTGGCTGTACGCATATAATTTATAAGAAAATTCTTCTTATCTTGGGCCTAAAACTAAATCTTTTAAAATTTACAAAATTTTTTAATCTGTCCCCAAAACAAAGTCGAAATCCCTAATTTGGGTCCAAATCCCCTTACCTAACAACTCTGTAAAAGCTCATTTGACATAAAAAATCCTCCCTTGACAAAATTTCCCACATACTAGCGACATCTACAGTTTGTTTAAAAAATTACCCATGTTACATCTCTATATTATATGTCTCTGGTTATCATTTTGGGAATGGGAAACACTTTTTGCCAGTAGTTGTACCATTTGTTGAAATACCTTGCCATCACTTTGCCGTTTGTAGTTTTCCGAATTTACCTCACTTTGGGTCAAATTCCAGATTAGGGCACACCTACTGCACTTCGGGTTTTTTTATAGGAGCCCAAATATGCAAAGGGTGGACACTAGACCATACCACCTTACAGGCAAAAAAAAAAGTGCGCGGTACACCTTCAAATATAAAGTATTTTTGCAAGGCAATTCCAAAAAAAAAAAAATTTTTTCCCTAAAAATTAAAAAAAAATTTTAAAAAAAATATTAAAATGTTCCACAAAAATGTTCCTCGTAGTGTTTTGCATAAGTTCGCTGAACACATACTGTACCTAAAATGGAAGATTCCCATGGTTTCTCCCTAAAATCTAGGTTTGTGGGAAATTTGAGCACCAATTCTGAATAAGTACGAAATTAACCCTGAAACACATTTTAAGTTTTTACTTATTACTGGCACTTAAGTTAAATTTTCAATGCTGATGTCTTCAAAGACTTATAGTAGAATTTCATGACAAATATTTTTGCGGAACATTTTAACCCTCTAACTGTTCAACTTACCGGTCGTTTTTGTCTGTTTTAAAAAGGGGCCAAAAAAACTACCTTTAATTGAAGAGTTAGAAGGTTAAAATGTTCAACAAAAATATTCCTCGTAGTATTTTACATAAGTTCGCTGAACATACCCTATGCCTAGAATGGAGGATTCACATGGTGTCCTATTTAAATCCTATTTAATTTTTTTTTTTTTGTTTTAGAAAAATCATTTTAAGCGTTTAAAACCCATTTTTTGTGAAAGGCATTTTTTTTTTTTGTATTAATCAATCGATTTTACCCAAATTTGAGACACAAATGTCTTGACCTTATATCAATTCACGTGCTAAATTTCATCGCATCGGATAATTTTTGCAGGTTTTATAAAGATTTTAAGATAAAGGATATACGGCAGGACTAAGAGTCCTTGCTTCGATTTTGATAAAAATTGACACAAGCGTTTCCAGTTTTATGTGCATCTCAATGGATACTTTTTGTAATTTTACGTCCATTTATGTAGCTAATATAATATTTTTAAATTTCAGGACCTATGGGAGGTGGGCGTGTCCTTGGCTCGATATTTCCAAAAATTAAAATTTTTCTTTACTAAGGGGTTCTATGTCAGTGTACCAAATTTCAAAACTCTCTCTCTACTCCTTCTATTTTTGTCCATCGTTATATGGGGACGAAGCACTGTGCGACGCCCTTTCCGATTCAATTTATAGAATTCTGGAGAATGCCTCGATAGTGAAGTTGTCATTGCTGGTGATATTAATATCCACAATTCTACCTGACTGCCAAGTATGAATTGAGAATATTTTCACCTATCGGTAATTCGGATCAGTGTAGCATTTTTGTATCTCTTTCGTTCTTAGAACTTTGCGGCGTTAAAACATAGGTTAGGAAACGGTTCAGTTTTTTAGCACATTGGCCCGAGCTCAATGAACTTTTCCGGCATTTTAACTGAAAACCATGTTTCCCCAACGAAAATTTTGACGCTGCTGCGATAATGGTTGAAAATGTCCCAACAAACAATTCGTTCCGTTTACGCACCGTTTTCGGTCCGTCATAAACGGAATCCAACTCCGTATACGTACCGTTTTCTGGATCCGTATACGGACCAGAAAACGGAACATAAGGAACATCGAAACTAATTCGAATCCGTTGAAAATCCGTCAATGACGGACCGTTTACGGACCGGTATGTCGTGTTAAAAACGGACAAGTCCGTTTAAAGTCCGTCAATGACGGACCGTTTACGGACCGTTATGTCATGTAAAAAACGGACTAGTCCGCTGAAAGTCCGTTAATGCCGGACCGTTATGTCGTGCAATAACGGAGTATTTCCTTGTCCGTATCCTACCGATTTTTTCAACAAAAATAGACCATATGTTTATTATTTTCAATACAAAGTACTTTTTTTTCTTTTTTATAAATTCAATACAATATTTAGCACATCCAGCTCGGTTTACCTATCTATCCAGCGCTTAGGGACCCGGAGTAAAATCCAACATCTATATGGAAAAGAGACAATAAATTAGTTATGGTTTAATTGACTGTGTACACGATGCAAATTCTCACATGTTATACACAAAACATTGTGAAACATTAAGTTTCATAAATCTTATCTTGTTACTTGATAGAAAGAATTCCCTCTATTGCATATTCTCCATATATTCCCATTATAATAATATTTTCACCGACTTTACAAAAATATAATTTTTTATTTTGTAAACAAACTGCAACCGATGAAATCCGTATTTAAAGGTACGGAAACGGATACACCAATACGGAGTTAAAACGTATTGTGTTCGAAAATCCATTTATACGGTCCGTTAATGTTCCGTATACGTACAAGCATTGACGGATACGTACATTACAGACAGTTAACGTGTCGTAAAAGCCGGATTCATGAATCCGTACGTGCCGGAGAGTCCGTAAAAATGTTTCTTGGGGTTATATTGATTGAAATGAAATTCTTCATACCAAAAACAAAAAATGTTTTGGCTAAACCGAAGGATAAACGTTGATATAACCAGATATACAAGAACGCAGTCAGATCCAGAGAGGAAGCATTCAGAATTTGGCGTAATAAGAAATGTTAAATCCGAACTGCTACCCAAACTCTTACACTCATAGAAATATTCCGGTCAAAATAGCAAAAAAATCTACTAAAAATTAGTTAACTATTAATTTGCAGAAAAAACTGTTGAAATTAACAAATGTTGTTGCTAAATACTAGTAAAATCAGAACAGCGAAAATAAAACTGTTAAATTTGCAGAATTTTAGTTATATTTGAGTTGACTTTTATTTAATTGAAAATGACAAGTTAAACTGTAAAATCTGCATAAAATTTTATTAAATATTGGTGGACTAAATTAGCAAAAAAAAAAAACTGTTATAAGTATCTACAAATTTTTTTGTTATTTTTAAGTTAAATTAGGTTCAATGCAAATAGCAGTCTATCCTGCTAAAATAAGCAGAAAAGATTAAAATAGATCGAAAAAAACCTTGAAAATTTTAATTTTTTTGTGAATTTTTAGTCTACTATTTAGCAACATTTTCTGCAAATTTTACAGTGTAATTTGTCATTTTCAATTAACTAAATGTTAACGCAAATATAAATAAAATTCTGTATATTTAGTAGTATTATATTTTGCTGTTCCTATCTTACTAATGTATAACAAAAATAATCTGCTAATTTCTGCAGTTTTCTCTGCAAGGTAATTTTTAACTATTTTTCCAGTAGTTTTAACAAAATTGTTTATGCATTTTTTCTATAAATGTAACATGAAAATATGCAAAAATATGTTATTAATCGCTAAATATTCAAAAATATGTTCTAACAAATCGATGCCAGAATTCGTCAATTGTTAATTTTTCAATAATAAAATCATGAAACAGCATATTTCTGGTTGCCCTGGTTATCACTTTTTTATCATTGGCTCCTAAGAGTCTCAATACAGATTATTTAGAATTGATTTATTTTTGTTTAATTACTTAACAAATGACTTATGAGAAAATAACTTCCTTAAATAAATAAATGCCAAAACATAATATACAATATAATTTTTACTTTACAAATAAAACTTAAATTTAATCAAATATTAACAATACTCTCAATATTAAAAGTTATACAACAACCATATATTTATTAAAGCTCTTAATATGAATTCAAATCAATTTATAATTAGCAAATACTAATATTATATTCGGCCCTGTCGAATTCTTTATTCCCTACACCTTTGCTTAACTCATTTAAAGAAATATATATGTATGTAAACAGGTTAATCCACAAATATTGAAAAATGCGACGATCTGAAACCAGCAATTATTTAACCAAATTTCAAAAATTTAATTTTTTTGGTTTTTAAGATAAATGTACATATGTATGTATATAAGGTGAGATATGGTGTAGGGTTTAATAATATATAAATATAGCTGCGTTTATATATATTTTTGCCATTTTATATCGATAATTGAATAAACAAAAAATTAAAAATAGTATTCTAACACACCTAATTCATAATACCAAAGAAAAATAATAATTATACACAACCAAATAAATTACACTAACAAAGGAGGTCCTCCGACGCGGACACGCAGATCTCAATGAACTTTCGATATGTTGTAGAGTAGAAAATAAGAGACACTTACGGCACTTACCAAGGCCCAATCCGACGCTTAAAAGTTGAAAAGTGGAGTCAAAAATTAACCCATTTGTATGAGAACGTGTCTGAAATTTACTAAATTCATATTTATTAGTACAAACCATTAAAGCACTCGAGAAAACTAAAATTTTGATACCCATATTGCTTATGTCGCGGTCCCAGGGTTGGCACTTATGTGAAATATTTGAAATATAGGTACCCAAGTAAGAATGGGATCGTATATGAACATATATGGTCATATATGGATTCGTATATATGATCATATATGGATTAGTATATGATCATATATTTCCATATATGCAACAATATATGATCATATATGGTATATGGCTCAAACTTCGGATCCGAACATATATGAGATCATATATGGTCATATGTTATTCCATATATGGTCATATATTGTTCCATATATGGTCATATATGATCACATATGTTCATACACGAACCCATTTTTACTTGGATAGAACAAAAAGCTCTTCAGGTTAAAAAGGACGAAAGCCGAATGATTACGAATATCAAAAATTAAATAAGCATTATTTACTATACATGATTTTTTAATTAAATAAGCAGTTTTATACACGATTTTTAACTCAAACTGACTAAAATTCCTTAACAAAATGCTAATTTTATTGTTATATTTTATGTAATAGTGAATGTGTTTTTCTAAAACGGTTTACTGAACATCCAACTTGTCTATTGTTGCTTTAAAATATAACGAAATAAACTGAAAAATCTAAAAGTGGGACCATTTTGGCACCTTATTTTTTCTACTCTAAATACCAAATATCCAAAGTCCATTAAGATCTCCGGATCTGCGTTGGGAGACCTCCATTGTAAGCAATATGCATTATTAAAAAGCATCAAATATTATATAATATATTATATGAATTAAAAAAATATTACAAGTATTTATTAATTATAACTACAAACTTTCAAACAAATACAAGCATTTATTATACAAACTTACTTGCAAGTCATACGCCTATCAACAAATGCAATTCAAATTATGGAAAAATAATAATAAAAAAAATAGTTATTTAAAAAATATAAATATCGAGTTTTTATTTAAAGAAAAGAATTCAGTTTACTAAGAAGGAGTACACAGAGGGGATTTATACTGAAAATTGAAAATAATTTATGACTCACGTGATTCGTTTTGCCAGCGATGCAAATAGGGAAGAGATTCTTTTGAAGCTGTGTTTAATTACTTCTAAAAAAGCTTTTACTACTAAAAAGATACTTTTGAAGCAATAAAAGAAGTGGTGTGTAAAGTGTGACTTCCAAATCCTGGGATGTCATATATAATTAGATATTAGCCTACAAATTGAATTACAATTAAATGTAGAGATACAACCTTGCGGTTTGTTCGGCTTTTATTTTTTTATATAGAGTTTTGAGAATTAAAAACGCACTGCGGGTCAATGGTGTCAGACCTTTTTGGTCAAAAATCGTCAAAAATGTAAAAATAAATCGTCAAAATCGTCAACAATTTTATGAATAATCGTCAAGAAAACGTCATCAGTTAAATATCACAAAAAAACTAGTTTAATAGATTTTTTTTATTCGAAATTCATATTACAGCTCTTTAAGATTTTATAAATTCGAGTTATATAATAACTGGACGTTATTTTTCGCTTCATCTGTAAAAAGGTGGTATTTATGCTACGATTAATTACAGATAAATTATATAGACTTTAAGTTCATGATTTCGAACTCTGTTCTTAAAACTTTCAGTCACGTCATAATTGTTCTATAATTTAGACATAAGCCAAAGAGAGTGTAAAGTTTAAATCCCTGCAAAAAAATCATTTTAAAAATCTGTGTAATACCGCATTTATTACTGAGCAAAAACTATCTGGTTTTTGTCTCTTGTAGTTTTTAACTTGTCAAAACGCATACAAAAAACAAGCAAAAACTAGTTTTCTACAAAAACTAGGTGGTTTTTGCTCAAGCATAACTGTAGTATTAATTAAAAATTAACCTAGTTCAACTTTAGTTTGTTAATTGTTTTCAACCACGAACATGTTTTCCACTCAGACCCGACAAGTATTGCGAATTCCAAAAATACGATTCGAAAAGATCAATTTGCGGTTTTTTAAACGTCAGTTTAAAGGTCAGAAATTTTCCTAAATCGTCGAAACATATGGAGTTTTTATTCAAAAATCGTCAATCGCCATTTGTAAAATTTTGACTAAACAAATCGTCAAAATGACGTAAAATCGTCACATCTAACACCACTGCTGCGGGTTCTCTCTGACTTAAAACTTAATTTAATTTCTATGCGTTTTCTCTCATACTCGCACATTTTCATTCTCACACT
Organism: Leucophora obtusa; assembly: GCA_949987735.1. Lineage (NCBI taxonomy): Eukaryota > Metazoa > Arthropoda > Insecta > Diptera > Anthomyiidae > Leucophora > Leucophora obtusa. The sequence goes on along the minus strand of OX465296.1, from coordinate 209,306,867 downwards.
CTCTACAATGTTGCCATAATTTCAAAAAATAATCCCGATATTTGATAATATTCAGAGATGGAAAAGTTGAAACGATTGTACTTTTATTTTGAAAAATCATTGTTTTTCATGTTTATTACTAGTTTCGAACTCATTTAGCCTATCATTTTAATTTAATGATCTTTGCCAAAGTTAAAATGAAAAAAAATCTAAAAAATTAAAAATTTTTCTATACTGAAACAAAAACCTCATTTCCCATCGCTGGTGCTCTCCACATATACACACACATACATGTAAAGCAAATGTGAATGTGTGTATAAAAACAACCCTCACCGCAGCCGCAGTCATTTAATTTGTTTTTTCTCACCGCAGCGAAATCCGCAGCCGTAGCCGCAGTCGCAAGGTTGTATCTCTACTCTAAGGGGGGTATCGACCACAGAAAAAATTTTGTTTTAAATTTTTTTTATATTTTATTTGGGTAGATCATACTCTTATGCTCCGAAAATTTCTATAAAAAATTCGGAGAAATAAAATTTTGTAAAATAGTAGTATGTTTTAGTCTAAAAGAAATATTCTATGCATTAAATTTGTATAAAACATTTTTTGGTTGTATTTTTATATCATTGTTTTTATTAGAGATCTTATATCGCATAATACGTCAGACCAAAAAGATAAAACCTACATGCAAATATGCAAGAATTGCACGCAGTCTTTAAAGAAAAGCCAATGACGATTCCTCGATGGTTATGTCATATGGGGCAGGTACTGATGGCTTTATATAAGCTGTAAAAGTAATCAATGTGTATAAAAAATAAGAAACAAAAACAAAATAAATTAGACCGAAATGAAATGAATACTAATTTTATTACCATCGTTTTTAAATTTGTTAGGATTAATATCTCGAATACCCTTTAGCCGATTTGTCCCAAATTTGGTGGACATGTAGAAAACTAGAAGATCTAAATTTTATTCGTACACTCACAATATATTTTCCATAACCGATTGAGGTTTATTTAAAAAAGTAACAGGTAAAGTTTGTTTTCAATTGAAGAATCAATTAAAATAAATGAACACACATTGTTTAACTTTTTGTACAAGTCAATAAAAAACAAACTACAAAAAAATACGTATCGTCTGTAGGAGTTGATATTTTCAGTCAAATGTTCTATTTTTAGTTTTCTATTTTTAGAAAAAATAATTTAAGTAATTTCGTTGTTTTCTGTTTTAAAACAAAAAATTCAAATATTTTCCGTTTAAAAAATTGAAATACAGTATAACTCGCTTAATATGAACTCGGATAAGACGAATTCTCGGTTAATACAAACTAATTTAGAAGTCCCGAAGTTTTGGAAACAATTTCAATATAAAAAAACATCGGTTAATATGAACCCGTTTAAGACGAACACTCGGTTTTGTTTTCTGACAAATTTTAAACCGAACACACAGAGATTTTTTCTTAAATATATTGCAAACAATATATTTATGAAACCAAATGAAAAAATTGTAAAATTTTTAAAGTTGTTTCAAGGAAATTGAAATATTTTTTTTAAATATTTAAACAATGTTTGAAAATAAATAGCAAAATGGTTTGAATATATTGAAAAGTCAGTAGTTCTTTTTTTAATTGTGTTTTCAATCAATTTAATATGGATTTTAGGTTGTTTTTAACGATAAAATATTGTGAGTGTACCCGTTATCTCTTTTTAGGTTACTTTTAAGCTAGAGGTAATAAGCGCTTTGTAAAGAGTTACCCCAATAGTCATACTCTTGTTAAAAAAATGTTTTGTAATAGAAAAGTAATATGCTACCTACCTTAATTTCTTCCTACAAAACTCATTACCGGATAATACTTAGAATGTTTCACTCGGATACTCGTATAAAATATTTGTTTATATTATTACATATTATAGTTTCAATAAAGTGAATTCACAAAACAATATCTAACAAAAGAAAAAATCTAATTATATCTTAAATTAAAAAATATTATCTTTCAAGATATAAGTGTCCTTGAATTTATCAAGAGTATTTTAAAACTTTGTTCAATAAAAATGTACATCTCTTTTAATACAATATAAAATGTAAATATAATATAAATTATTTTAGATATGGTTATGATGACAGTTACTGTGGAAATTTGTCATTTTTTTATTTCTTAATGAGTTATATGTATGTTTAATTTCCTTTTTGCAAAGTGCTTTCAAATAAAAGATTTACAAAATCTGTGGAATTTTGACAAAAGCACTTAAGTCGACTTAAGAAAATTTTCAAAGATTTGTGTAGCCTCACATTGTGATGCTCACATTTCAATACCTTATAATAGACTCAAAGATATGAAACCTCTTTAAATCGTTGTATTTTAAAATTTTATTAATCTGTGGCTGAAAAAATATCTTATTTCATTTGTAATATTAGCCGTTTTTACTTCAGAGATTTTTTTCCATGCAAAAAACTAAATTTTTAATAGGAAATAATCCGTTTTAAGGCAAGCATTTCTATAAAACATTAAATGTGTTTTTTAGCTCACCTGAAAAATTTAAGTTTTTGAAATAAGTGGTTTTGCCAAAAGTCCACAGATATGTATTGTGCCGTCATATTGATAATAATAATAATAACATAAACGGAAATGTGTCCTACTTTCACAAATACACTTAAATATACACATCATTTCAATTCCCAATACAATTCATTTCATTGTCAATATGGCTATAATGTAATGTCAGCATCATCATCTTTATCCTTTTCAATTTTGTATAATTATTTTGTTATAATGATGAAAGTTTTACATTCTTTTTATACATTTATTAACCAACATCTGACAAGTTTTGTTTGTGATTTTCAAAAGTCTAATTGATACTTTTGTCATGTAAATATGAAAGTATTTTGACATTATAAAATTTCATAATAAATTTTTCAATATAAAGAAAATATGTACTCTATCATAGTGCTTTACATGAGAGAACGTTTAATAATGAAGATTTTTTTTATTTTATTCGTCCTCATAGTTAATCATATTGTTTTTATAAACAAACATTTAAAACCATAATATACTATATTGGCTGAAGAGTTCAATTTTGGAAAAAAAAACCTTTAAATTTTGAAAAAAAGACACTAACGAGGAAGCTATACCGATGGGTTCCTACCGATTTTAATGAAATTCGGATATGTGACAGAGCTCTTTGGTAAAAGTCGCCTTAAATTTAAATCCCAGCAAACCCTTCTATTGACATACACAGTAGAACACGAAAAAAATTACGGTATTCTGACAATGGATTCTGGTAGAGCAGACCAAAAAAATATAAGTGTGTCGGCGTTTTTAAAGATCACATCGCAATTTTATTTTAGGGGGGTTAAAGTTCCCCCCCCCCCTTTGGCCTGTTCGTGATGCATATCGGTATATGAAACTATGTGTTCTTTACATCTGAGGTGTAGGGTATGTTCAGCAACTTTGTGGAAAATATTAAGGCAAATATTTTTGTGGAACTTATTTACCCTCTAACTCTCCCACATAACGGTAATTTTTGGCTCTATTCTAACAAATCGTAAAAAACACCCATAAAAATGGGGAGGGCGGGGATGAAATGTTTTACAAAAGTGTTGACCATAAAATTTTACTACATATGCCAGAAGATGCCAAAGCCCAAAACTGAACTCAAACAGCAAAAATCAGTCCAATTCAAGATTTCCCATTTAGGATTAATTTAGTTATTGTTCACATCTGTAGGTTATCCCATCTCTGACAAGAAAGTTTGACTCTCAACTACCGAATACTTTTGTATATATGTCACTATGACTTCAGTTTTGTTGCTAATGTTCTTCTTTTAATATATTTTTGCCACTCAAAATTGCCATAAGGGAATTTAATCTTTTTCGTTTTTAAATTGTCCCACAAGAGAATTTGTAAGAATAAAAATGCCTAAATTTTTGGAAAAACTTGACTGCTTTTTTTGTGACTGCCTTAAGGAATACAAGTTTTAATTTTTCAATAGTAAAGTGAAGGATATATATGTGTATATAAAATTTATTTTGAACTGGAAGTTTTTCCAAATGAGCCATGGATGCCAAAACATATTTGCCGAAATTGCTACAACGGCTTTATGCTGTGGTTTAAAGGTAATACATGGAAAATTAGTAAAAAAACACGTGTCAGGTTTGCATCACATAACTTTCTACATACATTTTTACCTTTCAATGTGTTTTTTACAAAATGGTAATAAAAAAAAGAAACTACAACCCCTTTACAAAAATGCATTGAAATAAAGTATACGTACCATAACCTAATAGTGTATTTAGACTGGGCAAAAACTAGTAGGTTTTGGCAATTTTTAGTTTTTGAGCCGAAAACTACAAAATTAATTTAGCTTTTCCATATAATTTTCATACAAACTAAAAACCAAATTCTACCTGGTTTTTATCAAAAACCAAGTAAAAATATCTGAAATCTGCATTTTTGATACACCCGGTATCATTTTCGGTGCACCCTGTTACAACGAATATAGAAGTAAAGCAAGTGTCAAAAAAATATTTTTTAGTTTTTTAAGAATATTTCTATTTTAGTTTGAAATTGTGTGTTGTTATTAATTTTTAAACGTATTAAAAATTTTTTTGCATTAATTTAATAATAAAAAATGGAAGAAAAATATGTAATAGAAAAGTGATGTAACAAAGAAAAACTAAATAACAAGTGTAAATGACTTGGTTTTTGTAATTTAGTTTTGTACAAAAACCAGCTGGTTTTTGCTTAGTCTAAATTCAGTATAAACATGAAAAAAAAATGTCGAATATTAAATTTTGACCTGAGATGTCTATATGAGTGTATTAGTTTGACTTGATGGAATACATTATATAAATATTTAATACATCGTTTACTAGATATATAATTCTTCTTTATAAATACACAAAAAAAAAATATTAAAAAATATTTAAAATATTAAACACCCAGGTAAAAACCAAAAAAAAAAATTACAATCCAATTTATTTCAAAATATCACATAGAACTTTGACTTTTTATGTAAAAATCCAAATAGTATAAAAATCTTTAATATTTATATAAAAAAAAACTTCCAAAACCCATATCATTATATCCTTTTTCAATGGAGTGCAGAATTTCACATGTTTTAACATTAATTTTATCGCAAAATTTTCACATGTTTTAGTTTGCAGCTTTTCCAAATATACTCGTATATTCAGAATAGAATATTTTTCTTATGTGATATTTATTTTGTTTTTGTTATTGAGTGATTTTGGTTAGTTTTATACTAAATTGAGGTCACTTGTTTTTATAGCAAGAAAAAATTGTTTTTTTTTTCATTAAAACTGCCTTAAGCATAATATACACATTTTTTCAGTGTACATAGGTACAATGGGTTGAGTAAAACAATTATTTTAAAAGCAGGATAATGGAAAACAAGCAAATGTAATTGTCGAAAATCAAAGTTGCTTAATTTTTAAATTTCAAATAATTTTCAAAATTCTAATATAACTTTTTCATATTTTTTTGATAAATAATGTTGGCAAATATTGCTTTCCAATAATATATAACAACATGATATGCTATACACTATAATTAATTTTTGTTTAAATTTACCCAACTTGTAGTAGAAAACTGGACTTCTACTATAAATATGGTAAATTTACTCTCAGTACATAGATGCAAAAAAATACACAAATTATTCCTAAGTTAACTACACACAAAATATGTAATTTTACATTTAAAATGAGTAAAATAATTTTTAAAAATATGTAAATTTACCATTTTTGTGCGTAAATTTATCAAATGAAATGCGTATTTCCGCCAAAAATAAAAGAATGAAATTATTTTGAAAATGTTTTATTAACTATAAATGTTATAGTATTATTAAGGCATCAATTAGCCTCAAAATCTGAGTAGATTTCTCTCTTGACACACATTAGATTCTGAGCACTTTTCCCGTTGAAAAATTCCCATATTCTGTGTACTTTTTCCTGTAGGAAAAAAGTCTTAGATTCCATGCATTCTTTCCTAAAAAAATATCTTATTGTGAGACCTTTTTCCTAAAATGTACACACAGCATATTTAATTATAAACATATAATGTTTATAATTACATTATGTGTTTATTATTGTATATGAGAGTATGTACAAAATAATTTTGCGCATTTTGTGTTTATATTTCCTCATTTACTCATTTTATAGTAATGAATTTACAAGCAGTTTTATAAGTGTACTTAAAAAGGACTATGTAATTCATTAAAATTATAAATTGAAATTTGTTCTGGGAAAAAATTGTATAGTTATGAACATCAAAGTTCCAAGTACTTGTGATTTCCTTCAAACTTTTTTATAAAAAAAGCCCTCTGTGTCTACTGATTAATTAATTTTTAATACCAAATTTATCAGAACATCATAAACATTGTCAGTAAATTTCTATTTGATATTTGTCGTAACATAACTATCTAAGCCACAGAGTTTGCTAAATTTTTGTTACGTCCAAAATGTCATTCCACTGAACGTTATACAGCAGTATTTTGGTGGTAATGTCAGTATAAAGTAGTATTTTTGTGGTAATATCAAATGCGCTTATTTAGTACATACACCCAAAGAAGTTTGTCGGTAAAATATACTAATAATGACAGTTAAACAAATGCAAATGCAGTTAAAAGGACGGCAAACGTATTTACCTTTAAAACAACTAAAACTACTGTTATTTTTAACTGTTGAAAAGTAACTAATAAATGCATTAAATATAACTAACAATATCGTTAGAATGTCTGAGAAATTGCTACTAAAAAAATTTTAAAAAAACTAACAAAATTGGTAAAAACAAACAGTTTTTACAGTTAATTTTTTTAATATTATAAAAATATATTTGAATATAAAAAAAAACAATTTCTTACTTTTGATTACAAAATTACTCAACCACTTTAAATTTGAAGTAAAAATTCCAAAGATTTCTCCAGTTATTAGCTTTTTATGTATTACAGACTAAATCATTCTCATAATAGTTATTTATTCATTCATATTCACAGAAAAACAACTGTAATTACAGTTAAATATAACATCTACTGATGACTACCAGAGATCAGCAATGAGTAATAAAAAAGTGACTAGAGTTGAATCATGATTCATGATTTATTGTACTTATACGGATTTATACGTATTGAAATGTTGTCGAACCTCATACTTCCTCTTAAGTTTAATGTACTCCTCATACTCATACCTAACAACATTTATGACGTTGCTGATATTAATTAAATTTTCTACAGTACGTCAATCCTTTTACTACTACTAAATTGTATTATTTTTTATCATTTTCATATAAAACAAATTGTCGCCATATAGATTATTTTGGTCACTGAACGGCTTTACACCCAGAATTAGGAAACTTTTAAATATTATACAAAAAATATTAAAATTTATATAAATAACTTTTCATAAAATTGTATTTAATCTTTACAGGAAGAAGAAGAATATATTTTTTATTAAAAATTTAAAAGATACAAGGGAATCACCAGACTGCTGCAGTTTCGTTAGTTGCTGTGACATTTTGTACCCCCAATACTGGTAAATAGTAAATATGGATGGACAGCGATGGATAGCTTATGAATCAAGCTTAATTTAACAGATTTTTTATTGATTTACACTTTATCAAATTTTATAAATCGTATTAATAAACTTGGCTCTACAAAGCTTAAAAATTTGTAGTTTAATTACACTAAGGACCGATTACTGAATGTCTAGTTGAAACTTAGCCGACAGTTAAACAAAGATAACAACAAATCGCTGCCTCAAAATAAGGATGTCATAAGTGAAAACTTTAGGTTTTGAGATTTTTATATATTCATAATAAACTTCGCACGCTCTTTCTAATGGCATTATCAGTTTCTTCCCAAACCTTATAACTTCCTAGATATTCAGCATGCATTTTGTCGTGCGTCACAATATTTTATCGTCCTCAGCATGTATTTTATTGTATGTGCACTAAAAATGGACTTACGACATTTTTTTATGCAAAATGATGATTTTTCTTATTTAAAATAAAATTGCTGTATGTCAATTGTAGTCTCGAATGCACTCATTTATACTAACAAGGAAAGACTCCCAACGCGGACCGGCAGATCTTAATGAGCTTCGGATATAATGTAGAGAAGAAAAATTTAAAGGACAAGTATTTTTTTAGCTGCCCAAATTCATATTCAAGGGTTAAAAAATGGGGTCAAAAAAGGCGCAATTTTCGGTTATATCGTTTTATTTCATATTTCTTCCAAAGTAACTTTAGGAAAATTTGGTGTCGAACGAGAGAGGCCTTTATCGGTTTATAAAACATGCTCAAGCATTCTTATTTGTTTATACCATAACACAAAACATCAAAATAGAAACTGTCTTCACTATAGCTGAAACTTTGCATTTACAATTTTAAAGGAACTCACATATGGAATGAGTGTTTTGCCGGAAGAGGCGAAAATGACATATTTAGCAAGCGCTCATATGAAAATTTTAATCTATATAGAGAACGATCAGCCCAAACTAAAGGAAATAACTTTGTGGATTGATTCTTGCGTTCCGCAAAATTAAAATAAGTAATTGCCACAGTTTTGCTGCACTTCATACACCAAAGCCGGTACTAGGACGTTCACAGATTCAGGAAGTGATGGTAAAGATGAATTGATTTATAAACTGTTAAAAAAAAATTTGCGACGCATAATGGGGGAGATACACGATAACTTCTTCCAAAAAAAATTATCAATATTAAAACCCAAAAAACTTGATGTCAACAAAGTAAAAGAATTAAAAAGCATGATGTGATATTTTGGCACAGAGAGTGATCGGAATTTTTATGAAGAATTATTCAAAAATGTATAGATAATATTATTCTAATACATTAGACTGTCCCTTAAAATAGCGATTTGTCGATTTTCGTTCATTACACCCCCAAGTTTTGTTGGAAATGGTCGCAAATGGAAGAAATCGATTTTTTTTTTTGGAAAACGTTAACCAGTGCCGAAAGTTGGACGAAAATGGCCCTTTTTGTAAAAAAATTGTGTTACTATTAAAAATTCCCAAAATTCGATATTTCGAAAAAAAATTATTTTTTATTCCTTTTATTCATTTAATATAGTCAAAATGATTCAGACATGCAATATTGACTTCATCGGATATCATTAACCCACTTTAGCCTGGAATCCGAAATGACCCACGAATTTGATAAAAATGCAAAAATATGTTTTTTAAATTAATTTTAAATATTTTTTAAAATGCCTAATTTGAAGATGTCGATTGTTATTTGTACCACATAATAGTTGATATTAAAGAAAGAAATAAATTGGAAAAAGGATAATTCGAGTTTGTGTTTGGAGCGACTGCTTTCCAGGACATTTTACAAAAATTGCTCATTTTGTCAAAAATTTAAAAAATTTGAATGTTTTCATCAAATTTTACACGGTTTTCGGAAAAACAGCACTTAAATTTTTTTAGAATATAATTATCTTTTCATTTCTTTAAAAAAAATTTAACCCTTAGTGGCCTGGGGTCAGAAAATACCCACGGAACTTAATATTAATTATGACTACGAGATTTTAAAGCCATTAAATTTATAAAAAAAAATCTCAACTGGATAAAAATAATTATTTTGAAAAATCATCTTAATTTTTGCATTAAAAATACAAAAATTGTTTTTTCGGACTTTCTATATTTTCATATATTTAGTTAGAATATTCTTCTACCTCAAGTACAAATTCTAAATAATATTGTCATATTAGATTTTATTTGTTGTTTCAAAAAGGGTTGATCATTTTCATGATAGACAATACAATTGTTTCGTAAGCATCACCCTACTCTTCAGTTGTCCGCAATCAGAAAATGATAACTTTCTTACTCAAACCGAGACATTACATAAGGTACAAAAAATCAACGGGATGAGAATTTTGTACTTTCGTATATAAACTGTCTGATTTGGTAAAACCAGCTATAAATCAACTCCTTTTTGAAAGCAACAATTTGGACTTGAGGTAGAAGAATATTCTAACTAAATATATGAAAATAATTATTTTGTGTAACGTGATCCATATGGGGTTAATTTTTATACTTTTGGCCAAAATCGCCCCACTAGGAAATTTCCAATAAAACTGAGGGTGTAATGACAAATCTATTTTTAAGGGACACTCTATAATATATATTACCAAAGAGTATACATAATAAAGAGATTGGGGGACTCTCTATCACTGAGAAGGCATTTGTTCTATTATGTGCCTTGGAACAGGAACATACTCAAACCATTATCACCCAGCAATCATGGCAATACGAAGAAGATTCTCCGATCATATCGCCAGGAAGAAAACATTTATTGCCGGCAATATCAATTTCGTATTCCGGAAGTTTCCTCCGTCGGAAACAACTTTTACCGTAAAACAAAACTTCCAGGCAATACGAAAGCAATAACTCGTATGGAAGATAAGAGGGTGATATCGCTAAATAAACTCCCGGGTACAAAAAAAAAGATTTGCTTTTTTCATTATTAAATTTAAGCCTGAAAAACAACTTATAATTGATCTTGATTTCATCTTAGCCGATTTTTCCCGCGCAATTAATCTCGACATTTCAAGAGTTTATTTCCTATATATCTTTTGATTGTTTTTGTACAAATTTAGTTTTATATTTTGCCAAATTGGCAAAAGATTTCAAACTAATTTGCTTTATCTTTCAAATGATACAAAGGTGAAATTGCCGCAATATTGTCATAAAAAGTTATGACAAAAGATAAAATTTTTGAATTATTTTTTTCCAAATATCGCCGAAATATCTTCCAAGTGATAAAAGGAAGACAATTTCAAAGTAAATACTACTTGATTATTTTCATTCAAATGACAAATAGAAGATATCGCTTTAATATCTTCTTGGAAGATATCTTTCAAATGTTTGCAGGGTCATTATGTGCGCTCTTTGTATGACTCAAAACATCGATTGTAACCAGGGATGGAAAACAATAATTTGGTTATTATAAGAATCAAGTATGGAACCTTAATTATACTATTCCAGCAGTATTATAGCTCTAGATTATAAATTTTAAAAAACCCCATCGCTAAAAAATTGGAAAATATTATCGTAATGCGAAAAAAAAGGCTTTGGGGTTCAAAAAAATTAATTTAAAGACTTAATAAGCGATTTACATTCTGCAAACGATGCCAAAATTTTCGTGTTTTGCAACTAACCACCAAACTTTGTTTTATGAAATGTGCATTATACTCCGTAGATTATAAATTTAGAAAACCGCACTTAAAAAATTGCAAAATAATAGCGGAACGCGAAAAAAGACTTTGTGGTAGAAAAAAATAATTAAAAAACTCAATCAGCGATTAACAATCTGCAAATGAATACAATGACGCAAAAATTTTCCTTTTTGCAAATATTTTTTTCGCGTTTTTTTTTTTGCAAACTAAACACTAAACTTTAGTGTATAAAATTGATACTATAGTCCCTAGATTATAAATTTTTAAAAACCACACTTAAAAAATTGCAAAATATTCGCGGAGAGCGATAAAAGGCTTTATGGTACAAAAAATGAATTAAAAAACTTAATCAGCGATTTAGATTCTGCAAACAAATATATTGATGGTAAAATTTTCCTTTTTGCAAATTTTATTTTTCGCGATTTTGTTTGCAATTAGCCACCAAACTTTGTTGTCTGAAATGTGTATTATAGCCCCTAGATTATAAATTAAAAAAAACGCACGTAAAGAATTGCAAAAGAATAGCGGAATGGGAAAAAAGACTTTATGGTTCAAAATTTTAATGAAAAAACTTAATCAGCGATTTACATTCGGTAAATAAGTACATTGATGCTAAAAATTTTCTTTTTTGAATTTGTTTCGCTTTTTTTTGCAATCAACCAACAAACTTTATTGTATAAATGGGTATTATAGGCCCTAGGTTATACATTTAAAAAAATCGCACTTAAAAATTTGCAAAATAACGGCGGAATTCGAAAAAGGCTTTATGGTACAGAACATGAATTTTTTTTCACAATTTTTGCCAATATTTGCTAATATATAAATTTTTAATTTTTTTTAACGAGCCAAAGAGTTAGTTTTTAGTTACTTACATTTTTACATATGTAAGAGCGATCTAACATTCTTTGGTATAAGAGCCCGATTGAGTGAGCCTTTTCCATTCCTGATTAACCAGTCGGAGTTCGTTCCTGTTCGAAGCCGCCTAATATTTTTTCCCATAAAAAATATTGAGAGAGTTGCAAGGCCATTGATATTACTAAAGAATTATACACTTATTGTTTTTAATTTTATTTTTTACTGAATAAAGAATTTCTTTGTTGTTATAATAATTTCCCTTAGTTAATTAATTATGTCTTTTTTTAATAGCTGCCCATCGGTTTTTATAAAAAGTTTTCTTAAGATTTTATCATCAAATTTCGCAATTTTCCTTTATGAAATTATATATTTCCAGTAAGCTTTTCATCGTATGTTTAAAGAAATAATTTTTTGTGACAAAATGTAACATACGACAAATGTATTCCGGAGAAAAAGAGCTAATAAAGCCATTGTAATTATAATTTCAGTAAATTTGACTTAGGCTGATGAAAGCAAAATAGTCAGATTATATTCAGTTCAAAACTGGAGAGAATCTATAGGGCCATTTTGTGGTTATTTGATGTTATACATTTAAAACCGTCTCATGAAAAGTTAAGTTTTGCTACTACGACATCCGTATTTTGAGTTAGCGAAATGTGTCAGTTAAATTACCAGTTAGTAGCTAACTGGCCCTTCAGTAATGGAGCCTTAGAGGATTATGCCGGTGAAGTCAACTACAATTGCAGTTGAAAAAGTGTAAACTGAAATTGCATTTACAATTAACTGATATTGTAGTTATTTCATTTACGATTGCAATTAAAAATAACTGCAAATGTAGTAAATTCAAATGCAAATATAGTACACACTTCTTTAACTGCAATTGCAGTTCATGCTACCGACATAATAATCTGAGTCTACGTATACATACCGCCACTAGAGCACCCGGTCAATGTACAAAAACTTCAAAAATATTTATTGAAAACCACAGCTCTGCGGAATTTTGTCAAAAGAATTCTCATAAATCTGCGAGCGGTAGCAAATGGGGTTTTTAAATTTCTGAGTATTGTATTGACATTTCGAAAACTGAATAATGATGTTGTTGATGATAAACAAAGCATATCGTAAAGATAATTTTTTTGCATATATATATTGTGTGTACAATAATATACAAATTTCCTTGACTACTGCTTCTAAAAGAAAACAAAAAACATTTAAAAATTTCACTATAAATAGGAACAACATAGTTTTACAGTGGGGCCACATTAAAGCAAAGTTAAAAAAATTTGGGAAAACATTGAAACAGTTGAAGAAAACTACAGTTTTTTTATGAGATATACTTCAGGAAAATCCAAAAATAAATTCGGGCCGCATTTGGAGAAAATCGGACCACATTTAGAACCAGTCCCCATATAATGCTACCTTCCCGATATTTGCTTATATAATCTTTTTCGGTATTCTTATTTAGATTCTGCACTATAATTATTACACCATTAATTTTCGCGCCCATATAATAGGGCTCAGGTCGTTTCACGGAATATGAATATGAAACAAGTCGTACTAAGGTCTAGCTTATCTTGTGATCGGGCTTAATCGACTATAATTTTTATACCCTACACCACTTTGTACTAGAGGGTATACTGAGAGATGTTGATGTTTATAACTACCAAAAATAATGGGTGTAGACCCATCTTATGTTATATTGAATCACTTACTCGTAAGGCCCAATTATATTAAGCGAAGTTGAATTAAGAGAAAGAGCGATACCATGGAAATACATTGAAGCACCCATATTAAGCTTAAGTCAACTTTCGTAAAGTTCCATCTCTATTAATTCGGTTAATTTTCAATCGAAACTCATCGCACCCAACTTAATCAAATTAAAATCATTTCAAACAAGCAAAACAAATTAAAAAATATTAAATAAAAAAAAATAAAGAAATAAAACAACAGAAAATAAATTCACAAATGTGGCGAACATTTCCAAATTTTAGTAAATCAAATATGAGCGCTCTTTAATTTGGAGAAAAATTAAGCCAAAATCCGAATAAACTTAACAAACGGTAATTCAATTGGGGTTACAGCTTTAGAATCACTTTATTATTATTATTTATTTATATATTTATATTCAAAATCATTTTTTATAAAACAAAAAAAAACTTAAACTATTTATAGAGAGATATGGTATAATCTACCCTACATCTATAACAGTGATTTCAGTTCGCGATTTTAAAAGCTTGCAGTCTTCGAGTTGCTCCGCAGTTTGATTAGATCGAAAATACACTTGATTTGAAACATTGCGAGTTCTGCGACTTAAATGGCTCCTTCTTATTGGCGGCATTATAATGCGAGACAATTTATTCACTTTGCTCTTACCTTTTAACAAATTCACAAATCGAACACAAACATTTTTGCTAAGTTGGACAGGACAACGTCTGTCGGGTCAGCTAGTATAAAATAAAATGAACAAAGAGATGACAAATGCAAATTGTGGTGAATTTTTTTGTTGTTTTGGTTTTTTCTTTGATATTTTATATGTTAAATGACGTTTAAGAAACAAGAAATTTTCATTGAGTTTGTGATTTAACCTAATAAATATTTCGGGAAATTCTAAAACGTCGTGCCCTGACGATTTCCTTAGGCAAGAATGAAATCCGGATAGGGACATACCTCCAACAGATTGTTTTTTACAATTTGCCACATAAGTTTTGGGATTCTAGCATATTTAATTCCTTTAATGCAATTATTGTTTGTCATGATGAAAATAAATGTTATTTGATTTTTTTTTTTCAAACAACATAAACACATCCCAGGTAGAAAAATACAAACGGCACAATGTCGGCCCGGTATTGGAGATGGTAGTACATGTACTGGAAATGCGTCGGATTTCGAACTTTCACTGTATTGGCATGTTGTCGAAATGATAACACCAATAAACGCTTGGCCGTAGTTATTTCCCAACCTTGGCGCAGGCTTGCGATTTTATTTTGTTGGTATTATCCCAGTGCATTTAATAACAAATTTAGTAGTTTGCTAGTACTTTACTTACCTCTTAGTGTACATCACAGATTTTTAATGTGTTCTTTCGAAACTTCACAAGAAAAGAATGGCTATGTCCCTCTTACATAAATAATTGTGTAATAGATGCAAAAATACATAAAATTCATAAAATTCTTAATTTTAATAAATTAAAAAGGTCGTTAATTTCCAGAAAACAGTACTGGCAAAGCAAGTTTTAAGTAGTACCAGCATTTCGTAAAAAAACAGTGCTCTCCCAGTACAATTTTTGTTGCAACGTCGGAAATTTCTACCTGGGATTGTACGTAAAATTAACAGTAATTTTATGCTTTTCAATATCTTTTTTCGTTTTTTGTATTTTATTAAATTATAGCCCGTTTCATTTTAATATATAATGTGTCCAACTTAATATGAGCAATTCATAGAAACTTTTAACATAGGTGGTATTTTTTAAATTTATCAGTGAATTCTTTTATAGGGATTGGAAATAGTAAATATTAATTAGCAGTCATTACTAACACTATAGACAATCCACCTGCAAAAACTAGGGATTACAAATACTTTCATTCAGTAGTTATAAACCCCCAAAATTGAAAAATGTAAAAAAATGGCTTTTCCTTTTATAAGATTGTTTTTTCGTACTAGAACGTCGTAGGAGTCGTACGTAGAAATGATGTATGCGAAAGTTACTCGCAACACTTTTAAAAAATAAATATTTTAAGTGTAATTGTTGTACTATCAAGTTCTTAAAAGTTATATGGTTTGAAAGTTGTTAGGAATTGCTCATATGTTTACTATTAAAAAAATACAGAAATTATAATCACAATATAATATTTAATCGAAAAAGCGCCTTTCCATCTAAACCGTCAAATTGTGACAATTTTAATTTTTTATTTAAAATGGATGACATTGAAAATTTTTAAAACATTTTATTGCAATTTACAATGAATGTGTTTTAAAGAACTAAAATATGAAAAAGCGGGATATTTTTTTTTTAAAAAGTTGGACAAATTGAAGACAGGATCAACCTTCAAAAAACGAAATCAACCTTTAAAAAGCGGCCTAATCCCTCCAAACCAGTGGTCGGCATCCATAACCACCAACAAAACTATCAACCAAGAGCGTACAATTTATTTAGTAGCATGGTAGCTTTCAACAAAGCAGGTTGACGTCGCTTTGTTTAAGAAATTTTAGAAAAATATTACACTCTTAAAATTTTACAAGAACAGGAAATTTATTATGAATTATTTTTATTTCTTTAGTTCATTAAAATTTACTAACTAATGGAATACTTTTTAAGGATAAATAATTTATATACAAAAAAATACATATTTTTTAAATAATGTGTATAATAAAATTTATTATGAATTATTTAAAAAAATTAAATTACTTTTATTTCTTTAATTCATTCATGCATTCATTATTACATTTCTTCATTAATTCATGTTCTTAATATACAAATATAAATTTAAAAATGATACACTAATTTCTCACCGTGAAGAAACACAATACATTCACATTCTCTCTTTGTGCCGACCACTGCTCCAAACTCCAAATTGCGTGCAGTGGTCCAATCAGAGTACAGTTAACCTAAGCGTATGAGTGTTATTTTATTAATCATACGTAGTGTTGTAACAACATACTATATTCTAAAGGGCTTATGCATAATGATTTGAAAAACACGTTTATTAAATGATAAATTTGCTTTATAAGCCATTTATAAATTTTAAAATTTATCTACTACATCCAGAAAACAGATCGAGACAACTTCATTTGAAGGCAGTCGAATGGTTCGGTTGTGGTAGCCGAGTTTTCAGTTGTAACAACAGAAAACCAATTGAGTTAGGACTAATTTGATTCTAACAATGTAATTCCGTATCAAGAATATTTCGGTAGTTGCAACCGAAATATCCATTTGTTGCAACTGAACCATTCGATTGGCAGCATATTTGGTTGTCAGCAGCGAATCTGTTTATGAGTGTAGGATTTCTAAATAACGAGACAACAAATATAATTATTACTTTTTTTGGTCCACCGTTCGACGTGACCATATAATATTTTATTCGTGAAAGTTCTCAGTAGAGTGTATTAGTATTGAGGATTTCATTGAATATTACAATGCGTAAATATAAATTTTTCTTGTCCCGTAGGAAGTGTAACAAATTATGGTTTTTGTTATGATTGATTGGAATGAATATGATAGAAAGTAGGTCAAAGATGTTGTGTTATGTTCTTTAGTTTACTATTTTAAGATTTTCTTCATTCACATTTTTATTGTTTTGAACATTATTCCGCCTTAATGTGTTAACTTCAGGGTTTTTTTTTTAGTCTCAGCTATAAATAGAACTAACAAGAAAAGTATTCCTGGTGTCATACAGAGATTTAGCTAATAGAGGATAAAAAATTAATGAACACGTAATTTTAAATGGCCCAATCTCATATCTAGGGGGTGGAAAGAGGGGTAAGAATGAAGATTTGTTTGCAAAAGTGTCTTTAATTAACGAATTTCCAATTCACTTGTAGATAGAGTTAAAGTACTTCAGAAAAGAAAAATGTTGATACCAAACTTGACTATAATATGGATCCAGCGCTATCACCTCTATGTAATATTAGAAATATAGCTTAAAATAATACTTCGAGGACAAAAACTAGCAACATCCCGCTTAAATTAGTTGACGTACAATATAATATACACAATTGGTAACCTCACTTCAGTGATGCCCATTGTAAAGAAATTTTCTTTTTGTAGGGATTGTGCAGCGGCAATATTTTTAAGTATTTGTTATTGTTTACGTATACCCTGGTAATGTCATTCAAGCAATGATAAAATATCAATATTATAAAATAAAGAAAGATATTTTATAAAAAAAACTACAAAGACCTCTAAATCAATTATTTAATAATCATAGACAATTTCAAAGGTCGAATAATACTTTAACATTTAAATATTATTTAAAGAAATCAGAATTAGAATATTTTTCCTGTAAGAGAAATCACAACAAGAATGTTTTTTTCAATTTTACTAAAAACATCTCATGTGTCTGAAAAGTGCTCAAAATATGATTGACATTGAAGATTACCAGGATCTAAATCAGAGTTTATTTTTTAACTATTGAGTGTATTATTTAAAAATGCGGGATTCACAACAGATGGCGTATCTTTTACAAACATTTTGTGGCTTTCATAATATCTGTCATTTATTCTCACTTAGTCATTGAGTGAAATAGTAGGAAAAAACAAAGTTTTTTTTACTTCGAAAATGTCGAATGTTGTACCAACAAATCAGCATTTGCGGGAAGTTTTGCTTTACTTCTTCAATTTGAAAATAAGTGCGGCTGGAGCACATCGACTGCTCACCGTAGCTTATCCTGAATATTTTCCACTGATTTTAACATGCGATAGATGGTTTGTGGGGTTCAGACGTGGTGATTTTGACACGGAAGACAAAGACCGCCCAGGTCAGCCAAAAAAGTCCGAATAAGGGACTAGACGGGTCCTATCTACTATAAGCTGCTGAAATGAGGCCAGACGATCACAGGGATCTGTACTAAACACAAATGATTCATTTAAAGAGACCATTGGCCCAAATATACCCGAAATATGCGACCAGACATGAAGCCGCAATATTCCATCATGACAAAGCTCGGCCAACATTTGCCACAAATCCCACATTTTTAAGTTACACACCCAATACACAAAATTTTCATTTTTAAAATCCTGCTATTTTCTTTATTTTTTGTTTATATATTCACAGTTTTAACTACACTCAGGGAATTATGTAGGTAAAATCAACTGCAAATGACAGTTAAAATAACTGCATTTGCACTTAAAAAGGTGTACCTTACATTTGCAGTTAAATTAACTGCAATATGAAGTTATTTTTAACTGTTAAAAATCAACTGACAAATGTAGTAAAAACAACTACAAATGCAATTGAAACAACATACATGCAAATTATTGTAAAACTGTACAAACAACTGCAAATGTAGTTAAAAAACATAAATAAAAATTATTTTAAAAATTATTAATTTAATAAAAAACAAATTTATGTAAACACTCCTAACTTAATTTTATTCTATAATAAATTTAAAATTGAGAAATCAAAATTTACACTTAATGTCACTTTTATTTTTCACTATTAAAATATTGTTGTAGATGTCCGTCTGTGAGGGATGAAATATAGTGTTGTTTGGCTTCCTTTTTTCTCCAGGTAGAAAGGGATGAGAATATAAAAGAACTGAAAGAAAATAAATACAATATTTTTTTAACATTCCCGTAAATAAATTTATATTATAAAACTTACCTTATTATTTTAATAACTTAATAAAAAAAAATATATGACCTTTTCCGTATTACGCGTCCTCACTCTTTGGCGTTATTTTATGACTAAGGCAGGAGAAAACATGTTCTTCTCATATTCTTTCACTAGAAATTTCTAAACAAGCACTTCATACAAATGCACAAAATAACTGTCAAAATAACATTGAAAAGTTTTGCTCTAATTTAATTGCTCTAATTAACTACAATTGTAGTTAAAATAACTACAACCGCATTACTACACAAATAACTGTCATGTAGTAACTGCAGAACTTTTCTGAGTATAGTGATAGGAAGCTGATTTTTTAAATTTCAGTTATAAATTTTATTAAAATCTTTGAATTATATTAAGGCATGTATAGTTGACCTTTTAATTAGTAAATTAATGATTTTTGTTTATTTAGAGATCATACAAGTAGACTACAGAGAAGAAACAATTTGATAAGGCCAGCAGGATAGAATACGTATTTTCGGGTCCCGCTACAGACACATTTTCAGTATCCTATACCTTTATGGGTTAAAATTTGATGATGATATATTTATATTGAATTTAAGCACATAGGAGGGGTACTATTTATTTATATTTCGGGAACTGGCAACAGTAATGTCAATAGTTAAAATCTGGCAACACCATAATAAAGTTTGACATTTTTTAGCATAAACGTACTCACAAGGTTTTGATGTACAAGTGCTATTTGTTTTGTTTACAATGAGTTAAGAAAATCAATTTGGCCAAAAAATAGAAATTCCAAGAAAAGGTTTTCGTTGGATTTTTTTTCACAACTTTCGACTTGGATTTGTATGGCGATAAAGCACCATCAAAAACCACAGTATATCGCTGGTATAGTGAATTCATTCGTGGTCGTAGTTTGGTCGCCGATGAATTCCGTGAAGGTCGTCCAAAATCGGTTGTTGTGCCACAAAACATCGATGCAGTACGTGAACTGATAATACAAGATCGTCATGTAACATATCGAGAGATAGAGGCATCCTTGCACATTAGTTCCACTTCAATTAGGGTATTCAATCGAACAATTTTTCTCAAAAATTATTCGAATAATTCAAAATGTCCAAATTTCGAATAACGAATAATTCGAATAATTTCTAACGATTAATCGATTAATCGAAATTGGAATAAAATTACAGAAATGTTTAAAAAATATAAATTTTTTATTAAAGTAAATGTGTTAAAAATTCAAATTTTTTTTTTTAAATTTTGGTAAATAATTTGCTGTATGCTTGTACCTATCCGGATTTCATTCTGGCCTAAGAAAATAATTAAGGGACGACTTTTTAGAATTTCTAGAAATATTTGTTAGCTTCAACTCAAGGAGAATATCATGCTTTAAGTAGGAGCGTCAATAAACATATTAAATCCCAAAGAAAAAACCACATAAAATTATCACAGTTTGCTTTGTCATCTTTCAAATTACTACCCTGTTGTTGTGACTTATCTAGTAAAGTAGTGGTATCTATTTACGTATAATAAATTTTTAATTATTTTTTACGACATTTAAACGTTGAAATGAAAGTATTAGTAATTATTGTAATTAATGTTTATAAGAATTATTAATTACAATTAACGCTCAATGTAATAAAGCTTTTTTAGTGAGCACTCTGAATTAATAAAATAAAATAAAATAACATAAAATAAAATAAAGGGATGGAGTTACGGAAACGTAGAGGGAAAATTAATTTTCAACAGAATTTCTCACTACATTTATGTTTTTTATGTATTCAATGCATACAAAAGAGATACAAATTAATGTACGGGGTCTAATATAATTGTGTCGGGTATGGTTCTCCCCGATTTGGATAAAATTTTAATATGTGAAAGAGGGGACAGAAAAAATGAAAATAATGACAAAATCTGATCTCAATTATTAAATTTTTTTTTATTTTGATGAATTTCAGAAGAGTTACTGATTTAATTTTTGTTCCTTCTTTAAATAAAATCGATTAAAATAAAAAGCCGATTAATTGAATACCTTAACTTCAATACATTCGATGTTGAATTTTTTAACAAAAATTTTATTTTTCGATTTTCTGCCTAAGAATATTTTTCAATTGAAATGGAAATTTTTTATTTAAAATTGCGAAATTTTAAAATGAGATTCCCATTTTTGATTTGAAATTAGAAAAACTTTAAATTAAATTGTGATTTTCTATAAAAAAAAATTTGGATAAGTAAACTTGAAATTGAGGTCTCTGAACTACATTTCCCCACAAATGTTCAATGTTCTATAATCAAAACTATCAGTTTTATAAAGGATCGACGGTTTTAGCTTCTCCTATAAGAAATTTAAAGGTTAGTTACGCTGTTTTGTAATTTAGATTAACACAACTGGTTAAATGAAAAAAATCTTATTTCATTTAATTATGCATAATTTTTTTTTCTTCCGAATTATCCTTTTTTCTCTCCTTTTTCCTTTTTTCTTTTTCAGTTTTGCTGGGAGGAGGAGGATGAAGCTCCCTATTTTCCCCCTTCTGGACCCGCGCATGCCGCACAATGAAAGTTGAAGGGGTTTATCTCAATAGAAGTCTTAGGGGTTATTATATATATCTCAAACATGGGGATTACAATTATGAACTACAGCCGTAATTTCGATCATGCCTATCAACGTTAAGTATTTAAAGCAGATCTACGTTAAACCGATTGGAATATAGAAATATTTTAAACAGTTTGTGTTTATGATAGTTCCAGTATAATCTAACGTGCTTCAGCAAAACTTTTTAGGTAGTAACGAATAAGTTACACTATGTATGAAAATGTGTGACCATTGAGTTTCCAACGTTGAAAGTTAACTTACATACAAAAAGTAATATATTAGTTTTTGTCTAAAACTCTTTGAGTTTTTTTTTGTACAAGTTAACGGATATAGTTAAGTCAAAAACACATCTGAGTTATCTTAATGGACAATTATGAAGTATCTATTTATGACCATCAAATTGTCTCAATTTATTAAGATAATTTAAAATAAATCGTAAATATCAATTTCAATCAATATTCTTTATATTGTTTGTTTAATCATGTTTCACTTATTTGTGTCTTTTTCAGGAATGATGTT
This sequence comes from Leucophora obtusa, assembly GCA_949987735.1. Classification (NCBI taxonomy): domain Eukaryota; kingdom Metazoa; phylum Arthropoda; class Insecta; order Diptera; family Anthomyiidae; genus Leucophora; species Leucophora obtusa. The sequence continues at coordinate 209,284,432 of OX465296.1, read as the reverse complement.
AAAAAATACTCAGACATTCAGTGTAATTAAAATAAATAAATTTCCGTTTAACACGAATAGAAAAAAATCAAAGCGACGCAAAACAAAAATAAACAGAAAAAACTTTAACACCCACCACAAACAAAATTGAAAATTAACACAGCCATAAACAACCAATAATCACATGCTTAACAATAATTTTTGAAATTATGCTCAAAAAGTATTGAGTTTTGATATAAATGACTCTCATTTATAAATTTCGTTTTAGGTGATGTTTTCAGGTCATGTTTTTTTTTTTTTATTAGATGAACGAATATACAATAACAAAATACATGCAATGCAAAAAGTGGTGTTAGACCTTTTTGATCAAAAATCGTCAAAAATGTAAAAATAAATCGTCAAAATCGTCAGCAATTTTATGAAAAATCTTCAAGAAATCGTCATCAGTTAAATATCATAAAAACACTACACTATTTTCAGTTTTATTTAAAAAAATTCCAAATATATTTCAAAAATATTTTAAAATTGTCCAAATATATTTAAAAGTGTCCAAATATAATTTAAAATTGTCCAAATATATTTTAAAACTGTCTAAAATGTTTCAAAATTATCCTAAAATTGTATTTCAGAAATCAGACTCTATTTATTAGAGTTCGTCACAAAAATTTGATTTTCGGATATCATCACTTTTTTTAAAGTTTTTGCATAGAAAAAAAGAATGGCGTTTTTTTTCTTTTTTATTTCAACTCCTTCCACTGGCGCAAGTCGGCTAAAAACCCTAATTTTAAGACCCTTTTCCTCCAGAGCGAAAACAGCTGCATTTATAGGAAATCTGATTTTACCATTCAATTCTGCAACAAAATTCAATACACATAACTTTTTTTTGCATTTTTAAAATACACCAGATAGCCATTAGAGTGGTTCGAAAATCCGCTTTTTTTCAAAAACTTCTAAAAAAGTAATTTTTTTATTACACACAATGAAAATGTATTTCCGGTGTAGTACATGGATATACCGCGAACCGTTAAAAAGTTATTAGCTAATCAAATTTGGATTTTTTTTTAAATTCAATGAAAAATTATTTGAGCTAATTAAAATGTAGCTTTCACTACAAAATAATTTGTAAGTTTTGTAATATTTATTACAAAGATTTTTTTTACTAAACATATTTAATTACTAAATAACTTTTTAACGGGTTGCGGTATACCAAAAATTTTTGTACTAATATTCTCAGCAGGGAATATATTTTCATTCTGTGTAATAAAAAAGTAACTTTTTTGAAATTTTTGAAAAAAGTGGATTTTTGGACCACTCTAATGACTATCTGCTGCATTCAGAAAACGAAAAAAAAATGTTTTTTATATTAATTTTTGCTGTCGAATCTAATGGTAACGTCAGATTTCCCAGAAATATAGCCGTTTTTGCTCTGCAGAAAATGGGTCTACATATCAGCGTTTTTGGCCGACTTGCGCCAGTGGAAGGAGTTGAAATATAAAAGAAAAAAAAACGCCTTTCTTTTTTTCTATGCAAAATCTTTTAAAAAAAGTGATGATATCCGAAAATCAAATATTTTTTTTTTTTTGACGAACCATACTATTTATATTCCAAAATTTTCCAAATGTATTTAATAAAATTCTAATTGCATTTCAAGTTTTTCCAAGTGTATTTCAGAAATTTCTATTTGGTTAAAGTTGAGTTTAGTGACACAGCTCCGATCAGGTCAAAATTTTTACCACAGGTAGAACTTTTTATTGGGATTCCACAACAACTTTTTTTTTTGTCGGTCGGACCTATCTCGGGAGTTATTTCGGTTCAAATTTCGAAGTTGGACTTGCTTATAACTCCGTGATTTGTGGTCGGATTTGGTGCACCATTAGAAAGGTATTAAAAAAATCTTTCATATGGCATATGGCAAATTTTTATACCAATTAACCCATTGCGGCCCAGTTAAAATTTTTTTAATTTTTAGAAGGTTCATTTTAACAAAAAAGGGTTTTATTTCATAACATTGCGTATATAACAATATAATTTGTACTTATTACTTTATTGTCGAGACTTACACCTTTCATTCAAGATATAGCTCGACCTCTTAACCCATCAAACAACAACGTTATTGGGTACTCAAATAAACGGAAATTTTCTTAAGAATTCAAACATGACTATAACGTACCAAAAAATGAAAAATTTTTTGAAAAAAAATCAAAAAATATTACTATTATTTTTGTCATCAAAAACCCAAAATTATTTTCCTATTTAACCACTTTTTCATTTTCTTTAATTTTTTTCTTAACAAAAAAAAAAGTTTAACCCCTTACAACTTTGCCCGTGTAAGGGCTAAATGCAAAATTTGTACATCAAATTAAAGCGTATACTCTCTATTACAATTATGTTAAATCAAATCATACCATTATATAAGCACTTTTTTGATATTCAAGGGTTTTTCCCGCAAAACTCGCTCTAAAAATATGAAAAACTTGAACCGGCTCGTAATGGGTTAATAAATATTAAAAATTTGTATGTCATTTCAATTACCTCTCCAATGGTGCTCATATTGTCCAGATCCGATAATAAATAGCGGAGATACGTGCAAGTCCATGTTTCAACTTTGACCCGAAATAACACCCGAAATAGGGGTCTCCGACAAAAAAAAAATTTTTTTTCCTATTCAGCCCAAAAAGTACTACCTGGGTGAAAAAAAAATCGGAGCTGTGTCCCTAAACTCAACTTGTTCCTTCTATTTTTATTTTAAAAGCATTTTAACAAACATGTATGTTTTCTCTTTCATAATGAAAATTTTATAAGAGTTATGAGACTTAAAAGAAAGAGAAAACATGTATGTTTGTAAAAATGCTTTTAAAATAAATATAGAAATTTCTGAATATTGCGAATTCCAAATAGACGATTCGAAAAGAACAATTTGCGGTTTTTTAAACGCTTTTTCTTTATAATTTTGCTTAAAATTCGTTCAAAAGTAAGCAATTTTCCTAAATCGTCAAAACATGTGGAGTTTTTATTCAAAAATCGTCAATCGTCATTTGTAAAATTTTGACTAAAAAAAATCGTCAAAATGACGTAAAATCGTCACATCTGACACCACTGAATGCAAAAGCAAAATAAATGTGTTACACCTAATGCGTATGAGATATATGCAATAATAAAATTCATCATACGGCCCCAAGTAGGTACTATAACTGATGCAAGCAATTAAATTCCTCTTTTTGTTTGTGTAATATTTCATGGGGAGCAATGAACATTTTTTAAATATTTTTTTTTATAGATTATTGTTGATTAAAAATTGTTTACCAAATAAAATTGTTACTCTTCCATAATAAAATTATTAGGGGTTTTCATATAAACTAGTATTCTACTACGTAAACGATGTAAACTTGGTCTTAAACTCATGATTTAATGTCAAACTCCATACATAAAAAATATGGTTGGTATTTATACAAGGTTTACAAGGAATTTACGAGTTTATAAGAAAACCTCTATTATAAAATAACCAAGGCGTTTGTATTTAATTCAGAAAGGTTATTGCTTAGCTCCGGTTATTTATTAGATAATTTATTCTTTGGACATGGCAATAATTATTTTCCATTTTACTTCGAAATTCCGAATACTTTTTATTCATAGTTAATGTATAGTACCAATAAATAATAGTAGGTACTACGTACTAGCAAGAAAACTAAATATGTATAAAAAAAATTCTTGAGACGAAGTATAAATATTATTGTGGAAATTTTTCTATTTACATCTTGAAAGTATGTCGCATGTGTGGTCATGAAAGTAAGCAAGACATCATAATTGGATGATGAAATTACTTATTGAATAACAGTAATATAAGATATTTATCTATGTATATGTAGGTATGTAAGCTACAACGGAAATTACACAATATTTGTAAAAATTTTAATATACAAAAAAATATTTATTTTAGAGGAAAGCCTTTAAGGCATACAAATAAGTACATATTACTATATATAATATATTATCTTCATGATATGAATGAATTTGTACTGGAACTTGTTCATTGAGATAACTTAAGTTTTTAAAAAATTTTAATTTAAAAATCCATCAATGAAGAAGATTCTTTAAAAAACTAGCTTCAAGAAACTAATTTTAAAAAATTTATCAATATATACTTAAAATGTTTAAAATGTATAATTTTATTCCGATTTTTATTTTAAAAATTTATCAGACCCATATTTGAAAGCTTAAAGGTTCAATTAGACGTGCCATATCGCCATAGCCGTAACCATAACGCCATAGCAGAAAACCAAAATTCAATTGGTTTCTACGGTTACGGTTATGGCGTTATGGCATGTCACCAATAATCGTATACATTGTAGCCCATAAGATTGGTTTGAACAGCTGTTTTATATGGTTATGGTTATGGCACGTCTAATTGAACCTTAAGGCAGCAATACCGGCGCTACAGTTTGTTATTTTTTTAGTAATATGCACTCAAAAATTTTGTTGTTAGAATCCACTAAAAAAGACAGTTAAAACAAAGGTGCGCCATTAAAAAATGTAGCGAAAAGTTTTTTTTGGCATTACCGCCTTTCTGAGCATTTCTATTTGGAAATTTCCGAACTTTAAATGTTTTAAGCCCAATGTTAGCTTTAACTTTACAAAAGTTTCCGAACATTCCATTTTAAGTGATATTTCGCGGCCAGGCATTTTTGGAATCACCCTCAATAGCTTCTTCACCTTTTTGGCTTTGGTTTCGTTCCTGGGTCCTTTTGTTTTACCCGTATCAGGCTTTCTTTCAATTATTAGGTCCTTGTTGAACTTTTTGATCTCTCTGGAAACACATGGCCTGGTTATGTGTACTTCTGCTATAATGGACTACTTTGAATAGTTTCAATAATTTCGTCCTTGATTCTCCATTGTAAACTAATAAAAAACTCAAAATTTCACAAACCGATGTATTTTAAAATCTCAGATATTTCTCAAAGATATTTTGATCAAGAAACATTATTTTAATTAAAGAGGGGAGAAGGTTACTAAGAAAAATGTGTGTTACAGTTTTTAATGTCTAAAACTGCTCTTTTTAATAACTAAAAATGCCGTAGAAATAACTAAAAAAAATTATTACACATTTTTTTTAATACAATTGACAAAATTGGCACAAAGTACGTTTATTTGTGTTTAATTATAAAAATATATTTTAATAAAAAAACGAATTTTTTTTTTATTATAAAAAAATGTCCAATTACTTTATTCGCCATAAAATTTGAAGTCAAAAGGCAAAACTTTTCTCCTCATTACGTTTTTATTCATTGAAGACCCAAACAATTTTGTGATTTTTATTTACAAACTAAATCAATGACAACTAATATAAATCAAACAAGAATCTTAAAAATTGAAGAAATTTTGAATTTTTTAATAACTACTCGAAATACCTGTTTACTGAAAAAATACTATTTTTGTAGTCGATTATTATAACATTTAAACTAATTGCTTTAAGTAACTGTTATGAAATACATTACTTTTCTTGATTTGTTTATTTAAATAACAGTCACAACAGTTCTTTTGTATTTTCTATAGAGAAGAACTGTAATTACAGTTAAAAACAACTGCTTATTACCACACAAACAACTGTAAAACTTCAAACTTTGTTTATTGTACATTATTTAATGAGCGAAATAACTAAGAATGATTTTTTTCGTAATTGTTGTACGTTACGTATTTATTAATTTTTCAACTAGAATAGTGAAAAATTAGCGAAAATTGTGATATATTTTTGTGAAAGTACCATAGGAATAACACCTCCCAATTAAAAAAAAAATAACTTTAAACTGTGGTTTCGGCAGAAATAAAATAGTTGTAGCTTTTTTTTTTTTTTTTGTTAGTTGATTTTACAAAAGTTTTAATGTTTTTAGACTAATTTTATTTTTATTTATTTTACTAATTTTATTTTTAAGTAATTATAATTTTTACTAGTTTACATTATTCAAGTGAAGTTATTTTCAATACAAAGAAACATTTTAATTTTTTTCATATTTTCATTTTCTTATGTAATAATCACCATATTAAAAATTTTCCAAGAATTTCTTAAAGATTTAATGCATTCTAATAATAACTGACCTGTGCAACATAAAATTGCAAAAGGCTACATATTTATATGTATATGTGTATAAGAAACATTATCAAGGATTTGTTTATTATTGTCTGTTGTATGTATTCCAAGAAAATCTTCCATACTAGTGGCAATAAAAATAAAATTAAGCGGAAATGAAAACCTACAAGCGAGTAAAACTAGATATAATCTAGTAGCAATAACAAATAAATTTTTATTTGGAAGAGACAACACACAATATGGTAAACAAAAAAAAAAAACTTTATTAAGAAAAAAAAACAACTTGTGCCGACCGATTTTTTTTTTAAGAGAAGCAACACTCAGGAAATTCTTGCTATTAATTAACGTGTTGCTTCCTTTGGGAATAAAGAAGAAGTGAAAGGTGGTGAGAGATGAAGGGCTTCAAATATGGCAACACTGTAATTGCGCGAGATGTTAAATCTTAGAACAGTTGTTGCGCGCCATCTGACGAAGAGTTAGCGAACTTTGTTGAAGATTTTTAGTTCATAGCCCTGTTATATTATTTTACTTCGGTGGGGTTAACTGCTATGGGAACACCGAAGGAGGACGCTGCGAAATGTATGAGGGATAGAAAAAACTCACACATATTAGTATTTTTCATAAATTTATGTTGCCTTGGTTGGGGCTCGAACCCTTAACCTTACGTGTAACAGTCCAACGCTCTAACCATTACACCACAGTGCCCACAACAGATTTGTAAACGTAGCAAAATAGCAATATTTTATTTATTTCAATATTTATTACAATTTAAGGGTCATATGAGAAGATTGGGAGCAAAAGGCAGATTATGAATGACACACTAAATCAAGAACTTTCCACAACCTCAGAGTGGGGTCGTGCGAATTAGGTCAACTTAAATGCACTTAAGACTCAATGTTGTATGTTGATCCATAGGGCTGCGGGGTTAGCACTGCAATCTGTACATATACATACATATATTAGAGTGTCCCTTAAAAATATATATTTATCATTACACCCCCATGTTTTATTGAAAATGGTCCCAAATGGAAGAAATCGATTTTTTTTTGGAAAACGTTAACCCATGCCGAAAATTGGACGAAAATTGCCCATTTTGGAAAAATGTGTATTAATATTAAAAATTCCAAAAATTCGGAATTTTTGAAAAAAAAATATTTTTTATTCCATTTACTTATTTAATATAGTCCAAATAATTCAGACATGGAATTTTGACTTCATCGGATATTATTAACTCACTTTAGCCTGGAATCCAAAATGACACACGAATTTTATAAAAATGCAAAAACGTGTTTTTTTTTAATTTATTTTAAAGACTTTTTAAAATGCCTAATTTAGAGATATCGATTGCTATTTGTACCACATAATATTTGATATTAAAGAAAAAAAATAAATTGGAAAAATGATAATTCGGGTTTGTGTTTGGAGCGACTGCTTTCCAGGACATTTTACAAAAATTGGTAATTTTGTCAAAAATTAAACAAAATTTGAATGTTTTCATCAAATTTTAAACAGTTTTCGGAAAAACATCACTTAAATTTGGTTAGACTATAATTATCTTTACACCTGTTTAAAAAATATTTAACCCTTATTGGCCTGGGGGCAGAAAGGACCCATGAAACTTAATAATAATTGTGACTACGAGATTGTAAAGCTATTAAATTGATAAAAAAAAAATCTCAACTGGATAAAAATAATTATTTTATGTAACGTGATCCATATGGGGTTAATTTTTATACTTTTGGCCAAAAACGCCCCACTAGGAAATTTACATAATTTTCGGAAAATATCACTTTTAATGAAAAAAAAAATTTTTTTTCCACTTGATAAAAATTATTATTTTAAGTAACTTGATCCATATAGGGTTAATGTTCTCACTTTTCACAAAACAATACTCACTAGGAAATTTACAGAATAACATTTATTAGATTTTTATTAAATTGGGATATGCGATAGAGGGTACAAAACTAACGAACAAGCGCAATTCTCTATAGCCCCAATCTTATTTTTAAGGGTTAAAAAGGAGGCCCAAAAGTGTACGTATGTTAATAGCAATTTTAGTTTTGTAATCGTATTAGATTAATCTAATTAAAAGCTTTTGTTTATTATGCATTTATTGCTTTCTATTTGGAAAGACGTTATTCTGAAAATTTCCAAGTGGGCTTTTTTTGCCGAAAAGTGAAAACATTAACTCTATATGGATCAAGTTACACAAAATATTTGGCCCGTGATTTGAACCCAGGCCGTCAGACTGGCAAACGATTGCTCTACCCACTGAGCTAACGAGACATATAATATTTGATAGCTAAACACATAAATGAGTGATAATAGCTGGACAACTACTGGCTGTGCCAAAATGCTAGTACTGGCAAACAATTTTTTGTAACTAATATGCCAGTGTTGGGAGGGCAAAAGAAAAGTTGGTCCTGAAGGACGTTTCCCACAAACAAAAAAAATTGATTTTATAAAACAAAAAAATTTTTAATTAAAAAAATCCAAAACAAAAATGTTGCTTCCAACCGGATTTAAACTCGGAACATTCTGACTACAAACATTTTTTAACGAAGCGTCAGCATTTTTATAAAATCATTGGTCAACCGGTGAATTGATTTTTGTACGTTTGGTAGCATTGGCTAGGTAGCACTCGATAACCACTGGTTGCAAACCTTGGCATATCACTCTAAGCCAATTCTTTGCCAGAGGTTTTTTTTATACACCACCGAAATTTTTGTAAAACAAATACTGGTAAAACGCTATTTGCAAACGCTGGCAAAGTGTCCCAAATGAGTGTTCTGCTAGTCATTTATTTTTAATACCGTGGTTACCCAGTGGTATGCCAGTGCTTGAATTTTTGTACCACTGGCGATTTCTGACTGGGATGTTATTCTGTAAATTTCCTAGCGGGGCCTTTTTGGCCAAAAGTATAAAATTAACCCCATCTGGATCACGTTACATAAAATAATTAGTTTTATCCAGTTGATATCTTTTTTTATCAATTAAATGGCTTTACAATCTCGTTGTCATAATTAATATTAAGTTTCATGGGTATTTTCTGACCCCAGGCCACTAAGGGTTAAAGATTTTTTAAACAAATGTAAAGATAATTATAGACTAACCAAATTTAAGTGTTGTTTTTTCTGAAAACTGTGTAAAATTTGATGAAAATATTCAAATTTTGTTTAATTTTTGACAAAATGAGCAATTTTTGTAAAATGTCCTGGAAAGCAGTCGCTCCAAACACAAACTCGAATTATCCTTTTTCCAATTTATTTTTTTCTTTAATATCAACTATTATGTGGTACAAATAACAATCGACATCTGCAAGTTAGGCATTTTAAAAAATATTTAAAATTATTTAAAAAAAAACATGTTTTTGCATTTTTATCAAATTCGTGGGTCATTTTGGATTCCAGGCTACAGTGGGTTAATGATATCCGATGAAGTCAATATTGCATGTCTGAATCATTTTGACTATATTAAATGAATAAATGGAACAAAAAATATTTTTTCGAAATTTCGAATTTTGGGAATTTTTAATATTAATACACTTTTTTCCAAAATGGGCCATTTTCATCCAACTTTCGGCACGGCTTAACGTTTTCCAAAAAAAAACTCGATTTCTTCCATTTGGGACAATTTCCAATAAAACTGAGGGGTGTAATGAACGAAAATCGACAAATCGCTATTTTAAGGGACTAGGGTGTAGGAAACTATAGGGTATGCCGATTTGTAAGGACAAAAATTTTTCGATATTGTGCCATCGATTTTCGATAGCTTTTCGCATGTGGGAAAAAAGTTCTACTACGACATATCAAAAAAATCGTTTTCGAGTTGCCCAAATTTCGACACAAACTCGTCTAAAAACCCAAAAAAACATTTTTTTTCGAAAAAATGATATCGCCATCGTTTCAAGCGATCACCTTGGATAGGATATATTTGAAAAATTTGAAATCGGGTAATTTTTTTTAACATACCTACTAAAAAAACTTTAAAAATTAACGCGTAAAAAAATATCGATTTTTCGACAAAACCTTGTCCAAAACCTCAAGAAAAACATTTTTTGGAAAAACTGCTATCGCCATCGTTTTTTGCGTACAATTTCACCTTGGAAAGATAATATTTAAAAAAAATTAAATCAGCCGATTTTTTTTGTATTGCCTACTAAAAAAAACCTTAAAAATAAAAGTTGAGAAAAAATCAAAAAATTTAAATTTTGGCGCCTCGAAAATGATTTTTTTGATATGTCGTATTGGAATTTTTTTTTCCTCATGTAAAAAGCTATCGAAAAATCGATGGCACAATATCTATTGCTAAAACGACCCACCCTAATGTGCATATGAGTCAATGGTAGCATTCGGCAGAGAAAGCTTAGACTGATACCGGTGACTTGTAGCGCTTTGTGATTACTTACTCTGCTGAACGATATTTTCTTTGTTTTGTTTTTAAATACATTTTTTCTATATCTTCCTTTGATTTTTTAAATTTTTTGTTTTTGAATTATATTTGTATGTTTTTATTTGCCAATCATACAAAACAAAAATTTTTTAAAATCAACAACATCAAATGTATCACTATTTGATCAAAAGTAGCAAACATTTTTTACGCTACCAAAATATGACAGCGCTACCTGAGCGCTCAGACTGAGCGGTTAGTGATCAGGTCGTTCAGCAGATAGTTTCACAACTGTTGTAGAATTGTTGACTGTCAAATTGTATCTGCCGAACGCACCCAATGTTTTTAATATCACAATTTTCGGCAAAGGTACCTATATTTCAACAATCAAATAGGTTGGCCATTTTCATGATAGACAATGCCACCAAATTTCATATCAGTAATTTCTTTATGCAAACAAAAAAAATTAGCCCAATCGAAACTGTTAAGAATAACTTTAGTTTTTTTGGACACCTCTAATACATATATGTGCATATCGTCACCTAAAATGCAAAAGGGCGTAACAACACTTTTTATTTTTTTACACTAGAACCAAAAAAAACGTTGTAGAATTAAAGAAATTCTATATTTTCTTCTCTTGTTTAAAACACGACTATAGACTTTTTTCGACATATTAGTTTAAAATTTTGTAGGGAAATGTAATTTAGTCTAGGGCATCATAATCAATCAGAAAATCGGCCTAAATTTTTTTGTTGTTACGCCCATTTGCATTTTAGGTGACGATATGTAGATTTTTAACAGGGAACTTAAATCATTTGCAGTATATTACTTCTGTATGCTTAAATTTTTCGTTTTCTATATATAGTGCAGTTAAATTGCTGGATAAGATATCTATAAATGCTTATTCTAAAAAACGCTGACATTTGTTTTTTTAAGTTGAAGGATACAATCATAATAATATGAAAAATTTAACAAAACATAAATATCCTGTGCAAAACAACACAGCATATTATTTTTAGTAACGAAGTGTTTAGCATTATAATTTATTATACAATAGAAACAGTATGATGACGAAATAATGCATCATGTGTACAACATAATCGGAATGACAATGATATGATAAAAATATTATACGATGACGACTATAGTAACCTTTTATCAATTATTAAAAAAAAAATAAGATATGCAGTGAAAGCTCCAAAGAGCGGGAGGTTTCACCTGTTATAAAAAATTACCTTCATCTTATCCGAGTTCGTATTAAGCGAGTTATACTGTGGTACGTTTTCCTCAAACATAACAAAAGTTGTTAAAATTAATTTCACTACGGAAAGTTTTCACAATACTGATATTTTTCCAAAAATACACAATAAATTTGACACTTACCTGCCACGCCAACACTTGTTATATTCCATATTTAAATTTTATCAAAATTTTTTAAGTGAATTCAAAGAGAACGAATATTTCTAAGACAAGTACCAACTTCGAAAAACGTCTAGCACCATTTATTTCGGTATACTTGAATTAAATGCAAAATCGAAACCATAAAAATTTATCGAAAAAGAATTACCCGAAAAAAAATTACAGCTTCCTTAATGTTGTACATATTTAATCAAATTTGATAAATTTATAATTAAAACTGATCCCAGAAATATAAGAATATAATTTTTTTTCTACCTTAGCGTCAAAATTTTCAATCGAGAATATCACGTTTACGAGCGCTAACTTTGAAAAACGGCTATCAGCATTGAATTCAGCGTATTCGAATTAGCTTTACCGGTAGGGTGCCCAGCTTGTTAAATTTTGCGACTAGCACGTTGCAAGTTAACGTGCATACGAAAAGTAATGTGTTAGTTTTCATCTCAAACACATTTTAATGTACTTTGATTTTTTTTTCTGAGTTAACGGATATAGCTACAGCTATCGTCAATTCGAATCAATAAACTATTTCGTTCAAATCGTTCGTTTTTTTCAGCTGTGATTTGTTCTAGACTTGGGCATTCTAGTTCTTTTTGGTGACCGCTCTTGCTAGTTCAATTTGTTGTAAAGAACTTTCGTTCGTTTTTCTAGTTCAATAGCTCTTTAACAATTTCGCTCAATCGTTCACAAAACAATTTTTCCGATCATTCGTTTGGCAATTTTGAATAGGTAGCTAAATAGCTAATATAGCTCGTCTTTTAGTTAACCACGATATAAAACATCAGACAAATTAAGAATTTTAAGAAAAAAGAAAAATATTTAGTGTAGAAAATATTTTTAATTAATAAAAAGATATAGAATTATCCCCGACCAAAGGTAATAAAATGAACGATTGAACTAGAAGTGCGATTAGAAGTGAACTAGGTTTTTCGATCAATTGAGTGACTAGATCAGTTGAACTACAGGGTGGCCGAAAACTACCTAAGGGGTTTGAATTCCTTATAACTTTTTTATTATAATTTATTTTTTTTTTCAGTACTTTGTAAAGAAGACTTGGGGAATTTAAAATGGAACAGTACACAATTGAACAACGTGCCCAAATCGTTTCCGGCAAAAATCAGAAGGAAATCATGATATTATTCATAATTTAATTATGGGCGACGAAGCCCAGTTCCAATTAAATGGGTTCGTTATTAGGCAAAATTGCAGGATATGGGCTACAGAAAATCCAAGAGTACACGCAAAGAAAAAACATGGTTAGCATGATCATATTCAAAGAGCATCATATATTTTTGGGTTTATGATTGCGACAATCAAATTATGAAATGCCTTTTTCTATCATAATTTTGATCCCTTAATTACTACATTATGATTCCAAAGTGATTCCAACATTATCATATTATAGTACTGTATATCATACTATGCTCCCTATAGTTTTATCCCAGCATTCTATTCAAGGTGAGTAAAAAATCTGTACACGATTTGTTTTATTCAAAATAGTACATTTATTTACTCAATGACTAATTTACAAACTTTTAATATTTAAATTAATTTTAGTTATCACCTATATATAACTAAAAATAATTTATGTAAACATCTGATAATAGCGCGTAGAAAAATATTTTTAGAAATACAATTTTACTATGCATCCGAAATGATCATAACATGTTATCAGTGATCATATTATATTCCTAATAATCATACTATATTCCTCATGATTATATTATGGGGTTTAGGAAAATTTTGTGATTATTTTGAACATCAGGAATATAACATGATCAGTACGCCAATATTATGATCATTCGTCGTGCACTTATACTTCCCCCCTCCCCCACCCCCCTTTCTTCAATTTTGTGTTCCTACAAAACTAAAAACTATCACACTTCTTATTATAGACGCTCTGAAACAATATTTTTGCTACGTGAGTACAAAAAATTAATTACCTTTTTTACTAAATTTATAGCACTAAACACTTTATTGCATAATAAACAATACTTTTACTTGAGGATTACTTGACAATCTACATCTCTCTAGACTTCTTGGGTAGATCGAGTTCTATCTTCCAAAAATAATGTCGCTATTGAAATGAATACCAGTAAGTTATTTTTATATTTTTTCAGTCTTTTTTTTAGTACATATATATTATACTAGCGGGCGCAGCCCGCTACGTTGTTAGCCTGCCATAAAGGTTAAGGGGGGGGGCTTCGCCCTCCCCCCCGGGGGGCTGCGCCCCCCACAATTTTTATTAAATTCGTTTTTTATTTAAAGTTTTTTTATTTAAAGCCTTCACCCAGCCACCACAAATAAATAATTCTGCACAACAATGGGTTTAAAATAAATAAATATTTGATCACTTTTTCTCATGAAAGTGGTTTGTTAGTAATGAATCCATAATAATTTGCAATATACGTGTGTATGTCAAGATAATTTGGTAAAGTGCGAACTTAGGTAGATAGACCCGTAAGTAGTTTTATTCATTTGTGTTTTAAATGAAAATAAAAAACGTAAAGCAGGGTTGGCAAGCGCTTTATAATATTAAAGATAGCGGTCGCAGCCCTCTACGTTGTTGGCGTGCCTTAAGGTTTAGGGGGGGGGGGCGCCCCTCACCCCGACAATTTTTTTTAAATTCGCTTTTTATTTAAAGTACAGTTTTTATAATAAAAGCCTTCACCCAGCCACCACAAATAAATAATTCTGCACAACAATGGGTTTAATAAATAAATATTTGATCACTTTTTCTCATGAAAGTGGATTGTTAGTAATGAATCCATAATAAATTGCAATATACGTGTGTATGTTAAGATAATTTGGTAAAGTGCGAACTTAGGTAGATAGACCCGTAAGTAGTTTTGTTCATTTGTGTTTTGAATGAAAATAAATAACGTAAAGCAGGGTTGGAAAGCATTTTATAATATTAAAAATTGCGGGCAAAGCTACGTTGTTAGCGTGTCTTAAAGTTTTTTTTTAATTCCAGTTTATGTAAAGGTAGACCTGGCAATTCAAGTAAATTCACAAATTCAGTTGGAAAATTTACTGCGTCGGTTTCTTCCACCGGTGCTTCGTTACCTGTAGTTTAAATATCGGAATATATAAGTTCCATTCCTTTTCTAAGGTTTTTTCTCTTTTAGAAAATTTGTTTAACTTTTTCGAGAGTATGTTTCAATGCTACATAAGTTTCATATTCCGTTGATAGTGTTTGAACAGGTAATTCCCTCTTCCAATCCATTTGCATTGTCTATAATTTCAATTCCACTCGTTCAACGTTTATATCCATTTCATTCCACTTGTGTAGTGTTTCAATCCCACTCGTTTCCTATTTAGTTTCTTAATTTTAGTGTTTCATATACACTTGTTGTTTAAGTTTTAGGTTTCTAGCTAAAGACGCAGACGTTAAGGGGGGGGGGGGCAATTTTCCGCTTTTGAACCACCATTTTTACCACGTTCCTGTCCAAAGTCCTAGAAATGCCTTGTCGATAAGTTAGCCCATACTCCAAGGAAAACATATTATATATTACAGATTTCTAGCCGAAGGGTTCGGTTAGGCCATCAAGGGGGAGAATTATTCCGTTTTTACCCCTCCCGGTAGGAATTTCCAAAAATTCTGTCTTAGAGGACGTCTGCGTTGGAGGAGGAACCTACTACATACATAATTTTAGGTCTCTATATCCAGCAGTTTGGCCAGGCCGTCAAGGGGGAAGTTTTTTCCCTTTTTACCCCTCCCGGTATGAATTTCCAAAAATACCATCATTTCAACTTCCTACCTCCAGCGGTTTGGGCAGGCCTTTAAGCGGCACTTTTCTCTTCATTAATCCCCATTTTTGCAATGTCCCTGTCCAAAAAGCACCTTCTCGGTAAGTGAGCACATACTCCAAGTAACATATGTTTTACATTTCAGGTTTCTAGCCAACTTTTACTATTTGTGCCCCTCTCGGTAGGAATTTCCGAAAATCCATCGACAGGGAATTCCAGCTTCCTAGTTCCAGCAGTTTGAGCAGGCTGAGAGGAACTTAAGTACCGAATTTCAGCTTCCTAGTTCCAGCAGTTTGGACAGGTCGTTAAGGGGCAACTTTCCCTTTTTGAGCCCCCATTTTATAACGACCCTGTCCAAAATTCAAAAAAGTATCTTTCTAATAAGTTAGCCCTTACTCCAGGGACCCACATTTTAAGCTTAAGGTTTCTAGCCGAATGGGTTTTTACCAAGGTTGGCAACCGAAACGAATAACGGTATAGGTATCGGTATTGGTATCGATTTTTTATTTGTTTCGGTATCGGTATCGGTAACGGTATTTTAATCATTTCGGTATCGGTATAACCGATACCGAAACATTAATACCGGTATATACCGGTATTATTGAAAAAATTTACAAAAATATAAAAAAACGTTCTTAATTATAAAAAAACTCAATTTTATTAAATTTGTATAAAGGATAAGTATAGTTTATGGAAATGTTTTTATAATATGAACAAAAAAACAATAACGGTTGGTCTCATACTGCAGGTTTAAACTTAGGTTAATGGTAAACCTAAAAATTTGTTGTTGTTTTGTGCACATTTTTTTGACATTTTATTTTGTTTTTAGTTAAGTTAAAGTTAAACCTACAGTATGAGACCCACCGTAAGTTATTAAAAATTTCTAATTGTAACGGTGGGTCTCATACTGTAGGTTTAACTTTAACTTAACTATAAACAAAAGAAAATGTCAAAAAATATACACGAAACAACAACAACTTTTTGGGTTAACTATTAAATAAAGTTTAAACCTGAAGTATGAGACCCACCGTGTTTTATTTTTTAAACACAAAAATTTTTTTAAATATATTAGGAACACAAGTTGATTCACTACAAATATTTTATATTTGTATTGAGATCATATAATAAAATAAAAAAAAAAGTTTATAAAACTAATAAAAGGATTCTCTAAAAGAAACTGTAAATTCAATTAAAGGTTTAAGAAACCAGTTTATATATTAAATTATATTTACTAAATTTGTTACAAGTTAGAGAATATTTATGAAGTTAAATAAATTAAAAACAATGTTGCCAATGCAAATTAAAGGCTGATAACCGCACTTTGAATTTAGTACACGATTTTCTATTATCAATGAATAATAAAGTTTAATTGTTTAACAATTTTGTAAATTTTATATTAAAAAAATTTGTATTTTTGCTAAAAACGTGAAAAAAACAATTTTTTTAAAACCGATTCCATACCGGTACGACACCGGTATTAAGGGAAAAGGTCTTTGAATACCGGTATTTTTTGAAATCAAGAATTTCGGTATTGGTATCGGTATCGGTTGTCAATTTGAAAGGGTTTTGAAACGGATAACGGTATTATAACGGTATCGGTTGCCAACCTTGGTTTTTACACGCCCCCAAGGTGAGGCTTTTCTTCTTTCTGCCCCTCCCTTTAGGAATTTACAAAAATTCCATCTTCGCGGCTATCTGCGATGGATGAGGAACATTCATACCAAATTTCAACTGCATTGCCTAAGCGGTTTGGGCAGGCCGTTAGTGGGGACATTTTTCCCTTTCAACCACCATTTTTACTATGTTCCTGTTCCAAAATAGAAAAATTACGTTGCCGGTGAGTTAGTCCTACTCCAAGGAATACATATTTAAAATTTTAGGTTGGCCAAAAGGGATTGGGCAAGCCGTCAGGAGGAGACTTTTACCTTATTTCCCCTCCCGATATGAATTTCAAAAATTCCGTTTAAGCGGACGCCTACACAGAAGGAGGAACTCACATACCGACTTTCCTTTTGGGATATCCTGTAGGGAATTCCAAAAATACAAACTTAGTCGATGTCTACTACAGTGGAGGAACCTTTATACCAAATTTCAACTTCTTACCTCCAGTGGTTTTGGCAGGCACTTTTCCAATTTGTGAGACTGTTTATGGGGAGACTTTTCCCCTTTTTACCCGTTCCGGTATGAATTTCCAAAAATCCCGTCTTAGCGCACGTCTATGCCGAATATCAAGAAACCTTGTTTAGTGGAGATATCCGTGGGGGGAGGAAAAAAAGTAGTTTTTTTGAAATTATATATTATTTTAAATGGTACTTTTTGGAAAAACGAAATTTTTTGGAAAAAGATACTTTGTTTTTACAAAGTACTTTATTTGTACTTTTTTTGGAAAAGGTATTTTTTTTAAAAAAGGTGTTTTTTTTTGGAAAAATGTATGTTTTTTGGAAAAAGGTATTTTTTTTGGAAAAGGTACTTCTTTTGGAAAAGGAAAATTTTTTTAGAAAAAGGTACTTTTTTTTGGGAAAAGGTACTTTGTTTTGGAAAAGGTACTTTTTTTGAAAATATATAGGTATTTTTTTGAAAAAATGTATGTTTTTTGGGAAAAGGAAAATTTTTTTAGCAAAAGGTACTTTTTTTGGGAAAAGGTATATTTTTTTGGAAAAGGTACTTCTTTTGAAAAAGTTATTTTTTTGGAAAAATGTATGTTTTTTGGGAAAAGGTACTTTTTTTTGGAAAAAGGTACTTTTTTTGGAAAAAGGAATTTTTTTTGGAAAAAGGTACTTTTTTTGGAAAAAGGTACTTTTTTTGGAAAAAGGTACTTTTTTTGGAAAAAGGTACTTTTTTTGGAAAAAGGTACTTTTTTTGGAAAAAGGTACTTTTTTTGGAAAAAGGTACTTTTTTGGAAAAAGGTACTTTTTTTGGAAAAAGGTACTTTTTTTTGGAAAAAGGTAGTTTTTTTGGAAAAAGGTACTTTTTTTTGGAAAAGGGTACTTTTTTTGGAAAAAGGTACTTTTTTTTGGAAAAAGGTACTTTTTTTGGAAAAAGGTACTTTTTTTGGAAAAAGGTACTTTTTTGGGAAAAAGGTACTTTTTTTGGAAAAAGGTACTTTTTTTGGAAAAAGGTACTTTTTTTGGAAAAAGGTAC
Source organism: Leucophora obtusa (assembly GCA_949987735.1). Taxonomy (NCBI): domain Eukaryota; kingdom Metazoa; phylum Arthropoda; class Insecta; order Diptera; family Anthomyiidae; genus Leucophora; species Leucophora obtusa. Next base: position 209,265,675 of record OX465296.1, on the reverse strand, counting down.
TTTTTTTGGAAAAAGGTACTTTTTTTGGAAAAATGTACTTTTTTTGGAAAAAGGTACTTTTTTTTGGAAAAAGGTACTTTTTTTTGGAAAAAGGTACTTTTTTTTGGAAAAGGGTACTTTTTTTGGAAAAAGGTACTTTTTTTGGAAAAAGGTACTTTTTTTGGAAAAAGGTACTTTTTTTTGGAATAAGGTACTTTTTTTGGAAAAAGGTACTTTTTTTGGAAAAAGGTACTTTTTTCGGAAAAAGGTACTTTTTTTGGAAAAAGGTACATTTTTTGGAAAAAGGTACTTTTTTGGAAAAAGGTACTTTTTTTTGAAAAAGGTACTTTTTTTGGAAAAAGGTACTTTTTTTGGAAAAAGGTACTTTTTTTGGGAAAAGGTACTTTTTTTGGGAAAAGGTACTTTTTTGGGAAAAGGTACTTTTTTGGAAAAAGGTACTTTTTTGGAAAAAGGTACTTTTTTTGTCCCCTTTTTGCCCCTCCCGATAAGAATTTCCAAAAATGCCGTCTCAACGGACGTCTACACCGGTCGAGGAACCTACATACCAAATTTCAACTTCATAGCTCCAGCAGTTTGAGCAGGCCGTCAAGGGGGAGACTTTTTCCCCTTTTTGCCCGTCCCTGTAAAAATTTCCAAAACTCCCGTCTTGGTGGATGTCTACGATAGTGGAGGAACCTTTATACGAAATTTCAACTTCCTACCTCCAGCGGTTTGGGCAGGCCGTCAAGGGGGGCATTTTTCCCCTTTTTAACCCCCATTTTTACAACGTCCCTGTCCAAAATTCTAGAAAGTACTTTCCAGAAAAGTTAGCCCCTACTCCAAGGAACACATATCTTAAATTTCAGCTTTATAGCCAAAGGGGTTTTGGCAGGCCGTCAAGGGGGACACTTTCCCCCTTTTTGCCCGTTCCGGTAGGAATTCTCAAAAATCCCGTCTTAGCGGACGTCTACCCCGAAAGAGGAACCTACATACCAAATTTCAACTTCCTAGCTTCAGCGGTTTGGGCTGGGCGATGTTGAGTCAGTCAGTCAGTCAGTCAGTCAGTCACGTTATTCTTTTATATATAGAGATTATTATTTATTTTAGAGCTTCTTACAACTTCTTTTCACAAAATCTTAAACAAGAATGACGCTAACTGATAGATGACGCTCTTAAAAAAATAAACTGATCATCTCATGGTTGTCGAAACTATGCCAATAATTGTGAATATGATCTCTCGCAACTCAGATAATAATATGATTGTAATTCGAAGAGAGGATTATGATTGTCCAGATAATATATGATTGTAGACGAGAGAATAATATGATAACCGAAAAAAGAGAGATTTTAACTATAAAACGAGTAAAAAGGTTAAAGTCGGGCATGCCGACTATACAATACCCTACACCAGTCTGGTTAAAAGCCAACTAATGTTTGGATCCGAAATTCGAATGGGTTAAAATGGGACTTGTGTCAAAATTTTCTATAATGTGAGTCAGCGAACAAAATTTCATTAAAATATCTTAATATTTGTGACCTGCAGTTTGTTACCAAGCCAATTTTGGGGGGACCCTTATATGGGCACTAGGTCTAAACATCGACCGGTGTTAACCAAAATCAATAGGCTTCGTCCTTGGGCTGATAAAGGTCGGTGTACCAAATTTCATCAAAATATCTTAATATTTGCGACCTGCAACGTATAAACAATATAATTTTGGGAGAACCCTTATATGGGCACTAGGTCTAAAGATGGACCGATATTCACCAAAATCAATAGACTTCGTCCTTGGGCCAGCGTAGGTCAGTGTACCAAATTTCATCAAAATATCGTAATATTTGCGACCTACAGCGTATAAACCATACAATTTTAGTAGGACCCTTATATGGGCACTAGGTCTAAACATGGACCGATGTTCACCAAAATCAACAGGCTTCGTCGTTGGGCCGACATAAGTCGGTGTACCATATTTCATCAAAATATCTTAATATTTGCGACCTGTAGAGTGCGCACAAGAATGCATGGACAGACAGACAGACGGACGGACGGACAGACAGACGGACGGACGGACAGACAGACGGACATCGTTAAATCGAAATAAAAAAAATTCTAAGCCGATCGGTATACTATAAGGTGGGTCTAGGACCAATATTTTTTGGTGTTACAAACATCAGCACAAACTTATAATACCCTGACCACATAGTGGTGTAGGGTATAATGATTATAGGCGACCATATCATTTGTAAAGCATGATTAATATATTAATCATTTTATTGCAACAAACATGTATGGCAGTAGTGACCATAGTTTGGTAGCTGTGATCATATTGCAACCATATATTTTCTTTGTGTGTAGTTCAACAGCGACAATTACACGCAATTAAGTGCACTGTTTGGTGCGGTGTTTCGTCGAAAAGGATAATTGGCCCATTTTTTTTTTTTTAATTAACACGGTGTTCGATATCGGACATTGTTGGAAAATATTTTAAGTAAACTCCAAGGGACACAATGGCTCTTTTAACTCAAACCCCTTCGGTAATTTTGGGCCACCCTGTAGTTCGATCACGAATGATACAATTCTAACTTTTTACGCACTACGTTTTATATATTTTTTTCAATTGGCATTAAGGCATCAGATAATCTGAAACTTTATTAAAAGTTTCAAAAACGATTTTCGTGAAATATCATAATCATATCATTGAAAAGAGTGAAACGTTAAATTGAACTTTTTCGTTCATGAACGACACAACTTTATAATACACAAGCGTAAATAGAAAATAAGAGAATACCTAGACCCTAGATTCAATAGTCTATATCTACAAAAATACAATTTTTCAGGACAGCAAAAAAACTGATTCAGTCGCTAATAATTTCAATCTATCAATAATCTATCTATTTTTTTTCTTCTGCTTTTTGTACAGGCTAATTTCTATGAGTGTCGATTTCAACCCGTAATAGCTCGAGTGAAGTATAAAATATTTAATTGCAGTTGCTAAGATTATATATTTGGTAGCTAAACCTCATGCACACCATAAGAAAGTTCTCTAAAAGTCCTTTTATTCCATTTAGCTATTCTTGCTTTAAAATAAATATGGAAAATGTAAAAAACGTATCCACTAGAGCGTACCACCTTACAGGCAAAAAAAAAACAGTGCGCGGTACACCTTCAAATATAAAGTATTTTTGAAAGGCAATTCCAAAAAAAAATTTTTTTTTGCCGAACGTAGGGGTATCCATTTTACATTTTTCGCTATAGCTTCGGCATTTTAAGTCGGATTTTAAAGTGTGATATATCAATTTTTTTGCCTAGAGGAGACCAGTTATAAAGGAAAAATCTAATGAAAAAAATTTTAAAATGCGACAAAAAAAATAAAAAAAGTTTCTGCTGGATTTATCGAAGAACTTCCTTAGCAGAAGTGTAACGATTTTTTGCGAGGTTTAATTTTCTGACATTAGGGTTGTACATTAGGGTGGAAACAACTGAGATCTGGTGGGTAAATACTAGAACGGAATACTCGAGGTCAATGGCCCTTAGAGCACAACATTGGTCCCCTCGACAGAAAAACATCGATGTATCATAATTTAAGATCCGACTGTAAATGCCAAAGATATAACGAAAAATGTAAAATGGCGACCCCTGCGTTCGGCAAAAAAAAATTTTTTAAACCTCCTTGCAAAAATAATTTAGATTGGACGGTGTGCGGCGAACTTTTTTTTTGAGGTACGGTCTAGTATCCACCCCTTATATTCCCCCGCCCTGTTTATCCCTTAACTTCCTTAACTTGACATTGAGCCGATAGAAAAACAATACTGGTCTGATAGTTACTGTTTACTCTCTACCACATATACAAATTTTAGCGCAATAATGAAACGACCCTGGCGATACTTTTCTTGTAAGTTATTTTAAAGAAATTTTGGCTTAACAGAAACTTTCGTTTTTTACGTTAAATATTATATTAATTCCATCAAATATACTTCAGTAAGAATATTGTAACATATCCTAAAATTTTTTAATAACATAAATATACTCGTGTAACTTTTTAGTGGCACGTTTCTTATTTATAATTCACTTATTCCACATCCACTTTTCATCCTTAAAATAGCAATCTATTTTTAGCTTAAAAACCATTAAAAATCCTTAATATCCAACAAAAGTAAATCATTTGAAATTTGATTACCTACCTACCTTTATAAATAATGTATCTCCTAAAAATAGGCAGTACTTCTTGTTTTCTACTGAACATTTAAAAGTATGCTTTACGTTGTTGGTGTTTTTGTTTTTAAGTGACACAGCTACTTCTTAACTCAATTAAATATTTAGGTTAAGTAGAACAATAAATGATACATTATTAAAATTCTAAGATTGTGTCCTTTTTACTTAGAAAATCTTTGTTAACACAAGGTTAATGAAAATCTTTGGTGCATAAACTAGAAATTTTATCTTTTTCATAATTAACTTTAGGGTCAAACTCGGTGAAGGATTTCTTTTTTTTTTTTTTTTTTGTGTAATGCCTGCATATGCATAATCTTTGTTTTCAAACATATTGTTTGTTACACTTACATTTGTTTAAACTGCAACATAAAAAATAGTTGATACAAAAGATATTCTTTTTATAAATGCCCTTGCTTTTACGAGTATATAAAAAAGTTAGTATAGTGAGAAATTAGTTATTATTTTTTATATAAAAATTTTATCTCAACTTAACCCAGATTTTATAAAAAAAAGCAAATTTGTAAATAAGAGCTTAAATATTTATTTTTTGTTTAAACTGACAAACACCATGTTTAATTAGAAATTCACACATGCATATTATATATAATATGCAAATTATATGCAACATTTGAATGAGTGCTTTATGTATTATGCATTCTTAAAATCCTCCGGTATTTCTTGTTTTTTATTATTATTTGTTACACTCAGAAATGTTAGCAGAATAACTTGTAAAGGGATTTCAATTTACTAAATATTTTTATATTTACTAATTGTTAGTAAAGGTATATACTTTAGTAAACATTTGTGCTGTTCTCATTTTAAAAATTATTGAATTTTAAACTACCCATGTGAAAATCGAAATATATATGAGCACACATGATCATACATTAACTTGTATATGATCATACATGGGCATACATAGTCATATACGTCCATGTCTAGTTCGATGTATGACCATACATGATTTCATATATTTCCATATAACTTCGGATCCGAAATTTGAGGGTATATGACCTTACATGTTCATATATGACCATATATGCTCACACATGATTCACATATGCTCATATATGATCATATATGGGCATATACCTCCATATACCCTAAAATTTCGGATCCAAAGGTATATGGAAATATATGATATTGTGTATGATCATACATTGAACTATGCATGGACGTATATGACTATGTATGCCCATGCATGATCACATACGAGCCAATGTATGATCATGTATGTTCATATATATTTCGATTTTCACATGGGTATGTATATTTCATTGTGGATTTAAAAAACAAAAAGAGCATTTAAAAAATTTTGAAAATCGTGTTGGTAAAATTAGCGAAATATTTTATTAAGTTAAACGAGTAAAACCTTAAGGTCGGGCATGCCGACTATATGATACCCTACACCAGTCTGGTTGAAAGTCCACTAATGTTTGAAGCTGAAATTATAACGGATTGAAATAAACTTGTGGAAAAATTTGTCTATAAATTGGTTAAAAATTAAAAATTATCCTTAATCAATAGGATTTGTACCTGAACCCAAAAGTTAGTAAATAAATTAGGCCTCGAGTTCTACTTTCCGTATTGGTGGGTTCTACCTAATCAATGGGTTCCACCTAATTGATTAATTATGCAGATAATTCGGGTATTTTTCTTAACCGATTATTCGAATAAAATTTAAAAATTGATCGATTAATCGATCACAATTTATGTAAAGTAATATACAAATTTTGTTTTATTATTAATAATTTTATTTAAGAAAAAGAACAAAAATAATGTCAGTGACTCTTCTGAAATTTATAAAAATAAAAAATTTATTGAGATTATATTTTGTCAAAATTTTTATCTTTTCTACCCTTTCTATCACATATTCAATTGAGTATCATTTTTCGAGCTTCCCGCACATTTTCGGATAGGTTGGGAGTAAAAAATAAGATCTGAGCAAAAATTAGGTTTCAGCGATATAAACCGGACAAGTCGTTTGCATTTATGTCCTCAAAAATACCCTAAAAAAGGTCCATGGATTTATCCATCTATAACTCTTAAACTAGAAGCTTCTGGTGATGAAGTTACATAGCTGTTGTTTACACAATGAAAAGACAAACATTTTCTTTATACCAAATTTTAACCCTCTCACGACTTTTAGTGGTGTTTTAGGCTGTAAATATCAAAATTTGTGTCAAAACTAAACTTTGAATGTCTCCCATTTAGTTTTGGTGATCTGCAAATATGTATACTCGTAATCATATCATAGGAAATTTAGCTTTTTTTAAATATTTCGTCCAGGACAGAATGGCCAAAAAAGGATTCAGAGCTATAGATTTATTACATATGTGTACTAGGAAACAATGTGAATCTTCCATTTTAGGTATAGGATGTGTTTAGCGAACTTATGTAAAACACTACGAGGTACATTTTTCTGGAACTATTTAACACTCTAACTCTTGAATTAAAGGGACTTTATTTTTAAAAAGGGACAAAAAAAAAAGACCCGCAAGTTGAAGAGTAAAAGGGTTAAAATATTCCACAGAAATGTTCCTTGTAGTGCTTTACATAAGTTCGCTGAACACATCCTATACCTAAAATGGAAAATTCATATGGGGTTTTCGCAAAATCCAGGTTTGTGGAACATTTGAGCGCCAATTCTGAATAAGTACGATATTAACCCTTAAACACATTTTAATTTTTGACTTATTTCTGGCAGCGAACTTGAATTTGTAACTTTGGTCTCTTTATATCCCAGTGTAGAAACAGTAATGACATATCATTATTTTTTGGACTACCAGTAATGACACCCACTTAACTTCTGCATTATTTTAAAATATATAATAATGAGTTACATATACTGACTTATTTTTATCATTATTTCAAATAGAAAATAATTTTCTAGATTTTTTTGAAAATTTTTTGAAATCTATTTTTAGACTCAATATTTTGTAAACACTGGTACGGATATATGTAACCACATATTTTTTGATTTTTTGTATGTTGGCGAGTAAGCTTACTTGTGTGCAGCAGGTCAATTATATTTTTATCTATTAAATATTACATATCGATATAGCTCAGATGGTAGAGCTATTGACTGGCAATCTGTAGACCCAGGTTCGTTTCCCGCACCAGCAAATTTTATTAAAAAAAAACACAATAAAAAATATTTTTTTTTATATAATTTATTTTTTTGAAAATCTATTTTTGGACTCATTATTTTTGTCAGTACTGGTAAGCACATAGGCAACGATATATTTTTTGATTTTTCGTATGCTGGTGTGTAACCATAACTCATTATTTTTCGCGAGATCGCCATATAAATGTAATAAGAAATGTAATAACAAAAGTAACTAGTTACCATTACCAAGTATGTACTTACATAACCACATATCTGGTAATGATTTTCTACACTGGAATGTTGGCAAATTTCATGACAAATATTTTTGTGGAATATTTTAACCCCCTAACTTTTCAATTAAAAGGGCTTTTTGGCCCCTTTTAAAAAGGGACATAAACGTCACGTAAGTTGAAAAGTATTTGTCCGCAAAAGTATTTGTCATGAAATTCTACTATAAGTCTCTGAAGACAATTTGGCTTCAATGCCAGAAATAAGTCAAAACTTAAAATCAATATTCTCTTTGTGGGCGCTGTGGTGTAATGGTTAGCGCGTTGGACAGGTACACATAAGGTTGCGGGTTCGATCCCCAACCAAGGCAACATCAATTTATGAAAAATAATAATATATATGAGTTTTTTCTATTCCTCATACATATCGCAGCGTCCTCCTTCGGTGTTCCCATAGCACTTAACCTCACCGAAGTAAAAATAATATAACAGGGCTATGAACTAAAAAACTTCAACAAAGTTCGCCAACTCATCATCGGATGGCGTGCAACAGCTGTTCTAAGATTCAACATCTCGCACAATTACAGTGTTGCCATATTTGAAGCACCTTCATATTTCACCACCTTTCACTTCTTCTCTATCCCCTTAAAAACAAAACGTGATTAGGAGTTAATTTCGTGCTTATTCAGAATTGGCGCTCAATAGAGCACCCATATGGGCAAAAGTGTTATGTTTTCACCTCCTCATGCACTTTAAGGTAGATTGGGCGTAAAAAATTATATCCCCGCAAAAATGTATCCTTTCGGTTTAAACCAGGCCAGTCACTTGCGGCTTTTAACCCTAAAAATGGACTATAATTAGTTAAAAGCATTTGCCCATCGGCAATTAATATTTTTTAATTTATAAAAACTTCCGAATCTTTAATTCAAACTAAAAGAATAAAACAAAAAAAATCCCGGAAAATGTTGCACAAAATTCTCGTAACTGCACCCAGAAAACAGATTCAGTTCTGATAACCCCATTTGTAGCCAATCGCATGGTTCGGTTGTGGTAGCCGAATTTTTCAGTTGTGGCAACAGGAAACCAATTGGGACGGGACTAATTTGACTGTAACAACGGAATTTCAGTTGTATCAACAATAATTCTGTATCCACAATCGAAAAATTCATTTGTTGCAACTGAACCATTCGATTGGCAACACATGGGGTTGTCAGCACCGAATCTGTTTTCTGGGTGTGCGAGAATGGAAAATGAGCGGGACTTTTCTTTTAATCTTCTAGCTTTATGGCATATTTGATTAAAATAACCGTATTTGCAGTTCCCACTTTCGATTAAAGATAAATTTAAAAAAAAAATTCAGGTTTGCTTTTGCTCAACACAACCAATGAACGAATTTTATTATAAAATTTGTCTGGAAATATAATTTTTATAGTTAATTTCCAATATAATAGTTTTGCTTTATTTAACCAATATACAGAGTGGTCCAAAATTGCCGAAAGGGTTTGAGTTGTAGTTATTTTAACTACAATTGCAGTTAATTTACTTAGAGCAAAATTTTTCAATGTTTTTGACAGTTATTTTTTTTAAACAAACTACAAAAACTATTGTTTAATGCAGTTATTTTAAATTTTGTTACAAATACTTCAATTTTAAAGTGTGTCTCTGTACGAAGAAGACAATAATGTATGTACGAATCGCTTGTTTAGAAATTTTCGAGTGAAAAAATATGAGAAGAACATATTTTAACTTGTCTGAGTCATAAAAACAATGCTAAATAGCGAAGACGCGTAATACAGAAAAGGTTATATATTTTATAAAATTGTTCAAATAATAAGGTAAGTTTCATAATATAAAATATAAATTTATTTACGGAAATATTGTATTTATTTTCTTTCAGTTCTTTTATACATATTTTCATCCCTTTCTACCTGGAGAAAAAAAGACGCCTTAAATATTTCATCCCTCACAGACGGACATCCAGAACAATATCTTAGTTGTGAACAATAAAAGTGATATTAAGTGAACATTTTGGTTTCTCAATTTTAAATTTATTATAGAATAAAACTATGTTAAAAGTATTTACATAAATTTGTTTTTATTAAATTAATAATTTTTAAAATAATTTTTGTTTATGTTATTTTTACTAAATTTGCAGTTTTTTGTACAGTTTTACAATAATTTGCATGTAGGTATGTTTTTTTAATTGCATTTGTAGTTGTTTTTACTACATTTGTCAGTTGATTTTTAACAGTTAAAAATAAAAAAATAACTTCACATTGCAGTTGATTTAAATACAAATGTAGTCTACACCTTTTTAACTGCAAATGTAGTTATTTTAACTGTCATTTGCAATTGATTTTACCTACATAATTCCCTGAGTGAACTATACTTGCGGATTGTTTTCCACGGCTGGCCTTAAAAACTGTTGCAACATATATGACGAAACACCGCCCAAACTGTACCTACGCTTAAGTGGGTGTAATTGTCGCTGTTGAACTACTCTTGGATTTTCTGTAGCCTATATCCTGAGTTTTGCCTATTAACGAACCCATTTAATTGGAAATCGAATTCGTCGCTCATAATTAAATTATGAATAAAATCATTATTTTCTTCTGTTTTTTGCCGAAAAAGATTTGGGCACGTTGTTCAATTGTGTACTGTTCCATTTTAAATGAAAAAAAAAATATAATCAACGAGTAAAAAAGTTAAAGTCGGGCATGCCGACTATACAATAGCCTACACCAGTCTGGTTAAAAGCCAACTAATGTTTGGATTCGAAATTCGAATGGGTTAAAATGGGAGTCTAGGTCCAATGTTTTTTGGTTTTACAAACATCAGCTGAAACTTATTATACCCTGACCACGTAGTGGTGTGGGGTATAAAAAGTTATAAGGAATTCAAACCCCTTAGGTAGTTTTGGACCACCCTGTGGATAATTTCAAATAAAATTAGATTTTAACAAATAAATTTTAATTGTTTCCATAGAATTCTAACCAATCTTTTCCCTAAGTGTATTAAACAAAGTAAACAGACCCTCTGAAATTTGTCATTAAAACACACAACAGTACGTATGATGATTATTAAATTTTAATTAATATCACTCATACGTCTTCTTATATCTCTATATCATATCGTTTGTTTTCAATTACCAACAAAATAGCCTTGTTGTAATCAATTTCATTGTATAAATTCAGCAAATATTATTTAATAGATTTGAGATTTTGACTTAGCAATGGCATTTTGTTATTGGTGTACACAATCAAAGTAGCAATACACCGTTAAGCGTTAAAAGTTCACGTACTTTCTCTAGCGACAAGGACATAAACTACGATATAAATATTCTATTCTAATATACCGACATAAACTAGGCAACATTTAATTCATTGACAAATAATGTTTGAACAAGAAAACCTATAAGCTCCGCTTCTACGTTCTTCAGAAAATATGATGACGTTTCCAGTTTTATTCATTAAAAAAAAGAAGAAGACATCAGTATGTATCTTAAGATAAACCGACAATAGCTGGCAATCTATGCTATACAATTCATTTCAGTAGAGCAGTAGTGCAGTAGTGCATTTTGAAAAATTGGGTCATGGTTTTCAAAAGATGTTGACCTTAGAAAAGTATACGAGAACAATATATGTTTATTACACATTGCTGACGTTTTAAAGTACAACAAAAATGTAACAAAACAAAAAAGCTTTTTTTTCTCGACAGGCGGCTTCTATATAGCGGACCGGTACTACTACTAAAATAGATAGAGGTTATTGGTATAAAAGCTTCGCCCAAAAATATTTACAACGGTACGGTATATGCGGTATACCGGAACACGTGTTTTACTCCAATTACTGCATTGTTGCAAAGAAACAACTTAAAAAAAAAGACGAAAAGACAAATGCAATTTCGTTCACGGCTTCTATGTACCATATTTGCAAACTTTTATAATTCATTCACATACATACTTATTCATTCAGTTATTTATAGTTCCTTAATGTCTAAGGAATAGGGGCTAGGGGCATTCCTAGCAGATAAGGTTATCTTTTAATAATTAGTAATTTGGCTCTAGACTAATTTATACAAAAAGTAAAGTTGATTTTAAGTTGAATTATTTCCTAACCTATACGCTACAACTTTTTTTAATCTAGTCTTAATTAATGTGCATAAAAAGAATATGAAATGAAAACTTAAAACAATTAAGTAAGTTTCAAGTAGTTCACGGTTTTTAAGAAATTACATATTTTAGTTAAAATTTCCAAGTTGTCTGAAAATATGTAAATGAAAATAGAACTTGTTTATGGCTAGTATTAATAAATTTCTCAAGTCTGATGCCAATTTCTATAAAGATAACGAACCTACAATCAAAATTTGAAAAACGTTAGTGACTTTTGAATAATTCGTGGTTTTTGAAAATTCAAAAAACTCAGTATTTTTGAGGTATTTTCCTAATATAATTAAACTTGTTATATATACTTTTGCAATCTACATACCAAGGACTTTGATTAAATATTGGCAATATGACATTGATTTTAAAAAGGATAACAGATATAATTTTATTATTAACAAAAATCCTACCTCACATTATAGGACATTCCATTAATATAAATTATGCAAAAAAATAAATTTGCATAACGGGAAATATAAGAAAACTTCCTGATCAAAGTTGAAAATTTTTTTATGAAAGCTCAGCTAATAAATTAATACTAAATAGCTGCTCAGGTAATATTAAATTTTAGCGTCAGTTGTGCAATTTCTTTATAATTAATAGTCTCTGTTTATGGAGCATGTGAATTCCAATTTTTATTTTTTTTACCACCTTAATGTAAATTTATCATTCTGACTATGTTTGTATTTAATCGAGACTTATTTAGATACAGCATGCTATTTATAGCCTACACCACTATGTGGTCAGGGTATTATAAGTTTGTGCTGATGTTTGTAACACCAAAAAAAAAAATATTGGTCCCAGACCCACCTTATAGTATACCGATCGACTCAGAATTTTTTTTTTATTTCGATTTAACGATGTCCGTCCGTCTGTCTGTCTGTACATGCATTCTTGTGCGCACTTTACAGGTCGCAAATATTAAGATATTTCGATGAAACTTGGTACACCGACTTATGCCGGCCCAAGGACGAAGCCTATTGATTTTGGTTAAAATCGGTCCATGTTTAGACCTAGTGCCCATATAAGGGTCCCCCCCAAAATTATATTGTTTATACGCTGCAGGTCGCAAATATTAAGATATTTTGATGAAACTTGGTACACCGACTTATGCCGGTACTTATGCTTATGCTTATGCTTGGTACACCGACTTAGGACAAAGTCTATTGATTTTGGTGAACATCGGTCCATGTTTAGACCTAGTGCCCATATAAGGGTCCCCCCAAAATTATATTGTTTATACGCTGCAGGTCGCAAATATTAAGATATTTTGATGAAATTTGGTACACAGACCTATGTTGGCTCAAGGACAAAGCCTATTGATTTTGGTGAACACTGGTCCATGTTTAGACCTAGTGCCCATATAAGGGTCCCTCCAAAATTGGATTGGTTACAAACTGCAGGTCACAAATATTAGGATATTTTAATGAAATTTGATTCGCTGACTCACATTATAGAAAATTTTGACACAAGTCCCATTTTAACCTATTCGAATTTGGGATCCAAACATTAGTTGGCTTTAACCAGACTGGTGTAGGGTATTGTATAGTCGGCATGCCCGACTTTAACCTTTTTACTCGTTTTAAATTGAAGAAACTTAAATTAAATTATAAAAACTAAACAAAAACTGTAATTTTTAAATTTTTTACTTAAGACCGCCATAATTTTTGGGTCGCTTATGAAAAATTATTAACCCGGATGGATTTAGCGTGCTTAAACATCGATTTTAATAAATACAAAACGACATTCATGTGATAAAAAAATTTTTTTTTATATTTTTACCCAAAATTTTAAAATTTTCGAGAATTACCCACAATAACAGTTGCCGCTCTACAAGAAAAAGTTTTGTCCGATCTAGTGTTTCCAAAAAATGGACTTTTTAAAAAAAACGGTTTGTCGGTTAAGCGAAAATTAATCCTTTTTAAAAAAACCAGCTTTCGTTTGAGAAAAAATCGATTAAACCGGTTCACCGACCAGAAATGGAAAACAGTAAAACACCAAAAATGTAAAATTAAAAAAAAATTACTAAAACTAGAACTAGTTCTGAATTTTTAGTGCAATAGAAAACTTAATTAGTCTAAAAATCGGTCCAAATTTGTTTTAGTTTAAGAGTAATAATAACAAAAGGATAAAAATAGCATTGTTAAATTTCGTTGATGTTAGTCTAAGTTGAGTTGTTGATAACAAATTGGATTTGCTTTCAACAGTCATATAAGTAGACGATTATCAAAATATTAACCCACTCAAAGGCGAAAGGCACTGATGATGGCTTTCTAGCGAAAGCCGAAAATGCGCATTCTGCCTTGCTGGTCTTATCGAATTCTTTCAATAATTTTTATTCTTTGTAATTTACTTGTAAAAATTGTATCATCTTTCTTTGATTTGAAAATAATTTAAACAGAAAGTGATATTAATTTATGATCTTGAGTCAAACTAAAATAACATTCATTTATTTAATTTTTTTCTTTTAGAAAAAAGCTCGGATGATTTTCTTTCCACAAAGAAAGTTTCGTAGTGTTACTCGTCTTGGTTTTTGAAAAATATTCTTTGAATATATTATACAATGTATCGCAATATTATATGTAAATAGAAATATTTCTTTTAAAATTCATTACTAGTCACTTGTACGTATGAGTGATATATGCACGAGTATATATTAATCATACGTATAGGTGGATACCGATACGCTTATATTATGCTGGCTACACACCGAGCAACATTCGTTGAAACATTTGTTTCATTTTTGTTTACATTTTTTTATTCAGACGATGTAATAGCCATAGATTACATAGATATCTTACTCATCTTCTTCTTTTGACAACAAACACATTTTTTCACACACATTCAAATATTTTTTGTATAGGTATAGAACGTATGTCCAACACATTCACCTGAGTTACGTGCACTTACAGCAAGAGTAAGAGATCTACGTAATATATGGTCACAGCTATCCTTGGCCCTTCAAATTTTGAAATACGATATACAAGGGGAAAAAATACTTTTTTTTTCTTTAAATACTAGCTCTTAAATAACTGTATTTCTGGAAAATGTTAACGGAATCGTAATTTAGACTAAATTACCTTTCTAGCAAGATATAAAAATCCAAAATCGTTTGAAAAATATTAAAATAATTGCAATTCGCCCAGGAGATTGTAGGGTTAAAATGGGATAAATTATGAAAATCTTCAAAAAAAATTAAATAGTTTTTTCAACAACTTACGATATTATAATCTAGTTTCATTTCTAAAATCTAAAAATTTTCACTTATAAATTTTTGTCGCTCTCGGATTATGCTAAACATCTCCCAGGTATGACCAAAGATGGCATTTCGTTTGTAAATTTTGAAAACTTTATTTCTGATTTTTTAAATTTTTGTTCA
The DNA here is from genome assembly GCA_949987735.1 of Leucophora obtusa. Lineage (NCBI taxonomy): Eukaryota > Metazoa > Arthropoda > Insecta > Diptera > Anthomyiidae > Leucophora > Leucophora obtusa. The sequence continues at coordinate 209,250,609 of OX465296.1, read as the reverse complement.
ACAAAATATAAAAAAAGTCTTCGACGCATAGTTTTTTAACTTCACCTCAGAGAATAATTTTACTAAAAATGACACATATCCCTCTTTTCACACTCTTCTCTAGAACTTTCAAATTTAAAAAGGCCTTCACTACTAAGTTAAGAAAGAGATATGTGTATTTTTAGTAGAATTATTGTTTGAGGTGTATGCGTTGACCACTTTTTTCAAGAGATATCCTAGAAAAAGGGCTAGATTCAGAATACTTGAATTAGGACTACAACACCAGGTGTTCCGCTTGTAGGATTTTGCAACTAGAAAATATTAATACACTGAAAATATTATTACAGTAACTGACTGTAGTTTATTTAAAAAGTTATCCGTACATTTATTTTTAAATGATTATTCAGTTAAAATATAAAGAAATATACTTTTTAACTATTTTTGTCGTTTATTTAAAAAATAAATTACATATAAATACGGATTTTCTGTTACAGTTAATATTTTCATTTAAAATCTTTTGTTAAAAAAGAATTCCTTTTCGATTTCTAGGTCAGTTAAAAAAATTAAATAAACTAAATATCGTTTATTCTTACGGATTTTGTAGTTAATTTTTTGAAATTTAAAATAACGAAATAAATGAAAAATCATTTTTTTTAAGGATTTTGTTGTTTATTTATTAACATTTAAAAATAAATGAAAAGTTCTTTTGATTTAAATGAAAAGTCAGTAGACCGGTTTTCAAGTGAAATATTTAGTATCAGTATTATAGTCAGCACTTAGTAGGATTTTTGATATAAAATTTTACTTAAGTAGGAAATTTTATTTGAACATTTTTTACTTCAGTAAAATTTATCAAAAATCCTACTAAGTGCTGATATATATACTGGTCATTAGACCGTAGGTACCTCAAAAAAAATTCGCCGTACACCCTTCAATATGAAATATTTTTGCAAGGCAATTTCAAAAAAAAAATTTTCTCGAATGTAGGAGCCGCCTTTTTTCGTTATAGCTTCGGCATTTAAAGCCGGATTTTAAAGTGTGATATATCAAATTGTTTGCCTCGAGGATACCAGTGTTTTGCTATAAAGTAAAAATCCAATGAAAAAAAATTTCTACTGGGTTTATCGAAAAACTTCCTTAGCAAAAGTTGAATGATTTCTTGTGAGTTTTAATTTTCTGACATTAGGGTAGTACATTAGGGTTGTAGCAACTGAGATCTGGTGGGTAACTACTAGAACGGGATACTTTAGGTCAATGTACCTTAGAGGTCAATGTACCTGGTCTCTTTGAGAGAAAAACATCGATGTATCATACTTTAAGATCCGTATGATATAACGAAAAATGTAAAATAGAGAACCCTAAATTCGGCAAAAAAAAAATTTTTATTTGAAACCTCCTTGCAAAAATAATACATATTGGAGGGTGTATGGCGCACTTTTTTTTGAGGTGGTATGCTCTACTGGTCATAAGTACTTATTTAAAAATAGCTTAAATGTCATTTAATTTTCACTAGAAGATAAAAAAGAATAAGTATGAAATAATAAATGTTATTGAAGTCATAAATGTGGTCTAGTTTATTTTTCTTTTTTTTTTCTTTTCGTCAAATGATGAAAAACACCAAAACCTTGAGCATTTATTTAACAATACAATATTCAATTTGTATTCAAATGAAATAGCACTACCTTACTGTCATTCAAAGAGTTCAGAGTTCAATGTTTTTTGGTCTGAAAGAAACTTTCACATATACATATAATACTAAAGTAGTAAAAAAGTTGAAGTTGGACATGCCGTCTAATATATGAAACCCCACAGCATGGTACGATTTGGATTATTTTCCGGGAAGCTGTTCAAAGGAGAAAGGAATTTCAACTAAGGGTACAACACCCAGAAAACAGTCCCAGTTGTGGTCACCGAATTTGTTGCCAATCACATTCGTGCGGTTACGACAACTATATTTATATTTAATTATATTTTTCGTCGTGAAAGCCAATATTCGGTTGTCTAATTGAATATTATGTTCCAGATAAATATTGTTATTTTCGACAAAATTTTATTGAAATTAAAAAACTTTTTTTGAATTTTCTGGTATTGAACCCGGCCATTCAGGTTAATAGTTCACATTCTTACCCACTATACAACCACTACATTTAATTTTCTTTGTCATATTTGCTCTTTATACATCCACTCAGAAAAGTTCTGCAGTTAGTACATGACAGTTATTTTTGTAGTAATGCAGTTGTAGTTATTTTAACTAGAACTGCAGTTAATTTGCCGACTATATGATACCCTATACCAGTCTAGCTAAAAGCCAACTAATGTTTGAATCCGAAATTCCAATGGGTTAAAATAGATTTGTGTCAATATTCGTCTATAAAATAATGATAAAAGAAAATAGAATAATGGTAAGAAATTTTGATTTCATCTTATATTAGGTATATTTAAGAGAAAACCGCAAATATAGTCTACATGGCCGATAGGTCCAAATATGGACCCATCCTATCTATAATCAATAGGCATTATCCTTGGTAAACTTGAGCTTTTCGTAAATGAACTAATTCAATTGAACTAGTCACTCAACACTAGTTCACTCCTAATGGTTCAATTTTTCATTTAATTACCTTTAGTCGGGAGAAAAAACATTTTTTATACAAAATATTCTGCTTTTATTTCTTAAAATTCTTAATTTTTCTGATATTTTATTTATTTGTTAATTAAAAGACGAGCAATATGAATCAGCAGCTAACAAAATTGACGATTTAAAAAATGTTTAAATATTCGTATTTTTCAAAATTAATTAAATGTGAATATCGGAATATATATTTTTGTTAAAATAATTTTTAAAAAATTTCAGAAATCTAAAATTATGGTAGCAGGGAGCCAAGGTTTACGTTACCCGATCTGCCGTCCTATTAGACATAATACATATTGCTGCATCATCAACGCCGCAACCTTTTGACATGTATCCTACACTCAGATAAAAAAAGTTTGCAAAAAAATTTGTAAACAGTTTCCAATCGCACTATACTATTTTTATACTGATTATTAGTACAATTTTTATTTTTAGTAATCATTTTTGCTATTCTCTTATTACAAATTACGGATTTTTTTACTAATTTTCGCTGCTGATTTCAGAAAAATATTTTACTAATTTTTTAAAATCGAGTGCTAAATTTAGCAGAAAAATATACTAATTTAAAAATATTTTTTTTTTTTGATTTTTTACAATTCTTGTTTAGTTTATATTTGTTACTATTGATATATTCTTAGTTTAGAAATAACACCCAGAAAATTTTATTGCATCTTCAATGCATAAAACGGCAATAACTGGAGAACCGTTTGCAATTTTGACTCCAAATTTCAAGTACGATGAAGTAATTATACGCTTGTTACAATCGAAAGAAGAAAATTTTTTTTTTAAGATTTTATAGTCTTTTTATTTTTTAGTACAATTTTTTGCTAATTTCAGCAGATTGATTTTAAATTACAGTTTACAGCAATTTACTGAAATTTAGTAGCTGCAACTAATTATTTATACTAATTTCATTGTACTAAAATTATGATATTTCGTAAGTTTTTTAACTGATTTTAGCAAATCGATTTTGAATTGCATTTTACATAAATTTTACTAAAATTTAGTAGCGGCTACTAATTTTTTCTACTAATTTTATTGTACTACAGATCAGCAGACATGTGTTGCTGAAATTCGAAAAAATACCGCTGGCCTCAAAACAGTTAAATTTCCCGTAATAACAGCAAAAGTTTCAGTAGCCATTACAGACTTTTTTGGTTGAGTGTACGTACATTAGAATACAGTCTGTGCCACAGTTTGTACAGTCTGTATTTCTAAACAAGTAAAATCCCACTTATGTATGCCTTTAAATTTAAGATCATGATTTACAAATTAATAACAAGTGTTCAAATTGTAACACCAAATTAATTAGTCGAACTAATTAATTTGGTACACCAGTTTATTGGTTTTTGTAATTGAATGGAGTACAGAATTGCAAATCTCTTTTCAAGCATGAAACAAGAAACAAATTTCTAAATATATATTTCACAATTACCTTCTGCAATTGACGTGACTATTAAATTTCTAATGCAAACTAGCCATAACGTTTACAATTAAACACATGGTAATAAAAATCTGTGTGACTAACATTTAAGCGCTTCTCACAAAGAAGAAGTATGAAGTACTTGGTTACCCAGCAATACACCCGTTAGTGTATTTTTACTGCTTTTTTATAAGTTATTCTAAACAACTTCAAAAAATCACTTCTTTCATTGCTTCCAAAGTATCCGTTATTACATTTTTACAGCTTTTTTAGAATTACTTCTGAACCACATCCAAAAAATGACTGAAGTATTGCTTCTAAAAAGTAGTTGCTCTAAAAGTGATCCTAAAAAGTGATTTTGGTATCATTTGGCATTTCTAAATAGAGGGTCCCGGGTTCGATTCACGGCGGGACCAATATTTTTTAATTTAAAAAAAAAAAATTTTTTTATTTTATTAATTTTTTTTTTTTAATATTTTTAATTAAATTGTTTAAATTCAATATTTTTTTAAATTTTTAAAAATATGTATATATAAAAAAAATTGTGAGAAATTGCTTTTTATGCACCTGTAAAAATAGTACTGAAAACAATATTGAATTGGAGTGCACCTTTAACACTTGTTTAATAAGTACTTTTTTTGAAGAGAATAAGGATGAGATATTGCATTAACAAAGTGGTGTTTTTATGCCAGTCAACTTTCATATCAAAGAATAGCTCAGCGGTAGAGCGCTAGACTAGCAATCGTGAGGTCCCAAGTTCGAACCCGGTGGTGGCAATAAAAAAACTTTTGTAAAATAAAAAAACTATAATTTTTTTTGAAGAATTTTGTTTAACTTCCCAGTGTAGAAACGGTAATGACATATCATAATTTTTGGACTACCAGTAATGATACCCACTTACCTGCTGCATTATTTTAAAACATATAATAATGAGTTACTGATAATGACTTATTTTTATCATTATTTCAAATAGAAAATAATATTCTAGATTTTTTTGAAAATTTTTTGAAATCTATTTTTAGACTCAATATTTTTTAAACACTGGTAAGGATATATGTAACCACATATTTTTTGATTTTTTGTATGCTGGCGAGTAAGCTTACTTGTGTGCAGCAGGTCAATTATGTTTTTATCTGTTAAATATTACATGTCGATATAGCGCAGATGGTAGTGCTATTGACTGGCAATCTGTAGACCCAGGTGCGATTCCCGCACCAGCAAATTTTATTAAAAAAAAAAAAATACAATAAAAAATATTTTTTTTAATATAATTTATTTTTTTAAAAATCTATTTTTAGACTCATTATTTTTGTCAGTACTGGTAAGCTCATAGGTAACGATATATATTTTTTGATTTTTCGTATGCTGGTGTGTAACCATAACTCATTATTTTTCGAGACATCGCCATATAAAGGTAATAAGAAATGTAATAACAAAAGTAACTAGTTACCATTACCAAGTATGTAGTTACATAACCACATATCTGGTAATGATTTTCTACACTGGTTTTTAATTCGTGAAAAAGAGCTCCCTTTGCATCCGTTCAAAAAGTACTGAAAAAATGTTAAAGTGGGAGTACTCTTCTCCTATGACAACTCAATGTTAAAATCATTAGTGTTTATGTTAAAAAAGAAGTACATCTAGCCCATCAATTGTAGTGCTTTTTCTACTGCTTTGGCATCTCTTTTTTTTTGCTGGGTAATTTGTGATATGATGATATTTAACTAAGAAGAGGCAAGCATTTTCCAATGCTGGAAACTGATCACAACATTCAATGTATTTACAGTAGAATCTCACAAATTAGAACTCTCACAAATTTGAACCGGCCATTTTAATGTATTGGACGCTCCGAAATTAGAAACTGTGGAAACTACTGTAACAACAGTAAATTTTACTGATTGCTAGATCATTTTTTATAACATTCATGTGGTAAAAGCAAGTGCAATTAGAATTAGAGTCAGATTTAATATCTTGTAAATTATTCTTACACTAATAGAAAAAAGTCCGTAAAAATTTAGTTAAAACTACTAAAAATTAGTTAAAAATAATGCTGCGGAAAAAAACTGCTAAATTATTTTTGCTATATATTTATTAGTAATATAGGAACAGCAAAAATAAAACTGTTAAATATACAGAATTTTAGTTATATTTAAGCTAAATTTTTGTAAATAGATAATAGCAAATTAACCTGCTAAAATCAGCAAAAAATTTTGCCAAATAGTTAGTAGCCTAAAAAATCACCAAAAAATTTAAAATTTTCGAAGTTTTTTTTCCATTTTTTTTTAAATGCAAATAAAAATTGAGCCTTTTGAAAACAGCAGTTTACAATTTTTTAGCAAATATTTCTGCTGATTTTAGCAGAAGAGACTGCTATTTGCATTCAACTAAATTTAGCTTAAAAATAGCAAAAATTTTGTAGATTTAACAGTTTATTTTTGCTATTTTTAGTCTACAAATATTTAGCAAAATTTTCGGCAGATTTTACAGTTCAATTTGCTATTTTCAATTAACTAAAAGTTAGCCTAAATATAAGTAAAATTCTGTAAATTTAACAGTTTTAATTTGCTGTTTTCATTTTACTAGTATTTAGTAAAAAAATCTGCAAATTTTAGCAGTTTTTTCTGCAGCATCATTTTTAACTAATTTTTAGTAGCTTTTTCTGCTATTTTTACAGATTTATTTCTATGAGTGTACTTAATATTCTAAGAGTACTAGTCCTTTGTCTTAATCCTAGTCTGCAAGGAATTTTTGTTCCTTTGACAGATTAAATAATAATAAGACTGTGCTCGAATTTGACACTTCTTTTAACAAGCTGGGCACCCTACTGGTAAAGCTAATTTGAGTATGCTGAATTCTATGGTGAATGGTCGTTTTTCGAAGTTAGTGCTCGTATTCGCGATATTCGCGATTTAAAATTTCAATACTAAAGTACCATAAAACGATATTTTTTATAATTTTGGGATTATTTTTGTTTTAAATCAAGCCAACTCTGTTAAATACAATTTTCCGGTAGTTTTTTCGCCAAAATTTTTCTTTCTATTTTATTTCCTATTTTTTTTTTTTCTTAACTCTTTTGAATATTTTTCTAAACCCTATTGAATACACACAAAATAACATAACATTGTACTTTTTATTTGCAGAAAAAAATGGTTTTGGAAAAAAAAATCGCGAAAAAATTACAGCTTCCTTAATGTTGTACATGTTTAATCAAGTTTGTTAAATTTATAATTAAAAAATATAAAAATGTAGTTTTTTTGGTACCTCAAAGTCGATATTTTTAATCGCGAATATCAGTATTACGAGCGCTAACTTTGAAAAACGGCTATTAATATTGAATTCAGCATACTCGAATTAGCTTTACCAGCAGGGTGTCCAGCTTGTTAAAATTTACGACTATCACAGTGTAATTATTTGGTGATAATTTTCTACATTAGGTTTGTTTTTTTCGAATTTTATACCTATATCTATAACGACTTGTAAAAAAACGAATATCAGTACTTACCTGATTTTCTTTTATTTTTTGTAAACAAACAAAATTTAAACATTTGGGGTCGCCTTTGTATCAAAGCTTTTTTCGTGCAAAGACTTGGCCGGAACTCGAAATGGAGCAATAATCTTGTGTGCCCTGCTGTACCTTTACCAACAATCGCATAATTCATTTGTTAACTTTTGTTGTTTCAGATATTTTATGAAATAAAAAATTGTAAAATTTCAAATATTTTTATGACAAATATTTTTGTTTACATTTGAAAGAGAAAAGCCAAGCATTTTTAAGACTTGGCAGCATTTTTATAACTACTTAATTTTTATGAAGCTAAATTTATACCTACTTAAAAGTTTTATAAATGCTTAAATTTGTATGGAATATTTATACAAAATTCGAAAAAAACAAACCTATTATTAAATTTAATAAATTGTTGTCGGTTACTACAGGGGTATGGCATCACCAAAAAAATAAGTAATAAAAAAATCGTAATCACTAGATGACACTTTGTGAAAAAATTGACAATTTTCTTTTTTTATTTAAATTTAAATAATAACAAACAACAAAAAAAATACAAACAAATATTTCAAATTTTATTATTTGAATATATTCCCCGTTTGTTTTTTCCTTATTTTGAGCACTTTTCAGCAGTTTTTGAATTTTTAAATATAGGCTCAGCTGATACTAAACTGATACTTACAGGTAATACTAAATTTCAGCGCCCTCTATCGGTGAGTAGTGTAAGTTTTGATTTCCTATCTCTATAATTAATAGTCTCAGGGTTACTATTTGAACATACTTTGATTAGGAAATTACATATTAGTCTTAAGTTTTAATTTTTCACCTATTCATTGTCATGTTTTACACAAAGGTTCAATAAAAAATCTCTAAACATTTTCTACATTGGGCGATAATATTAAAACCTAAAATAAATACGTTTTCTATTATTTTCTTTAAACTTTTTCTGATGCCCTTTTATCATTGAAATAGTCAACATACATATTTCATTTTTAGTGATTTTCAACATGAGTTATTATTAGTTGCTATCGAATCCATAATTTGGCAATGATACATTTTTGCTTAGATATAAATAAAAAAGAGAAAATATACGAAGAGTGAAAGCGATACTCTTAATACAGCTTTACAGAAAAAGTTCAATAACCATAATCTAGGTTATAATCTATACTCTACACAAAACTGTAACAATATTTGTGTAAATTTTTATTTGTTTTATGTATTCGTCCATTTTTTTATTCTTCTCCCATCCTTCCTTTCGCTATTTTAAAATGCATTTAGGCAATGTATGACGTCATTACTTGCACATAGAAACTTATTCTCACACACACACACACAAAAAGGCACACAAATATAAATACTATAAGAACAGATAAAGTATTGCTGAGGTTTTATATACTTACACACATAAAACGATATAAACATGTAGTCAGGCGCGGATACAAGGGGAATATGGCTATGGGGTTTATAGCCCCCCCCCCCTTGATGACCAAAATACATTTGTTTTCCAAATAATGCAATAATGGACAAATTGACTATTTTTTTGGAATTTATCATTGAAGAAATATCGAAACGTAGCTCTAAAAATATTTAGGAAAGGAATCGTTCTTAGTTCTTACTATAAAACTGGCCCTTACAAATTTTTTTTATAGTTAATCTAAGTATTGAATTAGGGAACATTTTTGTGTTCGAAAAAATTTTTGACACTGGTACATTTTTTATATTTTAGTTTTGATATTAAGTTCACACAAACGAAAATACAATAACAAAATACATGCAACACAAAAGCAAAATACATGTAGTCACTCATTCGTGTCACAACGAACGTCTTCCAGAAACCCCATCTAAGTGTATTCGTTTAAATGCTATCTTTACCATTTTTACTAGTTTTACTCAAAAATCAATTCGAGTACAAAAAAATATTAAAAATAATAAAAACTTGTAAACAATTTAAGGGGAAATAGTACAAGTTTTTACTCGACAAATTTCTTCCAGCAAAAACTAGTAACATAACTTTATAAAGTTTGCCATCCGTGTACATTTTTCTCCGATTTTTGTATTTTTTGTTTTTTGTTTGTTGACTATTTTACAATTTTCCAGTTCGAATATACATATTTTAATATTTTGACAACGTTTTAAATTTTTTTCTGTTTTACTAGTTTTACTAGAAATATATTCACGCATAAAACTAAAATTCAAATTATTTTCCAAGGTGTTTGATATGAAAAATTACAAAACAAGTTTCACGTTTACTTAACCGATAACTGTCGTTAGTTAATGATATTGATAAAATCGAAATAGATTTTTACTAAAAAAAAATTAACTAAACACTGGAAGAATATTAAAATGGGGTTACAAAATCGAACCTTTTTCGATTTGTTTCTATGGTATTTTATCAAAAGGAATCATATATAAATGTTATCTTGTTGGAAAGGGATTGTTAAAAGCTTTCCTTGATTCCTCGTTTGGTATCATTTAGATTGTTGTTGTAACAAAATATATAAGTTTGTGGCTACTTTATATGGAGAAGTATACAAAAATAACAGCCGAATACATATATTTTGTATACTATTTTAATTAAGCGGACACATATTCTTTTTTTATATTTTTGCTTTTTGGATATAAAAAATTTTTTCCGCAACCCTTTTTGGTAGTTTTTGTAACAACTTTTCAGGCCTATGCTAAAGCGTATATTGAAATATACTCTTCTAGTTCATGAATTATCTATATCTAGGACTAGCGTAAAAATATGAAAAATGTGTAGTCCCCCCTTGAGTAAATCCTGGACCCGCCACTGCGTGTGGTATATGAATGTTTGTTTGGTTTATCTTTTTTGTAAATTGTGTTTAAATCAGCACAAGGTTATTAAACATGAAAATTATTTTTATTTTTATTGTTATAATTTTAAAAACAAAATTTGATAAAGATATACTTACGAGTATGACCGTTATATGTGCGAATTCTCTTTTTTAATCATACGAAAATATAATTTTTAAATATTTTAGTATTTATTTTGGAGTCACTACATAAACATGTAAAAATTCAAATCATAAATTATTTTTGAATTTTTTAATGTTTTCACCCAGAAAACAAATTCGGTGCTGATAATCCTATTTTTTGTCGATCGAATAGTTCAGTTGCATCAAATTAATTTTTCAGTTGCGACTACCGAATTATTTTTGATACAACTGAAATTCGGTTGTCATAGTTAATTTAGCCCTGCCTCAATTGGTTTTCTGTTGTCACAACTGAAAAACTCGGCTACCACAACCGAACCATTCATTCGATTGGCTACAAATGTCAAATGGTTGTCAGCATTTGTAGCCAATCATTTGTTTTCTGGTTGTGTTTGTATACGTATTAAAGCTGCCATGATATTTTTTAAATGCAAATAAAAATCGAGCCTTTTCAAAACAGCAGTTTACAATTTTTTAGCAAATATATCTGCTGATTTTAGCAGAATAGACTGCTATTTGCATTCAACTAAATTTAGCTTAAAAATAGCAAAAATTTTGTAGATTTAACAGTTTATTTTTGTTATTTTTAGTCTGCAAATATTTAGTAAAATTTTCAGCAGATTTTACGGTACAATTTGCTATTTTCAATTAACTAAAAGTTAGCCTAAATACTACTAAAATTTTGTAAATTTTTACTAGTATTTCGTAAAAAATCTGCTAATTTTAGCAGTTTTTTCTAGTAACTTTTTCTGCTATTTTTACAGATTTATTTCGATGAGTGTAGTAATATGTGGGAATTACAATGAATATTACCTGGTAACACATCAAATCCCTGCATTACTTCTGAAGCTTATCCTTGCTTTTTTCTGTTAAACACCCAATTTTAATTTGTGGGCGCTGTGGTGTAATGGTTAGCGCGATGAACTGTTACACATAAGGTTGCGGGTTGCCCAACAAAGGCAACATCAATTTAGAAAAAATATCAATATGTATGAGTTTTTTGTATCCCTCATACATATCGCAGCGTCCTCCTTCGGTGTTCCCACCGAAGTAAAATAATATAACAGGGATATAAACTAAAAAGCTTTAACAATATTCGCCAGCTCTTCATCAGTTGGCGCGCAACAACTATTCTAATATTCAACATCTTCCGCAATAACAGTGTTGCCATATTTGAAGCCCTTCATCTTTCACCATCTTTCACTTCTTCTCCATCCCCTTTCCAAAGAAAGCAACATGTCAATTAATAGGAAAAATTTCCTGAGTGGTGCTTCTTTAAAAAAAAAAAACAAAATTAAATTAAATCAAACCTGCGATACTTTAAGAATTAAAGTTCAAAGCAAAAACAGTAATAACAAAGGATTAAAATATCATTGTTAGATTACGTTGATGTTAGTCTTAGTTGAGTTGTTAACATATTATTATTTGTATCCCACTTAACATAAGTAGATTATTATCAATTATTAACCCATCAAGGCAAACAACACTAACGATGGCTTTGTAGCGAAAGCCGAAAATACGTATTCTGCCCTGCTGGTGTTATCGAATTCTTTTCAAAAAGTTTTATTTTTTGTAATTTACTTGTAAAGAAATTGTATCATCTTCCTGTAATTTGAAAATAATTTAAAAGAAAAGAGATATAATATATATGATCTCAAATCGAACAAAAAACATTCATTTAAAAAAACTTATTACTTTAAGGTTACTTTCAAACTAGAGCCAAGGAACATATAAATCTAGAAAGTTCAAACTGATTGTTTGGCATTTTATTCGACGCGGCGAACAATGATCGAACGCCGTGCGCGAGAGCTGTTTGTAAAAATTTTTTCGCGAACGCTAGGGAAAAATTTTAAACACAATGAAAGAGGCATTTGCGACACGTAATCAGGAAGGTTGAGAACGCCTCTTTTATGGAGTTCAAACTTTTTCCGCAGCGTTCGCGAGATTGTTTTTATAAACAGCGTTGGGGCGCGTCATTCGAACAAGACGCCAAACAATGCTACAGATAATGACAAAAGCCTGAGATTCCCAGATCTAAATGTAATGTAACATATCTCTGCGTAACTGAATTAGGCCGAGTTTTTGGGATGTCAGTTAAACCAAAAATTAATTTTGTCAACCATTGGCTAATTTATGTATTAACTAAAATTTGCCCCAAAAACTTTTTCTCCATTTTAATTTATTTCTCTATTTGAAATAAAACTAAATAAACCACATTTTAAAAACAGTGTTCCAGTTACAAACTGCCTTAAACTAAGTTGAAATATAATCAAAATCCTAAAACCTGGGCCTTAATGAGTTAAATACGAATAGAAGATGTGTTGTGTTTTTTGTTTTATGCATATACATTCAACATATAGAAAACGTAAACGCAGAAAATAAATTTACTGGAATTCTGTCGGAATCAACGGAATTTTTTCCTTATTCAATAACGTTAGCATCTTTGTAAGTATCATCATCAAAATGATAGCAATTTAGGTATCTTTTTGACAAAAACCATAACGTTTCATAACGGAATCGGGCCCTGATTTTAACAGAAAGAAAGTATTAAATTTATCTTTTTTTATATTTTTTATATCAAGCACCACTACTGCATTCTATTACATATCTTAGAATTTGTCACTAAAATAATTTTGCTTTATTCTTAGGAAAATTTAATTCTACAATAAATAACTTGAATCATGTAAAAACTTAATACCAGCTATAAAAGAGAAATTCAAGGACTTAAAAAAATATACTATGAGTCTTATCTATGTATACCATCCACCATATGTATGTGATGAGGGTAAATATTAGTTTGTCATTAGCCACAGCTGAGACTATTTTCTGGGTATATCAATATCAACCATCTTAATGGAAATCTTCTTTAAAATATTAAATATCTTTATAAATAACACAAAGTGACTACCCATAACAATTAAGCCCTTTTTAGTTACTTAAAATAACAAAATATACACGTGTTGCTTCCCTTTTCAACATAATTTTCATATACTTAGTATATAGCTTTTTATGTAAGTTATTGTTAGTAGGGAAGTTTAACAATATTAGGTTGACAACAATTTTCATTTTATGCTAATGCTAATTAGGTAGGAACTTTTTATATTTATTAATATATTTTAAACAAAAATCAACCCACTTACAATTAGTTAGCAAAAAGGTGTAGCTTAAACTGAAATAAAGTGATTAAAATTTTTTTTTATCTATGAATTTTTTAAACCAATCTTTAAATTAGCTATGAATTTATAATAAAATGTAATAAAAATTTTCATATAAAATTTTTCTTTTTGCATATAATTCAAATAATATTTAGCAAATGACACCTTAACGAACTCTAAATATATGTTTACAATTGATACTTATCAATAGGGCAAGGAATTCCATGCAAATGCATGTTTTTTCTCGATAGTCCAATATTGACTAAATATTTATCTGAATCATCAAATTTAGAACAAAATGGCATCGATTTGTAGTTGCATATTTTTGCATATATTGTCAAAAATGCATGTTTTTGCATATTTTGACTTTAAATGCAAATTTGTTGGCTTTTTAATCCATATTTTGTGCTTTTTATTGCATATTGTTCATTTTTAAGAGCATTTTTTATTTTGTAAAAAAAATATAAAAATTAATACGTTTTCATATTTTCATTTAATTAAAACAAACACTCTTAAAAACCTTATTGACTAATGGAAAATCTTCGAGTTCTGTGCCTGTTTGCAAAATAACTAACTTAAATATATTTTTAAATTTTAAAGTGCATTATTTTTGCAAAAATAAATATATTTTTAATGCATATTTTTCTTTTTTAGCCGCATATTTTCCATTTTTAAGAGCATGAAATTCCTTGCCCTACTTATCAATATGTTTACATCCATACTCATCAATATGTTTACAAGTATCATTAGATAATAAAATTCCTTTTTGTGGATAAACCAAAAAATATTAAGTATTTTTGAATTATTGTATATATTTATATAAAAACACGTGTATGTATTTTTCCGGTATGAAATTCTAAAAATACTTTATTAAATAATAAGCAACCGTAATATATTTAGGGTTTATTATCGTTTCATTTAGAAAAGAATTGGATGATAACCCTTTTAAAAAAAACATTTTTTTTTTATTTTTAGTTTTACATGAAGACACTAATGAAGAGCTGTTTTTATAGAAAAAAAAGTATGTATTATATTTGTCTTTTTTGGGATTGTTTTAATATCAAACCCCACTATTCATTCTGTTAAATTTCTTAGAATTTACAACTAAAATAGTTTTTCTTTTACATTTGGAAAATAGCATTTTACAATAAATAAGTTTGCCTTATGAAAACTAAGGTGGTATTTCTAGATGATTTTTTTCATAACACGACAGAAAGTACAATAACACTCAAGGAATTTCTACAGTCAGAATTTGTTAGTTGCTTAAGTAGAATTTCAGCTTTGTTGTTTCAAGTGAAAATAACATTTGTGTAGTAATCAGTACTTGTTGTTTTTAACAGTATTTACAGTTGCTTTTTTATAGAAAAATACAAAATAACTGTTATGACGGTTATTTAAAAAAACAACTGAAGAAAATTACTGTCATTTCGTAACAGCTGTTTAAAGCAGTTATTTTTAATATCATAATAAACAACTACCAAAACAGTATTTTTACAGTAAATCGTTGTTTTTGTTAGTTATTTTAAAGATTAAAAAATTTCGTTCAATTTCTTTGAATTTTAAAAATTCTTCTTCAGATTATATTTATTTTTATTGATATACTCGTATTCCTAGTTTGAAAATAAAAATCAGAAACTTGTGTTGTATCTCCAATTTATAAAAGTATAATAACTGGAGAACCGTTTGAAATTTTTACTTCAAATTTTAAATAAGCTGAAGTAGTTACACATATTTTTATAATCAAAAGAAAAAAATCGTTTTTTTTTTTATTAAAATATACTTTTATAACACCAAAATAACTAACTGTAAAAACCGTATTTTTTACCCATTTTGTCAGTTGTTTTAAAATTTTTGCAATAAAAATTTTTAGTTAATTTTACGACATTGGTAGTTATTTTTAATGCATCTGTTAGTTATTTTTCAACAGTTGAAAATAAATGCCTTTGACGCCTTTTTAACTACATACACCTTTGTTTTAACGGTAATTTTCAATAGATTCTACTGACAAACTTTTGTGAGTGTACACCTTATTTTAAGTGAAGGAAATACATGCAATGCAAAAATAAAATACATGTAGTGACGAACGTCTTGTAGAAACTCTTATAAATACTATAAAAGCGAAATTCAAGATACTATGGGCTGGCTACATTTATGGTCAGAACTCATATAATGTTATTCCTAAAATACATATTAAATTAATTAAAAACACAATTTAAAAGATGACTACCAATATTTTATTGTATTCAACCCAGTTTGCTATGTATATTAAAACATACTTTAAATAATATATAAAAAAAGT
The DNA here is from genome assembly GCA_949987735.1 of Leucophora obtusa. Lineage (NCBI taxonomy): Eukaryota > Metazoa > Arthropoda > Insecta > Diptera > Anthomyiidae > Leucophora > Leucophora obtusa. The sequence continues at coordinate 209,234,668 of OX465296.1, read as the reverse complement.
ATAACAATCGAAAGTCTATAAAAACAATCAACATTTTGTAATTTCTGTCTTTGTGTGTATGTGCCAACAATTTCTTGTAATTTGAATTAAAATAATTTTGTATTTGAACAAACTATTTTGAGCAACAAACAAAATTAAATTATTTGAATTTTTTATTCTAAAGGTACATATACACACGAGAGAAAACTGCTAGAGATAGAGCAAAAAACAACCCTAAATAGCTTAAATCATTCACAATAGAGCTATTTAGAGGTTTTTTTTTTGCTCTGCCTCTAGCAGTTTTCTCTCGCATGTACATATATGTGCCTTAATACAGAAAACAACGAAATTTTTTCAAGCCAAAAAAATCAAGTACTTTAAACTTAGCTTGAACTAAAGTTTATTTTAACTCATTTTGGAAGCTTAATTCAGGCCGATAAAAAAGTTTAAAAATGTATTTGTATATGATACACTCAAAAAAGTTTGTCGTTAAAAAGGCGACAAAGGTATTTACCTTTAAAATAACTAAAGGTTTTGTTATTTTTAACTGGTTAAAAATAACTAACAAATACATTATAAATAACTAACACTATCATGAAATTAACTGACAAATTTTTACTGCAAAAATTTTAAAACTACTGATAAAATGGGTAATAACTACTGTCTTTACAGTTAATTCCTTTGGTATATTTTAATAAAAAAATTTTTTCGATTACAAAAATATGTGTTATTACTCCAGTGTATTTAAAATTTGAAGTAAAAATTCAAAACGGTTCTCCAGTTATTATACTTTTATGCACTGAAGATACAATAGAAGTTTCTGATTTTTTTTTTCAAACTAAGAATTTATCAATAATAACAAATATAAACTAAACAAGAATTTTTAGAATTCAACGAAATTTTTTATTTCTTAAATAACTAACAAAACCAACTGTTTACTGTAAAAATACTGTAGAAAAACGACTGTAATTGATGTTAAAAACAACTACTAGTGATTACTACAAAAACAACTATCATGTATAGTAACTGTCAAACTTTTTTGAGTGTAGCTTTGATCTTTTACGAATTGAATGAAATGGGAATTTAGATAAGTAGTGGGATTCTCTAACTTTTTAACGACAAAATTCGGTAGTTAAGATGTTAGTCTACTATGAAAAATTGTCAATTTAACTGCCGAATTTTGTCGCTAAAAAATTACAGAATTGCCCCTTAGATTAGTTTAGGAATGTGTTAAACATAAGAATTAATTCTATTAAATATTATACTGCGTTCACAGTACGATTCTTAAACACGTTTATGTAAAAGTTAAACATATCAGCTCATACCTAAAAATGAAGTGTTTAAGTTAAACATCTCGAACAGCTGCTCCTTAACAATTGTAAAAAAAAACAAAAATTTGACTAAATTAACCAAAAGCAAATTTCGTTCGGCAGGGGGCAATAATTAATAATTTTTGTCATTATCCAACGTTATAATCCGCCCCAGTTGGAAACAAGATTTTTCAAGTTAACGGCCAACTTCATGGCTGTTTTTGGATTTTCCGTTCACCGGAAGAAAAATTTAATTAATTGTTTTGTTCGTCTATCACTTTATTAAGAAAAACAAACACATTTTAACTGGTTTTTATTTAAGGTTAGTCTATTTATTCAATTTTAATTTTTCTCGTCGTGTCTTCCTCTGCTTCAAACTTGTCATTCAACACCAATTGATATCAAACTTATCGTGTTTAACAATGTGTTTAGAAATTAAGCATGATAATTTAGCGTGTTTAAGGGCAGAAAAATGTACTGTAAAACATCTCACTTAAACATGTTTAACGCTTAAACACGTAAAATCGAGTTAAATAGGTATGTGTGAATGCCGCGTTAAGCTATGGGAATGAAGTTTATGAATTAATTCCAAGGGAATGGCTTGATGGGATGAGATTTGTACAATTTTTAAAGCTGAGTTCGATCTTAAGCTCAAATTGAATTAATTCTTTCGAAGCTCTACTATTTTTACGGAAATTTTTTATGAGTGCAGACACAATTATGGAAAATCACATCATATGAGAAAAAATAATAAATTATCTATAAAGATTTTCATAAGTTCATCATAGTTCGTACTGCCTGAAAGAAATGAGTAAAACCTTATTATTAACAAACAGGCCTTATTATATCTAATTGCTTTTCAACATTTATTTACAATACACTCTAATAAATTTTTGTTGAAATCTACTCTTTTCAATGTAGGTAACTTGATACCTACTATAAGTTGGGCAAAAATAGGCATTGTGTTTAAAATTAAAATACATAGACACATTGTGTTTAAAAATAGTAGACACAATGTGTGTAAAAGTACGTCTTTAATTGTATCAAAATGGTTTAGCAACTTTTGAAATTTGTTTAAATTTTAACTTTATGTGTCTAAAAAAGTTATATTAAATGCTTTAACCTACAATTAACATGTTTACAAACACGCTTATTAATGCGTATATTTACATTGAATATCTTTTTTTTTATTAAATGTATTATATTTTACTATTAAAATAAATAAAATAAATGCATTTCAAAGATGTACATACTTAAGTATTTTTATTTACAATAGAAATTCTTAAGGAAAGAATACAATAACAATAAACACTATAACGAATAACATAAAAATATTAAATAAAATACCTAATTAAAAGGTACACCTACGTTGATAAAAAGTTGCGAATGGTTTTTCTTTTAGACAACCACTAAAAAATGCTCATATTTTGATAATTTTTCTATAGGACTATTTCATCAGATTACAAGGATTCTTCTTTAGAAAATCTAATGGATTTTCCATATAAAAAAGTCCTTAGAAGGGAAAGTGTTTCCAAAAGAAAAACTCCAAAGAAATTTCTATTGAAAAATTCCTTAGAATCTGGGAATTATTCTTTAGGAAAGAGTCAAGTGAATCTTGGGATTTTCTTTAGGAAAAATGTGATATTATGTGATACATTATGTGCCTAATTCTAAATGAAAAGTGTGTAAATTAAATAATTAAACATATTATGCCTAATAACAAGCATTTTGCGTATTTTTAAGTAACAATTTGCACACTCAATAGCAGTAAATTTACATGCCTTTTTTAGAGTGTAATCCAAAACTTTAATTTATCTACAACATAAACAACTTTTAACAAACAGTTCTTAAGAAATAAAAATTAAGTCATTTATCTATTTATAACTTCCCAGCAAAACCTTCTATTATCAGGTAATGGAAAATTACACTCTAATAAATATTTGTTTAAATCTACTCTATTAAAAGGAGGTAACTTGATACCTACTATAAATTGGATAAATATAGACACAGTGTTTAAAATTAAATTATATAGACACAATGTGTTTAAAAATAATAGACACAATGTCTTTAAAGTTACGTTTTTAACTGTAGCAAAAAGGTTTAGCATAATTATAGTTTTATGGAAATTTAAACTGAATGTGTCTAAAAAAGCTCCTTTGAATGCATAATTCTATGCACATTTTATGTATTAAAAACATGGATGTTTTTTATTAAAAAGCAAAGAAAATATATTTTGAAGTTTTTGTTAATATGGGATAGTAATAATGCAACTAAAATTTTGCAAATACTTATCATAAAAATTAACTTTAACCTACAAAATAAGTGAAAGTTGCGTTCCGCTAATATGAAGTTTTTTTAGTACAAATTTGAACATCATACAGTTTTATATGCGAATAATATAATATAGTTACAAACAGATGAAATAATAAGAGAAAATTAGGAATTTCAAAAACACCCTGTAACAAATCCTTGTTCGTGAAATCGTGACAAATGCGATTGATGACATATTTGATAGTCACAACTGAGAATGTTTAGGAAAAATTGTATACATGTGAAAGTAGATACCGATTTAAACACCAAAATGTATATCAAAAATCTGTCGGGACAACATGGAGGGATTAATTGAAAATCCGAAATTTTAAAATAATTTTTATATAATAAAACCTTCAGAGGACATTTGCGACATCGTTTTATCCAGATAGGTCAAAGCAAAAAATAATTGAGCTTCGGATGTTGTTCAATTTCATTATTACAAAAATATTTCCCAAAGAAATTATAATGTTAAACTACATGTTGTTTATTCACAGCCTTGCTTTAAAGTATATATCTAACTTTAGTGAGTAAAAATGGCTTCATCACAGTGAAATAGATGATTGTGAACCGCGGTTCCAATCTGCCCAATATTGGTACTGCCATTACATTTGAAGTCTTAACGAATGTTTATTTCCGGAATCATGTGATACATTATTTTTGAAAACAGTCTGTGGCATTGAACATCTGCAAAAAATACTCGTATGCATACATTTTCTTAGTTATTCAATCTCAATGAACTTATTCACCAACTTACTTTGAGTTTGAAAATCTTGATTTCTATAAAATGTCCAATAAAATAAAACAATTTAGTTGTAAATAAATTGATTTCTTTCTCTATTATTGCGACTTGTCTCTATATTGCGTATAAATTCGCTAATTTATTCCTCAAACTGAAATTTTTATTTAAATTTTAACCCCTAAATTCATAAACGCTTTGTAAAATTATAGGAGGTTTATTGAACAAATTTTGTATGAAAATGACGTTTTGTAAACCTGCTATAACTTTACAAAGCATTTATGAATTGAGGGGTAAATTTATATTTTTTGACATTTTTGCTTTTGCTAGTTAAAGTGCTTATAATTACGCATTTTATGCCTAATATGCAGATTTAGGCATAATATGTGTAATTATAAAGAGTAAATGTTTATGAACTTCAAAACATGTTGTATATAAACATGCAAAGTCAATACTTGTGTGTACTTTTGTAGGCAAAAGTGTCTACCAAAATTTCGTACACATTTTGTGTCTGAAGTTAAGCATTTTATACAAATTTACATGAAAACTTACTATTTTTATAACAGTAATTTTACATGCGCTTTTTAGAGTGTATAATAAAAGCGCAGAAATTGTTAAAGAACCCATTAACTTAACATGTTTTACCGTTATAAGTAAATGGTTACCTAAAGCTTACGAGTATAGACATAATTAAGTCATTACTAAGAAATTACTGAAATAAGTTGTTATTTACTGAATACTTATTGTGAATAGAGTAAGAGTAAAGCCACATTTACAATGATGGAGTACTCCACTCTGCAGAGTGGAGTGTACTAAAATAGAGATGGCATGATACATAAAATTTGTAAGTGCGAAAAAGAAAGGAACAAAATCCACTCTGCGGAGTGGAGCACTCTATCATTGTAAATGTGGCTTAAGTCGTTGCAAACAATCGCTTATTTTTTTAGTTAGATGTAGGGATTAAAGAAACACGATACACTCGGAAAAGTTCTGCAGTTACTACATGACAGTTATTTGTGTAGTAATGCGGTTGTAGTTATTTTAACTACAATTGTAGTTAATTTACTTAGAGCAAAATATTTCAATGTTTTTGACAGTTATTTTTTCAAACTAACTACAAAAACTACCACATTGTAGTAACATTTATTTTATGCAGTTATTTTGAATTTTTTTTACAAATACTTATATTTTCAAGTGTGTGTGCACACACACGAAGCAATCAGGAGCATGTGTATGACGCGCTTGTTTAGAAATTTATAGTGAAAGAATATGAGTAGAACATGTTTTCTCTTGTCTTAGTCATAAAACAACGCCAAAGAGTGAGGACGCGTAATACCGAAAAGTTTATATATTTTTTATTAAGTTATTTAAATAATAAGGTAAGTTTTATAATATAAATTTATTTACGGAATTATTAAAAATTATTGTATTTATTTTCTTTCAGTTCTATTATATTCTCATCTCTTTCTACCTGGAGAAAAAAAGGAAGCCAAACAACGCCATATTTCATCCCTCACAGACGGACATCTACAACAATATCTCACTAGTGAAAAATAAAAGTGACATTAGTGTAAATTTTGATTTCTCAATTTTAAATAGAATAAAATTAAGTTAGGAGTGTTTACATAAATTTGTTGTTTATTAAATTAATAATTTTTAAAATAATTTTTATTTATGTTTTTTAACTACATTTGCAGTTGTTTGTACAGTTTTACAATAATTTGCATGTATGTTGTTTCAATTGCATTAGTAGTTGTTTTTACTACATTTGTCAGTTGATTTTTAGCAGTTAAAAATAACTTCATATTGAAGTTAATTTAACTGCAAATATAGTCTACACCTTTTTAAGTGCAAATGCAGTTATTTTAACTGTCATTTGCAGTTGATTTTACCTACATAATTCCCTGAGTGTACCACTAATGACTTTTGTATATAATTTTTTGCCATTTTCTTTTGTTTAGAAGTTAACTAATTTTATTATGAAGCAGGGATTATATATTATATACAAAAATCCGCACTATTTTAAACAAAAGGCATTGAAATTATATAATCTGCGTAATGTGATTAGAATTTATTAAATTTTAATACAATCGAACTTCCAAATAAGTACTTATTTATAAAATTACCAATAAATCATTTCCTGCATCATAATAAAAAGTTAAAAATACAATACGTGTAGCTTGTTATTTTTTCCTTCCAAATAAATAGTTATAGAACACAATATCAGTAACTTTTAATTGCATAGCTACTTAGTAAATTGTAATTTATCACTTAGATCCAACCTATTATCTTAAAACCTTAGTTTTGCTGGGTTATCTTTAGAACTCATGGAAAATTCATTTGCGATAAAATCTCAAATAAAAATATGATTAACCAGCTGTTTGTTTCTAAAGAATTTAAGCACAACATTAACCTCATGGTTCCCTATATATACCCAGTCAGAAAAATACAAACGGGAAAATTCTGGCAAGGCACTTAATCAGGTGGTACAGGTGCTGGCCAAAGTCTTTAACCTTTCATAAAATTATAACATCATTAGGCACTCGGACGAGTTTTTCAAAAACCGTCGGAAAAGCTTTCTGAACTTTTATTATAATTTTGTTATAAAATTTTGTCGCTGCGTCTAAAAAAATTGTTATTTGTCGATACTTTATTTCATCCTTTCGCGATACTTTATAGAAATTATTTTTTTACATGTTTATAAACAAAACTCCAAACTTTTTATTTATAAAAGAATTACTTCCACAAAACATGGCCAAGACACAAAATAAAGAGCTAATTTAGGTGTATCGCAAATAATTTTTGAAAACAGATAGCTATTTTCTTAGGCACACCGATGATTTGTAAAACGGAAAATAAAGTAGTCTTAAAATAGATTTTTGCGCTTTATATTCAAAAATTTTGAAACTTTACACTCAAAAAATTGTTTACCAAGTATCGGGTGCGGCTAAAGTAACTATATGATGTAAAAAAAATTGTAACTTCTTTGCTTGTCCCAGGACAGGTCCTTGAAATTTGTTTTTATAAGAGTTCAGTAACCTGTCCTAGGATTTGTCTTGTGACATGTCACAAGGGGTCAATTTCCCCCTCCTATGGCAACGCCATGTAAAAGTTACCAGCCTATTTCATATAATGGGGCCAGTTCGGTGACAGTTTGTTAAAATTTCCCGTAGGGTAGTTACATAGTGTTACGCCATCGCTTGGTTTTTTATACCAATGACAATTTCTGACTGGGTTCCTTCAAATTCAACAACAACAGACTCTTTGTCAGACATAATGAATTTAAATGACACATAATTTTATGATTCTCCCTTTTACCATCACAATACCAAATAAACACTGATTCTAAGCAGTGGTTTTCAAGGATGGAAAATTGGAATTTTGAAAAGAAAGTACAAATTAAGCAAAACATTAAAATAAGAACATAATGTTTTTGGCAGAAATTATCCAAAAACTTAATTATTTTTTCCATAATTTATGGGATAAATCTTACAAAGTTAAAGTTTGTTGGGAAAGGATTTTATTAAAATGGCCAATTAATTCGTTCTGAACTTAGAAGTTTATGTACACAGAAAAAACGAGTTTTAATTACGAAATTGTTTATATTGATTAATTTTGCCAACCTATCACTCAAATGATAATATTAGTTACTAAAAATTGTATGTTTTTTTAATTGAAACAAATAAAATATTAATTGATTCAATTTATATTTGTTTAAAAACAATTTTTATTTTTATTATATGTTTAATTTGATATTTTAGGTTAATTAGTTTTTCTGTGTATACATATATAATTGATCTTTCAATTGTTAAATTGTTCTTTCGATTTGAGATCATACATGATCAACTTTTTTTTAAATAATTTTCCAAATGAAATAAAGATGATAAAATTAACAAATAAATTACAAAGAATAAAAATTAAACAAAAAATCGATAAGGACTAGCAGGATATAATATGTATTTTCGGGTCTCGCTACAAACCCACCAGTAGTATCCAATACCCTTATAGACATAATAAGAAAACGTCATGTTGGGTTTATCCTTAACTCACGCTTTTTCATTATTTTGTATTATTTTCTCAATAAAATGTAATTGTAATAATAATTGTAGATAATGTGTAATTAAAAAATTCAACTACAATTGTTATTTTTTAAGTTACAATTTCAAATACATATGTAGGTATATAATTTTAATTGAGTTTTTTTTCAATTATAATTCTTATTGCATGGGAAAAAATTACAGAATGTAATTGCAATGCCCCAGGGGGAAGAATTAAAAACAAAAAACGTGTTATTAAAATTAGTTTTCAGATTTTTTCAAATTTGCTGAGGAATGCACAAAATAATGAACCCTACACACAAAAAAATCTTTGCCAAAGTAATTACGAGCATTTCAACTAATAAAGTTTTTTGGCATATATAATGCGAAAATTAGAATCATTTTACAGTCTTTAGTTTATTCTACTTAAATTTTTAATAATTTATTCGAAAAAACTTTATTAGTTGAAATGCTCCTAATTACTTGGCAACGATTTTTTGTGTGTAGTGATACTTTATTAATTGACAGGATACTGAAAGAAAAAAAAATCCGATTTTTCCATACCTGATGTTATCTTCATTGGCAATAGTATAAGATAACAACAGTAAATAAGGAAAATATATGAAATGATTATAATGTGAACACAAACAACAGTTGTTCATCTTCTTTGCATCTAAGAAATAAAAATTACCATTAAAATTTATGGGAATAATAATATTTTTTAAAAATTATGGGAATTTTATAGAAGTTGTTAAGCTAATACGCCGTTTAGACAAAAAAGTTAATCTCGTAAAAGTAGGATTAACTGCTTAATCAAGCACTAAACAAGTCGATTAAACCCTATTTTAATCTTTTTGATTAACACTTACTCCAACTATTCATACTAAGGGTTCTTCAATAAGAGCTCTACAAAAGTTTTTTTAAATAAAACAAAAACGGTTTTGGATATCAATGAAATTCTTTATTCCCAATTTTCGACGGTTTTCAAGCATAAATCGGCCGATATTCGTAGGAAGTTCATCAATCGTCGCTGACTTGTTGGCATAGACCATAGATTTGACGTAGCCCCACAGGAAATAGTCCAACGGCGTCAAATCGCACGACCGAGGCGGCCAATCGACTGGACCATTTCGTGAGATAACACGTTCTCCAAACTTGGTTTGCAATAAATTGATTGTGACATTCGCTGTGTGGCTTGTGGCGCCGTCCTGTTGGAACCACATGTCCTCCAAGTCCATATCATCCAATTGGGGCCAAAAATATTCGGTTATCATTGAACCGAATTCCCATTCACAGTAACGTGGCGGTCTTGATCATCACGGAAGAAGTACGGCCCAATGACGGCGCCGGCCCATAAACCGCACCAAACCGTAATTTTTTCGGGATGCAATGATGACTCATGGAGTACGTGTGGATTGCTGTCTGACCAATAACGCATATTTTGTTTATTGACGAAATTTATTTATTTATTCATTATGACGACCATAAATTGGACGTAGCGCTCTTAACGTTGAGGCCACTGACTCCGAATGTCGGTAGTAAATTTTAATAATTTTGACTCGTTTTTGGCTCGTATATCTTTCCATCATGAAATGACAAACCTTACTGCAGAGAAATGTCAAAAGAGCGGCAAGAAATATGGCGCCGTTTGCTGTCCCTGTCTTTCTACTTTTGTAGCGTCCCTGTTGAAGAACCCTATACTACTTACATATATGAAACGCCGTTTTTACACAATTCAAAAAAAATTAACGTTGCGACGCTGCCGCAAAAACATTTTGTTGCTAATGCACCATAAGTTGTTTGAGTTTCAAGTGAAAAAACTGTTATACTCCATATAAAAAAAAATAATTTTTCACGACAATGAGTTTCACGTGAAATTTGGGTAGACTTTGTTTTCACGCAAATTTATTATACAAGACTATTATTTTTCTTGTGAAAAAGTGACATTTTGTGTTTATTGTGATTGGTAGCATTCGGCAGAGAAACCTTAATCTGATGCCGGTGACTTGTAGCGCTTTGTGATTACTTACTCTGCTGAACGGTGTTTTCTTTGTTTTGTTTTTAAATACATTTTTTCTATATTTTCCTTTAATTTTTTAAATTTTTTGTTTTTCAATTATATTTATGTATATGTTTTTATTTGTCAATCATACAAAACAAAATTTTTTTAAAATCAGCAACAACAAATTAATCACTATTTGATCAAAAGTAGCAAACATTTTTTACGCTACCAAAATATGACAACGTTCAGACTGAGCGGTTAGTGATCAGATCGTTCAGCAGATAGTTGCACAACTGTTGTAGAACTGTTGACTGTCAAATTGTATCTGCCGAACGCACCCATTGTAGCTCTGTTTCTTTACTTTTTGGGTAAAGTTCGGTAAAATGAGAGTTAACAAGAAATACTCTCCCGAAATAACAAAAATGCACAAAAGTAAACGAACGCGATAAACCATATTTGAAGCCCGAAAAACAAATGTCAATAGATTTGTGCATTATAGTTCGTTTTGGTGCGCGCTCTTTCTAGTTCTTGTTCGATTTGTTGTAAAAATCTAGATAGCTTTTCTAGTTAAACCCCTTTTTAAATCAAAAATTTAATAAAAATTTCCTTTTTAGGCATTTCTATTTACAAAAAGGAATACATACCCAGTGTAGAAAATCATTACCAGATATGTGGTTATGTAACTACATACTTGGTAATGGTAACTAGTTACTTTTGTTATTACATTTCTTATTACCTTTATATGGCGATATCGCGAAAAATAATGAGTTGTCGTTACACACCAGCATACGAAAAATCAAAAAATATATCGTTACCTATGTGCTTACCAGTACTGACAAAAATAATGAGTCTAAAATAGATTTTCAAAAAAAAAAAATTATATAAAAAAAAATATTTTTTATTGTATTTTTTTTTTAAATAAAATTTGCTGGTGCAGGAATCGAACCTGGGTCTACAGATTGCCAGTCAACTGCTCTACCATCTGAGCTATATCGACATGTAATATTTAATAGATAAAAACATAATTGACCTGCTGCACAAAAGTAAGCTTACACGCCAACATACAAAAAATCAAAAAATATGTGGTTACATATATTCTTACCAGTGTTTAAAAAATATTGAGTCTAAAATAATGCAGAAGGTAAGTGGGTGTCATTACTGGTTCAAATCAGTGAAGAGTTCAATTGAACTAGATGCACCCAACTGATTATATAACAGCTGATTAAAACAATTTACCCAAATTTACACGAAAAAAAAGTCTGGGCTTTCTCGTGCAAGAAGAACAAGAATATTACTCTCTCATGACAGCTCTCATTTACCCAATTGTGTAGTAAGAAAACGCTTTTTGGTAAAATTGGGATCCCGCGGGATCCCAATGTTGAGTACCCGAACACAGCTTGTGTCTTTCTAATTGCATAAAAAAAATCATTTTCAGAATTAAAATTACTTTAAGGCCTTTAAAGTTTGAGTGAAAATTTTCCACGTGAAAAACAACTTACGGTGCTTAACGCCGACATTTTCCATGCCCATCATGTGCAGGATCAGCGGATGCAGCGCCACCTTGGTATTTTAAACTGGCAGAGTTAAACTCTAACTGTCAACTCGACTAAAAAAGTTTTCATATAATTGTAATTATTATAATTATAAATGTTTATATACGTGGCTTTATATAACCATATACATTTATACTAACACTTTGGTTTTATAAATATGTTTGATATGACGCTACATAATCATATGCGATTTGGTCTCCAGTCATATATTAAGTTTATATATAATTATATATAATGAAGTATAAGCTTCTATAAACAATCTTATATCAAAGTATATAACAAAGTTAATAAAAGTTGTATTAATTTTATATATAATTATATCTGACAAAATTTTATAAAGTTTAATTGCACTATAAAAATTAAGAAAAAAAACTTAGAAGTTGTGGATCTGGTTTTGAATTTTGCACATATAAATTAATGTGTACATATAATTGAACTTAACATCTATTTTCCAAATATTTGGCAAAATACTTTTTATTAAAATAAAAGTAATTTTAAAGAAATAAGAAAAAAAATTGTTCTTCATTGCAGAATTAAAGGTCGAAAGAACTATTTTTATTTATGAATTTAAAAATAAAAATTAGACAAACATATGTTGAAACGAGTAAAAAGGTTAAAGTCGGGCATGCCGACTATACAATACCCTAGACCAGTCTGGTGTATTGTTTGGATCCGAAATTTGAATGGGTTAAAATGGGGCTTGTGTCAAAATTTTCTATAATGTGAGTCAGCGCACCAAATTTTATTAAAATATCTTAATATTTGCGACCTGCAGTTTGTAACCAAGCCAATTTTGGGGGGACCCTGATATGGGCACTAGTTCTAAACATGGACTGATGTTCACCAAAATCAATAGGCTTCGTCATTGGGCCAACATAGGTCTATGTACCAAATTTCATCAAAATATCTTAATATTTGCGACCTGCAGCGTATAAACAATATAATTTTGGTGGGACCCTTATATGGGCACTAGGTCTAAACATGGACCGATATTCACCAAAATCAATAGGCTGCGTTATTGGGCCAACATAGGTCTGTGTACCAAATTTCATCAAAATATCTTAATATTTGCGACCTGCAGCGTATAAACAGTATAATTTTGATAGGACCCTTATATGGGCACTAGGTCTAAACATGGACCGATGTTCAGCAAAATCAATAGGCTGCGTTACTGCGCCAATATAGGTCTGTATACGAAATTACGCAGGTTTAGTTGCCGATAAAAGAATAACAAATTTTAATTTATAACGATTTTCCGCGTTTTTTTTTTTTTGTTTTTCGGGTTTTAGCAAACTCTAGCTCTAGGTCTAAACATCAAGAGATCTTAGCCAAAATCAATAGCCTTCGTCCTTGGTTCACCGCTATAAGTGAATAAACAAAAGATTTTAATATTTGAATACATAGACCGACATCGCTAAATCGAATCAGAAGGTGATGCTGAGTCGATCTAATATTTTTTGGTATTACAAACATCAGCACCAACTTATACCCTGTCTAAGTAATAATAATAATTCATTATATTTAAATTAAAGGAAACTTACTTACTTGGACTTTGGAAATATGCATAGATTAACCAATTCGTCACAGTTTTTGCTTTTTTAATTATTTATTATTGAATTTATTTAATTTATTATTATTACAGAAATACATAATTAATTAAAATAATTAATTGAATTAAAATAAAGCTATTTTTTAAATAATTTAAGAACAGTTATTAACTATTGTCCTTCAAAACGTCATCGGCCTGTTGCTTAGGATAATCAATATCATTTTGAAATAAATAACATTGTCGCCAATGTAGATTTTTAGCAGCCGTATAAGTTATAGGAAAATTATAAATACTGTATCGTAATTCTTCTTGGGCGTTGTGAAAATGATTTTGATTTAAACAACATTGATTAACAAAAAATTTTGCAAAATATGTTGTCAATTCAAAACAATCTAGACAATGATGAAACGTATCATCATCTTTGCCAAAATTTTCAAATATAACACGTTCGGGATGAATTTGAGAACCAAAAAAAGGAAAACTGAAATTTATAAAATTATTAAGTATACTCATAATAATTCGTATATTGCTGGTAAACCTTGCATAATTGGAAGACCTATTTCTTGTTTATTTATGTCTAAAATTTTGGCATTAAACTCAAAAACTTTTCCCGGTTAATACCCCGTTCACATGAACGAGGTTTCAGTTATCTTGAAGATTTTTGCATTATCTCATATATTATCTCGAGATTCTCCATACAAATTTTCTATTAATAATCACTTCAATTTTACAAAATAATTTATAAACCCCGTCAATTATCTCTTAAAAGTCAGGGTTTGAAACTGGTTATTGGAGTACTCGATATTACTTAATACTTGTTCAACTGAGTACTCGGTACTACGCAATACTCTGTTTTTCATATTTCTTTTCTAAAGAAAAAATCAAAAATTTCATCTTTAAACTACTCATTCCTGTTTGAAAAGGTTCTATATATAAATACTAAAGTTGAATTTTATCCAAAGTTAATAAATAATTTATTCCGGCTGCGGAAAATATGTTTTTTGAAATATTTTGTTAAATTTTAGGTTAGGTCACAAATATTTTTTGTTTACATAAATAACAAAACAGCTGTTAACAAGATAATGAAAAGCCCTTCAACCTTATGTGAACAGTTTTGATTAGTTTTTCAAATCTAGTTGCTAAATCGCTTACAAAACTTGATTGTGAACGGGCTATAACACTGTTTACGAATAGTAAAGCGTGGTTTACATTATCTGATTTTGCATCTGATTTTACGTCACAAATCTAATTAAAAATCCGGATTTTCTGTACGTATCAGAAAAAATGTGTTTACACTATAGGACTTTGTCTATGTGACTGATTTTTTTTGACAGATCCTACACTAAGGGAATTATGTAGGTAAATTCAACTGCAAATGACAGTTAAGATAACTGCATTTGCAGTTAAAAAGGTGTAGACTACATTTGCAGTTAAATTAACTGCAATATGAAGTTATTTTTAACTGTTAAAAATCAACTGACAAATGTAGTAAAAACAACTACAAATGCAATTGAAACAATATACATGCAAATTATTGTAAAACTGTACAAACAACTGCAAATGTAGTTAAAAAACATAAATAAATATTATTTTAAAAATTGTTAATTTAATAAAAACAAATTTATATAAATACTCTTAACTTAATTTCATTCCATAATAAATTTAAAATTGAAATTTACACTTATCACTTTAATTGTTCTAGATGTCCGTCTGTGAGGGATGAAATATTGTTTGGCTTCCTTTTTTCCTCCAGGTAGAAAGGGATGAAAATAGAAAAGAACTGAAAGAAAATGACTACAATATATTTTAATATTCCCGTAAATAATTTATATTTTATATTATAAAACTTACCTTATTATTTTAATAATTCAATAAAATATATAACATTTTCCGTATTACGCGTCTTCACTCTTTAGCTTTGTTTTATGACTAAGACAAGAGAAAACATGTTCTTCGCATATACTTTCACTAGAAATTTCTAAACAAATGATTCGTACACACATTCTTCTTTACTTCGTACACATACACATTTGAAAATTTAAGTATTCGTAACGAAATTCAAAATAACTGCATAAAATAAATGAAGTTTGTTTAAGAAAATAACTGTCAACAACATTAAAAAATTTTGCTCTAAGTAAATTAACTACAATTGTAGTTAAAATAACTACAACCGCATTACTACACAAACAACTGTCATGTAGTAACTGCAGAACTTTTCTGAGTGTATGAGTTATGGTGTAATGTAAACCACGCTTAAGCAAGTGAAATATGGAAAACAGAGATGCAAGCCGCTGGTTAGTAGCTATTTAAACGCCGCCGACCATATATATATAGAACAAGATAAAAAATTTGATTTTTTTAATTATTTCCTAAATTATACTACATTTACATTAACCAAAAACTGGTAAGTAGTTTATGAAAACTAGTTGTATTTACTTGCCAAATCCCAAAAACTAAAAGGCTTTTGTTTTTAGTTATAATGTAAATTGAACTTTAAATAAATTATTTTATACAAGATTCGCCATTATATAAAAACCTTGCGACTATGCAGCCGACGTAAGTTTTTGGTTTAATCCGCCTTCGCTATTTTGGGTCGGCTTGCATATCTGCAAATACTTACTCATTATGTTCTAGAATTGTTATAAATTCTAAGCCGTTTTCATCTTCATTACAAGCCAAGACTTTCCATTGTTTTGAAATTTTGTAAAAATTTAAATCTTCTTTTGGTATACAGTATCGATGATAATGACAACCAAATGGTAATGTTGACATTTTATCTTTCAACGCTTTCTCAATATGACCAAATAATTTTGAATTTTCTAAAACTAATGTACTAAAATCAATGAACAATCATTTGTGATGCAATTTATGCAGCTACCTTTATCATCTTCAAATTTAATAGGCAACGAACAATTCATATTTTTACAATCCTGTCGTATGTCATTCATATCGGCGGAATGTGTCAACATTAACTGGAATCCAATGCAAGTACCCCAAAGTGGAAAATGTTTACCTTTTTCATTTAGTTCTTTTGCAATTTCGTAAATATATTTGGAACTTAAAACACAATCATTTTTTAATTCGTTAGTGCAATATTTGTTGTCAAAGAACACAGCGCCACCTGGTAGTAGAATCCTGTAAATACATTTTTTATTATTAAAATCCATAGGAAAAATAATTGCCCAAAAAGTTTTTATTAAAGATTTATTTAAAGAAATTATGTATTCAGAAATGTTTAATTGATCCAATTAATGTTTTTTTTTATATTTCAAAAATATATATCAAAACGAGTAAAAAGGTTAAAGTCGGGCATGCCGACTATACAATACCCTACACCAGTCTGGTGTATTGTTTGGATCCGAAATTCGAATGGGTTAAAATGGGGCTTATGTCAAAATTTTCTATAATGTGAGTCAGCACACCAAATTTCATTAAAATATCTTAATATTTGCGACCTGCAGTTTGTAACCAAGCCAATTTTGGGGGGACCCTTATATGGGCACTAGTTCTAAACATGGACCGATGTTCGCCAAAATCAATAGGCTTCGTCCTTGGGCCAACATAGGTCTATGTACCAAATTTCATCAAAATATCTTAATATTAATACCTGCAGCGTATAAACAGTATAATTTTGGTAGGACCCTTATATGGGCACTAGGTCTAAACATAGACCGATGTTCACCAAAATCAATAGGCTGCGTTATTGGGCCAATATAGGTCTGTGTATCAAATTTCATCAAAATATCTTAATATTTACGACCTGCAGCGTATAAACAGTATAATTTTGGTAGGACCCTTATATGGGCACTAGGTCTAAACATGGACCGATGTTCACCAAAATCAATAGGCTGCGTTATTGGGCCAATGTAGGGCTGTGTACCAAATTTCATCAAAATATCTTAATATTTACGACCTGCAGCGTATAAACAGTATAATTTTGGTAGGACCCTTATATGGGCACTAGGTCTAAACATGGACCGATGTTCACCAAAATCAATAGGCTGCGTTATTGGGCTAACATAGGTCTGTGTACCAAATTTCGTCAAAATATCTTAATATTTACGACCTGCAGCGTATAAACAATATAATTTTGGTAGGACCCTTATATGGGCACTAGGTCTAAACATGGACCGATGTTCACCAAAATCAATAGGCTGCGTTATTGGGCCAATGTAGGGCTGTGTACCAAATTTCATCAAAATATCTTAATATTTACGACCTGCAGCGTATAAACAGTATAATTTTGGTAGGACCCTTATATGGGCACTAGGTCTAAACATGGACCGATGTTCACCAAAATCAATAGGCTGCGTTATTGGGCTAACATAGGTCTGTGTACCAAATTTCGTCAAAATATCTTAATATTTACGACCTGCAGCGTATAAACAATATAATTTTGGTAGGACCCTTATATGGGCACTAGGTCTAAACATGGACCGATGTTCAAAAAAATCAAACTTGTTCGTCCTTGGGCCAACATAGGTCTGCGTACCAAATTTCATCGAAATATCTTAATAGCTGCGACCTGTAGAGTGCGCACAAGATTGCATGGACAGACAGACAGACGGACGGACGGACGGACAGACGGACATCGTTAAATCGAAATAAAAAAAAATTCTGAACCGATCGGTATACTATAAGGTGGGTCTACGACCAATATTTTTTGGTGTTACAAACATCAGCACAAACTTATAATACCCTGACCACATAGTGGTGTAGGGTATAAAAATATGATTACATTTTTTCTGTGTAGTTTTTATGAAATGTGAATTTTATCACAAAACTCACCCATTAATTTTCTCCATAATTGTTTCGTAATAAGATCGAGATCGATTTATCCTGTAATAAGTAAAGCAAATTAATTTAGCTTTGTAATACTTTTAACTAAACCCAGCTAAAACATATATTACCAAGTAATTAAGAGAGTAAGTAGCACACAAAAGTTTTCGCTAGTTGCCATACAAAAAAAAAAAAAAAACTTTAAGTACAATAATATTGCCTAGGGTGATATTACCTACAATATTTTCAAATGCAACATAGTGTTTGCTATGTTTTACGTCATTATTACCATAAAAAATAGGTAGCTCCTATTTGACTTTTATGTTCGAAAAATTACGTATGTGTTTTGTTAAATTAACTGGGAGAAATATTTGTGTGTATTACGTAGGCAAGATACTGGAAATATTACATTGATATTAGGTATTTTTTATTGCAAATTTTGTATTTTTATAATTAAAATTTTTTATTAAAAGATAAATGAAAATACATCTTTCAGTAATTATTTAACTATAAGGACGTCCACAAGTGCTGCGCTATTTATTGTATCGTTGTATCGTCCTAACAAAAAACAGAGTTGCTAGAATTTAAATTGAAAAAATACTACATTTGAGAATAGCACGATACAACATTTTTACCTATGTTTAGTGTCCTATATTTGAGTGTGGTAACAGATAGGAAAGCTAATAAAAAAATCGTTGTTAAAGTCAAATAAAAATTTTAACAATTCCGTTTTGTTAGGACACTCCTTGTGAACAACCTATATGTAAATTACACTATTACTACACTATACATTACGAGGGCAGTACGAAATGTTCTTAGCCTGACATAGAGATGGCGGTATAAACAGCAAAAAGCTTTATATAATGGAAACTTCCATCCGTCATATGAACAACATGTTAAATTTCATTTCGATCTGTCAACTCATTCGTATGGTAACAAGTGTTCAAAAAAGGCGCTTCAGTGATTTTTTGTAATGGAAAAATTAGAAATTCGTGGTGTGATTAAATACCCAGTGTAGAAAATCATTACCAGATATGTGGTTATGTAACTACATACTGGGTAATGGTAACTAGTTACTTTTGTTATTATATTTCTTATTACCTTTATATGGCGATGTCGCGAAAAATAATGAGTTATGGTTACACACCAGCATACGAAAAATCAAAAAATATATCGTTACCTATGTGCTTACCAGTACTGACAAAAATAATGAGTCTAAAAATAGATTTCTAAAAAAAATAAATTTTATAAAAAAAAATATTTTTTATTGTATTTTTATTTTTAAATAAAATTTGTTGGTGCGGGAATCGAACCTGGGTCTACAGATTGCCAGTCAATAGCTCTACCATCTGAGCTATATCGACATGTAATATTTAATAGATAAAAACATAATTGACCTGCTGCACACAAGTAAGCTTACTCGCCAACATACAAAAAATCAAAAAATATGTGGTTACATATATCCTTACCAGTGTTTAAAAAATATTGAGTCTAAAAATAGATTTCAAAAAATTTTCAAAAAAATATAGAAAATTATTTTCTATTTGAAATAATAATAAAAATAAGTCATTATCAGTAACTCATTATTATATATTTTAAAATAATGCAGAAGGTAAGTGGGTGTCATTACTGGGAGTCCAAAAAATAATGATATGTCATTACCGTTTCTACACTGGGTATTTACATAAGAAAGGTTTATCGGGACAAATAATTCATAGTGATATGTTGAATGTGTTAGGTGAAAATCCTCCTTCATATGCAGAAGTAAAAAATTGGGTTGCTGAATTTAAAAGTGGTCGTACAAGCATTGAAGTTGAACCCCGAAGTGGACGTCCAAAAACTGCAACAACTCCATAAATCATAGCTAAAGTCCATGATGTGGTATTAGACGATCGACGAGTGAAAGTGCGTTAAATATGTAATGCCATAGGCATCTCAAATGATCGGGTACATTTTATTTTGCATCAAGAATTACAGATGAAAAAGCTTTCTGCAAGATGGGTGCCGCATTTGTTAACTGTTGACCAAAAACGCATTCGAATAAAAATTTTTCATTTCTCATCATTTCTCTGATTTAGCTTCTTCTGAATTCTACCTGTTCCCCAATTTAAAAAAATTCCTTGCTGGCAAACGTTTTACCTCGAATGAAGATGCAATGGCAGCTGTAAACGATTATTTTGAGGAGCTTCAGGAAATTTGGTTTAATCAAGGGATAGAATTGCTAGAAAAACGTTGAACTAAGTGTATTGAAGTTTCAAGAGAATATATTAAAAAATATAATAAGTTTAAAAATCTAGCTCTTGTTTCATCGTTAGGCTAAGAATATTTCGAACTGCCCTCGTGCATTAGCTGTTTTCTATAAAAAAACGAGTAAAAAGGTTAAAGTCGGGCATGCCGACTATACAATACCCTACACCAGTCTGGGTAAAAGCCAACTAATGTTTGGATCCGAAATTCGAATGGTTTAAAATGGGGCTTGTGTCAAAATTTTCTATAATGTGAGTCAGCGCACCAAATTTCATTAAAATATCTTAATATTTGCGATCTGCAGTTTGTAACCAAGCTAATTTTGGGGGGACCCTTATATGGGCACTAGGTCTAACCATGGACCGATGTTCAACAAAATCAATAGGATTCGTCCTTGGGCCAACATAGATCTGTGTACCAAATTTCATCAAAATATCTTAATATTTGCGACATGCAGCGTATAAACAATATAATTTTGGGGAGACCCTTATATGGGCACTAGGTCTAAACATGGACCGCTGTTAACCAAAATCAATAGGCTTCGTCCTTGGGCTGATATAGGTCGGCGTACCAAATTTCATCAAAATATCTTAATATTTGTGATCTGCAACGTATAAACAATATAATTTTGGGGGGACCATTATATGGGCACAAGGTCTAAACATGGACCGATTTTAACCAAAATCAACAGGCGTCGTCCTTGGGCCGGCATAAGTCGGTGTACCAAGTTTCATCAAAATATCTTAATATTTGCGACCTGTAGAGTTCGCACAAGAATGCATGGACAGACAGACAGACAGACGGACGGACAGACGGACATCGTTAAATCGAAATAAAAACGAGTAAAAAGGTTAAAGTCGGGCATTCCGACTATACAATATCCTACACCAGCCTGGGTAAAAGCCAACTAATGTCACCAAAATCAATAGGCTTCGTCCTTGGGCTGATATAGGTCGGTATACCAAATTTCATCAAAATATCTTAATATTTGCGACCTGCAGTTTGTAACCAAGCCAATTTTGGGGGGACCCTTATATGGGCACTAGGTCTAAGCATGGACCGGTGTTAACCAAAATCAATAGGCTTCGTCCTTGGGCTGCCATAAGTCGGTGTACCAAATTTGATCAATATATCTTAATATTTGCGACCTGCAGTGTATAAACAATATAATTTTGGTAGGACCCTTATATGGGCACATGGACCGATGTTCACCAAAATCAATAGGCTTTGTCCTTGGGCCAACGTAGGTCTGTGTACCAAATTTCATCAAAATATCTTAATATTTGCGACCTGCAGCGTATAAACCATATAATTATGGTAGGACCCTTATATGGGCACTAGGTCTAAACATGGACCGATGTTCACCAAAGTCAATAAGCGTCGTCCTTGGGCCGATATAAGTCGGTGTACCAAGTTTCATCAAAATATCTTAATATTTGCGACCTGTAGAGTGCGCACAAGAATGCATGGACAGACAGACAGACAGACGGACGGACGGACAGACGGACATCGTTAAATCGAAATAAAAAAAATTCTGAGCCGATCGGTATACTATAAGGTGGGTCTAGGACCAATATTTTTTGGTGTTGCAAACATCAGCACAAACTTATAATACCCTGACCACATAGTGGTGTAGGGTATAATGACCACATAGTGGTGTAGGGTATAAAAAATTCTGAGCCGATCGGTATACTATAAGGTGGGTCTAGAACCAATATTTTTTGGTGTTACAAACATCAGCACAAACTTATAATACCCAGACCACATAGTGGTGTAGGGTATAAATACTCAAAAATTTGCACCAATATATTCATTTGCAGAATGTATATAAATCGCTGATTAAGTTTTTAATTGTCTGTACCAAAAACATTTTTTACATTCGTATTTTGCAATTTTTAAGTGGGTTTTTCTTCAGTTTATGTATAATCCAGGGACTACAATACCTATCTTATTTTCCGAAAAAAAATTTGCAAACAGTAAAATGTTTGTATTATTATATTCGTTTGCTCAATGTTTTTGTACCATAAAGCCTTCTTCCCGTTTTCCACCATTATTTTTCAACTTTTTAAGCACAGTTTTTTAAAATTCATAATCTGGGGACTATAATGCCCATTTCATGCTAACAAAGTTTGGTGGTCAAATATTACCCAATTTTACGTTTTTTTTATTATTTATTTTTTATAATTTCAAAGAGAAATAGACAAATTGGCTATCCAATGAAAGGTTTTTTGAAGACGCATCTACCGGCATACAAAATATATCCGAACATGTCCAACTTTTTTTTGTTATGCAATTATTATTTTTTTACGAAAAGCACTAATGTATGAGAAATTGTTGTTGGTTTAAGTTCAAATTTACATATAATAATGCCTATTTAATTTAATCAGGGGGTGTTTGAGCATTTTTCGATATTTGCTATCGTTCGGCTTTAGGATGACTATACGCAATAGCGCCTTTTTCTAATATTATAAAAAAATGGCAACCCTGGGCCTTCGACATAAGCAATATTTTTTATTTTTTCGAATACTTCAACATTTCCAACACATTCTCATGAGATATGTACATACGTCCACTGACATCGAATGTCGAAAAGTAAGAGATTCTATGTAATCTATGACATCTAGACATGTTTTCATAGCAAAATAGGTTTGTTTTTGATCCCAATTTTTAATTCTTAAACTTGAAATGGGGCCGCTAAAAAAATATAAGTGTCTCTAATTTTGTTCTCCTCTATAACATATCTGAATTTCAATAAAATCGCAGAGAACAATTTGGGATACCTTCCTTTTTAGCGCAACTTTTGCTGAATTTACTAATTTTTTCTATTAAGTCTGCAAACTTTTTTCTGGCTTTACTAATTTTTTTTACTGTACAGTATGAAATCCGTCGTTAGTAGTTTTAACTGTATTCAGTTTACTGCCGTAGCGACCGCAATATAGTTTTATACAAAGCGTTAGCAAACGACGAGCTAGCTACCTAAAATAGTTTATAGCGAGAACAAGATGACAAATATGTTCCTTGGTTTAGGTACGTCAATTCTTTTCTAATAACACACGACCAGAGTTTACTCTGTATATCCTTGTGTTATGTGTATTAAAATAAACATACATACATTTTTTTTTTAAATGTATTGACCTTAATGGGTTAAATAATTTTCTTTTCTTCTTTCTTTCTTTTCACTATGTTTATGCAATATTTTTTGTTTACTAACAAAAACTAAATGCAGTAAATTTTTAAATAAAATAAATGTTTTCTTTTTATTTAATGAATGAAAAACGACAACAATTTTAATATGTGTTATATATTATAGTACTTACCAAATTGGTATGACTCTAGCACCAGCTGCTTCTAAATATTTTACATATGAAGCTGCAATATAACTGCAATACTCATTTCCATATGATTTTCTTAACGGTTCTGCAATATCGATGCATAAAATACCAATTACAGGCGTAAAATTGCCGTTATTTCGATGAGTAGTTGACATTGATTTTTTCAGTTTTTTTTTGCGTTATTTAATATTGAAAATTATAAACAAATTTTTTTATTTATATTTTGTATTGTTTATCGTGTGACGACTTGTTAACGACTGAGAACAAATGCATTTTGTTGAGAAAATATTGAAAGCAATCTAAAAGAAAATGATAAATATTTTTCCTGCATATCTATAGGGGGTGGTGTATTGTATTTGCAAATAAAGTACTTTGCGAAAAGATAAAATAAACGTTTCAAAAAATTAAGATTTGTATACCCTGCGCCACTACGAGTACTTGGACAGGGTATAATAAGTTTGTGCTGAAGTTTGTAACACCAACAAATATTGGACCTAGACTCACCTTTTAGTATACCGATTGACCCAGAATCACTTTTTTGCTGGATTTAACAATGTCCGTTTGCTATCTGTCTGTCCATGTATTATTGTGCCCGCATTTCAGATCGCCAATAAGATAATTAAGATATTTCAATGAAAGTATATACAGTGGTGGCCACGAATTTAAGGACATTCAAGTTTGTTTTTAATTTTATTGTTGTTGCCTTTATTTTTAAAGATCAAAATAGTGGCTAAATTCGACATGAAAGGCAAGGAGATGGTTCAGAAAATTGTACAGAATTTTAACATAATGTTTGTTTTTTCATTTTGTCACTTGTTTTAAGTGGGCGTGGCTTTTAACGAAAAATTAGCGATATCAACCTTTTATCAAATTTCATAGTAAAATTTAGGCAGTACTGATCGGTTCTGTACAAACTGTATATTTTAAAAAATCCCAAAAAATTTACTTAAGTCTTGCATTATTTTTATCTACAAATAGTCGCCAGACTTAAAATTGCAGCACTTTAAACATGACCAAATTTTTATTTGTTTTTAGCGATTTTTAATAAAGTTAACAACACTGAAATTTTAAAGTGAATAGTTTTATGCTTTTCTTACCACAATATAACAAATCAGTCAAGATTTTTTTTACGTTATAGTAAAAACCATTTCATGTTAAAATTTCAGTGTTGTTAACTTTCTTTTAAAATCGCTAAAAACAAGGAAAAATTTGGTCATGTTTAAAGTGCTGCAATTTTAAGTCTGGCGACTATTTGTAGATAAAGATAATGCAAGACTTAAGGATATTTTATAGGAATTTCAAAAATATACAGTTTGTACAGAACCGATCAGTACTGCCTAAATTTTACTATTTAATTTGATAAAAGGTTGATATCGCTAATTTTTCGTTAAAAGCCACGCCCACTTAAAATCGGTGACAAAATGAAAAAACAAACATTACGTTAAAATTCTGTATAATTTTCTGAACCATCTCCTTGCCTTTCGTGGCGAATTTAGCCACTATTTTGATCTTTAAAAATAAAGGCAACAACAATAAAATTAAAAAAAAAATTGTATTGACTTAATTTCGTGGCCACCACTGTATATATATCTTCCCTCGGTTCCTATAAGGAGCATAGGGCCTTAATTTGCTGAAAGTACATTGCCTTAGATTGGTTCAAGGACGAAGACTATTGTTTAGACCTAGTACACATATAAATTTTGAGATGCAATTGTGTAATATTAGATTGAATTGTATTTAATATAATACAATCTGATATAATTTTATAGACCCATTTTGCAGATCAAATTATATACTTATATGATTATTTGGCTAAAGTGCAGTTTATGGGGTTTCGTCAAAAAAATATAAAAAAAACATGACCCCCTCTGGAATTAAAAGAGAAAAAAACCGAAATTAATTTTGGAAGGGGCTCGGCTCCGGGATGCCCGTGGGTGGCAAAGTAACATGTACATAAGTGTGGGTACTCAAATTAAAGGAAATTGTCTCACGATTCCAAAAATGTTATTTTTTTGGAATCGTGAGCTTATGCATATTTTTCTGAGAGCCTCTATTTTTAATAGTTTAGCTGGTGATTGTAGGTCGACTAATGAAAAAAATTTAAGTTATTAATATTTAATATAATATAATAAAAATTCTGTTTACAGATTTGCAAATAAATAAAAACTTTTTCTGTTGTGCGGTTTTTTCGTCATAAAACATTATTGTTTGCTGTAAAATAATAATTCAACAATAATCTTGGAAACATCACGTACAATAACTATACCCTATCGGACAAAATAAAGTCCAAAGTGCTTATGCATAATAATTTGAAAACCTTACAACAAGTTTATAAAATAAATTTTGTATAGAAAATTTGTTTTATAAGTCATAAATTTTAAAACTGGTTATGCATATGACCCTAATTCTATCCGAGTTGTGTTTAGAACTTAGAAAGTTATTTTTTGCCAAATGAAAATAATATTATTTCAAAAAATTATAAAAATTCGGGTTGTTTTGAAAAATAGCAAGAGGAACCAGATCAACTATAAAAATTTTGTTAAGTGTTTGTAACCGTCGCATAGGACAATCGTAATTAATATTAGAATTAATTACTAAAGAATTTTTTTCTAGAGTTGATTTATAGGAAGAAGAAGAAGAAAACATTTTTATTGAAAAATTCAACAGACACAAGGGAATCACCAGACTGCCGCAGTTTCGTCTCACCCAAAGACTCGTCAGTGGTTAGTTTATGTGTCAACCTTATCAAAGTAATTTTCAATTGTTAATTTGTCTCTTAATGAAAAACTTTTTGTGTATTGCCATGACCGGGGATTGAACCGGCAGCCCTCTGCACAGGCTATGACTCGTAGCATCACCCCTTAACAAGTTACACCACGGTCGGCATAGCGCTGAGTGTTGCTAATTGAAGTTTTTTCAATCACAGCCTATACAATGTATGTTTTGTAATCAGAAGAGCCAGACTTAACTAATACTTGAACAATTTATTTTTCAATTAGAAAATCTACTTTTAAGATATTTTATTGGCCTCATATGCCTTAATGATGATTTTACTAAATGAGGCCGTGAATCATTAAGGCATATGATGTCAATAAAATATCTTAAAAGTAGATTTTGTAACAGTTTTTTCGCTCTCCTGAAAATCTATTAAAAAACACATGTGACATTTTGTAGGCCGGTCGACGATTTGTAAAATTAAATTTCTTTACAAAAATTCTTTGCGAGTGAACTAAGGAAAAATTTCGGTTAGTAGCATTATTATTAGCAAGTGAATTAATTTTTTTAGCCTACACCACTACGTGGAGAGGGTATAATAAGTTTGTGCTGATGTTTGTAACACCAAAAAATATTGGACCTAGACCCACCTTATAGTATACCGATGGACTTAGAATCACTTTTTATTTCGATTTAACGATGTCCATCCGTCCGTCTGTCTGTCTGTCTATCCATGCATTCTTCTGCGCACTCTACAGGGTGCAAATATTAATATATTTTAATGAAATTTGGTACACAGACCTATGTCGGCCCAAGGACGAAGCTTATTGATTTTGGTTAAAATCGGTCCATGTTTAGACCTAGTGCCAATATAAGGGTCCCCCCCAAAATTGGCTTCTTTACACGCTGCAGGTCGCAAATACGAAGATATTTCAATGAAATTTGGTTCGCTGACTCACATGGTCCCAAGGACAAAGATTATTGATTCTAGATTGAACTGTAATTACAGTTGTTTTTCTATAGAAAAATACAAATCTATTATGAAAATTATTTTAAAAAAAAGAAGTACTACCGAAAACTACTGTATTTTGTAACAGTTGTTTAAAGCAGTTGTTTTTAACATTTTAATAATCGTAATCGACTATTTTGTTGGTTATTATAAAAATAAAAAAATTCATTGAATTTTAGAAAATTCCTATTTAGTTTATATTTCTTATTATTGAGATATTAGCCGTTTTTGAACCATCTGATTTATTTTAGATTTATTTGATTTCGTTTAAAATTATATATTTTGCTTATTAATTTGAAGAAATTATGTTTTTATTTAAATCTAATCCTTGCTCGGTAATACAATGTACAAGCAAAAATTTTAATTTTTCAAAAATGGAATTACTGGAATTAAGTTGATCTAAATCCAAAATGTCTTTACCGACAAACTTTTTTGAGTGTATTTACAGTAGTAAATATCCAATCAAAAAAATTATACTTATTTTATGTAGTCCTATCTTATTCGATATAGATCGACATTTATTCTTATCCAACTTCATCTTAAAATTGGAATACCCAGTAATATCCAACTAGATCCCTCACGTATATTACAGGATTAAATTAGATCAAAATTTATCTAAAAATTGAGGTATCCAGCAATATCGAATTAAGATCCTGATATCCAAAAATAACCCATGCCATTAATTTTGAATCAATTTAGATTTTGTTCAGAACTACTTCTGAATTTTTTACATTTTTTTAGTCAGGCCTATTATAATTTTGCAAATAAAAATCACAAAATGTTATTGTATCTCCAATGCATAAAACCGTAATTGGAGAACCGTTTGGAGTTTTGGCTGCGAATTTTAATTCAGATGAAGTTATTAAACATTTTTTAGTTAAAAAGAAAAATTTAGTTTTTTGTTTATCAAACAATATTTTTATGAAGGCACAACTACACGGGATTGAAAACTTGCTAGACTTTATGAAAATGCAGCTATACACAAGTCTACGAAATGTAATCTCTAGGCCAGGGGTGGCAAGACTTTTTTCGCTTCGTGCCAGAAACGTAAAAATTTTTTTTGGAAAAATTTCTCGCGTGCCACCTTAATTTCAGTTGTCTTTTAAGTCCTTTTTTAAAAATTTTTAAAATTTGTAAAATTTCTCTTAAAAATATCATCGCAGATGTACATATTTATCAGCGCTATGGATAACCCCCATGAAATAACCCCAAAGGGAAAAATTAAATAACATGCAAGAAATGACGTAAAAATTTTTGACGGTTATTTAATTTTTGGGGGTTTATTTAATCTTTAAATATTGAGATTATTTCATTATGAAAAAATCCCCAATGAAATAAAAACAGTTTGAACATTATTGCCTTTTAATTTTTTTGGGGGGTTACTTCATTTGTTTGTGGTTATTTTATTTTGTTAAAAAAAGTAAAATTATTGGGCGCCATTAATTAATTAAGTAAAAAACTTTAAAAAATGTGCTTCGGGTAAAAATTTGATTTTTTTTTTAAATAAATCGCGCGGTTTTTTTCATCATAATAATGAATAAAGAGCGAATATTATGGATTTGAACAGAGAAATTTCTATTTCAGATCAAGTGGCTCTCCGAAACACGATCAAAACCCAATTTCAAATTCCAACATAGGGGGTTATTTCATCATGAAACTTATTTTCCACCTTTGATTCAATGAGGGTTTCTTCGTAGCACCTATTTAATTTTTTTAAATCCAATTTTTTACAAGTTGTTTTCCATTTTTGTGCAATTTTCTGATACTTTTTATTTCTCCGATTATGACGCATTTTCTCGTCGAAACATTTAAACTTCTTTCAATCTAGAATTTTAGAAATTTTGCCAGAATTTTATGATAATCGAATTTGCGAGTTCTGTATTAACCATATTTCTTTAAAGAAAATATGGTGGCAATACAAAGTTTCATTCATTTTAAAAGACAAGCTCTTTGAAAAATTTCACCATTATGGAGTTAAATCACACATTTTTGTAGCGAAATTTAATATTTAACTGAATTTGTTGCTGGCCTTCTAATAGTTTAATGACACGCGTGTCATAGTTTTGCCAGCCCTGCTCTAGGCCATTGCCAATTGCTGTCATACATAATTTCTTTAATTAGTAACAATTTTTAAAATGTCTTGTGGCATTACTGAACATTTCAGTTTATTAAATTCACCTTTTGGTATTTGAAGAAAAAATTATTTTCTAAAATGCAACAATTTTAATAAAAACAAGTACTTGATAATAAGAGATGATATTTTTACGATAAAAATTAGTGCCTGCTATATTAGAGATGGCAAATTTAGGGCAAACACTACGAGATTTCTATACCGTATAGATGTGCCGTAACACAAAAAAATAACTTTAAAAAACAGTAGTTTTTATCAATTTCTTCAGTTGTTTTAAAATTTTTTTAGTAAAAATTTGTTAGTTATTTTTATGATATTGACAGTCGTTTTTAATGTATTTATTAGTTATTTTTCTACAGTTAAAAATAACTATATTTTTATAATATGATACTTTTTTCTTCGAAGTAAAAAAGTTAACAAAATATTTATAAATTTGAAAGATACATTTTTTTATTAAATATATAAATTGTTCAAAAACAGAGTTTCTATTAAATACTAAAAAATAAGCATTTTTAGCAAAATATGCATTTATCAGGGTTGGCAACCGATTCATAAGGTTAATGATAATGGATAAGATTATTTTAACAGTATTTCGTAAGGTTTTTTTGGTTAACGGTATTTTAATTCATTAGTGGTATTTTAAGATTAGTGGTAATTTAAATTATTCCGTTAGTGTATTTTAGGGTTAACGATATTTTAAATCATTGCAATAGGATATGTTAAGATTAACGGTATTTTAAGTTATTTCGCTAATGGTATTTTAAGGTTGTCATTTGAAAGGGTTTTATATTGTTATTGGTATTTTAGGGTTAGTGGTTGCCATCAAAGCAAAATATACTTACATTAACAAATCGATGCCATTTTATTACTATTGCAAATAATTATTTATATTTTTTAAGAATTGTTTACAATAAAATAATATCAACTTTATACATGCAAAGAAAAAACATGGGTTTGTTATTGCGATAATCATATTATGAAATACCTTTCATCATAATATGATCCTTCAATTATTACATTATGATTCCAAAATGTTGCTAATATTATCTTATTATAGTCCACATATCATATTATTAATCCTACAGTATTTTCGCAGCATTCTCTTGAAGCACTACACATATTTTTCAATAACTAATTAACACATTTAAATAATTTGACTTAAGTTTAGTTATCACTTATATATTAATAAAAATAAATTATGATTATAATTATTATATTGTTAAAAATAGAATTTCACAACGCTTCCAAAATTATCACAATATGTTTCGAATGATCACAATATTTTTATAAAGATCATAATATTTTCTCATTGATCATATTATGGTCATTTGCAAAATGTTGTGAACATTTTAAATCATATTATGGTCTTTAGGAATATATTATGATAATTTCGTGCACTTTTTACATTTTTCACTTTTACTTTCGTACAAACTAAAATCTGTAACACTCCTTATTATAGATGCTCTTCAACAATACTTTTTCCACGTAAGTACAAAAAATTAAAACAATAAGGGCCATTAACAACAAACAAATTAACCTAAAGTTTGAGCTAACTTAAATTCCATTCAATTTTGAATTTTTTAACTTCCAGTTTGTGTTAACTTTAAGTTATTTGTTTACTGTTAATGGGGGTAAATCATTTTATTATCACTTTTTAGTTAATATATAACAATAATTTTTTTTAAGGCACAATAAATAATAATTTTATTTTAATGCTGCTTGACAATCTGCATTTTGCCCAGACGCATTTGGTAGACCGAATTCTTTCTTTCACAAACCACTTCTTTACACACAACTTCTTTTCACAAAATCTCAAACAAGAATGACGCTAACTGGTCGATGACGCTCATAAAAAAATATACTGACCATCTTATAGTTGTTGAAACTATAGCAATGATTGTGAATATGATCTCTCTCAACTCAGATAATAATATAATTGTAATTCGAAGAGAGGAATATGATGGGAGAATAATATAACCGGAAAAATAGTGATTTTAATTGTAGAATAATTATAGGCGACCACATCATTTGTAAAGTATGATTAATGCATTAATTTGATTTGATTGCCACAAACAGTAGGAAACATAGTTTTTGTAGCCGTTATCATATTGCAACCATATCTTTTCTCTGCGTGTGTAAAAATGTTATATATTTTGAATTATTTCTAATTAGCTATGATGCCTTTCAAACTGGCAGTTTATGACTTAACTATTAGTTAACGTATACAATTTTTTTAACACTCTCTAATAGTTAGTTTAACAAACCCTTCAGTATGAGACCCAGTATTAATGGATTTTTGTAATTTAACTATTAAAAAACTAAGGACTTACCCCTCAATTCATAAATGCTTTGTAAAGTTATAGCAGGTTTCCAAAACGTCATTTTCATACAAAATTTGTTCAATAAACCTCCTATAATTTTACAAAGCGTTTATGAATTTAGGGGATATTATTTATCTAATTGCTTAAAGAAATCTAAATACAATTTTAAATTAAAAATTTGAATCTCTTTTTTACAATGTACCATTAAAATTTTAATTAAAATTTTACATGGACAAAAGTCGCCGTTATTAACCATCAAAATATTGTAAACTGGCGGCTTAGAGTATTTACGTAATTAAAATTCTACACAATCACAATATAAACTTATATACACATAAAACACTGATTAAACTTAAGAACATTCTTAGTAAATTAACTTTCACACCACTGTTAGCTAAACTACGTTCCGATTCAAAAAGATATTGCTGTACGAAAGAAGAACCCACTAAACCGGTGTAAGTTGGCGAATAATTATAAATTAAAGTTCCAGCTTCTTCTGTTGAATTTTTAAATTGTTGGCGATTACGTCTGGCTTCATTTATTAGAAAATCAGCAAAATATTGTGATGTCTGGATAGCATACGATATATGTGTTATATTACGTTTTGGTACAAATTCATAAAGGTTTTTTTCGGGGTGAAATTGTACACCATAAAATGGATATCTAAAATTATAAATGGAAAAAACATTAATTTTAAAACTTTACTAGTCTCCCAAGATCAAAGTTATTTGCGTTCCAATAAACAAAACAAAAGAAAACAATTAATTAAAAAATTACTTGATTTAATTTTGTAAGAATTCGTCGACTTTTAGTACCCATTTTTAACATTTTTTAGGGACCTTATCTACGAAATGTGTGAAACATGATTTTTGTTTTTGTGATTTGATTTTGGAAGATGCTTTTAAATTTGTTTTAAGTCAAAATATAAAGCTAAACTGTCTACTACGAAATTGACCGTCAATAATTATGTCTTTTAGAGCTCTTTTTGCAAAAGATGCAAATATTTTCGCAGCATACTTTAGGGCATTACTTACTTTTTATGTTCAATCGTTGATATAAATTCAATACCATCCCAATCATGATTTACACTCATAACATTCCATAATTCATTTAATTTCATTTCAACAAATGTCTAGAAATATATATTAAAATTAAAAAGGATATAAATAAATAAAAAATAATTATTTTACTAAATTCTTAACTACGCTCAAATAATTATATGCATAATATTAATGAATTTTTGCATGAAACCAATGAAGTTTCTCTGGAACTCGTCCATTAAAACTTTTCATTGAATTAATGGATTTTTTTCAGAAAAATAAAATTTTATTTATTAAAAGTTTCATACACGCAATGAAAAAAGTATCATTAAAACTCGATTCGTAAAATATATGAAGATTTTTCATAAAATTTAAGAAATTTTTCCTTCACTTTGTGACGAAAAATTCTCTCTCCGTATACGTCTACTTACCTCTTCTGTAAAGCAATACATGTGAAAATTAGCGGTAACTGGATAGTTTTTGAAAATATCAATTATATTTGAACTAGCATTGCGAAATAGTCGAGATTTTTCGTAACCTTTGAAATAAATATTAAAAAAAGTAAAATTGTTTAAATTTATTATAAATGACTAATATACCTTCCGTAAATTCCAATGGTAATGCTTGAGATGATGAAGAACAATATGTACGAGGCTCAGTTAAATTAGCCGAAAGATATACCAATAATTCGAAACCCAAACAGGTACCCCAAACAGGAAAATAAGTGCCATTATCGTTTAACTCCATGGCTAGTTCATAAATATGGCGTCCGGCATCGGCATAACCATGTGATTGATTAAAATATGTAGCACCACCAGGCAAAAGAACACTGTTAGAAATGTTCATTATTTTATTAATATTAATTAAGCAGTAAGTTTTCAGAATTTTAAAGAAAGATTCAGCCCTTTAACGATCATACAGAAAAAATGGCTCCCTAGAACCACCCCTTGTCCTCATTACGTTTCCCAAAAATAACTGCCATTTGACAACCATATATTTTAGGATTTCCGTCATATGCAACTAAATAACAGCTATGGTAGAAAAATTGTCTGATATACCTCCTCCTTCTTACACATAATTTCGCTTGTCAAAAATTGTTCTTTTACATTTTACCTACAACATTTTTGATGTTCCAGCACCCTCCTCTTAATCTTTCTATTATCAGGACAGGCCCAAAAAGTGTATGACAGTTACTACATGACAGTTATTGGTGTAATAGTCACCATTTGTTGATTTTAATTGTAATTACAGTTACTTTTCTATGGAAAATACAAAACAACTATTATCGCAGTTAATTAAAAAAAAAACAACTAACGAAAAGTACTGTCTGTATTTATACTACATTTATACCTGAGCAAAAACTACCTGGTTTTTGGCTGTTGTAGTTTTTAACTTGACAAAACGCATACAAAAATGCAAGCAAAACTAGTTTTGTACAAAAACTAGGTGGTTTTTGCTCAAGTATAAATGTAGTATTACTGTATTGTATAACAAAGCAGTTATTTTTTATATTATATTAAACATGGTTAACCGGTACGCCTAGTAACATATTAGTATGGGTACTTAAATGATAGGACATTTTCACAAGATTTCAAAAATTAATTTTGTTTTATAATTTATAATAGGTTTGTTCCACGTAATTCTGGGTAAAGTCTGGTAAAATGAGAGTAAACAAATAATTATCTCAAAAAATGGTAAAATTGCTCACAATACCGGGAACGTACAAAACCACTTTTCAAGCCCAAAAATAAACGTCAAAGTTATTCATATAAACAAAAGTTATTTTTAACAATAAAATATCGAAGGGAATAAAGAGAAAGTATTAGAACGCGGTATTTGTTAACGATATCAATTAATGTTTACAACTTTTGTTAATATTTTAATTTAAAACAACAAGTGATTTGACAGTTTTACCATTTTACCCGAAAAAAAGTACGGGTAACTTCTGGTAAAATGAGAAACAAATTATTCTCTCATCAACGCTCTCATTTACCCAATTTTTAACAATAGAAACGCTTTTTGGTAAGATTGGGTTCCCGCGGGCACCCGCGGTAACGTACGTGAAACAGAGCTAATATGTGGCACCCTCTTGACCTAAATATATTTAATATACAAAAATGGGTAATGGAGTCGAAAAATGGAACGAAATTGAGTGATTTTCGAATACGCAAACTTTTTTGAAGTTTTCCAATTTTTTTTTTTTTTTTAATTTACGTTAATTAATGATTTTGTCATAACAATCGTCGAAAAAATAGTGTAAAAATACGACTTTTTAAAGTTTTGTTCTAAAAAAATCTTGTGATTCAAACAAAAAATTTTACCAAAACTCTTTTTGATGTGATAAATGTAATTTTTTTCAATTATGGTCCATAGTGCCGGAAGCAAAATTATATTAGGGAAAATGAAGCGAATTTAAAAAAAAATTAATATTTTTCAACTTTAACTTTTTTTTGAGGTTAATAAGTTAAATAGAATTGTATTTGTACAATTTTTAGACTAATTATAGTAGTTAACGCCGCAGGCAAAAATATTAATTTTCTTGGAGCATGACTTTTTTGAGGTTAAAAATTAAATAAAAAGTGATATGTGGTGTTTTTTAGTTAATGACGGTACATAGAGCCGTAAGCTCTATTCTTTTGAGTATCCATACTTAATAGATAGTAGATTAACTGGTTATTTAATATTCAGAGGGGGTCTTAAATTGATAGGGGGTCTTGAATGGATAGTCATAAAACAAAATGCATTTAAAATTTCCTTTCACTTGAGTACCCATACTTATATGTTACTAAGCAGCTCAGTTCTTAGAGACTGGAGGCCCCAGGCCAGATACAAAAATTTTGAATTTTGTGAATATCCTTGTAATTTTTTATATTGAGAAAGTCGTCAGAATCTATGTAGATATTTTCGAAAAAAATCTACAGGTAAATATGATAGCCGATACAATGTATCCATTTCATTCAAATCGGAGTGAATTTCATAGTGCACTCAAAAAAATTTTACAGTTACTATATGACAGCTGTTTATGTAGTAAATAGGAGTTGTTGTTTTTAACTGTAATGTCAGTTGTTTTCCATGGAAACTTATAAAAAAACTATTATTATAGTTATTTTAAAATATAACAAACGGAAGGTTCTATATTTCGTAAAAGTTGTTTAGTGCAATTATTTTTAAATCTATAATAGTTGTTTACAGTAAATAGTTATTTTTGTTAAGATATTTAAAAAATAAAACTCATTATTTTTGTTTGGCGTGGTCGTTTTTATAAGTAGTCACGCTTACCCGCTCGCTTACGAAAAAATGAGAAATAAGTAGTTATGAGATTTTGAACAATAAGTGGTTACACTCATGCTTACAAAAAGTTGAATTATAAGTGGTTATCCGATTGCTTACATGATTCTTAAAAATAAGGAGTTCAGCAAATACTATTAGCTTTAGGAAATACATTCAGAAAAATTTAAGTTTTCTCTAGTGTGTAATTTTAGGACTCGTCATAAAAATTTTAACACAAAACATATTTACAAGCAATAAATATAAATGTATAAAATTTAACTTTGTAAAAAGTACTTATTTAAACTATTGTAAGTCATTATTTTATATTTAAAAGCAATGAATACAATAGGCCATTATTAGGAAGTCATTATTTTATATTAAAAAATAATGCAAAAGGTAATGATATATCATTTTTGGTAATGCAGATAGTAATGAGGTGTCATTACCAATATTTTGCTGGGGTTATGCCATTTTTCGAAGCGTGCCGATTAAAATGTAAAATAATTCGTTTTCTGGCTAAAAAAAAATAAACTTACCCATTAATTTTTGTTAGAATATCCTTATAATAATCTCGAGGTTGGCCAATCCTGAAAGAAGAAGAAAAAACAAATAAAAATGTTAAATAAGACTATAACACTGGTTTTATACCTACGGTTTATAAGTTAACTATCAGTTAACCCAAAAATTTGTAGTTGTTTT
This sequence comes from Leucophora obtusa, assembly GCA_949987735.1. Lineage (NCBI taxonomy): Eukaryota > Metazoa > Arthropoda > Insecta > Diptera > Anthomyiidae > Leucophora > Leucophora obtusa. Next base: position 209,197,646 of record OX465296.1, on the reverse strand, counting down.
CTATATCATTTTTGGCATTTGCTTTTGTGGGATAAAGAATGTCCTTGAATTCACACTATAATATTTTGCTTTGAAACAACATTAGAATAGCTTTACAATTTTTCTTCAAATTAAAAAATTTTAAACGAAATTAATATATGTATATTTATGCAAACCCTAAAAACGGTGCAGACAACCCAATTTGTAGCCAATCGAATCGTTCAGTTGCATCAAATGAATTTTTCGTTACGACTACCGAATTATTCTTAATACAGCTGAAATTCTGTTGTCACAGTCAAATTAGTCCTATCTCAATTGGTTTTCTGTTGTCACAACTAAAAAACTCGGTTACCACAAACGAACCCTTCCATTGGCTACAAATACAGTTGTCAGCACCGAATCTGTTTTCTGGGTGTATATTTATTTATTCACAATGTTTTAAGAAATTTAAAAGTCTTCGAACGACACAAAACATGTACAGATAATGTAAATCGGTTTTGCCGACTTCCTTTGATTTTGAAAACGTCAGTATTGTTAATCTTTTGGTTTACTTTAAAAAATCAATTCGTCCATGACTCAATTATTAAAAATAAACCTAAAACAAAAGTAGAATTCCAAAACTCGTATTTAACTTTACTGCCTGTTTCTACACCCAGAAAAAAGATTCATTGTCACAACCGAATTTGTTGCCAATCGAATTTATGCCGTCCCACGTACTATCAGATAATTCTATGGGAGTTTACATTCTGATTAATGTATTTCGTTAAAAGCATCTGGATCTTAGTAATACTTCGTTAGCTGTGTTTGTGTGACTCTCTGTCAGTGTTATCAAGAACGATTTTGACAGTTTTTCAACGTATTCCTGCTTTCTACTGTCAAAATTGTTCGAGAAATCATTGATAAGAATGCCGCACAAACGCAGCTGTTGTTCTAAGAACTCAAATAATAAATTGATACAATAGAAAAATGACACAAATATCGTTACTACCGTTTTTTTTAATTACTGCAATTGAGTCACAACAATAAAAATAACACTGCATGACAAAATCTTGACTTTTAACCATCAATTCTATATACCATCAATTCTATATATTTCGGACATGCTGATTACAATGGCGTTTATTTTATTTTTCGATCAATGGTACATACTATTTTTCGCAAATGTCTTTAAAGTTTGTCGGTTTTCCATTTAGTTTTCTATATACAAAATTTTTGAAATGCAATCAAAATAAAATTTTTGTGGTGAAATGTAGGCACAGGACCTCTATTCATATTTAGGCTTAAAATCTGATGCATAAAACTTGATATTAAAACCACTGTTCGCGTTTCGGTTTTTTAAGGTTTTAGCCAATTGTATCGCTGAAAGAAAAATCGGCCTTAATAAATGATATGGCTTAGTACAGAAGCAATTAAAAGGAAAATATTTCAACAAAAAAATGTATTCATCTATAGCGGCCTATACGTTAAAATCGCGATTTTTTAAAAATTTTGTATGGCAGCATAGCTTTCCAAGATGGACCCAAAGTCCAACTTTTAGTATAATATGGGGTCACCTCTAAAAACTGTTGATGCAAAATTTCAAGCAAAAAAGTTTCCATTTGCAAAAGTTATCGCAACCCCGCAAAAAAAGAGATGCAGAAGCAGTAGAAAAAGCACTACAATTGATAATCTAGATGTACTTTTTAACACTAATGATTTTATCATTGAGTTGTCATAGGAGAGGGGTACTCCCACTTCAACATTTTTTTATTACTTTTTGAATGAGTACAAAGGAAGTTTTTTTCACCAATTAAAATTTAAAAAAAAAAATCTTCACAAAAAAAATTATATTTTTTTTATTTTACAAAAGTTTTTTTATTGCCGCCACCGGGCGAACTTGCGACCTCACTATTGCTAGTGTAGCGCTCTACCGCTGAGCTATTCTTTGATATGAAAGTTGACTGGCATAAAAACACCACTTTGTTACTACGAGATATTGTTCCTTATTCTCTTCAATAAAAGTACTTATTAAACAGGTGTAAAAGGTGCACTCCAATTCAATATTTTTTTCAGTACTATTTTTACAGGTGCATAAAATCCAATTTCTCATCATTTTTGTAAAAATTAAAAAAAAAAATATTGGTCCAGCCGGGAATCGAACCCGGGATCCTCTGTTTGGAAATACCAAATAATACCAAAATCACTTTTTACGATCATTTTTAGAGCAATTGCTAGGGTATTGAGTCGATTAATCGTTATTTGATTAATAGAACAATTTTGTTCAAAAATTGTTCGAATAATTTAAAATTGCCATATTTCGAATAACGAATAATTCGAATAATTTAATACGATTAATCGATTAATCGAAATTGGTAAAAAATTAATAAAATGTTTTAAAAACTACTTTTTTTATTAAAGTAAATATGGGATTTTATTAAAACTTATTTAACAAATTGTAAAAAACATGGTAAATATCAAAGAAAAAATAAAAACCTCAACAGTAGGATATTATCCCAAGCCATAGGATTCGAATTAATAAATGACAAATTAAAGGTGATTTTTATTTGAAAAGTAAGACAAAGAAATTTACAAATAAGTTCTTAACAAGATTATAGACAAAATTAGTATTTATGGGTTCTAAATAATGTTTAATGAGAACTAAATAACCTTTTATATATACGAGCTTTTCAGAGACCAATTCAGCTAACTCTGCTAGAAACAAATTTGTCAAAATTAATCACAAGGTTTTTTTTTAATTTCTTGCGAAATAGTTGCTAAAATCATATAAAGGGATGGAGGGACGTAAATGTGGAGGGAAAATCAATTCTCAACAGAATGTCTCCCTACTTTTATGTGTTTTATGAGTTGAATGCATACGAAATAGATACAAATTAATCTACGAGTTGTTCTATTCTTTTTCTCATTGAAGATATTATAGAGCGCTATGAGTAATATATGAACGTCTGGCTAATTTTTATAAAATGCAAAATTTAAAGAAATGTCTGCGGTGTAGTTCTCCCCGATTTGGATAAAATTTTAATATATTACAGAGAGGACAGAAGTAATAAAAATTTTTTTAAAATATGATCTCAATTATAGCATTTTTTATTTTTATGAATTTAAGTAGAGTTTCCGAAACTCTTTTTGTTCTTTTTTTTTTAAATAAAATTATTAAAAATACAACAAATGTATGTATATTATTTTACATAACATTTTTTCGATTAATCGATTAATTTTAAAATTTTATTCGATTAATCGGTTAAGAAAAAAACCCGAATAATTATTTGAACGATTAATCGATTAAATTAAAATGTCGATTAATTGAATACCCTAGTAATTACTCTTTAGAAGCAACACTTAAGTGATTTTTTGGATGTTGTTCAGAAGTAATTCTAAAAAAGCTGAAAAAATATACTAACGGATACTTCGGAAGCAATGAAAGAAGTTATTTTTTGAAGTTGTTCAGAATTACTTCTAAAACAGCAGTAAAAATACACTAGCGGATACTTGTGAAGCAGTGAAAGAAGTAGTATGTAAAGCATTACTTAAATTTTCTTTTTGCTGGGAATAAATACATTTTTTACTAAGGTTAGCATCGTCCTAACACTAAAAGGAAAACTGCCAAACTTTAAAGACATTTAGCGAAAAATCTGTACCTTAGATCGAAAGATAAAGTACGCCATTATAATCAGCATGTCCGAAATATATAGAACTGATGGTCAGATCTCCATTAATTTTTTGAGTGTCATGCAGTATAATCTTACAAGATATTTATAAAATTTTCATTAATTAAAGAAATTTTGTATGACATCAATTGTCAATGGTCTAGAAATTAAATTTCATAACGTCTCGCAAGTTTTCTATCCCATGTAGATGTGTCTTTAGAGAGATCTTTAAGATTTTTTGAGAGATCTTTTTGACATTTTAATTTTATTGTTTAGCCAAAACTAAAAGAAAAGTGTGCAAAAATTTTTCGTTGATCTCCTCGAAATATTTCAATCATTTTTATCGCTACACAGAAAACACTAGAAATGAGTTTTAATTACGAAATTGATTATATTAATTAAAAATTTAATTGGTTTTGCACCTATCACTCAAATGATACTATTAATTACTAAAAATTGTATACGATTAACTAAAACAAAATTCAATTAAGAAAATATGTAACAAATATTTATGGAAATATTTAAAAATCAATTAAACTATTAACTGATTCAATTAAATATTTGTTTAAGAAAAAATTTATTTTTAACAAATGTTTAATTAGATATTTAAGGTTAATAATTTTTTCTGTGTACGAAGACATTTATATTGTTCTGTGTATTTCTTAAAGCTGAAGAAATTTCTTTTAATTTGACGTGGGTATTATGTGTGACTTTTTCTTAAAATGTAATTGAAACATTTATGCGTATCGATTTTAACTGGGCCATTCTTTATATAAAAATAAATATTGTAAATCATGTTTGAACCGTTTATTTTTTCAGAAATTGATAACTACATACACTGATTTTTCGATTACTTTATAATTCACTGATAGCTTAGTGATAATAATATTGAACTAGTACATTAGGGGTATAATTAGTTTTTGCCAACATTTTTTTATAGCACTAATGTTGAATAAGTAATAAATATCGGTTATATGTCATCGCGAATGCGAGTTCTAAAATACCCGTAGAAATAGGGTCATAGAAATCAAATTTTCGGTTGCAGCAACCTAACGATTGGGTTGGCGCCAAATTCGGTTGGAACAACAAACTTGTTTCTGTGTGAAATTTATTATTTATTTTAAAGATGCTTACATGTAATTTATGGGTAGGATCCCTCTTTAGGCAAAATTAAGTTTTTGGAAAATAAGGGGAATTAGTATTTCTATATAATTAAAAAAATTAAAAAACTTTCTGTTTGGTGCGTGAACTTTTTAAGAGTCTCTATAAAAATACCCTGTTTCTTAATACATTCTTATGATCTATTTGACTATTCTATGCCATTCTAGATATTTGCAAAATCGAAAAAGTTATGTCCCTAGAGTAACTACATGCTGTTATTTTTTTTTTTTTTTTTTTTGTTACATGACAAAAAAAACTACAAGTCATTACAATAAAAATAAAATTCCATTATAAATAAATTGTAAATAGTACTACTAATTAATATAAATTATATTTAAATTTTCTACTTACCAAATGGGTACAACTCTTCCACCAGCACCCTCTACATATTTAACATATGAAGCCGCTATATAACTGGTAAAACTGTTACCGGGATATTTTCTTAAGATCAATTGTGATACTTCTTGTGTCAATATTCCCAAAATTGGTGTAGGATTTTCATTATTCTTATTAACTAATGGATCATTATTGACATCCAAACGTTTTAATTTTCCACTTGAAGCAACGGTTGTATATATTAAAAGTACATAAACCGCTGCGATCAGTATAAATTGGTATTTGCCCATTGTAGTCAAAATGAAAAACTTTTGCGGCCGGCCAGGTGAAAATCTAAACAAGTACTGATTGCTAAAATATAAGTAAATAGTAGATAGCTTAATTAAAAACATTTTTAGTATTGGGACAATATGTTAAAATTTATATGTAAAATTTTTAGAATAAAATATTTTCTACGCTCAGGTAATTATGTCTATAAAATCAATTTAAAATTATACTTAATAAAACACCCAGCAAACAAAGATGATCATTAATGACTTAGAAATAAGCTCCAAAAACATAAACATTTTTCCACTCTTTGCTATGAAAGTGGTCCGTCCAAAAGAGCCCCCTGTGTACTCAGAAATGACTCAGAAAAAAAACGTATAAAATCGAAATTTTCTTCATAAATTTAATTAATTTTGAAATCTTCTTTGAGTCCGAAATATGAACCCTCGTTTTCAGACAGCTTTTTAGATTGTAGATACAACTTTTTAGATTGTTTTCTGAGGGTTCATATTTTCTACCAAAAAACAGAGTGTTTTCGCAAAAACATTAATCATTTCTATGACCCATTTAAAAATCTTATTTATGAGCGCTCCGAAATTGCTGGCTGGGCCATAATTGTTTTTAAAATGGCATACACTACAATTTAATTTACATTTAACTAATATTGCGGTTATTTCAAACTGTTAATATTGAACTATCACATGCAGTAAAAATAGCATACACATATGAGGCATATGAGGCTTTCCATAGCAAGTGTTCAGTAGACGGATTTAGAAATATTTTATTTTGGAACATGATATTAAGGTTAATGCTAGTCATTTGAAAGGATATTAATTCGTTATTGGTATTTTAAGGTTAGTGTTTGCTAACCATGCTAAAAATATTTGTTAGGTTAAATTCCAAACTCAATAAGAATTTCTTGTTCTCGTATAGAAGCGTTATTAAACATTTAAAATATCAAAGATAAAACAAAAACAACGACAAAAAATTTTGGTACAATTTGCTTTTTCATCTTTCAAAATATTCCTCTGCTGTTTTGACAGATCTACTAATGTTGTGACAGATCTAATAATAGTGACATCTATTTATCTATATCCAACAATAGAAAATCATGTTTTCTATAAATGTCAGTTACATTTAAATTTTCACAAGAACTTGCATATTTATTATACATTATTAATCGCAATTGAAGAAATTAAATGTGCTTAAATCCCAAAACTTATTTAACAAATTGTGGAAAATAATCTGTTGAACGCATATCCCTACCCGGATTTCATTCTGGCCTAAGGAAATCGTTAGGAGACGACGTTTTTAGAATATCTAGAAATATTTGTTAGGTTATATTACAAACTCAATGAGATGTTCGCGTATAGGAGCATTATTAAACATTTAAAACATCAAAGATAAAACAAAAACAACTTCAGAAAATGTTAACACAATTTGTTCTGTTATCTTTTAAAATACTACTCTATTGTTTTGACAGATCTAGTAATGTAGTGACATCTATTTATGTACGAGTATATGAAACAATAGAAAATCATGTTTTCTATAAGTGCCAATTACATGTAATTTTAAAATATAGCTATGACTCTAAAATTTGGGCACTCTGAAAATTGTCATACTTTAGAGTCTTTTATGGGTCAAAATTTCTAAACGCTTAGAAATATGTTGTATGGGAAGATATAAATTAAAAACTAAAAAAATTGGAAGGTTTTTGACCTAAAAAAATATGTGAATATTATTTTTTTCTCCTCTACCACACACAAAAAATTAAAAACGAGTTTCAATTACGAAATTGATAGTATCAGTTACATTTTAATTGATTTTGCACCTAGCAACCAAATTATACTAACAATTACGAAAAATTGTGTACGATTAATTGGAACAATTAAACAAATATTTAACTGATTCAATTAAATATTTGTTTGAAAACAATTTAATTTTAAACAAATCTTTAATTAGATGATTTAAGCTAATAATTTTTTGAGTGCAAATATCCAAATCTCATTAAGAACGAAGAGAATCTATTGGGATAGCTTCCTTGTCAGTTAGAACCACAGTATGTACCCTACGGGGAATGAGGAGTCAATTGCCCTCCAAGGACCTATCCCGTGACCGGTCAACCGAAGGCATATTACTAAATTAGTACCAATATGAACCATAGAGAATGAATTAATTTTCTAAGTATTTTCTGATTCGTTACTTTCACTGTTGATTTTAAAAAAGTTGACCAATACCGAAATAAAAAATAAAATTCGCGGCATATTTTTTAAAATATTTTTTTATTTATTTTACTATTTTATTTATTTTGAACTTTATTTTTTTACGATTTGCTTATTTTAGCTCTTATTTTAAATTTTTATAATTTTTTGCTAAAACATTTCAAGTTTTGTATTTTCAACGTTTTTTAATGTTAAAGCTGTTTTAGTTTTAACAATTGGTATTTCATTTAATTTTCTTTTTATCTTAAGGGCAATTTTTTTAAATTTTTATTTATATTATCCGAGTTTTTGAGGTAATTTTCTAATTTTTAATTGATTTTTTAATTTAATTATGGCCAATGCAAAAAACGAGTCAACTGCCATTCAAGGACCTATCCCGTGACTGGTGAATCGGGGGCATACTGAAGGCACTTCCACTATATTTGTGTGTGTGTTAGTGTTGTTTTCTTTTCTATTTTTTTCTTTTCCATTTTTTTTTTTTTATTTGCTTGTAGTGTTTGTTTTTTCTTCTTCTTTTTTATTTGAGCAGAAACGAAAAATATATAACTTCTCCATCAGCCAGCCATCATGCATAAGCAACATTAGCTCAGAGCGTTTGCCTTACAAGCAGAAGGTTGTGTTATCGAGCCCTACTTTGACGCGAAGTAGATTTTTTTTAATTCTTAATTTTTTATTAGTTTATTTGAAAAGCTATTTTTAGACACACCACCTACGTGTCACAAGGTGTCTAAACTGTGGCAATTGGTCATTTCCAATGACAACGCCATGTTAAAGTGATATGTCTCTTTCAAACAAAAAGATCGATCAACGACCGGTCTTCGCCCCTTTGAGACCTATCCTGCGTGTCATCTGGGACCGGTCCCTTTCCCCGTAGGGTATAATCAACATTATATTTATCATACGCACTGTTGTACAAGAGCCAAAAACCAGTTAGTTTTTGCTCAGGTATAAATGTAGTATTAATGTATTTTTATAAACTTTGTATTGAAAATTTTATTTCGGGGAAGGAAATGTCCCAATTTATTATTAAACAACTCAAACTTTCTGAAACGAAAGAAAAATATCTGAACTTTTTTAGATATAAAAAAATAAACATATTTGGCGATTTAAGGTAAATTGAGTTCTGAATTTTGAAAAAAAAAAACAAAATTTAAGCTTCCAATGCTCTTTCTTCCGATAGCGAAAATATACAGCTGTTGACAACTAGTTAGAAACGCTTTGTAATTTACATGAAATGCCTTAATTTTTATATAAAGCAATTTTTTCACTTATTTTTCATTTCTTTTAAATACGTACATATCGTCATATGAAATCAAAAAAGCCGTAAGTTACATGTAAAACATTTTACAGGAGAAGCGAAAAACTTTTTAAAATTGCTTGCGCTTACACTTGAGGCTGTTTAGAATTTTGTTAATAAAACCTTCGTGTTTAAGCCCAAATTAGTTTGGAAGTAAAGTGCGGCGAAATGAGGTATCGTGAAGTAGAAATCTATTTTCAATAGATTTTCTTACCTCAAATGTACTTCCAAACTAAATAGTTGTGTATACTGTCATTAACTAAAAGAAAAAAGCTGACACGATACTTTACGATACTATCAGACTAATGGAGCCTTTAGTCGTAGGAGTGCAAAATTTTGCAGGAATATGTATTTTGATAGGGTGCATCATAATCGATCAAAAAGTCGATTTTGAATTTGTAACTCACTGATTTACGTCTGATTTTGACTTAACTGATAATTTCTTTCATTATAGATGCACTCAAAAAAGTTCTGAGTTACTACATGACGGTTATTTGTGTAGTAATACAGTTGTAGTTATTTGAACTACAATTGCAGTTAATTTACGTAGAGCAAAATTTTTCAACGTTTTTGACAGTTATTTTCTAGTAACATTTATTTTATGCAGTTATTTTGAATTTTGTTACAAATACTTCAATTTTCAAGTGTATGTATGTACGAAGCAGAAAAAAATGTGTGTTTTCGAAGCTCTTGTTTAGAAATTTCTAGTGAAAGAATATGAGAAGAACATGTTTTCTCTTGTCTTAGTCATAAAACAACGCTAAAGAGTAAAGACGCGTAATACGGAAAAGGTTATCCCCTAAATTCATAAACGCTTTGTAAAATTATAAGAGGTTTATTGAACAAATTTTTTATGAAAATGACGTTTTGTAAACCTGCTATAACTATACAAAGCTTTTATGAATTGAGGGGTATATATTTTATTGAGTTATTAAAATAATAAGGTAAGTTTTGTAATATAAAATTTAAATTTATTTACTGGAATATTAAAAAATATTGTGTTTATTTTCTTTCAGTTCTTTTATATTTTCATCCCTTTTTACGTGTAGAAAAAAAAGGAAGCCAAACAATATTTCATCCCTCACAGACGGACATCTAGTACAATATCTTAATAGTGAACAATAAAATTGATATTAAGTGTAAATTTTGATTTCTCAATTTTAAATTTATTATAGAATAAATAATATTGCACATAAATTTGTTTTTATTAAATTAATAATTTTTAAAATAATTTTTGTTTATGTTATTTTAACTACATTTGCAGTTGTTTGTACAGTTTTACAATAATTTTCATGTACGTTGTTTTAATTGCATTTGTAGTTGTTTTTACTACATTTGTCAGTTGATTTTTAACAGTTAAAAATAACTTCACATTGCAGTTGATTTAAATGCAAATGCAGTCTACACCTTTTTAACTGCAAATGCACTGTCATTTGCAGTTGATTTTACCTACATAATTCCCTGAGTGCGAACCAAAAACAAAAGAAAAATGTTATTTGGTTACGTTATCATTCGGTAAAATATGTAATTCGTTTTATATAAACCAAACAAGTTTATCGTTCCTTATGTAGACGAAAATTTCTTTTCGTTCGTAATAGATAAACAGGCAGTAAATTAAAAAAAATATTTACAGAAAAACAAAATGATTTTTATTCAAAATAACACTTTGCAAAGAAGATTTTAATCTCTAAATTAGTTGTCGCGCTTTCTTTGAATTGAACTAAGACGTAATTAAAGAAGTTTCAAAATGATAACGGTATTTGAAATGCACAACAACAAAACTGAGTGCATTTGATAAAAAGAATAGTAATAAATAGAATGAGTGCTTTTGAAAAAAATATAACGGTAAATTTGCCAATTTTTGAATAATGCTCATCAAGCACTAATATAAAAATGCGGAAATTACATAAAAAAAAGAGGGAAATTACATAAAATAAGGGTACACTCAGGGAATTATGTAGGTAAAATCAACTGCAAATGACAGTTAAAATAACTGCATTTGAAGTTAAAAATGTGTAGACTACATTTGCATTTAAATCAACTGCAATATGAAGTCATTTTTAACTGTTAAAAATCAACTGACAAATGTAGTAAAAACAACTACAAATGCAATTAAAACAACATACATTCAAATGATTATAAAACTGTATAAACAACTGCAAATAAAGTTAAAATAACATAAACACAAATGATTGTAAAATTTATTAATTTAATAAAAACAAATTTATGCAAATACTCAAATACACTAATAAATAATAATAAAATCTCAAATAAATTTTAAATTGAGAAAACAAAATTTACGCTTATCACTTTTATTGTTCACTATTAAGATATTGTTCTAGATGCCCGTCTGTGAGGGATGAAATATTGTTTGTTTGGCTTCCTTTTTTTCTCCAGGTAGAAAGTGATGAATATATTAAAGAGCTGAAAGAAAATAAATACAATATTTTTTAATATTCCCGTAAATAAATATATATTCTATATTATAAAATTTACCTTATTATTTTAATTATTTAATAAAATAACCTTTTTCCTTTTTGCGCGTCTTCACTCTTTAGCATTGTTTTATAACTAAAGATAACATACAAGAGAAAACATATTCTTCTCATATTCTTTTACTAGAAATTTCTAAACAAGCGCCATATTATTTTTGTGTGCTTCGTACATACATAATTGAAAATTGAAGTATTTGTAACAAAATTCAAAACAACTGCATAAAATAAATGTGACTACAATGTAGTTTTAAAAATAACTGTCAAAAATATTTAAAAACTTTTCTCTAAGTAAATTAACAGCAATTGTAGTTAAAATAACTACAACCGCATTACTACACAAATAACTGTCATGTACACTCATAGAAATAAATCTGTAAAAATAGCAGAAAAAGTTACCAAAAATTAGTTAAAAATGATGCTGCAGAAAAAACTGCTAAAATTAGCAGATTTTTTTACTAAATACTAGTAAAATGAAAACAGAAAAATTAAAACTGTTAAATTTACAGGATTTTAGTTATATTTAGGCTAACTTTTAGTTAATTGGAAATAGCAAATTGTACACTCAACCAAAAAAGTCTGTAATGGCTACTGAAACTTTAGCTGTTCTTACGGGAAATTTAACTGTTTTGAGGCCAGCGGTATTTTTTAATTTAAGCAACACATGTCTGCTGATCTGTAGTATAATAAAATTAGTAGAAAAAATTAGTAGCCGCTACTAAATTTTAGTAAAATTTATGTAAAATGCAATTCAAAATCGATTTGCTAAAATCAGCAAATAAAGTTAAAATAACATAAACAAAAATGATTTTAAAATTTATTAATTTAATAAAAACAAATTTATGCAAATACTCTAATACACTAATAAATAATAATAAAATCTCAAATAAATTTTAAATTGAGAAAACAAAATTTACGCTTATCACTTTTATTGTTCACTATTAAGATATTGTTCTAGATGCCCGTCTGTGAGGGATGAAATATTGTTTGTTTGGCTTCCTTTTTTTCTCCAGGTAGAAAATGATGAATATATTAAAGAGCTGAAAGAAAATAAATACAATATTTTTTAATATTCCCGTAAATAAATATAAAATTATAAAATTTACCTTATTATTTTAATTATTTAATAAAATAACCTTTTTCCTTATTACGCGTCTTCACTATTTAGCGTTGTTTTATAACTAAAGATAACATACAAGAGAAAACATATTCTTCTCATATTATTTTACTAGAAATTTCTAAACAAGCGCCATATTATTTTTGTGTGCTTCGTACATACATAATTGAAAATTGAAGTATTTGTAACAAAATTCAAAACAACTGCATAAAATAAATGTGACTACAATGTAGTTTTAAAAATAACTGTCAAAAATATTTAAAAACTTTTCTCTAAGTAAATTAACAGCATTTGTAGTTAAAATAACTACAACCGCATTACTACACAAATAACTGTCATGTACACTCATAGAAATAAATCTGTAAAAATAGCAGAAAAAGTTACCAAAAATTAGTTAAAAATTATGCTGCAGAAAAAACTGCTAAAATTAGCAGATTTTTTTACTAAATACTAGTAAAATTAAAACAGTAAAATTAAAACTGTTAAATTTACAGGATTTTAGTTATATTTAGGCTAACTTTTAGTTAATTGAAAATAGCAAATTGTACACTCAACCAAAAAAGTCTGTAATGGCTACTGAAACTTTTGCTGTTATTACGGGAAATTTAACTGTTTTGAGGCCAGCGGTATTTTTTGCTAATTTAAGCAACACATGTCTGCTGATCTGTAGTACAATAAAATTAGTAGAAAAAATTAGTAGCCGCTACTAAATTTTAGTAAAATTTATGTAAAATGCAATTCAAAATCGATTTGCTAAAATCAGTTAAAAAACTTACTAAATATCATAATTTTAGTACAATGAAATTAGTATAAATAATTAGTTGCAGCTACTAAATTTCAGTAAATTGTTGTAAACTGTAATTTAAAATCAATTTGCTGAAATTAGCAAAAAATTGTACTAAAAAATAAAAAGACTGTAAAATCTAAAAAAAAAATGTTTTAATTTCGATTGTAACAAGGGTATATATAATTACTTCATCGTACTTGAAATTTGGAGTCAAAATTGCAAACGGTTCTCCAGTTATTGCCGTTTTATGCATTGGAGATGCAATAAAATTTTCTGGGTGTTATTTCTAAACTAAGAATATATCAATAGTAACAAATATAAACTAAACAAGAATTGTAAAAAATCAAAAAAAAAATATTTTTAAATTAGTATATTTTTCAAATAGCAGTCTATTCTGCTAAAATCAGCAGAAATATTTGCTAAAAAATTGTAAACTGCTGTTTTCAAAAGGCCCGATTTTTATTTGCATAAAAAAAATCGAAAAAAAACTTCGAAAATTTTAAATTTTTTGTTGATTTTAGCCTATAAATTAATTACTAATTAATTACTAATTATTAATTAATTACACAGTACAACACTAAAAATGCATCGGGCATGCGACATATCAATTCTGATAGATTTTAGGATGAGTATCACGAATGTGAACACCAAATTTTAAAATTAGCTCTAGTTTTTGAAATATTCGCAAATTTAACTTTTAACAAAAAGTCAGTTTTTTCGTTAAAATTTCTTATTTATTCATATACATGACTAAACTACGGATAATTTTTTATATGGTTTAAAAGTATAGAATTTGGGCTTTCAGAACTATATTTACTTATTTTGATTAGGGAAAGAATCTAGGATATATTTGCAATTAAAATCAAAACTTCGCTTATTTTCCTATTTTGCAAATCTAGTAAAATGTCTTAATCGGATTTGCAAATTATTAATAGTATTAGTATTATTAAACTCATATTCCACTAAATTCTTTTTGTCAAAAAAATCAAAACTTTTGCATCAACATATTCCGAAAATTCAATCTGAAACACAAATTTTATCGCCAATTTACAAAAATGTATATTTTTGTTAAAGTCGATTTCATTTAAAATTTTGGGTGGCAGTATGCTTTGACTTGGTTTATTTTTGGAGCATTCTGATTGGTTAATTTATTTTCAACCAATCAAAATGTTTTAAAATATAAATATTTTTGTAGGGTTTTTATACACAAAATGAACAAAACCGCATGTTTATCAATAAAACGGACTAAATTTAAAATTTTCTTTTACAGTACTTTTTTGAACATGCATATTTTAAAATCGTTATTTTTTTAGGAATTTGAATTTAAATTATCTAAAACTTTGTTGAAATTGATTAGAAAATATGTGTATAACATACTTAAATGGTTTTATCTTAGTTTTTTAATTTCAGGTTCTTCGCAGACTCCTTAATTTGCAGGTATTAAAAAAATCAATCTTTTTCAGCTTTAGCCAATTTTTACTTAAAATTAAGTAACATGAGATGTTTAGTAATGGTATAAATTAAAAAATTGGATATTCCTTTCATCGCAGATTAATTATTAGCGAAATCGTGAAAAAAGAGAAATTTCAAATTTAAATGCATATGTAGTGAATATAATCGCAGCTGTCAAAACGTAAGATATATCAAATTAAAGGGTATATTTCATCCTATTTAAATTTTGCAAAGAGTGGCGTTCATACTTTTAATTTTACATTTTTTTGCAAAAAGTTTATTACAAAATTGAAATTTTCTGCAAATATGGTTTTGTAAAATTTTTCTTAAACTAGAGCTAACTTTAAAATTCGAAGGCCATATTCGTGATCAGAGCTTTAAAGAATTAATTCCTTTTTGGAATGAATTCCCAAAAATTTAATTCAATTCTTTAATTCAAGAAATGAATTTATTAATAAAACATAAGCAGGAATTAATTCCTGTGAATGAATTCAAAGAATTCAAATTTATAGAATGAATTCCCTGACCAAAACCCTAAAAATTCGATTAAAAGAATTCATTCACTAAAGAATTCATTCAACACTAGTTAATTCAATTTGAAGTCAAGGAATTCATTCAATTCTAGTTAATTCAACTTTTGGCTAAGGAATTCATTCAACTGTGCACTTAATTCAACTTTTGATCAAGGAATTCATTCAATTCTAGTTAATTCAACTTTTGGTCAAGGAATTCATTCAATTCTAGTTAATTCAACTTTTGGTCAAGGAATTCATTCAAGCTCAACTTTTGGTCAAGGAATTCATTCAATTCTAGTTAATTCAACTTTTAGTCAAGGAATTCATTCAATTCTAGTTAATTCAACTTTTAGTCAAGGAATTAAATTTATTTCGTTTAATTCCCTAAGGAATTAAATTTTTTTCGTTTAATTCCCTAGGAATTAAATTTTTTATGTTTAATTCCCTAGGAATTGAAAACTTAATTCAGGGAATTAAACGAATTTTTAATTTTTAATTATAATATCCTGATGATGTCAACTACCCAGTGTAGAAAATCATTACCAGATATGTGGTTATGTAACTACATACTTGGTAATGATAGCTAGTTACTTTTGTTATTACATTTCTTATTACCTTTATATGGCGATGTCACGAAAAATAATGAGTTATGGTTACACACAGCATACGAAAAATCAAAAAATATATCGTTACCTATGTGCTTACCAGTATTGAAAAATAAAGAGTCTAAATATAGATTTTCAAAAAAATAAATTATATAAAAAAAATATTTTTTATTGTATTTTTATTTAAATAAAATTTGCTGGTGCGGGAATCGAACTTGGGTCTACAGATTGCCAGTCAATAGCTCTACCATCTGAGCTATATTGACATGTAATATTTAATAGATAAAAACATAATTGACCTGCTGCACACAAGTAAGCTTACTCGCCAACATACAAAAAAGCAAAAAATATGTGGTTAAAAGTAGAGATAATATTGAGTCTAAAAATAGATTTCAAAAAATTTAGAAAATTATTTTCTATTTGAAATAATGATAAAATTAAGTCATTATCAGTAACTCATTATTATATGTTTTAAAATAATGCAGAAGGTAAGTGGGTGTCATTACTGATAGTCCAAAAAATAATGATATGTCATTACCGTTTCTACACTGGGTAGTGTTAATAAAAGATTGAACAGTGATTTAAAGTGAGTAAATGTGTATATTCCAGCAACTTCCGGCATTCAATTTAGGTCAATTTTTAATTTTTATTTTATTATCAAATAAAAAAGTTGGTGGTTAATTTAAAAAAAAAAATCATTCTGTAACTTTTATAAAGTTTTAAAATAAAAATCAAAAAACAACAGAAATTTATAAAGTAAAATATAAAAATTGAAAAAATTAAAATGTTTGCCAAATTTTGTGATTTTTTTGTGCAATATGATTTATAAAATATAGTGCATTATTGAAATATCAAAAGTAAACAAATTTGGGTTCTGACTTTTTAATAAATATAACAGTTATTTTGGGTCTCTGATAAAAACTAATTTTTTAATTTGTTACCATTCCAAACAAAGCATTGTCAGTCTGTCCTATTGTAATACTAATTTATTTTCCAGTCTCAATCTTTGGACCATATAAATAACAGTCTTCAAGTCTAAAACATGTTGATCACCCCTAGATTGTGACTGCAACCATGAAAAATGACAATCAGCACATTCTGGATAATCAGCCAACCATTTCCAGATGGCATCAACTTGTTAAAAACTTAAACTGCAATGCAAATAAAAATGAAAGTTATTAATTATTTTAATTTGATTATATAATAGTTTTACTAACCGAAAAGTTTTAGGTGAACTCATTGATGAAAATGTGGATGATAAATTTGTAAACGCACCGATAGTTGTGTCTTATGTGAATATGAAGCCATATCCGTTTAAGATTGTCCATTAGCCTTACCCACCGACAATTCCATATGACATTTAACATAAAATTTTATATTATTTTACATTTTTCTAACTTTTTTTCACTTTTGGCATCTACTTTTCGCCATATTGTTTTATCTTCTTTATTTTTTTTTTAAACAATTTCAACTTTGGCAATTTTAATGCTATTTTTAGGAATTATACACATTTTACAAACATCTGGCAACAAATAAATGAATTGTAAAACTTCCTAAGTTTATTTTGGGTCGCGTACATGAATTTTTTAACATTTTCCCATAATGTAACTAAATATTGACAATTTTTTAAATATGTAGATAAGAAAAGAAAGTGATTTAACATAATGTACAAAAGAATATATAATGTACCAATAAAAAGTTATATTTTTAGGTAATTTATATAAAAATTTAAGGATTTGATTTAAACTAAGCTAATGAAAACTATTTTTGTCTGTAGGAAATTGTTTTTACCAAGAATGATTATATAATGTTACATACTATAGTTTTTTGCGTGTATGTTAAGCGCATATTTTCAATTTTTAAGTGCATGAAAGTCGCTGCCCTGCTTAAGAATGACTCAAAACTGAATCATAAATGGCTCCGAAATTCTGAAATTTTTAATAATGCTCATATTTATGATTATTTTGTGAGTCATAAAAGACCGCTCAGAAAGAGGATTCATCGGTAAAGAAAAACATCCTCATTTACCTATGATTTTAGACGGTTCAAGACTTTTATGAGTCTTTTCGGACTCCAATTGTACACTGGGTTAAAATAAAAAAATATGCTGTTTTTACTCCTTTGTAAGTTTTTGCTGTTTTTTGAGGGATGCCGTTGCCGAAATAGTCTGAAATGCTGTTAGATTTACCGTTACCGAAACAAACAGAATTCGATACCTTTACTCTTAGCGTTATTTGTTTCGGTAACCAACTTTGTTGTAAACTAATAAACCATTTGAATTTTAAAATCTAACATATTTCTCAAATATATTTTGATCAAGAAAAAATATTTTAATTAAAGGTGGAAAAAATTTTTTCCTAGTGTCTTCAAATGCAATGAAATGTGCAAAGAAATTTGAAAATAACACACAAAACAACAACAACGAAAATAATTTTGTTGTTGCTTTACTGAACGTAATGTAATTTTTTTTTAATTCACTGAACGTAATTTTATTTTTTTTTAATTCACTGAACGTAATTTTATTTTTTTTTAATTCACTGAATGAAAATGAAATTGAACGAAATCAGTGGTGAACTAATTCAGTAAGGAATTAATTCACTTATTTTTCCGTTCGCTTTATAAAATTGAACGCGTTCACCAGTGAATTAATTCATTTGATTTAATGAAAAGAACTATTGCAATTGAATTAAGTCTTTGAATTTGTTGTTTAATGAACGCGTTCAGTTGAACGAATTCAGTGAATTACACTCAGGGAATTATGTAGGTAAAATCAACTGCTAATGACAGTTAAAATAACTGCATTTACACTTAAAAAGGTGTAGACTACATTTGCAGTTAAATTAACTGCAATATGAAGTTATTTTTAACTGTTAAAAATCAACTGACAAATGTAGTAAAAACAACTACAAATGCAATTGAAACAACATACATGCAAATTATTGTAAAACTGTACAAACAACTGCAAATGTAGTTAAAAAAACATAAATAAAAATTATTTTAAAAATTATTAATTTAATAAAAAACAAATTTATGTAAACACTCCTAACTTAATTTTATTCTATTTAAAATTGAGAAATCAAAATTTACACTAATGTCACTTTTATTTTTCACTAGTAAGATATTGTTGTAGATGTCCGTCTGTGAGGGATGAAATATGGCGTTGTTTGGCTTCCTTTTTTTCTCCAGGTAGAAAGAGATGAGAATATAAAAGAACTGAAAGAAAATAAATACAATAATTTTTAATAATCCCGTAAATAAATTTATATTATAAAACTTACCTTATTATTTTAATAACTTAATAAAAAATATATAAACTTTTCCGTATTACGCGTCCTCGCTATTTGGCGTTGTTTTACGACTAAGACAAGAGAAAACATGTTCTACTCATATTCTTTCACTAGAAATTTCTAAACAAGCGCGTCATACACATGCTCCTGAGTGCTTCGTGTGTGTGCACACACACTTGAAAATATAAGTATTTGCAAAAAAAAATTCAAAATAACTGCATATAATAAATGTTAGTACAATGTGGTAGTTTTTGTAGTTAGTTTGAAAAAATAACTGTCAAAAACATTGAAATATTTTGCTCTAAGTAAATTAACTACAATTGTAGTTAAAATAACTACAACCGCATTACTACACAAATAACTGTCATGTAGTAACTGAAGAACTTTTGTGAGTGTACTTAAGAAAAGGAATTCATTCAATTCTAAAGAAAATTGAATTCGATTGGTAGTGAATTCTTTCAAAAAAGAATTAATTCTTCAAAGCTCTGCTCCAGCCAAACACGTCGTATGTTTTGAGGAGTTTTTTATTTTGGCCTTGCTCAAAAAATATATCTAAAGCAGTGTTGCCATCAGTAAAAGACAAAATTACACAGCTGTAGGTCAAAAATTATCCAAAACGGTATGAAATTACACAAAAAATTATAATTTCTTATATAATTTCAAAATAAACTCTCCTGAGCACATTGGGGAAGAATTTAAATATTTTGGAAAAAATTTCGCCATTTCTTACCAAAGTTTTGCATTTTTTCTATTTATAAACCGATTTTTAAAGACTTACAGCCTTACTATCAATATTTCCCAAACACATATTTTAGTTAAAGTCGACTTTAGTTAAAATATTGGGTAGCAGTGTGCCTTGACTTCGTTTATTTTTGGAGCATTCTGATTGGTTAATTTATTTTCAACCAATCAAAATGTTTGAAAATACAAATATTTTTGTAGGGTTTTCATACACAAAATGAGCAAAACCGTATGATTAAAAACAAAGTCGACTTTAAATTTAAAATACTCTTTTATAGTAAGGGCCTTAGCATTTTATCATCTGCAATGTGCAAAAGTTATTTGCATTTTAAAACTAAAATTTTGCATGTTTGCAATAACCTGGTCTGAGCTTTTGCCTTCTGCAAAAGCAAATCCAGGCCAATTTCCCTGAAAAATATAACAAATTAGTCAATAAACTAAAGGGAATTTCAATTCAGTATCTTTTTCAGGCTTAAAACGGCGTGCTTTTAAATTTGAATATTAATAAAATGATATTTTATCCACATTAAAAGCTTCTTTCAGAAAAAAGCATTTATGTTTTTTTTTTTCAGAAAGGGTACTTCATTCAGATGCAAAAATATTACCTACTTGCTAATTATTCTCTCCCATACCCCTCAAATTTTAACCATAAATAAAAATATAAAAATTTCAAAAAAATTTACCGAACATGTTGGACTTACCGAATTCTGAAATATTTTGATTCTGCTCCACCTTGCTGCGTTCACAAAATTTTCGTCTGGTCAAGGCCCAGTGTCATGTTAACTACAGCCAAAAAAATTTTAGAGATTAAAAAGCAACAATCATAACAAACCCAAATTTTCCCACTCTTTCGCTGCATTTTTATATGGTCTTGCAAACCAAGAAAATTTCTAAAAGAAGCTTGACAACATAGGCGTACCTAGACCATTTTTCTGGGGTGGGCAAGGCCCATTAATGTTCAGTTGTTTATTTGCACATTCTCAAACTCTTAATCTTGAAAAACACTTTCGACATTATGCTTACAATTTTTTTATACACAAAAACTTTTAAAAATGGCTCCCTTCCTTCTCATAAAATTTCCATAATTTTCAAAATTCAATAACCCTGGTAGCTTATCCTTAGCAAAATCGCCATATTTTTATAGAAAACTCTGAAAAGTTCATCTATTTTTCAGATTAGTATAAAATTTAGATATTTGATAGAGAAATCTAAAATCAACCTGTATCATTTCTTCGTCGACCTCGGACGAATCCATTCTAACCCTATATTACCTTAAATTACCTTTAAATTAAATTACCGAGGTAGCCAAAACCGTGAGATGTTCATCTTAAAATTTTTGTTTCTACAACGTATTAAAATTTCATCAAAATAGTAATGTTTAGTTCGAAGTAACTTCCTTGTTAGATATTAACTAATTATTGGTTTAGAAAACTATTAAATCTAAAGCGGCGAATACATTAAGGAACATTGAGTATGGAACAAAAAATATAGAAAAAATTTGTAAACACGAATTGCACGATGTCAACACGCACACACACACACAAACTGACACACACATTCACAAAAAAATTGGCATTTTTTCACGAATGTTCCTTAATGTATTCGCCGCTTAAGATATTTATCTCACCAAAAAATATTCTGAGATGTTTACCTATTAAAAATCCTTTTCCATTTTCGTATCAAATGCCTTCAGATGCTTATTGAACAATGCTCTGATTCTATTGTAATAATTGTTCTTAAAGGAAAACTCTTAGGACCAGATTTTATAATCAGAACTAAGATCGATTTGCTTCTTAAATATTTCTTGTGTAAGAATTTTTCAAACAAATTATCTTCCTAGAAAACCAGTAGACATTTTCCCAACTAAAAATACAGGATTAATTGATATTTAAAAAAAAATAATGTGATACTTTTTGCCATCAAAATCATAGATGCAAGAATTATAGGTACATTTCTTTAAATTCTGGGGTGGGCAAAAAGGAGTTTAGGGTGGGCAAAGCCCACCCCAGACCGGCCTAAGTCCGCCAATGCTTGACAATTATTTTCGCAAAAAATAAACAAAAGAATGAGCTTTAAACAAAACATAAAAATACGTAGCACCATTTCTGATTTCTTCTAAACTCGGTTTAGTGTTGAAAAAATTTACAAAATCATTACCAGAAACGAGATTTGTGGTAAATGGTTCACTGATAATCTCGTTTTACTGAACATCTAAAGGGAAGCCATTTGTCTACGTAATGCATCTGGTAAATGTAAACGTTTTGTTGTACCGGAAAGCAAATCTCTGAAGCTTTTTTTCAGAAAGTATTGAAATACCTTTTAAGGAAAATATTAAATATCTTGGAATATTCTTTAATAATCTTCTGAAGTTCAACAAACATGCTAGAGTTGTATTGCAGAGAGCATATAGGGTAATGTTTGCATTTTCTAAAATTTTATATAGCAAAGATCTACCGGTGAAAACTAAACTTTTATTATATAAAACCAGTATAAGGCCAATCTTTTTGTATGGTTTTCCAATATGGTTTAATATATCACCTATAATTATCAAGGAAATGGAGATATTTGAAAGAAAAGTTTTGAGACGCTGTATTGGAAAAAACTACGTAACTTTTTGTAAACGCTTTTCAAATCGATTTATTTATAACCAGTCGGTAACGCCAATTGGTCTCTATGTTTCTGATATTTTGAAAAGATTTATTGAAAGACTCTCTGTACATCCCTATATGAAATCTGTTTTTAATATACAAAATCATTTTAGTTGGTCAAACATAAACTATTTATCACCTATTGGCTATATGAATGAACCACCTCCAAACTTCGATTTAAATATTTCATTATGTTCTGACTTTTATATAAAAAGCTATTCCGGTACACACAGGGGTTAAATTTGTACCGCCACTAGTTTTTGTTATGTTTTGTGTGTTTTGTGAGTTTTGATTTCTTTTTTTTTTATTTTATTTATTTTTTATCTAATACATATTAATCTAATTTTAAGTTAGTTGTAAGTTAATTTAAGGAGATAATCTCTCCAATTATGAAAGCTCCGGGAGCAAGAGCATATCGATTTCATGTTTACCTTTTAATAGAATTTTTATAAACTTATTAACGGAAAGCATGGCGCTGTTTTGAAATGATCGTAAATTAAGATAATACTTTCTAGTCTTAAGTCTTCTTTCTTTAATTTATATTGTGTTAAAATCTTATATTGTTTTTTGAAAAAAGGCTCAATAAATTTCTACTTCTACTTCTCGTTTCGTCTATATATCTACTAATTTTTATTAACTTTCAAAAATTTACGGAACTTTTAAAAATTTGCGGAAATTTCTGTAAAAAGTGAAATTACACAAAAACTACACAAAAATGTCATTACTCAAAAATTATCCAACGAATGTGTAAACAGTCCCGTTTTTGAATAATTATTCAAAACGTGGCAACACTGATCTAAAGCAGGCATCGGCAAACATATACAACCTTATTTTGTGATTGTATGAGTGAGTTGCAGCCTCTCTCTCTCAACGCACTGACAAAGAACGTTTGTATAATAATTTGAAAATTTTAAATGTTTATAATGGGAATATAAAATAAAAATTTAAAAGAAAACAACAACTATCAAAAACAACAATACAAACAAATAAAAACTTAAAAATAAATTACCAAAAAAATTTATCAATAAACATTAAGGGCGGATTATGGGACCGTAAATGTGATGTAACTGTACCGTGCCGTAGCTAAAAAGTACACTTATAGATTACCGTAAACGACATTACTATTTAGCATCTATTTCATGTGGTTTTATATTTTATTCTACATTTTATCGTTTATTTGTTAATTTTTATTCCTTATTTGTTGTTTGAATCAATTTTCTTTATTCATTTTATATTTTTTCTGACTAAAACAATTCAGCTGTTTCGATGACGGATAGAAAATTCTGATTTTAACAGAATGATCCGGCAAGTACGTTTACATTTACGTGTTAGTAACCATTCGTATACACTTCTTCCTGTGGTTTCGAAACAGCTGATTCGTTACAGATACGTTTACGGTTGGGTAACTCAGCCTTTAAGGTGCGTTTACAATGACGGAGTACTCCAATCTGTAGCAAATTTAGTTTATTTCTCTTTTATACTAATACATTTTTGTATTTTGCTATCTCTTTTTGTTCCACTCCAGAGTCAAAATTGTTTGACTCTAGAGTACAGATTTGTTCCACTCTAGAGTTAACATTTGTCTGTTAACCGTTTTACATGACAAATATACCTTAAAAAACACATCACTAATTTACTCACATCCCTAATTGTCAATAAATTAGTAAACAAAAATTTGAAAAAAGCAAAAATAAACAAAACTTCATTTTAATTTGAAAAACAAATAAAATAAAAAAATATTTAAAATTGCATACATTGGAAATTGAATTAGAAAATTCGCAAAAACTGGGTAAGTACTGAAATGTCAAATATTTTTTTGAAGTAACTCTACTCTGTATTTTGAACAGTAACATTTTAATCTGTGCTATAGAGTAGAGTCACTCTGCCATTGTGAAAACACCTTTAAAGGTGCGTTTACAATGATGGAGTACTCCAATCTGTAGCAAATTTAGTTCTTTCTCTTTCTTACTAATACATTTTTGTATTTTGCTATCTTTTTTTATTCCACTCCAGAGTCAAAGTTGTTTGACTCTGGAGTACGGTTTTGTTGCACTCTAGAGTTAACATTGATCTGTTAGCTATGTAACATGACAAATACATATACCTTAAAAAACACATCACTAATAAGCTCACATCTCTAATTGTCAAAAAATTAAAAACAAAAATATTACAAAACGTAAAACCTGTAACATTAGTGTATATTGCCTGGATGGCAACTCTAGACATAAGACAAAAGTTAGTTGTTAAGAAGACGTGTATCGAAGAAGACGAAAAGATTAAATAAAAGGAAGCACGGAAACATTAACGTTGACTGTATTTATTTAATAATGACTAACTTGAAACATGGTGTCAGGTGTTAAATAAAAGGATAAATAAGTGGAAATAATTATGTCCGACTGTGAAAATACAGAAGAGGAGGCACGTGGAACAATTAAAAAGGAGTAATAAATAAAAGTGAACAAACAATGAATGCAAACACGAATGCTGTGGTTATGAATGGCCCTGAGCCTATGCAGTTTGATGATCCCGGGAAATACTGGTCTATGTGGAAACAGCGTTTTAATATTTATTTGCTGGCATCGGGAAAAAAGAAAGAGGCTGATGATGTAAAAATTGCGCTGCTGCTGCACTATATTGGTGAGAAAGGATTGGATTTACAACTCATTTAATTTGTCCAAACAAGAAGAAACGATTGAAAATGTTTTAAATAAGTTTGATGAATATTGCAACCCCAAGAAAAACATTACAATGGAAACTTTTAAGTTTTTCAACATAACACAACAGCGAGATCAGCCATTTTGTGAATTCGAGACAGAACTACGCAAGCAAATTAAATTTTGCGAATTCGCCTGTGACTGTAAAAAATTTGAAGATCGCATTCTTCGCGATAAAATAATTTTGGGTGTTTTTGATAAAAATTTACAAAGAAAACTTCTAGAGGCGAAGGAAAATGATTTGAATGATGTTATTCAAAAGTGCAAAGTTGCCGAGTTGGCAGAAAAGAATAAAAAAACGCTTGAAGAAAAAAGCGAAAATAAAATTGATGCGTTGCAACGTATGGAAAGAGGTAAGAACGTGAAGCAGAAGGAAAAATTGTGCTATCGCTGTGGTTTTAGATGGAGTTCGGGACATCGCCAAGTATGTCCAGCAATAAAAGATGGTAGAAAATGTAATAAATGCAAGCAGCCAGGCCATTTTGCATGGATGTGTCAAATGAAATCAGTGGCAGGCGGGACAAATAGCCGTCGTGTAAATATGCTAACATCTTCGGCAGAGGGAGAGATGGTGGAAGCAGTTAATGCTGTATACTTTGATGAAGGTAAAGGTGATAGAAATAATAATAAGGAAAACTATAAAATAAGTGTAATTGGAAAAATTTCTGATTCTAGAATAACCTATTTGGGTGCTGGCTGGTTTAGGAAAATACATGTTAATGGCATTGAAGTTAGGTTTAAATTGGATTCAGGCGCTGATGTAAATTGTTTGCCAATAAAATATATACATAAAATGAAGTTAGGAAATAAAATTGCTAATTCGAATACTCGCTTGTTTGCTTATGGTGATGCTGAGATAGAAATATTTGGGAAAATTGAATTACGCTGTATTGTTGATAAGGGTAAATTTTCGGTGCCTGTTGAGTTTGAAGTAGTGGGCAATGAATATCAGCCGATATTAGGTAGGGAATCATGTGTCGAATTGAAACTAATTAGGAGAATAGATAATGTGAGACGTGAGGAAATGTCAGGTGGTATTAGGCTAACAAGTGCATCAACAACTGGCAAAGTTAGTTGTGAATTGCCTGAGGGCAAAGAGGAATTTATTCGAGATTATATTGAAGTTTTTGATGGTGAGATACCTGGTAGGTGCCTAATTGAATTAAAGGAAAGATCGAAACCAAGATTAAATTATAAGAAGAGGATACCATTTAGTTTACATCAGAAGTTGAGGAAACAATTAGATCTTATGGTTGAGGATGGTGTTATAAGCAGGGTGGATAAACCAACCGAGTGGGTAAACAATTTGCAAATTTTTGAGAAATCGGATGGGTCTTTGAGAATTTGTCTTGATCCTAAACCATTGAATGAATGTATCAAACGTGAGCGGTGTATAATACCTACGTCTGAGTCAATAATAAGTCGGGTTGGTGGTGCGAAATATTTTACGGTGATGGACCTCAAGAATGGGTTTTGGCAGGTTGTTTTGGATGAAAGGTGTTCAGAGTTGACTACGTTTATAACGCCCTTTGGCCTGTATAAGTGGAATAGGATGCCGTTTGGATTGAATAATGCTCCGGAGATATTTATGCGATATATGATGCAAATATTTGGCGACCTTGAAGGCGTGGAAGTTTATTTTGATGACTTGTGTATTTTTGGAGGAACTAAGCGGCTGATGAGCGGCTGCTCAATGTAAATAATAGGGCCAGGGAATTTAATGTGAAGTTCAATAAGAAGAAGGTCCAATATAGGTCAAGGGAAGTTTGTTTCATGGGACAGGTAATTTCGGAGGGAGCGATTAAACCGGATGGGAAATATTTGAAGGCTATTAAGCAAATTCCCATGCCAGGGGACAAACAGGATGTGTTGCGGATATTGGGGATGTGTAAGTTTCTGGGTAGGTATATTCCTAATTTATCGGCAATAACGGCGAATCTTCGGGAGCTGACGCGGAAGGACGTGAAATGGCAGTGGACTGATGATCATTCTGGAGAGATTGAAGTATTGAAGAGGATAATTTGTACTCCCCCAGTACTGAGAATTTATGATCCTAAGTTACCACTGGTTATTCAGACGGATGCATCTAAGGATGGTATTGGTTGTGCATTGTTACAGAATGGTTGCCCAATTGCCTTCGCGTCTCGCAGTCTGAATAGACCTGAAAGAAGATACGCGCAAATAGAGAAGGAATTACTTGCTGTGGTTGTGGCATGTGAAAAATTTCACTATTTTATTTATGGCCGGGACGTAGAGGTGCATTCCGATCACAAACCACTTGAGTCTTTGATAAAGAAGGATCTTGATAAGGTTACGGCACGACTTCAGAGAATGTTTATGCAGCTGTTAAAATACCCTGCTTTGACGATTAAATATGTGCCGGGTAGGGAGATGTTAGTGGCTGACTGTCTGTCGCGTGCGTTTTTACCGGAGACTGGTCCAGAGGATCCCATTTTGAAGTCTGTTGTACACTCAGTGATCAGAAAAAGTTGCATGTCGGACGAAAACAGATTAGTTTTTGTGCATGCCACTGAATCTGATAGGTGTTTGAATAATGTTTTGTCGTATATTAACAGGGAGTGGCCGATGTACAGGAATCTGGGCTGTGAGGAGAAGAAGTTTCATAAGATCAGGGATGAGTTGAGTAGTGATGATGGGTTATTATTTTTTAGGGACAGATTAGTTGTTCCTGCTGGACTGAGAACTCAGACGTTGCGGTTATTGCACTCTGCTCACCTGGGTATTGAGAAGACGCGGATGCGGGCTAGGGAACTATATTATTGGCCTGGGCTATCGACTGATGTGGAGGAGTTTGTCAGTACTTGTAGGATATGTGAGGGAATGAGGAGGGGAAACCAGAAGGAGCCATTGAAACAGCACCCTGAACCATTTTACGCGTGGGAGCAGGTGGCAATGGACATATTTGACTGTTCAGGCGCATCATACTTGGCTGTTGTTGACTCATACTCTGGTTGGTTGGTCTCTGAGGGACTAAGGAATAAATCGAGTGACGAAATTATTAATGTTTTAAGGTAATTATTTTCAAAATTTGGAATCCCGACTGAGATAAGGTCGGATAATGTACCATTTAATAGTTATAAATTTAGAAAATTTGCGAATGATTACAATACGAGGTTGAAATTTTCTAGTCCTAACTACCCACAGAGTAATGGACTGGCGGAAAAAGCAGTTGCTATTGCTAAAGGCATTTTAAGGAAGAATGTTCTTGATAGAGGAAGTGATTATCAGGAACAGATTTTGAAATATAATGTAACTCCTTTGCAGGATATGCTTTTATCGCCAGCCCAGTTATTTATGGGTAGAACACTTAAAACAAAACATATCTAATTGTTTGTTGAGCGAAAGTAATTTTAATGGTAACCTGATTCGGGATAGGATAAGCAATAAGAGAAGGAGGCAACAATTATACTACAACAGATCGGCAAAATCGTTGAGTAAGTTCAAGATTGATGACAAAGTTTTGTTTTTGAAGAATAACGAATGGCAATATGGTATAGTGGTAGATAAGTATAATGAGAGATCATATATAGTTAAGGATGGAAATGGCAATACGTATCGGAGAAATAGGCGACTGTTAGTAAACACGAAAAATCAGGAGGAAAATACTTATGTTGATTTTTTGAATGAATATGATTTTAATAGTAACAATAATATGAATAATAGAAATAGAAATGTAGAAAATAATGAACAAAATGTGAACATCAATGAAGAAAATGTGAACAAGTATGAGGAAAATTTAGAAAATAATGAAACTTATGTATACTAATGATAATATGGAAGTTCCGGTAAATGTTCCTATTGGGGTGGCCAGTGAGGGATTAGCGAATATGGATAATGAACACGGTTCGGATGGGTCAAATTATGAAGATGCCGTCGATGGGAACATGACCGAAGCTTCCGATAGTGTGACTATTCCCCCTATGGTAGAGGGATACGTAACGCGTACTGGAAGGGCGATTCAAAGGCCGCAATTGTATGGGGAATGGCAACACTATTAGAGGGCAGAGAATAACATACAAAATAGATTAAGGCAAATGAAAAAAAAAAGAGAAAAAGAAAAAGAGAAAGCATGTAACATTAGTGTATATTGCCTGGATGGCAACTCTAGACATAAGACAAAAGTTAGTTGTTAAGAACAGTGTTGCCAACTCCAGAAGGCAGGAAAGCACCGTGAGCATTATGAAAACGGGTAAAAAGGGTAAAAATTTACCAAAAATGGGGTAAAAAAGCACGATATTAATTTTTTGAAAAATTTAAATCAAGAATTTAAAAACACATTTTAACTTTGAAAAATCGTGTAAAAAAGGTTCAGAAAATTACCTAAAAAGGGGTAAAAAAGCACCGAACTAATATTTCAATATTTTTAAGTTTATATGTAACGAAGTTGCTATTTAAAATTGTATTACAAATATTGTGCAAAAATGTAGTTCTTGTATAGTTCGTATTATTTTTTAAATTTTGACAGAAAATTCAAGAAAAATGTAAAAAAACGAGAACAAACATCAAAAATAGAAACTGTAAAAAAGCACTAAAAGCACTGCCAGAAATCTGAAAAAGCACCGTAAATACCCGCTTTTTTTAAACGGGTATTTGTAAAAAATCACCGGGTACGGGAAGGAAAAAAGCACCAAAAAATACCCGAAAAGCACTGAAATGGCAAGACTGGTTAAGAAGACGTGTATCGAAGAAGACGAAAAGATTAAATAAAAGGAAGCACGGAAACATTAACGTTGAAGCATTAAACACATAGACGACTGCAGCTACACGACTACACGACTACAAATGCTGCTGGCTGCAATTGTAGTCGTGTAGTCAGCTACTTAATTTTTTTGAAAACGACAGCAACATGTAAACAGATAATCCTAAATATTTGACATTTTGATAAATGTTAATCTTTTTTGGTTTGTGCTTCTAAAATAATGGCTGAGGAATATTTTGTTAATTTTTTAAGATCCATTTTTTTTTTACAAAACATCACAATAAAGTTATTTCCAAATATAAATTAATGAAACCTTCAAACAATTGTAAAATATAAACAGCTGTTTCTTCAGTGTTCCCAAAACGGTGATTTTCTAGTCAGAACTAGCGATTTTATTTCGCCTCTAGCGGGAAAAATTGTCTTGTTTTACATATTTTGTTATATTGTCAACACTATTTTTGTTTTGTAGCCAACAAAAATAGAAATTATCCTAAGTTGACTACAGCGGCAAAAGTAGTCGTGTAGCCGTGTAGCTGTGTTGGTGTCAAAATAATCGTTTTCATATAAACGTGTGTATTTTATTTTTGACAGGCTGTAGTCGTGTAGCTGCAGTCGTCTATGTGTTTAATGCTTGACTGTATTTATTTAATAATGACTAACTTGAAACAAAACCAGCACAAAATATTTGTGTTTGGGATTTAATAAATAAATAAAAAATTATTTTAAAATTTAGGCAGTGGAAATAAAGCCTAGAAATTCGCGAAACAAAATGTAAGTATTTAAGTGTAAAATATTTTTTGAAGTAACTCTACTCTGCATTGTGAACAGTTAACATTTTAATCTGTGCTGCAGAGTAGAGTCACTATATCATTGTGAAAGCACCTTAAGGCACATCTACACGATAGAGAATACTGCTAGAGATAGAGCAAAAAGCAACCCTAAATAGCTTAAATCATTCACAATAGAGACATTTAGAGATGTTTTTGCTCTATCTCTAGCAGTTTTCTCTCGCGTGTAAATCTGCCTTTATGCAGAGTGTAAAAAATCTGGCAAACAAGCGATGTGACAACCTACTTCATTGAATGCTTGTATGCGACTGAGTGAGATTAGTTATTTTTTTGTTCTATGTGTGATCTTATCAGTGTTGCCACCAGTAAAATAAAAAATTACACGGCTGAAGGTAAAAAATTATCCAAAACCGTATGAAATTACACAAAAAAATTATAATTTTTAATATTACTTCAAAATAAAGAAGTAACCATAATTGACTTAAGCTGAAATCATAATTAAGTTTGCTCAAAATTTGCTTGAATTTTTACTCAAATGAAAGAGCGCCTATATTTGGCCTACCGAAATTTTTAAATTTTCACTAGTTGCGATGTCATTTTATGGTTTTTTGTGTATTTTATTTTTTCATTTATTTTGTTTGTTTAAAATGTTTTTAAATCGATTAAGTTGGGTACGATGAGTTTCGATTGAAAATTAACTAAATCAATAGAGATGGAACTGTTCTAAAATTAACTTAAGCTAGATATGGGTGCTTTAGTGTATTTTCATGTTATCGATCTTTCCCTTAACTCAACTTTTTAAATATATTTGGGCATTAATGGTTATTTAACAGGTATATAAAAATATTAGGTCCTTTGGTCATTTCTTACCACCTGGTTGGATTACTATGACATTTCACTCTGTCGGAGCTAAAGTAATTTCGAACATAATTTCTAACGGTCGAGTCCACAGATTCGCTGGGAGCTGTGGCGTTCGACTCTAAAGCAGTACTCTGGCATGTGGAAATTTTAAAAACTTGCCATTTTTTATTTATGAACCGATTTCAAAAATATAAAATTGTTGCAATTAGGAATTAAGGTTTTTTTTAATCATATGTAAATGTTTTTGAATTTATAAATTAATAAATTAATAATAAGACAAGACATATTGAAATGAACTACAATATAATGCACTGAACTATAGCTTAAATGTGTGAGTTGCTGAATTATCTCAATATATTTTCATTCTGCCACACTGTTTTATATTTACAAAATCTTTGTCTACTATTATTAATAGTTTCTATTTAGTCATTAAAATATCACAATCATAACAAACCCAAATTTCCATCTTACGCTACATTTGCAAATGATATTGTAAATGTTTCACAGACAAACTCATTTAGTCTACTTTAAATATTGACTGATTTTTATGAAATTTACCAAAATTTCTCGAAAAAGTGAAATTACACAAAAACTACACATAAATGTCATTATTCAAAAATTATCCAAGGAATGTGTAAACAGTCCCGTTTTTGAATAATTATTCAAAAAGTGGTAACACTGGATCTTATTTAGGTGTGAGAGAGCGCTCATGGGCATAGGTGTTGCTGACGTCTGATCTAAAGGCTTAAGGTTCAATTAGACGTGCCATAACGCCATAGCCGTAACCATAACGCCATAGCAGACAACCAAAATTCAATTGGTATCTACGGTTCCGGTTATGGCGTTATGGCATGTTACCTATAATCGAATACATTGTAGCCCATAAGATTGGTTTGAACAGCTGTTTTATATGGTTATGGTTATGGCACGTCTAATTGAGCCTTTAAGGGCGGATTATGGGACCGTAAACGTAAATGTGATTTAACTGTACCGTGCCGTAGCTAAAAACTACACTCATAGATTACAGTAAACGACATTACTATTTAGCATCCATTTCATGTTTTTCTATATTTTATTCTAAATTTTTTCATTTATTTGTTAATTCTTATTCCTTATTTGTTGTTTGAATCAATTTTCTTTATTCATTTCATATTTTTTCCGACTAAAATTATTCAGCTGTTTCGATGCCGGATAGAAAATTCTGATTTCAACGGAATGATCCGGAAAGTACGTTTATCGGTACGAATCGGTTAATCGAATAACCGAATTGGAAACACTAATGTAAACTAAAAAATTGCCCTTATTCATTTCGTTTGCCAACCACGGCTTAAATTAAATAACAAAACAAACTTGAACGTGAATATTAATTTATTAAAAAAACACAAAATAAACTTGTTTTTGTTTTACTTATTCCAAACAAATAAACATTTGATAAACCAATTTTACTACATACACTATTTGTTTTATAAATTCATTTAAATTGTTTTTGATGTAACGGATACTTACAAAAAAATCCCCGATATTTTAAAATAATTTTGTATTGCACTTGCAAATAAGAACTACATACTTTAATTAATTAATTATAAATAAAAATTTTGTATCGCATGAAAAGCAAAAAAAAAGATACAGAGAGACTAAACAAGCAAAATTACCAACAGCTGATTTGAATTTTTTATTTACTTTTCTCTTCTTTTGTTTTGTTTTTCGCACATTTCATATCAGTGTTGCCAGTTTTTTACAGACCCCAATTTTCGATTTGTCATACCCAAAAATCCGCAATTTTTACTTTCTTTAAAAAATTAAAATTCGTTTACTTTATTTAAAAAGTAATGCAAAACTTTCATATTTATTTATTTGTTAAGTTATGCAATTAAATATGTACTTTTAACAAATTATTGAAAAAGAACAAATTTAAATACTTGTAACAGTAAAATAAAAATATTGTGAACCAAAAATTTATTATATATAGAATCAAAATCTTTTGATTCACCAACTTTAGACGTCTTGTTGTGTATGGTACTGCATTAAAAAGTTGACGAAGCAGATAATTGAATAACTTGTAAAGTTTATATTTAATTTAAGAAGAGCTATTTGAAAAATAACCAAAAGGAATTAAAATGTTCATCAAAAGGAATTCAGGTTTGTACGCACATTAACTTGCAAGACACAAATTTTTGTAGCATGAAATCATTCATTATTATCATCAGTGTTAAAAGTAATATAAAAATATTTAAATATTATCGGAGTTAACTTCATAAAAATATAAAAATGCAATATATTATCCCAGATCCCCAAACAGAAATTTTTATCCCCATTGATGGAAAAATCCCCAATTTGGGTATAAAGCCCCTGAATTGACTGACAACACTACAAATTATACCAGATATGAATCAGCTGAATTTGGCAATATGGCCGGCAGAAAATTAGCAAAACAAAACGCAATAATTTAAGAAAAACACAAAAAGCACAATAATCTAAAATGAGACAGATATATACAAAAAATGCGCAATACAAAATGTATGGAGATTTTATATTATTATCTCCCTCTTGACTTCCATGTAAACAAAACCATACAGTTCGAGAATACATTTTTGACATCTGTCAGTGGTTTCACATCTGGTATTAATCTGTGGACAACACAGTTTCACATCAACAATTCCAATTTAGTGATTTTTACCAACTAATTAATCCATTTTTACCATAGAACCCGTGGTCCGATTTTGCTGAAATTTGAAATATGTTATACTACATTTAGACTTCAGCAAAAACCACATATTTTTTGTACAAAACTAGTTTTTGTTAGTTAAAAACTACAAGAGCCGAAAACCAGGTAGTTTTTGGACAGGTATAAATGTAGTATTATTAAGACCTTCAATAAAGCGGGCCATACTTTTGCAATATTATGTTACAACTTTCCAAGTGGTGCAAGCATATTGACCGTGTATGTCACAAATTATACCAGATATGAATCAGCTGATTTGGGCAATATGGCCGACAGAAAATGAGCAAAACAAAACGCAAAAATGTAAGAAAAACACAAAAGATAAAGCACAATAATCTAAAAAGAGACAATACAAAATGTATGGAGATTTTTTATTGTTATCTCCCTCTTAACTTGACTTCCATGTAAACAAAACCATACGGTTCGAGAATACTTTTTTGACACCTGTCATTGGTTTCACATCTGGTATTAATCTGTGGTGTATGTATTAAATTGAAGGTTGAGCAATTTACTGCTCACAAGTAGCGTAAAAATTTTACGCTACTTGTGAGCAGTTAATGATACATCAGCTGTCGTTTGTCTTTTTGTATATTTTTTTTAAAGAATAATAAACATATTCAAATATTTCGAAAAAATCAATAAAATATCTACAAATATTTTTATTTTAAAACAAAAACAAAAGTAGTTTGATCACTTCTGAGAGCAAAAAACTAACAGAAAGGTGAATAGGAAATAAAAACTATGAATTAGCCACACTATGAGCAAGGCCTTACTCTGAGTCTTGACGAGACATCGATTTGTTTGCACAAGAACTAATCGTCGGCACAATAACGGGAAAAAATTTGTTCATTTGTTTTGGGTGGAGAATACGTAATGTCAGACAATTCATTATTTTTTGTTGGAGTAGGTCGCAATCGAAACTATTTATTTTCATGTTTTCCATGCGTTTTCCACTAATTTTTTAACAATAATAAAAAGCAAATTGCTTTAAATTTAATAATAATACAAATTCTTTACTTTTTTTTTAGCATTTTATTAATTTTCTAATATTTTCTTTTGTTTATAGTAATGCCACTAAGTAAAAATTAGATCTGGCATCGTGGTTGTTGTTGCACATAGTTGTGAGAACAATTGTGCTGACAACGTTGTCTGAACAAGAACAAAACATGAACAAGAGTGGTCCACACGAGACAAATTCATGGGTGAACAAGAAATTGTTCGTTGGTTGCACAAATCGATGTCTCGTCAAGACGCTAAGTTCGTGGGTAAGATGGCTAAGTTGTCGAACTCTAGCATTGTTACGTTTGTAATGTGGGAATGCATGGGTTCAATTCCTACAGCCGACAGGTTGTTGAAAAAATGATCATATATCAGATTAATAATAGCTGTGTTCGGGTACTCAACATTGGGATCCCGCGGGATCCCAATTTTACCAAAAAGCGTTTTCTTACTACACAATTGGGCAAATGAGAGCTGTCATGAGAGAGTAATATTCTTGTTCTTCTTCCACGAGAAAGCCCAGACTTTTTTTTCGTGTAAATTTGGGTAAATTGTTTTAATCAGCTGTTATATCATCAGTTGGGTGCAAATAGTTCAATTGAACTCTTCACTTATTTGAACCAAAGACCTAGTTCACAACTAATAGCTCTTTTAGTTCAATCGATCATTTCATTCATTCAGAAAATATGTTTATCATTTACAAAAATTAGTATAATAGTTGCAAAAGCCTATCGGTGATTTTACAACTCCATAAAATTACCGACAATTTTGTAAAGACGCTTGTTTAAATGTGTTAAAGAGTTAAATATGTAAATAAATCGAAGCTTTTGTTTAATATTAAAATCTTTTCCAAATTTAATAAACTATGTATTCCTTTTTGTAAATAGAAATGCCTAAAAAGGAAATTTTTATTAAATTTTTGATTTAAAAAGGAATTTAACTAGAAAAGCTATCTAGATTTTTGCAACAAATTGAACAAGAACTAGAAAGAGCGCTCACCAAAACGAACTATAATGCACAAATCTATTGACATTTGTTTTTCGGGCTTCAAATGTGGTTTTTCGCGTTCGTTTACTTTTGTGCATTTTTGTTATTTCGGGAGATTATTCTTGTTAATACTGAATTTAGACTGAGCAAAAACTACCTAGTTTTTGTACAAAACTGTGTTTTGTTTGTTTTTTATGTATGCGTTTTGACAAGTAAAAACTAACAACGGACAAAAACTAGGTAGTTTTTGCTTAGTCTAAATGCAGTATAACTCTCATTTTACCGAACTTTACCCAAAAAGTAAAGAAACAGAGCTAATGTGTTTATAACTTTGAAAAAATGTTTATTCTTCTTCTTAACCTCAAACCTACATAATTAAAAATTAATAAAAAGTGCATATTAATTACAATATTAATTGCATTTGGTCTGAAAAAGTTGCATCGTTTAAATGTTTTAAAAGCTTTTCTTTGTTCCTGGCAAGACGAAGTTGCGTTAAAATATCTACTGAATATGTATATTTTGTAAAAAAAGGCTATTGAAAATTTTCCAAAAAAAAATTATCTTAATCATTTTTTGTTAAAATTTATGCAAAATATATATTCGCAATTCAAAAAAATACACTGTCTTTTTTTATGCGGTAGATGCGTTCCAGAAAAAAACGCATAAAAAAATCCGCATAAAAAAGAACTCTACTTGCATACAAAAATGGGAGATGCGTTCCGAATATTTCAAAAACCGCATAACTTTAAAATAAGGTGAGAAAATTGATCTAAAATCGCATAAAAAAATCTATAGAATAAAAAATTTAAAAAAATATATTCTTACTTTTAACTGAAAATAACACAGTACATACCAAAAAATACAAAAAATCAATAAAAAATAATACCCCGGCTAAAAATCTGCATATATGAATTCATACAGGTTAAATGTATGTTCGTGCATGGTCATAAACATGCTTTTCCATACGTGGATACATAAATCTCCATACATGCATCCACATATGTCCACACTTGTGTATTAATGAGAATACGATCGTATTCCCGAGAATTCAATGACAATGTTAAACTCACTTGTGAACCAGAAATAACAGATTTTAATTGCGCTTATTGAAGATTCTCCAACTTTAAAATATTTTCCAATAGAGGCATATCTTTCACAATTTTCTATGCGATCTAAAATTACCATTTTTGTTTCTAACCTAGTGCCTTCAAATGCAATGAAATGTGCAAAGAAATTTGAAAATAACACACAAAGCAACAACAAATTTTATTTTTATTTTAAATTAAAAAGTATTATAAAAGTTGTAAAAAACGCAAGGTAAGTCGATTTTAAAACCGCATAACTTCAAATCCGCATAAAAAGAGACTTAAGTGTATAAAGATAATTCGCACGAATTAATTTTTCTATTCAAACAAGGTTTAAATAGAAGAAAAGGAAATTAAAACACTGCAAAAAAATGTATTTACATATTTCTTTAGTGCACAGAAAGACCTGTTAAAGGACGCGAACGACATGCATAGAGCCTAAATACCCATATGGACACAACAAATTTTAACAAAATCTATTAATAAATGTTAAAATTGTACATTTTATTATGGTCCGTAGACTTTTGTGGTATAATGTATATCGAGACTTTTAACTGAAATTCTGTATCTGAATTTTATAAGAATATTAGAAATTGAAATTTTTTTCTTTATATGTAAGATTTTACTGCAAAAGTAGTTTAAAAATAAAAAAGACTGTTAAAAAAGTAAAAAAATATTTGAATTTTTCTACCGAAAAAGATTATTTTTAAATTAAACTTACAGGGATTAAATTTGTTTTTGTTTCACTTAATTTTTCCGTATACAGTGAAATTTGCAAACTTTTAACGATTTTTCAGCTATTTCAGTAATGGTATTTTACCTAGTGTCTTCAAATGCAATAAAATATGCCATAAAATTTACGAATTACACACAAAGCAACAACAAAATTATTTTCGTTGTTGTTGCTTTGTGTGTTATTTTCAAATTTCTTTGCACATTTCATTGCATTTGAAGACACTAGGTTAGGGATAATGATATTCCAATTATTGCAGTAACGGTTTTTTACCTAGTGTCTTGACATGCAATAAATTGATAGCAAGCAGTTGTCAAAATGATCTATCTCATCTCAAGTGAGACACTCAATTTCAATTTTATTTATTGCAATGATGACTGCCATGAACTGTCACTTTTCGTTTGAATTTTAATTTTGTAATAAAAAAAAAAACAACAGGAATTTTGGTAAAAAAGAATGGGAAAGTATTTAATTTTTTATTATTTGTAGATAAAAAATAATGTTTGATAAAATTTTGTGTTTTTCGAAGAAAAATCTATGATATTTCTTAGCCATCAAATATTCAAGTGTTCTCCACCACATTGCAATTGATATCATTTTGACGTTTCTCTGCAATGGTTTTGACATTTCATATCATATAATTTATGGCTTTTGAAGACACCGGGTAAAAGGGTAACGTAGTCAACTGAAAGGGCTTTGAATCGTTAACGGCACTTCAGCGTTTTGTCCGTTGCTTTTATTTTCCAAAGAGAGTTGGCTACTAATTTATTGGCTTTTTAAATTTAAATGATAAAAATAGGCTATTAAACAATTTCATTTCGTTTTTGTTAGGTCAATTGTTAAAATTAATATATAGGAATATACATGTCAAATATTACAAAATCTATGCTCTCACCAAACCTTTAGCTCTCCAATAAGTTTTGTAACTTATTTTTTATTGTTTTTTGAATACTTTTTAAATATTTCATTTCAACCAATAACGATTTGGCGGTTTCTAAATTGTTTTCGGAAAAAGCTTGGGTTAAGGACACTACTTTGGACTGTAATTCCCGATTTAAACTATCAATAATGTTGTCTAATTCTTTTTTGGTATTTGCTTCATCTACCTCTTCGTTACGTTCCATCATTTCCATAAGGAATTCTTTATTTAAAGCACTATTATTCTGAGGTATTTGTAAGCCATTTAATTTTAGTAAGTACTGACCGCGTTCTAAAGGGTTTGATAATGTTTTATAAGCATTATTAATGAGAGAACTCCAATCAGCAGAGTTGGATTGTTCATGGGAAGATCTGTAGGATATAAAAGTTTTATATTAAGGTGTTATAAAATAAAAATTTAACCTACTTGTTACTAAATTTATCGGGATGTACTACAGACTGCAATTCTCTGAAACGTTTTGTTAAAGCTTGAGGTTCCAAGGAAAACGTTTGAGGAAAATCCAATAACTTAAAATAGTTCTAAAAGTAGGAAACAAAATAGGAACAAATAAGGTTGACCGAAATGGTTCCAAAATTGATAAAAGTTTGTGCAATGAAGGAATTTTTTGTGGCCACAACCCTTTCAATTAGGTCTCAATAAGAATTTATTTCAAGACTAGCCTCGGTCGGCATTAGAGGTTATAACCGCTGGGTTATGACTTCCAAGTAAATATTCTTTAACTTTCGAATTTAAAAGGGACGTGGCCGACAAAATTGTTTGGACCATTCAACTTAGCGTGGGCCTTTTAGTCGATTGACAAATTTTTATCAATTTCTAAACCATTTCGGTAAACTTTATTAAAGCCAAATATTATTTGAATTCAGCTAATTAAATTTTATATTTACAATTTCTGCTTGGACATCTTGTAAATGACTACAGTGTTGGCAGACCATTATGCCTTTTCCATATTCTTGTTCTTTTTGACAATTCCAGCATTGTGAATGTATGTTTGATGTTCCTGGAGCATAGCCGCGTTTTTGTTGGTTTATCAAATTATTGAAAATTGACTTCTTTGTTGTCTCCCAGTCCAAATGTAAACTTGGTTTTGCTTGTGTTGTCCTGGTGGCGAATAAAAATCTTGCTTGTATTTTATTTTCTTGAAGATTTTTAAAATATCCACCACTTAATCTTGCGATTCTTTTCATTTTGCAAAAATATTTATTGCTATTTTTACAATACGCAGTTTGTTACCTAATACAAATAAATTAAAATAACACAAAAAATAACATTTTTTTTTTTGTGGGTTCTGTTGCGTATATTCAACGATATACTGCGGTGAATGGCAATTAGTGACTCCTAGCCACAGCGCCAGGGTATTCAACAAGGACAAAGATTCTAATCGACGAACTGTACCTCAAAACTCATATCAACCACTGCCTTCACAGTGGAGGTAGATTAAGGTACAGCAATAAAACAATTTCGAGTGATGTAACTAGTCGTTTCCGATAAAGAATGTGAAACAGCTGCACGCAAAAAACTGGAAATCCCCGCCCTCACGGAGATAGCACTGTCCGGCGTACGATATTGGCTTGTGTCGAAATTCACCGGCTAAACTTTCAAAAGACGTTCTTGCAGAAAGTATGCATTCGAAGAATTTAAAATACTAGAACTTGTCCTGTGTTAAAGTTGGGCATTGAAAAATGCCTACTTCCAATGTTAATTCGAAAAACAAAACTAGTGGTAGGATTATATTAAATCCGAAATGTTGGCTTCTTTAATAAAGTCAACCAACTTGATGAAATTTTCAAGGTTGTGAGAATTAAGTACGTCAAAAAGGTTTGAAAACTCTCTAAACATAAACGAACATCTCTGTATTCCGTGCAATGGAAACAAAAAATAACAAAACTGAAAACAGCTGATTTCAAACACAAAACCACAAATTATACCAGATATGAATCAGCTGATTTGGGCAATATGGCCGACAGAAAATGAGCAAAACAAAACGCAAAAATTTAAGAAAAACACAAAAGATAAAGCACAATAATCTAAAAAGAGACAGATATATACAAAAAATGCGCAATGCAAAATGTATGGAGATTTTATATTGTTATCTCCCTCTGACTTCCATGTAAACAAAACCATACGGTTCGAGAATACTTTTTTGACACCTGTCATTAGTTTCACATCTGGTATTAATCTGTGCAAAAAACTTTTTCTTATTAAGCGGAGAATACACGAGGGAACATTCATGAAAAATGCCCAATTTTTTGTGTGTGTGTGTCGATATTTTCAAAAGATCGACTCTGTTTTTTAATCGATCGATACTCCCCCTTGTCTCGCTCAATCGGCTCTCTTTTTATTTGTTCGGGAACTCGGGTACAAGCAAAATAACACATTTTGCTTGTGTAAAATCAAAGAGCGTAAAATAAGGAGAAATTCCAACTATAATACAGGGGAATTGCGGGGAAATTAGATGCTTTTAAGGGGAACGAGATAATTTCCTAATGCGTCATAATTTAATTTACTGTGTTCACTGTTAGCATTTTTGGCCGAAAAACCCAAAATTTAACATGAAAAGCGCTAGGAATCGAAAAAAACGTAATGTAGTGTCTACAAATGAAATAAAATACGCAATAAAATTTTAAAATAATTTAGTGCCTCCACCACACATTAGGTTTAATATATTTTTTATCAATTAACTTAAAAATCAATCGTAGAGAAAATTATTTTACGTGGAGAGTATATAATTCATACACAAAAAATTCTTGTAGGGAACATGATGAAAGCATACTTATTAAAAATTTCTTCATTAACAGGGAACATGATGAAAGCGTACTTATTAAAAATTTGTTCATTAAAATTCGTGGATTTTTATCAAGTTTTGTATAAATTGTGTACTTCATCGTGTTAATGATGTTGTGTTAGAAGTTGTCAACACTCATTTGAATAATGAAAAAGGAAATTTTACGTCATCACATTTTTCCCCTCACAGTACTCACAGCATCTTTTGTGTGCGCAAACGGTTTTCACCCGGTTTTTATTTGCTCACCCGAGTTCGCTAAAAATATAAGAGAGTCATAGGAAGGATCGTCTCTCTCTATGTGTATACTCTTTGATAAAGCCGAAATTAGCTGCTCACTTCGGCGGCGGCTCGATTCCCAAAAAAGTCGGCGGCATATCGACTTTGCTTTACTCGACTTGTATCTCTGAATTCAATTCAAAAATATTGGTGGCAAATTTAACCAAATTCAGCTAAAATAAAAGGATTGTTAAAAAATGGGTAATTTATTTAATTATTACAAACGAGATTAATTATTATTATATACATTCCTTTTAAGATTCTTTGCTTTTATCTGAGGAAATTAAGCAGCTTAAAAGATTGAGTAAGTCATGAATGAAACTGGTTTTAGGAGCAATTTGTGTTTCTGTTGAATTAGTAAATTCCTGCTACCACTGCCATTTTAATATTTCCATATTTTGTATTATTTTTTACTTAGGAGAGTTTTATGAGGATCAGTTGAGACTGATGGGAATGGAAATGTGTGATTTAGATGATGATATACATACATTACTTGATGAAAATGTGGAATTGCAACGCATTACCAATTTGCAGGACATGCGTCAGACAAGTCTTCAAGCTTTCTATTACAAAAAGAAAAACGAAAACTTGGAGAATCAAGCAATAATTGCAAGACTGAAAACTGAAATTAAAAAGCAACAAGAACAATTGGAAAAAGAACAAAATGAATGTTGTTTGTTGGAAAAGTAAGTAGGTATTAAACACGCATGGAAGTTATTGAACTTAAATTCTTGTCTGTTAAGATTCACCACTTCAATTAATAAACGTTTAGTGTCGGAGGCTCAAATGCAAAGTTCCAAGTTGGATATAGAAGCCAGCATAAAAAGTCTTCAAGATCATTTGGTACAAATTTGTATTTATAAAATTGAAAATGTGTCAACTAGAATGTTTTGTAATATTTCAGAATACTTTGAAGATACCGGATGATTTTAATATAGATGAATTAATCAAAAAAGTGGAGTTATTAAATACTGAAAAATCTAAAGATAAATAACATTTTGATATTAAAAATTTTCAAATAAACTTAGCGCCCCAATCTCATGCTTGAAAAGCAGAGTCAAAATTTCCCAATTTTTAGTTTTTTTTTTTATTTCTGGCTTTCATTTGAGGTATGACATGACCGCACAGCTTTTTAAGTGCCAAAGTTATTAAGCGTCAAACTTGGACTTACCCTCTTTATTTTTTTCTTTATATTTCTGATAAACGGCAGTAAAAAAACTCTGCAAAACTTTACGTAGCCACTAAACTGCCTACCACATAGGAGAAAACCCCTAACTCCTGCTGACGGCCGGTTACACAGAAAAAAAAATTACTCGGCAAAAATACTAAGTCTACAACAAAACTAAAAAAGGTCAAACTCCGACCCCAAAAAAGCTGTTACTTAAACACCTAAGGTTTCATTTCATAGCTCAAATGAATGCTTAAAGTCTTGACTGTCTTCGCCCTAAGGAGGCGTGGCCGGCATAAAAAATCAAGTTTTTGAAATCAGCTCAAAAAAATACAAGTGAAACGAGTAAAAAAGTTAGTCAGGCATGCCGACTATAGAATATCCTACACCAGTCTGATTTAAAACCAACTAATGATCCGAAATTTGAATGGGTTAAAACAGACTTGTGTCAAAATTTTCTATAAAATCATAAAAGAAAAGCGAAAATATAGCCCATATGGGCGATAGGTCCAAATATGGACCGATCCTATTTAGAATCAATAGGCTTTTTCCATGGGAGT
Source organism: Leucophora obtusa (assembly GCA_949987735.1). Lineage (NCBI taxonomy): Eukaryota > Metazoa > Arthropoda > Insecta > Diptera > Anthomyiidae > Leucophora > Leucophora obtusa. Next base: position 209,153,761 of record OX465296.1, on the reverse strand, counting down.
CAACGAACCAAATTTCATTGAAATATCTTCGTATTTGCGACTTGCAGCATGTAAATAAGAAAATTTTGGGGTACCCTTATATGGGCACTAGTTCTAAACATGGACCGATTTCAACCAAAATCAATAGGCGTCGTCCTTCGTATTTGTGACCTGCAGCGTGTAAAAAATAAAATTTTTTTGGGGGGGGGGGGGGGGGGGTACCCTTATATGGGCACTAGGTCTAAACATGGACCGATTTCAACAAAAATCAACAAGCTCCGTTCTTGGGCCGACATAGGTCTGTGTACCAAATTTCATTAAAATATCTTCGTATTTGCGACCTGCAGCGTGTAAAAAAGATTAGGGGGTACCCTTATATGGGCACTAGGTCTAAACATGGACCGATTTCAACCAAAATGAATAGGCGTCGTCCTTGGGCCGACATAAGTCGGTGTACCAAATTTCAACTTATAATACCCTGATCACGTAGTGGTGTAGGGTATAAAAATTCTGAGCCGATCAGTATACTATAAGGTGGGCCTAGGACCAATATTTTTTGGTGTTACAAACATTAGCACAAACTTATAATACCATGACCACGTAGTGGTGTAGGGTATAAAAATTCGAGCCGATCGGTATACTATAAGGTGGGTCTAGGTCTTTGGTGTTACAAACATCAGCACAAACTTGACGACGTAGTGGTGTAGGGTATAAAAATAAAAAAAAATTGGGGCTTCGTAAACTGCACTTGCTAAAAAAAATAGATAAATAGGATATCAAAATAAGCTTTTTTGGAGACGCATCCACCGCAATAGCATTCCGTGAATTTGTCAAAGATGTGCTACTCTTTTCTAAAATGTAAAAATTAACTCAATAATGGATATTTTTCAAGGACCTATCACCTTGATATAGACAAAGTTAAGATTTTGTTAATTTTATATTTGTTTAATGCATATGCAGCTCCAGTTCTAAATACACTTAAGCCTTTTTTTTATGCGGTAGATGCGTTCCAAAAAAAAACCTCATAAAAAAGAACTCTACACTTCCATACAAAAATGGGAGATGCGTTCAGAACATTTCAAAAACCGCATAACTTTAAAATAAGGTGGGAAAATTGAACTAAAATCGCATAAAAAAGAACTATAGAATAAAAAATTAAAAAAAAAAAAATCATTAATAAATGAATTTTCTTTTTAGTTTGACTCTAGATCATAAATTAATATCACTTTCAAATTAATGAAAGATGATACAATTTTAACAAGTAAATTACAAAGAATAAAATTTTTTGAAAGAATTCGAAAGAATACACGCAGAAAAAAATCAGGGAGAACTTTATCTAAGTGCTATGTAATTATACAACTACATAAGTTCGAAGTAAGTTTTAGAATTTTCTAGCAAAATATATGCATTTTTTCGGATATTTTCCACTACACATGTATATATTTTGCAAGGATTGTATATATTTTACAAAAAAATGTGCATACTTTACAAGAACTTTGTAAAACTAACTTGAAAATTATGTAGTTGTATAATTACATAGCACTTAGATATTATTCCCCCTGTTTTTTTTCTGCGTGTACGTATTCTGTCTTGCTGGTCTTATCGAATTCTTTCAAACATTTTTATTCTTTGTAATTTACTTGTAAAAATTGTATCATCTTTCTTTAATTTTCGTTTATATTTCATGCTATTCTACCAGCCAATTGGTAAATTTGGAGTTAAAAGCCATTCCTAAGCCCAAAGTAATTACTTCGAAGTAATATGACCCAACGATTCATATGAATAAAAAACAGATATTACTAATACGGGGAAATACAGGGTTTTTTAAGCAATTACTTCACAAATCTAGTCTGCTTGGGAGTAGACTAGAAATTTAATTTTTTAATTTTCGTTTATATTTCATGCTATTCTACCACCCAATTGGTAAATTTGGAGTTAAACGCCGTTCCTAAGCTCGAAGTAATTACTTCGAAGTAATTGCTAAGTTTTATTCATATGACCCAATGTCTAGTTAAAGAGAAAAATAAAAAAAAAATTAGACTATCAAGAAAGGATATCTTTTTACAAGAGTTTAAAAATTTCCGATTTCGAACAATATTTTTCGAATCCGCTTAAGTAATAACCCCCTGAATTGCAAAAATTGTAGTAAATATTTCACAGAATGTTTTAAATGCATTCATGCAGGCCTTTATTATCTACTGTAACTTCGCGAATATTACGAATTATTTCAAACAACGCAATTACACACAGAAAAAACAGGGGGAATATTACATAAGAGCTATATAATTATACAACTGCATAATTTTCAAGTTAGTTTTACAAAGTACTAGTAAAATATCCACATTTTTTTGTAAAATATATACAATCCTTGCAAAATATATAGATGTGTAGTGGAAAATATCCGAAAAATTACATATATTTTGCTAGACATTTGTAAAACTTACTTCGAACTTATGTTGTTATATAATTCCATAGCACTTAAAGTTCCACCTGTTTTTTCTGCGTGTATGTTTCCATTTTCATATTTCGAAAAAAAAACCTAACACAGCAGCTCCCATGATACTTGTTGTGCTCACTGCGAGATTTATGTACAGTAAAACTTCTATTACCAGGGTTGCCAATTTAGCAATTTTCCGGCTAGATCTAGCCATTTTAATTTCATCTAGCCATAAAAAATGGCTAGATTGGATTCTAGCCGGAAGATTTAGCCATTTTTTCTTTTAATGTTTTCCAGTTAATTTCATTCACGATGTTATATTCCGGTAAGCCAAACGACCAACCACGATCTAGTGGTGTGGGGTTTCTTCTATCACGTGAAACTCGCGGTGCACTAATGGACTGGAAACCGTACTCCGATAGATTGATCACGGCAAGATTTCGAACGCGAGCTAGAAACTTAACGTGTATTCAATGCTATGCTCCAACAGATCCCAGCGAATATAGTTTGAAGGAAGAATTTTACAGCCTCCTTGATAGAGCGATTGCATCTACTAACCGAGGTGATATCCTGATTGTAATGGGTGATTTTAATGCACAGATAGGTTCTGATAACAGCAACATGGAAGGTATTATGGGTGTGCATGGTATCGGAAGAAAAACAGAAAACGGTGAGATGTTTACAGAGATGTGTGCAACAAATAATTTAGTTATTGGTGGATCTATCTTTCCACATAAAAATATACACAAGGGCACATGGACGTCATCAGATCATACAACTATTAATCAAATTGATCATATTACGATTAGTAGAAAATGGAGAGGCTCTCTGCTTGATGTGCGTAACAAAAGGGGAGCTGATATCTTCAGTGATCATCACTTGCTCTTGGCAAGTATCCGCTTGAAAATTGCAGCTATTAAGAAAAATGTTGTACAGAGGCAAAGGAGATTCAACACAAATCGACTTAAGGACCCTGTAGTATCGTCACGTTTTACTGATACCCTTAAACAATCTATTTCTGAGGGAGGCAATATGCAAACTGCCGACTGGAATACGATAAAGAACACGTTTATAACTGCCGCTGAGAATCATGTTGGTTTTACCGAGCCTAGCCGAAAAGACTGGATATCAGACGGTACATGGCAATTAATACTGGAAAGAAAGGAAACCAAAGCATCTTTAAACGCTGCCAAAACAAGGAACTTAAAAGCAACACTCCAAATAAGCTACAAAAACTTAGACCGTGCGGTAAAACATAGCGCACGAAGGGACAAACGAAATTGGTCAAACGAACTTGCCCGAGAGGCACAAACAGCAGCCGAAACTAATCGTAATGGTGACCTGTATAAAACCATAAGAAAGCTGGTTAGTCACACGACCGCAACAGGCAAGCCTCTAAGAGATGATAGGGGTAATCTAATTACATCAATAGATGAACAGTTAGAGCTATGGGCTGACTATTATTCGGGCATGTTGTCGCTAGATAACCCCATGTCAAATACTTTGTGTGAATGCCAATCACATACTGAGAGAGCAGATATTCCCACTGATTTTCCATCACTATGTGAGATAATTGACTCTATCAAAGCGCTGAAGAACAACAAAGTGCCTGGCTTTGACGGTATAGCACCAGAGCTACTGAAAGCTGACCCTAACATAAGTGCACAACTCATTATGCCTCTAATAAGAACATTTTGGTCGAGTGAAATGCTGCCTGATGAACTTAAAGAAGGAATTATTATTAAGATACCGAAGAAGGGAGATTTAACTGAACGTACTAATTGGCGGGGTATAACACTTCTTAGTATGGTGTATAGTTATTGCCCATATAATAACAAAAAGGCTATCGAATAAATTAACACCCGAGTTGCGCCCAGAGCAAGCCGGATTTCGTCCAAATAAATCTTGTGTAGACCACGTTAATAGCCTTAGGATAATTGTGGAGCAATCTGTTGAATGGCGATCGCCTTTGTATCTGATCTTCATTGATTTTGAAAAGGCTTTTGACACATTGCCGCATAATATCATTTGGTCCGCACTCGAATGTAAACAGGTACCGAAGAAACTAATATCCCTCATTAAGGCTTTATATAAGGACGCCAGCTGTCGTATCCTGCATGAAAACCAATTAAGTAGGAACATATCGGTAAATACGGGTGTAAGGCAAGGCTGTGTGTTGTCTCCACTGCTATTTAACATCGTATTGGATATAGTTATGAGGCATGCCACAAGATTAGGTCGAGGTATAATGTGGGGAATGAATGCACGGCTGGAAGATCTCGACTACGCGGATTACATTTGTCTGTTGTCACACAGTTTCTCAGACATGATGACGAAGCTTGAAACTATTGTCAACTCAGCAAAATCAGCAGGGCTGAGGATAAATATAAATAAAACGAAAGCGTTGCGCATAAATTCCCATGTATCGCGAGTATTTAGAATTCAGGATGATATTATTGAAGACGTGGATTCCTTTTGCTACTTAGGTAGTATTCTAACAACATCTGGTGGATCCAAAGCGGACATCGCAAACAGAATAAAAACAGCAAAACAGGCTTTTGGACGTCTCAGTAACGTGTGGAGATCAACAACATTATCCCGACATGTTAAGATAAGAATATTTAATTCCAACGTTAAGTCTATCATGCTTTATGGATGTGAGACCTGGAATGCAGCACCTCCTGACATAAACGCAATGCAGGTCTTTGTCAACAGATGTCTGCGGAGAATTCTGAGGATTTTCTGGCCCATTGCAATATCTAACTCAAGGTTATGGTCACTCGCACAACAAACACCAATTGACCTTGAAGTACGAAGGCGAAAGTGGAATTGGATTGGTCACACCCTCAGAAAAGATCCTGATGATATAGCCCGTACTGCAATTGAATGGAACCCCCAAGGTAGCCGTAGAAGAGGGCGTCCAGCGCATACATGGAGTAGACAGGTCAAGAAGGAAGTCACAATGTCTAGAAGAAGTTGGGGTGAAATCAAGAACCTGGCACCGGATAAATCAGAATGGCGAAAATTTGTTAAGGCCCTATCCTCCTTATAGGAACCGAGGAACATATATATATATAGTTAATTTCATACAAAAGTGCTTGAATTTTAATGATTTTCAAAATTTTAGTACAAAATTTTCATTTTTTTAAAACTTTTATTTGGGTTCACAGACACATGTAATTTTTACATTCGATTTAAAATCATGTTTTTTGTAAAATTTGAATGAAATTCGTGTTAGAACTCTTCATTATCACTGATTTATATTAAAATTATGGGTTTTACCATTATTTTCCAATTTTAGCCATTTTTTCTCCGTAATCTAGTCTTGGTTATTAACATATGAAATTCATTTAAATCTGACCAGTATTAAATTTCTCATTTCTGGGGGGGTTATTACGTAAGCGGATTCGAAAAATATTGTTCGAATTCGGAAATTTTAAAACTCTTAAAAAAATATCCGTTCTTGAAAGTCCAACTTTTTTTTACTTTTCACTTTTACTAGACATTGCCTACACGTTTTCAATATTTTCCTTCACTAAAAACAATTTTCTGTTACTGAATTTTTTATGTCGAAATTCTGTTCGAACGCGATTTCTTTTCGAATCGAATTACATAACCCATTGAGAAATTAAATGGGTCTAGGAGGGCATTTCGAAATGTTCTTAGCCTAACAATGAAAAACAAGTGCTAGATTTTTAAAATTATTTTATTTTTCAATATAATCTCCTGAAACTTCAATACACTTAGTCCAACGTTTTTCTATCAATTCTATTTCTTGATTAAAATAGTTTTCCTGAAGCTCCTCAAAATAATCGTTTAAAGCTGCCATTACATCTTCATTCGAGGTAAAACGTTTGCCAGCAAGGAATTTTTTTTAGATTTGGGAACAGGTAGAAGTCAGTTGCCGCGTAACTCGATTCGAAAAAAAATTTTCGAATTCGTAAATTTTGTACCTTTTGTAAAAAGAAAAGTTTTAGCAAAAATCTTTTTGAATTTTTATGTGTAGTGTACAAGATTTAGGATAAAAATAAATTACAAAGTATAATTTTTCTACAGAATATATTTTTAACAATATTTGCAAGATTTACGAATTCGAAATTTTTTTTCGAATCGAGTTACGCGGTTACACCCCAGAGGGAGCTAAATCAGAGGCCATTTAGGCTACTTATATTACAAATGAATAAATGATATGATGAGAAATAAGAAATTTTCATTCGAATGCGTTTTTGGTCAACTGTTAACAAATGCGGCACCCATCTTGCAGAAAGCTTTTTCATCTGTAATACCATATCATGGACTTTAGCCAGGCACTATCCACGGCTCTCATCTGGAAAACTGAACTGGTTTTAAGAGTTTCTGTGCAAAATAACAAAAAACGTGAAAACGTGGTATTTTTAATTAATTATTTTTATTGTTTTTAAGCAATTTTAATTAAATTGTAAAGTGCACTTGTGTTGTTTGATATGTTCTCTGCATTAGTTTTGTATAATTAGCACAAAATTTAGCTTATTAATATTAAAAAATACGCATTAAAAAAACACTAAAAACTGTTTCTCTTAAAACCAGTTTGTATATAAAATTAACCCTTTGACAAGGGAATTTGAATGGCTGGGAATTTTCCGACCAAATTTCGTGGAAATGTAGATCTATGCCCAAAAAATATTGTTTATTACTTTTATGGCTTTGCAGCACCCCCTAGCGGAGATATTTGAAATTAAAGTTCAAACATTAACATGCTGCCGGCCCCGAGCGGGTTAAAATTTTTAATTTTATATTTTTTCTATTACTAATCTCTACATAAAATCCTTTGAATTTTTGAATTTGATTCATCACACGATTTTTGAGACTAAAATTTAGCCTTTTTTTAAATCCTAATTTCCAACACATTCTCTGCAGCGTTGACGATCACAAGACAAAACGCACTCTACTGATCTCATGTTATTTTGAAATTTCACAGCCTGCATAAAATTTTAATAAGAACAAAATAACGAACCGATAACAGTAAATGAATAGCGCTTTGGTTAAAATTCAAATCAGTGACGAGTTGATAAAGTCGACGTACATTATAATGTACGCCACTCGCCAAAGGGTTAAAGAGACTTTTTAACAGCAGTTGAGGCGGGTGGTTTATCTTTAGTCTATATGGTCTTTGCTTTAGCTATGATTTCTGGCGTTGTTGCAGTTTTTGGACGTCCACTTCGTGGTTCATCTTCAATGCTTGTACGACCACGTTTAAATTTAGCAACCCAATTTTTTACTGTTGCGTATGAAGGAGCACTTTCACCTAACACATTCACAATATCATTATGAATTTCTGGTCCCGATAAACCTTTTTTATGTAAATATTTAATCACACCACGAATTTCCAGGGTTGGCAGGCAATACCGCTAAAATACCGTTATCGATCCAAAACCCTTTCCACTGACTACCGTTACCCCTACAATACCGTTACCGAAATACCGTTATCCTTAAAATACCGTTACCAAAATAACTGGGGATTATTATGTAATTCGATTCGAAAAGATAACGCTTTCGAACAAAATTTTCGCACTAAAACTTCAGTAACAGAAAATAGTTTTTAGCGAAGGAAAATGTTGAAAACGTGTAGACAATGTCTAGTAAAAGAGAAAAATAAAAGAAATAGACTATCAAGAAAGGATATCTTTTTACAAGTTTTAAAATTTCCGAATTCGAACAATATTTTTCGAATCCGCTTACGTAATAACCCCCCTGAAATACCGTTATCCTTAAAATACCGATACCGAAATAAATGAAATATCAATACCCTTAAAAGACCGTTACAGAAACGAATGTAATATTGTTATCCCTAAAATACCGTTACCGTTATTTTTAATTTTCTGTTCTTTTTAATTTCACGTGGTTATTGAGTACTTTTTGTACATTAAGTTGATAAATTGGTTCTGTTTTTAATCTCATTTGGTTTTTTTTGGTAAAAAAATTACGGGATGCATCGAAATAACTAACTACCGTTACCCAAAGAAACCAAATATCGTTATCTTTAAAATACCGTTACCGAAAGAAACCAAATATAGTTATCTTTAAAATACCGTTAGCGAAATAACTCAGATACCGTTATCCTTAAAATACCGATACCGAAATAAATGAAATAGCGTTACATTAAAATACCGTTACCGAAATAACCTAAAATATCGTTACCCTAACGATAACCGCATTCGTTTCGGTTACCATCCATGCGAATTTCTAATTTTTCCATTACAAAAAATCACTGAAGCGCCTTTTTTGAATACCTGTTACTATAGAATGAGTCGGCAGATCGAAATGAAATTTAACATGTGTTCATATGACGGATGGAAGTTTCCATTATACAAAGCTTTTTGCTGTTTATACCGCCATATCTCTGTCAGGCTAAGAACATTTCGTACTGCCCTCGTATCCATGTTAATTAATTTCAAATAAAAATGTGGAGCAATCTATCGTAACTTCGCGAATATTACGAATTAGGTAAAGGTTTAATAATAATGTACATAAATTTCATAAATTAAAAAAATACTGTTTTCCCGAAAAGTTAATTTGAGGATTACATTAAGTTGAAAAAATTATACCGGTCAAATGATACCAGTTGATGCACATTTGTGTTCGTTTTAAGACATTTTGCATTGTTACTGTGGTTTGTTGTGATAAACGCGAGTTTTTTAAAAGCCCCAAAGAAGTCTGGCGCTGTTAGATCTGGCGATCTGGAGGGCCAGTTCAAATCTTCAAAACGGGAGATCACTCGGGCCGGAAATCGGTGTCTCAAAATCTCTACTGTTGTTGTTGCTCGAGATGTGTAAACGGTTGCTCCGTCCTACTGGAACCAACAATTCTCGATACGAAATTCAGCAGCATGCGGAAAAACTTGCAGCAATTCGTGAACGGTTTGCACTTTGTACGGGACATCTTCAAGTCTTTCACCAAAATTCGTTGCAACGAACGTCTGCAGATGAATATAAGACGATATATTTTTCACGAAAAACATTTCAAAACGTTTGAGGAAAATGACTGGTTTGTCTTCAAACGTTTGAAAACCTTTTTTCTACAAAATTTGCAAAATTTCTTTTTGCAAACGCTGAAGTGATAAAAAAATAAACATAATTTGTTTTCATTATTAATTACATCGTGTATTTTTCTTGAAATTATTTTTTTTTAATGACAAAATATATGTATGAAATATATATAAATTTTCCTTAATAAAAAAATGTTTATCAAACATTATCGTAATATTCTAAAAAAAAATAGAAAAAATAATCATAAAGGGAACGTAAAGCGAAAATATCAGTGCCACCTCGCTTAAAGCAACCCACGATATGCGCAATTCATCGGTTATCGCAACAATGAAAAGTTGCGATTATTGAAATTTTTTAAATAAAAATATCAAATTCCGAAAAGTTGTGATGGATGATGGATTTTTTTGTAAAAAATTTAAATTTCATAATAGTTTTTAATTGCCCAAAGGTATAATTATGTAGATGCATTGATAAAACAGATCATAAATTTTCTGTTGTAATCCAGCAGACATTTCTACATAAAATAAAAATATTTCTATTAGTTGCGTTAATCGAGGTCGCACTGTAAATCTTTTTTGTTAAGGAGGAGAAATAAAAAAATACAATTAACAAGTATTTGAAGAAGGTAAAAAAATAAAAATGAAGCAAAAAATATTTAGTTTAAGTCATTTGCTGTAATCATTTAATAATAGTTAACTTGAAGAAAGCGGAATATATATTTGAATATATTTTGTTTAGAAATTTGAAAGAGTTTCTTGTGATAATAGATCCTTTATCAGCAGATATTCTTTTACTTTTATGTACGAATAAAAAAAATGTATGGTTTAATTAAATTTGTTGATTGATTGCTGAGTTGCATTTTTGTTGGTTGGTTGTTGGGTATAATTTTTATTTTTAGTTTCTGAACTTGTTTATTACTTATATTGTATTGGAAGCTTGTAAACACGACTAAATTGTTATAGTTTTTTTTAATGTTTTTTGATGTATATAAACCTCTACCATATTTTCTCTCAATAGTTAGTGTTTTGAAGGGAATTTATTTTTTTTATTTAATTTCTGTTTTCAATAATTTCTTTTCGTGTACTCATGTTGTTGTTTGTTATAGATGTTGTTGTTTTAAAGGGCGGGTATGTGGCAGACAAACATTCAACTTTAGCTAAATGCGCACAGAAAAATGCGTCTTTAGCGGCTGAATTCGGGCGCATCATCTTGGGTAATATCACCGTATTTCCAAATGGCTAAATGAGCATTCAAGGCAGCTTGTTGGGCAGCTTTGTATTGATCAATCAATTCTCGCAGTTTACGTTCGCTACGTTTTTCAACCATAACCAAACCATCGGATACCAATTGTTTACCAATGTCAATATTGGTAGAAGGATCATGGATGGTAGCAAGAGCGGGTCCAGTGCCAGATTTCATTTCAATGTTTATTTGAACCTTGCGATTGAGTACATCTTCGGCAAAGGCACGTAAGGCTTCTTCCTTATCTTCGTTGTCTGCGGGCAGTTGGACCAAAGCCAAAGCATATTCAGTAGCAAAAGGCTTTTCGCTGCTGAAGCCAGCTGGTAAAGAAGCCAAACGGGTAAAGGGAACAACCTGAAAATAACAAAAACATTTAATTTCTAATTAAGTGTAGAGTATTTTTTGAAGATTTTGTAGGTCCTTTTTCATCTTAAAACAAAAATTACGATGACCCACAAATTATCGATTCCTTTCAAAGCCAAACAATAAAAAGTTGAGAAGTTTCAAATAGTAACTTTAAAAAAATATTAAAGTTAAATCTTTCACTCTCAACTCGGCTTTTGTTTGCAGTGCTTCTAATCGCAATCATAATGATAATTGAGTTTAAGTTCATGACAAACTTTAGTCAAACTTTAATGCCTTTGGTTATAGCGAAAAACGATCTGTTTATTTGCTTTAGCACACTTATGACTCATGCGTTTCTCTTTGAGGCGGAAACGGATCTAAGGAGTGTGCAAAATTGTTTATAAATAGTTTGAACTTACCTCCTTGTTTCCGTAATCAATGTACAAAACATGAGCTTTGCCATCTTGAACACGTTCAACCTTGGCGCGATACCATTGGTTGTCGGCTGAGAATTGAGCAGCACACAATTCACCACGTTTGGGTGTAAAGGCACCAGCAATTGGCGGATTGGCTTGGAAATCAGCATGCAACTTAGCCATCAAGGCGTCCAATTTGGATCCATTAGTACAGGATTGGGCATAGAAGGACAAGGTTTCTGTGATTTCGGTAACAATAACATCCTCCAAGTTAACTTTTCGCTCGGAGATAACTTTTTCTTCTTTCTCTTCAACAACGGGTTGTTCTTCTACCACTTGTTCAACGTAGTTGGCCCAAATATTCTTCTTGACAGCCTTAGCACGATCTTCGGCGGCCTTAAGTTGGCGGTAGTATTCGGATTTTTCGGCACTGAAGTGCACCTCAGCGAGACCTTCTTCCACCAAAGCAACAGACAAGTTGATATTAGTATCAGTCCATAACCAACCAATGACAGAGGTACCGTTCTTATCGGTGGTATCAATGTGTACAGAAACATCACGTTGCAATACACGATCGCGTGTATATGTCAAGGCTTCATCACCATAGGGTTCACCTTCTTGGGCGGGTACGCCATTTAAGGCAGGACGAGATGACCGAGGACAGGAGATACCAGCCAACAAGAAGGTAACTAAACAACTATCCTTAGGGATAAACATACGCAGGCGGGAACCACTGGCTACGAACTCAACAATACCCTCAGTACGTAAGGCACGTTGCCAAGATGGTAAATATTGAATTTTAATACGGGAATGATCGACAGTAAGGTCGTTGACACGCATGGTGGCTGTATCTTTTTTACCATTCATGCCCTTTTGCCCCTTAATGGCTTGATTTTCAGCAGCAAACAATTGGTCATAGCAGGATGAACGTTGATCATCATCTTGACGATAACGAACAACAGAAGCCAAACCCTTGGCAACCATGGCTTCGGCGACATTTTGACCACCAATAAGTACGGTATAACAATACTTCTCGGGGAAATTATCACGGGCAGGTGAGACGTAATCCAATACACATTGAACCTTCTTATTAACCAACTTTTTACGCAAAAATTCACGGGCTTCAAACATGAAAGGAATTTCATAGAGTGGTCTAAAGTTTTTGGGACGTGGCGGAGCCTTAATAACTTCTTCGCCATCGTTACCGAAGACAGTGCGATTATCACGTGGTGGCCGAATAGAGGAGAAGAAAACTTTCTTAATTTGTCCATTGGGTAGTTTAACGTTTATGGCATCACCATTGAATACTTCAACCACGGTACCAGTGAAGTCCTTTTCTTTAGTGTTAAAAGTAGGAGCATTCGATTTATAATCTTGCCATAAACGTAAACGCTTCTCCTTGGCTACACGTTCGGCTGCACGAAGTTTTTCGGCACCTAGAACGAAAGGTGAGGGCATAAGTATATCATAACATTGAATAAGACACATACATATACATCATTTATAAGTTAATATTATAAATGTCGTATAGTGTACATTTCTTAATTGGCATTTATTAAAAATTAAAATAATTACGTAAATGTATTTGGATTTTTTAAACCTAACCAAAATAAAGTTTTTTTATGAGGACAACGAGAAATATGCTGTATCATGTTTTTCCTGTGAGTTGTATTGGAAAAATGGATTAGATATTTTCTTAGTAACTTATAAATAAACACATTTCTAACTTAATTTTTACTTAAAGAGCGAAAAATACAACTTTTTTATGTTTTTGCAATTTAAAAATATTTAGAAATTGGTTTCCGCGTTTTTGAATTTGAAAAAGTTGCATAAACAGCGACGTTCTGTATTTCGTGTCACAAAAATCGAATGAAATGATAATCGATTTCATTTCTCATCGATTTCATTTTAGCTTTGTTTCAATAAACAGCTGTTTTGTTTTATTCTTCTTTCACTGATATTGTCACTTTTAAACAAAAATTCAAAAGCAAAGCAGGCGAAAATTTTAACCGTTTATTCTAAGAATTTCTAAAAATATGAGTTTTGCTTTTGTGGTTTCGGTAATTTTTTTGGAAAATGAAAGAAGAAAAGTTAAACAGAAGACGTCTTCGGGATTGCTCAAACCCATTGAAGTAATCTGAACAAGCGTATGTAGAAGCATATAAATTCTTTTATGTGTTCAAACTGCTAATAAGATCATAAAATATCAGTTTTATAAGTTACTTTAGACTCAGCTAAAACACGATCACCTTTAAAAAATCCTTTTGCTAAATCGTTGTGCGCCTCCATAAAATTTACGATTGCAGTTTCTTGGGCTGCATTTTTGTGTTTAACCCTATAAAATTTTATCAAGAGATATTATTTTTCTCAGATTAAGTTTTTTTAATTTAAATATTTTACTTACATTTTTTTTATTTTTAAAATTTATTTTTAATGAAAATTATTGGAATTTACCGCTTACTGTAGCTTTTTTCTCTGTTATAGACACTTATAGCAAAATTCACATAAATTTCACACAGCTAACTGACAGTGATTTGAAATCGCACAAAACAACACAAACTTCGATTTGCATGACACAGAATTTCACCTCAATTTCGTTGGGAACAAAGTGAAATCGTTTGAAACGAAATGAAATCGTTTTAAAACCATTTTTGTGAAATTGGGAACATAAAATAGGTGAATATTTTCATTTTCACCCAAAAATGAAATATAGAACGTAGCTGAAAATTGTGTTTTTATTCAAACACAAAAGTATTCGGCTTCGGCTTCGGTTTCGGCCGAACTTAGTAATTTTGGCCGAAGTTCGGCTTCGGTTCGGCCTTAAAAAAGTGAGTTCGGTCGGACACTAGTTATTACAACGATGCCGATTTTGGCATTGCACACATTTTTTTATTTACAACTAATCTTTAATTTCTTTTTTTTTTGTTAGCAATTGAAATAAATATGGGAAATTATCTAAAGAAAAATGTGTTTGGAAAATCGTGTTTTGGTGTATCACTTAATAAGGTATCTATTAAGAAGTGGTAAGGTCTTTTTTTGCTGGGTTAATTTGTAAAAAATTATCAAATACATAGTTCGAACTTATGACAATTGAATTCTTTTCATATGTAGTAAACCAACGACTATATAGACTAAACCACCAGCCTCAACTGCTGTTAAAATGTCTCTTTAATTTTATATGCAAACTGGTTTTAAGAGAAACAGTTTTAAGTGTTTTTTTAACGCGTATTTTTTAATATTAATAAGCAAAATTTTGTGCTAATTATACAGAACTAATGCAGAAAACATATCAAACAACACAAGTGAACTTTACAATTTAATTAAAATTGCTTAAAAACAATAAACATAATTAATTTAAAAATACCACTTTTTCACGTTTTTTGTTATTTTACATTGAAACTCTCTTAAAACCAGTTCAGTTTTTCAGATGAGAGCCGTGGATAGTGCCTGAGTAAACTACAATATTTTTATTAGTGCTCGGAAGTTTATGTAAATACATGTTTGTTGTCGTTAGTTGGAGAACAGCGTTAATTAAATATCTTTGCAAACCATTAAATTTGCAACAAAATGGCATCGATTTGTTAATGCATATTTTTACATATTTTGCTATAAATGCATATTTTCACATATTTTGTTGCATATCTTGCTATGAATTCATATTTTAATTTATTTAGCTAAAAATGAATGTTTTAAAACATACTTTTGAAAATTTTACTAAAAAACTTTGTATTTTTAAATTTTATATCTTTTTAAAATAAACCATTTTTAAAATTTATAAATAGTATTTTAATTTTTTATCACGACGACAAACATGTCAGAAAAATTCAATTACTAAATTTCTGACTATGATAAACGGCAATTTGCAAGACGAACACTACTAAAATTAAATTAATAATATTCGAAACGTGGAATAAAATCAATAATAAATGCACATTTTTGGATTTTCAATACATATTTTTTGTACATAAAATACGATAATAAATGCATGAACTTCCGAGTCCTAATTATTATATTAAGATAAAATTTCATGTATCTTTTTATTCTATGTGAAATGATGTATATATAGTCTATATAGTCGTTGATACAATATATGGTGTTCTATACAATACCAAAAATAAATGTTGCCGGGGTGAAATGATTTAGAGGCCTATTTATAAAAGCCTTAAAATCTTGGAGTCCGCCATTTTATTATAGCATTATTTAGTTTTAACTTAAAGTCTTAACAAGTTTGGACTCAATAAACTCCAAGTAAAACTAAATAGTGCAAATACGTTATATAACACAAATAGTGTAAATTTATAAAAACTAAAATGTAGGAAAGATAACTAATGTTATGCCTGATAATATTAAACAGTCACACCACCTTGAATCTGTCTTGCACATATTAATCGGGCATCTTAGTTTCCAATGTTAAGAATGGATAATAATCTTAATATTGAGATCGAGATGCCATCATTAAATAACCAATTTAAATGAAATAGGTACAATAACACTTACCGCCTTTCATTAAAGCCATTGACCAATCAACACATCTGGCTAAACCTTCACGCAATAAAGACTCAGCAATATTCCCCTTAGGATGAATGATTGTACCAATGAAATTGGCATTGTTAACAGATTCCAATCGAATCTCAACTTCGCGTTGCAACAAACGTGTTTCAACATAATAACGGGCTTCGTCAACATAAGGTACCTTTATTTTTAAATCAGGTTTACCCTCAGAATCCAATTTTACGCCGGGACAGCGAATACCCGAAATCATTAAGGTAATATAATAAAAGTCAGGAATCAGGAAAGCACGTACTGTTGAACCATCACGTACATGTTCAATAATGGCCTTGACTGGTTTACCAGCAAACATTTCCACAATTTGGGAGGGATTGTCTTGAGTCCATTTAATTTGACGAACATGATCTGCAGGCGAAGCATTAGACCACTTGCCACGACCAGCATGTTTAGCTTGATCTTCCAGTTCAACTAATTTTTGTAATTCTTCTTGTTTGTGAGGTTCTGGAGGACGGCTGTCACGACGCACAGTTACCAAACCTTCTTTAACCATAGTTTGCACAACATTTTCCCCATTTTCATCACCCACCCACACAAAACCATATTCACGATTCGAATTTGGAGGCCTCTCAAAGGTGAAGGTAACCTCTTGGCCAATTAGTTTTTGGCGTAAATATTCCCGGGAATCCCAAGCCCAAGGTTCATCCTTGGTTTCATCCCCACCGGCACCAGGACGGCGAGCTAGCTTAGGAGCAAGAACATAGGAGAAAGTAATTTGCTTTTCTGGTGGTGGTGCACCTTTGTGGGCACGTATAACAACGGTATCACCAGATAAAACCTACAAATAAATAAAAATTTATTATAAGAAACTGTTAATTACAATAAGACCTATAGTTTAATCAATAACTCACATTAAGTTAATATAAATAAATACTGTAAATTTCAACCGTGCACGTGTTACGTTTTCTACAGTCAATTACGGAGAGAACTTAAAGAAAGAACCAAACCAACATTGATAATGAAGTTGGTTGTAGTTTAACAGGAAATGATCAGTGAAAAATGCTCAGTTGTATTTAAAAGTATTAACACAATAAACAACCCTGTTAATTAAAAACCGGCACATATTATTTTTACGTTAAAATAATATGTGCCGCGTTAAAAAAAAACACTAAAAACTGTTTCTCTTAAAACCAGTTTGCATATAAAATTAAAGAGACTTTTTAACAGCAGTTTAAAAAGAGTAAAAACGTATCCAGTACCCAGTGTAGAAAATCATTACCAGATAAGTGGTTATGTAACTACATACTTGGTAATGGTAACTAGTTACTTTTGTTATTACATTTCTTATTACCTTTATATGGCGATGTCGCGAAAAATAATGAGTTATTGTTATACACCAGCATACGAAAAATCAAAAAATACATCGTTACCTATGTGCTTACCAGTACTGACATAAATAATGAGTAAAAATAGATCTTCAAAAAAATAAATTATATAAAAAAAAATATTTTTTATTGTATTTTTTTTTAAATAAAATTTGCTCGTGCGGGAATCGAACCTGGGTCTACAGATTGCCAGTCAATAGCTCTACCATCTGAGCTATATCGACATGTAACATTTAATAGATAAAAACATAATTGACCTGCTGCACACAAGTAAGCTTACTCGCCAACATACAAAAAATCAAAAAATATGTGGTTACATATATCCTTACCAGTGTTTAAAAAATATTGAGTCTAAAAATAGATTTTAAAAAATTTTCAAAAAAATCTGGAAAATTATTTTCTATTTGAAATAATGATCAAAATAAGTCATTATCAGTAACTCATTATTCTATGTTTTAAAATAATGCAAAAGGTAAGTGGGTGACATTACTGGTAGTCCAAAAAATAATGATATGTCATTACCGTTTCTACACTGGGATATTGCGATATATATCAGTGCATTGTCACCTGTTTTACAAAATTTATAACAAGCCAGCAAAACCTTCTTCTGACTTTGGTAAGAAGAAATAAGGGTAGGTAACCTCTTACTTTTCTATTATCAAATCTATTATTTTAACAAGGGCATGTCCATCGAGGCAACTCCTTACCTAGTAATATGGTATTCTGAACTTACATGTTACGCTTACCTATTACCTTTAGGTTACAAAAAACCGTAAAATAATACGATTTTTTGCTTAAAATTTCAATTTGTTTTATATTGACCAATACATTTGGTCTTCCAGTAATTCGCTGGCTGTTAATCCGTCTAAATCTAAAGCTATTTTGTTTGGCTCGTCAGAAAACTTTGTGGCTGATTTTGAGATTTTTATTCGGGATTCCAAAATCGATTTTGTAAGCCAACATAGGTGTTTAGGTATAATCATTGATAATATGCTTAGTTATGAGTCTCATTTTGAATCTGTGCATCGTAAGATTTCTTGTGCTTTACGTAGAATATATTCCACGAATATTTTCCTGCCTTTTCAGGTTAAATGTAGGCTAGCTCATGCACTTCTTATGCCACAGATCTTATACGTACTTGAGCTGTTATCAGGGACTATTGCCACGAACTTAAAGATTTTGAATCGGGTTGTTAATACTGTGGCTCGTTATGTGTTTAATGTCCGTAGACGTGAACATATTTCTGAATTTGTAAAGAAATTTCTTGGGTGCCACTTTAATAAATTCGTTAAGTACCGTAATATTCTTCTATTTCATCGCATTATTAAAAGTGGAATACCAGTCCAGCTATGTAAGGAATTTGCTTTTTCGCGGTCTAATAGGAATAAGCAAATCATTATACCTGGAATTAGGTGTTCTTTGTTTGAGAGGTCTTTCATTGTAAGGGTTGCTCGCTGCTGGAATGGTTTGCCGCTTGAATTGCGTATCTTTTCACAATCCAATAATGTGTTTCGCCTTAAGCTTATGAAGCATTTCTCTAGTTTCTTGTGATAATTTTTCTATATAGTTGCTTTTAGATTGTCTTGATACTTGCTTCTATTCTTAATGCTTGATATGAGTTGTGACAATTACCGGATTATAACTACTGAACTGAATCTCTTTTTATATTACTTTTTATAAATTGTTACGGCTGGGGAGCCAATAAGTTAAATTGATGGGTGCGGTTATTTATGCATCATTTATATTTATATAAGCTATTGTGTAGATTAGGTTAAGTACTATACTCAGGATTGTATTGCTATGTAATACGTTTTTTGGCCTTAACGGCTTTGTATTACAATATGGATTAATAAATAAATAAATAAATTAAAAATTACATATTTTTAACCAAAAATTTTGGAATTTTTTTTTATATGTTTTGGTTATAAAAATAAGCATTTTGTAATGAAGCGGGTAACCTCTTACTTTTCTATTACCAAAGCTATTATTTTAACAAGGGCATGTCCATCGACGTAACTCCTTACCTAGTAACATGTTATTCTGAACTTACGTGTAAGGAGTTTTCAAAAACATTTTGTTTAAATTTTAATTTTTTAAACCGAATATCAATTTCAAATTCACGGATTTTTAACAAAAAATAGAATTTCTAAAATTTTCTATAAAAACGAATTATTTATACCAATAAAACATTCAAACGTATGAATTTCGTATTACAAGTAACGCAAGGGTAAGCGGTTTATATATTACCAGGTAATATGCATAGAAGTACCCATATATTACCAAGTTTTTGCTGGGAATCTGACCAATTTTTGGTTAATACATAAAATTTGTGACCAATTTTATAGGCCAAATGTAAACTCAGTAACCAGTAACTCATAAGGTTTTTTAACTTTAATAGCTTATATTTTAATAACCAATGAAGCTAAACACTTACGGTGGGTCTCATACTTCTGGTTTAAACTTTAGTTAATAGTTAACCCAAAAATTTGTTGTTGTTTTGTGTAAATTTTTTGGCATTTTCTTTTGTTTTTAGTTAAGTTAAAGTTAAACCTGTAGTATGAGACCCACCGTAACTGTAAGAATTTTTATGAAGAGGAAAGGTGAGGTTTTTAATAAAAATTAATACATTTTACAAACTTTTTCGTATATCTTTGCTAACACGACTTCAACTCTGTAACGATTTTACGTCATAATTTTTGATAAAAATGCATACACCAGAATTTTAGAGTTATCTATTAATTATATTGCGAAAAGTATAATGTTATTTATGCTCAAATGATCGTTGGACTGTAAATAATAATCTAGTATAACAGACTTGAATTTTTTCTGCAGCATGTAACATTCTCGAGATGAAAAAGGATGTCTTTAATAAGATTTGAAAAAATGTTGTAAACTCCGTTCCTAATTTTTACACCAAACTATTTAACGAGTAAGAAAGGGGGTCAAGGGAAATTATTTCCAAATGCCAACCTCACCCACAGTCCACCTTGGACATGGTGTCCCCTGTTAACGCTAACGAGGCTCTGACGACCGAGTGTGGGCGGTATAACCCGGTTCCCACGGCAATCGGACTATGTGCCGGAACGATTCGGATGTATTCGAATTTTCGAATTTATCCGAGCAAGGATTGCCACTCCGGCTTTAGATGAGAATTATTAACTACAAATTCTCATTTTGAAGCCGTTACAACAACAACAACAACGAGTAAGAAACAGAACAAGATGAAGAAGCTTGCTTACATATTTTATTGTAGGAGGCGTTGCTACAACAACAACAACGAGTAAGAAAGGGGGTCAAGGGAAATTATTTCCAAATGCCAACCTCAGCCACAGTCCACCTTGGACATGGTGTCCCCTGTTAACGCTAACGAGGCTCTGACGACCGAGTGTGGGCGGTATAACCCGGTTCCCACGGCAATCGGACTATGTGCCGGAACGATTCGGATGCATTCGAATTTTCGAATTTATCCGAGCAAGGATTGCCACTCCGGCTTTAGATGAGAATTATTAACTACAAATTCTCATTTTGAAGCCGTTACAACAACAACAACAACAACGAGTAAGAAAAATAATGTTATATTTGGATTCACCTTGTAGGTATCATATGATTTTGTTTCGGAAAGAAAATTGTAACAAAGCGTTTCTGAAAGAAAACGAAAAAAGTAACCAAATGTAAACTCCGTTACTGTAAACTCCGTAACCAAAATTATTTGCATCAGATTGTAATCAAACGAGTAAAAAGGTTAAAGTCGGGCATGCCGACTATACAATACCCTACACCAGTCTGGTGTATTGTTTGGATCCGAAATTCGAATGGGTTAAAATGGGGCTTATGTCAAAATTTTCTATAATGTGAGTCAGCGCACCAAATTTCATTAAAATATCTTAATATTTGCGACCTGCAGTTTGTAAACAAGCCAATTTTGGGGGGACCCTTATATGGGCACTAGTTCTAAACATGGACCGATGTTCACCAAAACCAATAGGGCCAACATAGGTATATGTACCAAATTTCATCAAAATATCTTAATATTTGCGACCTGCAGCGTATAAACAATATAATTTTGGGGGGACCCTTATATGGGCACTAGTTCTAAACATGGACCGATGTTCGCCAAAATCAATAGGCTTCGTCCTTGGGCCAACATAGGTCTATGTACCAAATTTCATCAAAATATCTTAATATTAATACCTGCAGCGTATAAACAGTATAATTTTGGTAGGACCCTTATATGGGCACTTGGTCTAAACATAGACCGATGTTCACCAAAATCAATAGGCTGCGTTATTGGGCCAATATAGGTCTGTGTACCAAATTTCATCAAAATATCTTAATATTTGCGACTTGCAGCGTATAAACATTATAATTTTGGTAGGACCCTTATATGGGCACTAGGTCTAAACATGGACCGATGTTCACCAAAATCAATACGCTGCGTTATTGGGCCAATGTAGGTCTGTGTACCAAATTTCATCAAAATATCTTAATATTTACGACCTGCAGCGTATAAACAGTATAATTTTGGTAGGACCCTTCTATGGGCACTAGGTCTAAACATGGACCGATGTTCACCAAAATCAATAGGCTGCGTTATTGGGCCAATATAGGTCTGTGTACCAAATTTCATCAAAATATCTTAATATTTACGACCTGCAGCGTGTAAACAGTATAATTTTGGTAGGACCCTTATATGGGCACTAGGTCTAAACATGGACTGATGTTCACCAAAATAAATAGGCTGCATTATTGGGCCAATGTAGGGCTGTGTACCAAATTTCATCAAAATATCTTAATATTTACGACCTGCAGCGTATAAACAGTATAATTTTGGTAGGACCCTTATATGGGCACTAGGTCTAAACATGGACCGATGTTCACCAAAATCAATAGGCTGCGTTAATGGGCTAACATAGGTCTGTGTACCCAATTTCGTCAAAATATCTTAATATTTACGACCTGCAGCGTATAAACAATATAATTTTGGTAGGACCCTTATATGGGCACTAGGTCTAAACATGGACCGATGTTCAAAAAAATCAAACTTGTTCGTCCTTGGGCCAACATAGGTCTGCGTACCAAATTTCATCAAAATATCTTAATAGCTGCGACCTGTAGAGTGCGCACAAGATTGCATGGACAGACAGACAGACGGACGGACGGACAGACGGACATCGTTAAATCGAAATAAAAAAAAATTCTGAACCGATCGGTATACTATAAGGTGGGTCTACGACCAATATTTTTTGGTGTTACAAACATCAGCACAAACTTATAATACCCTGACCACATAGTGGTGTAGGGTATAAAAATGTAGATAAATGTTTAAAATATTTTAAAATAACCATAAACAGAGGTGATTCAACTAATATTTATGTATCGAAAGATGATTCAACTAATAATTTTACGTCAAATCAAAAAAATTTATCAGTTTTCACTCTAAACTGCTGGAGCGAAAAACGATTGATTTTGCATTTCATTGGTTTGGAATCGATATTTCGAGCCATTACTGACATTAGTTTGACAAAAACTTGTTTCACACAATTTAAGAATTTTTTGATCGCGAAATGTTGTTTTTATATATTATTTTGTAACCGCTGATTGGATTTTAAAAAATTTTATATTTTTAAAAAGAATTTTAAAGGTCTAAAAATACAAAATTTAAAAAAAAAATAAAATTATTTTCCCGGAATGAATTGTATTTTTATTCGCGCAATCGCCAATTTGATGAAACCAAATTGTATATTATTGGAAAGCATGTTGAAAACCCAAATACGAAAAACTAATAAATTGAAGTAAATTCGTACGCAATTTTTTTTTGTTATATATTTTGCTTGCGAAAATGTAAACTCCGTTACCATAACAAAAATTAAAATTGTGCAAAAAAAAGTTATTGCGACAACTTTTAGAAGAGATTTTTGGCAATTTGGTTTATAATGACTAAACTTACTGATTCCATTAAGAAAAAACGGAAATATTAACACTTTTTGCTCCTCACAAATTTGGCCCAAAAACTTATCACATTTTTTGATATTATCCAATTCAGAGCCACACTAGAAAATTTGTCAATCGTCTGCTGAATATAATTATATATTAGATGAAACAAAAGACAAATTTCTACCTATTTTTGTATATAATCATATCTTGGGACTTTTGGCAAAACAATTTGAGTCGACTTAAGGACATTTTCCAAGATTTTTGTCGACAACATAACTTAGGAATTCGCATATTACTATATGTTCCTCACATTTACAACATCTTACGAATATTTTAAAAAATATGTGAACACTCTAAAATCAAAATTTTTGAAATCTTATTAATTTCCGTTTGACAGAAGCACTTATTTCATTTGCAGCATTAGGAGTTTTCACTATAGGGGTATTTTCCATACACAATTTTGAAAAGAAAGTAATAAATTCAGGCATGTGATGAATGTAGAAAACGAAATGGATCTGATTTTCAATGGTTAATATTTTACGATCTGCTGTACAATTATTTTTATTTCATAATAGTTTTTTTTTTATTTCATAATTTAGATGTTCTGAGTGAAATAAACCGATAAATAATAATTTGAAGCCAATTTTATTTTCGCGAAACTAATTATTCTAGATTGAAAAACTGTTCGTTTTCGATTTTCATCACACTCCTGATTGTAACATTTCCCTACGGGGAGAGGGACCGGTCCCAGATGACACGCAGGATAGGTCCCAAGGGGGCGGAGACCGGTCGTTGATCGGTCTTTTTGTTTGAAAGAGACATATCACTTTAACATGGCGTTGTCATTGGAAACGACCAATTGCCACAGTTTAGACAACTTGTGACAGTAAGGTGGTGTGTCTAAAAATAGCTTTTCAAATAAACTACTAAAAAATTTAGAATTAAAAATAATCTACTTGGCGTCGAAGTAGGGCTCGATAACATAACCCCCTGCTTGTAAGGCAAACGCTCTACCGTCTGAGCTAATGTTGCTTATGCGTGATGGCTGGCTGATGGTAAAGTTATATATTTTTCGTTTCTGTTCAAATAAAAAAGAAAAAGAAAAAACAAACACTACAAGCAAATAAAAAATGGAAAAGAAAAAATAGAAAAGAAAACAACACTAACACACACACAAATATAGTGGAAGTGCCTTCAGTATGCCCCCGATTGACCGGTCATGGGATAGGTCCTTTAATGGCAGTTGACTCGTTTTTTGCGTTGGCCATAAATAAATTAAAAAATCAATTAAAAATTAGAAAATTACCTCAAAAACTCTGATAATATAAAAAAAATTTTAAAAATTGCTTTTAAGTTAAAAAGTAAATTAAATGAAATACCATTTGTTAAAACTAAAACAGCTTTAATATTAAAAAACGTTGAAAATACAAAACTTAAAATTTTTTACCAAAAAATTATAAAAATTTAATATAAGAGGTAAAATAAGCAAATCGTAAAAAATAAAGTTCAAAATAAAAGAGTAAAATAAATAAAAATTTTTTTAAAATATGCCGCGAATTTTATTTTTTATTTCGGTATCGGCCAAGTTTTTTAAAAGCAACAGTGAAAGTAACGAATCAGAAAATACTTCTTAGAAAACTAATTCATTCTCTTTGGTTCATATTTGTACTAATTTAGTAATATTCCATCGGTTGACCGGTCACGGGATAGGTCCTTGGAGGGCAATTGACTCCTCATTCCCCGTAGGGATATTTTCTGTATTTGTGCAATCAGTTTTGCAAGTGTAAGGAAATACTTAATAATTTTGACGAAACAAATTATTTCTACTTAATTTCTTAAATTTCTTTAAAATTTAAAACTCCCTTTGCTTAAACAGTTACAATATCCCAAACAATTGTTTTAAAGTTTTTTGTTTCAAATTTTCTTTACGCAAAAAAAAAAAATATTTTTTGGAGGTAATTTTTCAAAGAGACTGTTGAAAATAAAATTTTCAATGGAAAGAAGTTCTCTAAAATTTTTTTATAACACAAGCTGCAAAATGTTCTTTTGCCAAAAAGTAATAGTTTTCATGAAGTTTAACGTTAAACCTAAAAAATCATCAACTTTTCGCAACTGACTTAACTCTGACAAAACTCTCAAGTAATCTCAAGTAATTATTTCTGCAAATATTCAGGATTTAAGTGAAATTTGTAGTGCATAAACCGGATACAATATATGATTTTCTATATGTTCTTCTCAGTTCAGTTTTAATATTATACCACTATATAATATCTGATAAGATCGGATCGCGCCATTATTCGGATACATTTATGTCTGATATTAACTGGTAACTGCATTGATGCGAACTTATGTAATTATATGAGCCCATTTCTCGGATAAAATTATATAAATACTAATGTTAAATTACAGCTATGGACATATAATTGGCACAAATTTAAATTGCGCATAAATTTAAGTATTTTCCAACTAAATATATTTTAAAATGTAAGTTTTATCTCTTTTGATTATTGTTGAAAAAAATGTTTGTCTTAATAATGCTCAAATGTTCCGTTGTTTTGCTATTTAATGATAAGTTTTTATTTACAATAATGAATTTCAATTAAAGTTTATAGCAATATTAAATGTGCATAATAAACATTTGGAAAAAAAAACAAAACCTTGTTGGTTGTTAATAGTATTTGCAATATAGTAGCATAAGAAAGAATTCATGGTAAAATGTGCCATTTATATGTCCATAGCTGTATATATTTTTTTTTAAATAATTAAATATATATACACATAATTATTATTAACAAAAAGAAATTAACTATATACTTAAATACCTGAAGTTGAAGGTTCCATCATAAAAAATTAATTTTTGAAAGATTAAATAGAAAAAATAAAGACTTGAATTGTATAAATTTTCAATTTTTGCCACTGTATGCGAAAACACTAATAATTCTCTAACTTTGAGAGGCCACTGTATGCGAAAACACTAATAATTCTCTAACTTTGAGAGCCCCTGTAGAATAAGTAAACAACATATACGATTGATTGTGATTCAGAATTTTATCTACTTTTACCCGATACCAAAAATTATTTTAAAAAATTGATTCTAAAATTTCAATTAATCGCTACTTTGGCATCATTTGAATCCAATATGCGTTGTTGAAAATATTTCTACAGATATTTTTTCTTCTTGATTTTAAGTGTTTCAAGAAATGAAATTTGGACAGATATTTCAAAAATATGAAATTTTTAAAAATTAAATCGGCGGTTGCGCCGTAACAAAATAAAATGTAAAAAGCAGAACATTTCGCAAACAAAAAATTCTTAAAATGCGGCAAAAAAAATTTAACGTGTCTTGTTATATGCATTTGTCAAACTAAGGTCAATAAGGACTCGAAATACCGACTCCAGACCAAGAAAATGCAAAATTAACTGTTTTCGTTGCAACAATTTAGAGTTTATTATACCCTACACCACTATGTGGTCAGGGTATTATAAGTTTGTGCTGATGTTTGTAACACCAAAAAATATTGGTCGTAGACCCACCTTATAGTATACCGATCGGTTCAGAATTTTTTTTTTATTTCGATTTAACGATGTCCGTCTGTCCGTCCGTCTGTCTGTCTGTCCATGCAATCTTGTGCGCACTCTACAGGTCGCAACTATTAAGATATTTTGATGAGATTTGGTATGCAGACCTATGTTGGCCCAAGGACGAACAAGTTTGATTTTGGTGAACATCGGTCCATGTTTAGACCTAGTGCCCATATAAGGGTCCTACCAAAATTATATTGTTTATACGCTGCAGGTCGTAAATATTAAGATATTTTGACGAAATTTGGTACACAGACCTATGTTAGCCCAATAACGCAGCCTATTGATTTTGGTGAACATCGGTCAATGTTTAGACCTAGTGCCCATATAAGGGTCCTACCAAAATTATACTATTTATACGCTGCAGGTCGTAAATATTAAGATATTTTGATGAAATTTGGTACACAGACCTACATTGGCCCAATAACGCAGCCTATTGATTTTGGTGAATATCGGTCCATGTTTAGACCTAGTGCCCATATAAGGGTCCTACCAAAATTATAATGTTTATACGCTGCAGGTCGCAAATATTAAGATATTTTGATGAAATTTGGTACACAGACCTATATTGGCCCAATAACACAGCCTATTGATTTTGGTGAACATCGGTCTATGTTTAGACCTAGTGCCCATATAAGGGTCCTACCAAAATTATACTGTTTATACGCTGCAGGTCGCAAATATTAAGATATTTTGATGAAATTTGGTACATAGACCTATGTTGGCCCAAGGACGAAGCCTATTGATTTTGGTGAACATCGGTCTATGTTTAGACCTAGTGCCCATATAAGGGTCCTACCAAAATTATACTGTTTATACGCTGCAGGTCGCAAATATTAATATATTTTGATGAAATTTGGTACATAGACCTATGTTGGCCCAAGGACGAAGCCTATTGATTTTGGTGAACATCGGTCCATGTTTAGAACTAAGGGTCCCCCCAAAATTGGCTTGGTTACAAACTGCAGGTCGCAAATATTAAGATATTTTAATGAAATTTGGTGCGCTGACTCACATTATAGAAAATTTTGACATAAGCCCCATTTTAACCCATTCGAATTTCGGATCCAAACAATACACCAGACTGGTGTAGGGTATTGTATAGTCGGCATGCCCTATTTTACTCGTTTACTAAATAAATTTTGAGCCTAAAAACAATCATCGCTAAACTTTTAATATTTTCTAATAATCTTCAAGGAAACCCTATTGAATATTAGAAATTTTTTGATGCATACTTTTAGGCCTCAAATTTAATTAATAAATTCATCAAACAATTTTGGTTACGAAGTTCACAGTTACGGAGTTTACATTTGGTTACTCTTTTCATTTTCTTTCAGAAACGCTTTGTCGGAATTTTCATTCAAGTTGAATCCAAAAATACCATTGTTTTCCTTACTCGTTAAATAGTTTGGTGGTAAAACTTTGGAACGGAGTTTACATTTTCTCAAAACTTATTAAAGACATACTTTTTCATCTCGAGAATGTTATATGATGTAGAAAAACTTCAAGTCTGTTATACTAGATGACTCTTTTCAGTCTAACGATCATCTGAGCATAAATAACTAGGGATGTGCGATTAATCGATTAATCAAATAGTATGATTAATCAGAACTTTGATTATTCAATTAATTGAAAATTTGATTAATCAGAATTATGATTAATCGATTAATTTGAATTTTGATTAATCAAAACTTGAATAATTTCAATTAATATTGATAAAAAAAATGTAAAATAGAAAAATACGGAAATTTTATCCTTGTTTTGTGGCGATACTTTATATAGCTCCAAATAAAGAGAATAACAAAGGTTGTTTGCTCACTGGTCAGACTTGACCAACTCCGTTCCTAAATTTAAAGTCTCTATTTTGAACTGGCGTTAAAAAGCGTCGTCAATGGAGAAAAACAAGATATTATTCAATCATTCATAAATTTGATTAATCAAAATCATGATTAATCAATTAATCAAAATCATGATTAATCAATTAATCATTATTTTGAATAATTGAAATAACTGATTAATCGATTATGTTTTTGATTAATCAAAATTATTGAATAATCGATTAATTGATTAATCAGAATTTTGATTAATCAGGAAGTTTGATTAATCGATTAATCGCACATCCCTATAAATAACATTATACTTTTCGCAATATAATTAATAGATAACTGCAAAATTCTGGTATAGGCATTTTTATCATGATGTCGTAATGACAAAAAACCGTTACACAGTTGAAGTCGTGTTAGCATAGACATACGAAAAATTTTGTAAAATGTATTAATTTTTATTAAAAGCCTTACTTTTACTATAATTGCTTATAGTTAATGTTTAGCTGCATTGGTTATTAAAATATAAGCTATTAAAGTTAAAATACCTTACGAGTTACTTGGTTACGGAGTTTACATTTGGCTTTTAAAATTGGTCACAAATTTTGTGTGATAACCAAAAATTGGTCGAAGTGTTATAAATTTTGTAAAACAGTAGAGAGTGCGTTGATACATATCGAAATATAAACTATTTTGATTTTTTTTTTTTTTGTTTTTTTAATTTAGTTATAACATTATTTATCTATTTTTTACACAATAAATTACTCGCACAGAACACGTGCACCTATTTTCTTAAAGAATATTTTTTTATTACCTATTAATTGCTTTGAATTATTTCTTTTTCATTCGCTCAATAATACAATATGTAACAAAATATCGCCACAATATTTTATGCAATATATGATTTTAACATAACCTCAAAATGCACACAAACATACACAGTGCAAAATTATAATTGCACAGTGTTGCCAATAGATTATGCAACATTTCAAGTTGTCCAATAAAAATCGAAAGTGTTTGGATTCACTACATAATATTGCTCAACCTTCAATTTAACACATACTCGGTCAATATGCTTGCACCACTTGGAAAGTTGTGCCATAATATTGCAAATGTATGGCCCGCTTAAGATTGACGTTCAAGATTTCTCCACAAATTATGAATCACAATTTTATATACTCTAGGAATATGAAATAAAATCTATTTGGAAAGAATAGCTGTATTTTTTTTTTTTAAAGGAAAGTTTCTTTAAAACTTTGTTGTTCTTCAATGGGTTGGTTAACTTATCGGTCCTAGTGACCATTTTTTGTTTCCTTCCAAAAATTGCTATTTTTACGAAATTCTGAAGTCTCACCATGTAAAAGTTTCTTGTTTCCAATTGGTTAACTAATCGGTCTTATTTTTCGTCCTAGCGAAAGATATTTCTATAACCTAGTTAAAACTTAAAAATAAAGAGGGTCTATTATAGCTTCATCTTCAGCCATATTATTGGCTAAATTTTAACAGAAAATGAAAAAAAGGAGGTTATTAAAATAAAAAAAAAATAAAGAAAATAAAATAAAACTTGTATTATTTTTACGATAAACAAAACACAAAATTATTTTGCCCATTTAACTACATTTTCTTTCAATTTTTACTTAACAAAAAGACGAATGAACTTTAACCCCTGTATAAGGGTTAAAATTATTGTAATTTATTAATTGGCCACTAGGCTTTCAAATTACAAAATGGTGAATAAAAAAAAAAAATAAAAAAATTAAAAGTTGTATCTCAAATTAAAGCTTGCAATCTTACATACAATTTTGTGTAAACAAATCATACCCTTATATAAAGCACTTTTTTGATATTCAAAGCTTTTCCCGAAAAACTCGCTCTAAAAATTTAAAAAAAGGAACCGGCTCCTAATTGGTTAATATCAAAAATTTTTATGGCATATTAAAGCTATTGCAATGAGCCAATGGTGAGCAACTTTGACCCCAAGGTTACGACTAAAAAATCTTATTCAGCCCAGAAAGTACATACATGGAAAAAATCGGAGCTGTGCCCCTAAACTCAACTTGTTCCATAATTCGTTTTCGGTTAACTAAAGCAAGTTTAACTGACATCCCAAAAACTCGGCCTTAATATGCAGTTTATTATGCCACAATTTTATTAAAATATGTATGCAAATAAAAACCACTGAAAAGTATTTGATAAAATCAATCATCATAACGCACTTTAAAATGCAATACGTAAACATTATGTCTGTTCCCGTACTTTACCGAAGTTACACAAACTAGCCCAAAGGCGTTCCCGTACTCAAAATTGCGTGTAAATTGTTGTTGTTTGGGCTGTTTTGGGGACGCACATATTATTATAAACAAACGAAAAAGAGCTATTGTTCAAAAAGGCTTAAAACCCCGTGTCTACAAATTCAATACAATGATCAATGAAATTTTAAAGCAACAAAGCATTACATATATTTGCAATAATTTTGTTGTTGCTTTGCGTGCACTTTTAAAAATGTATGCCACATTTTGAAGACACGAAGTTTGTTATTTCTTTACATAAATATTTTAACATTTAACCTTAAAATGAAGCATATGTTAAAAAATATATCAGTAACTATCATCTAAACTTGAGACCTTATTAAAGTATGGACAAAAGTGCAACCTAAATGTTATCATAATATGCCACGAGTTATTTTATATTATACATTGATAAAAATTTAACAAGTCTACAAAGTAAAGCTCTGCCCACCACCTTATTAAGCCCCAATCAATCCTAAAACACTATATTAAAAAGTGAAAGTAAAATACCAACGGAATAAAACCAAACACCATAACATTTGATTAAACAATATAAAAACTGTTTAATAACGCTTTAGTAATAATGCAAATCTCTTGAAATTCTTTACTACCTTTTTCTTGGCTAACAATGACAATAAAGGTAGTTTTTTTTTTTGACAAAGATAACAAGAAAAAAAGTGAGGTTAAAAATTACTATACGCAGGCAAACCCGGCAAATGCCACTTTTTTCAATGCAGCGTCCCAACAGCTCAGTTGGTGAACCTTTTACTCATGAAATCTGCCAGGTTGGCACTCGCTTATAACGAGCTTTCATTGAATTGATATCGTGTTTAACGTTTTACTCGCCCGTAATCACCATATAAAACGTATTCTTTTTCGCATGCAGCTAACGTCAAAATTCTGCCGACGTGATTGTATGCGTATGCATTTGTCGTTTAATCTGCCGTCTTTCGATAAAACGAAAAATTAAATTTGACTGGCAATGTGTTGGAATTCTGTTTTTCTGTTGCAATTTTCATAGTTTTAATTAAAAAACAACTCCTTAATTTGCTTACCTGTTTTACAACACCCTTAAGTTTGGCTGCAGGAGCAGACGTTTGTGTGACTGGAGCAGCTGCCGTATTTGTAGTACTCATTTTGTCTTTACAAATTAGGTGACGGTGAATATTTAATGAACTTTTTACTAATTCTATCGTTAAATGACGAGGCGGGTACACTAACCGTTTGTGTTTAGTATTTTTTTTATTATTTTTAGTGTTTTCTTGTTATTACCAATAACTACCACACCAGAGTTTTTTAGTTGATGGGAAATGGAAAGAAACCCGTTTTTATAAATGGAAATGTAATAAATTTTCCTTTTCTATCCTACTATCCAAACTTGTGTTCCGCCCGACAAGAAGTTTAATTACGGTTTGACAGCAGCAAATACTGGCAAATACGACATCTCGATATTCGTGGAAAACGTTGTTGATTTTGTCATATATAAAAGCTGCATGATTTAAAAATTATTCTACAAAATTTTGTTATAGAAAGGGATAAATATATGAGTGAAGCTGAATAAATATCCCTGTATGTGAAAAAACGAGACAAATATAAATTTTCTATTGTTCTGCATTTTGTTAAGGGTTGCCAAAGTTCCCTTTTTTCCCACCTGGCAAATATTTTTCGTTATCCCCAAATTAAAACTATCCCTAATACTGAGTTTACACGATCAAGATTTTGCTTTCAAGTTGATAACACATACTGCTTGTCAAATTCAGTTGAACTTGAAGCTGTGACGTAAGCTGCATGCAACTTGATAGTCAATTTTGTTATTGAACAAATTTTGTATGAAAATGACGTTTTGTAAACCTGCTATAATTTTAAAAAGCATTTATGAATTTAGGGGTAAATTTGTTGTGAAATTTGTATTTAAAAATTAATAAAATTCAATTAAAACAAAAAATTGTATGTAATTTAAATAAAATTAATGAAAAGAGGTCGAAGGAAGACATGGGGTTGATTTGGTCGAAATTTTCACAATATATTTATTGGCAGCGTACAATAAGTATCTATTGTACAATCTTCATTATCTGTTTTATTTGTTTGAGCATACTATAGTAAAACAAATATATTACGCTCATTCTCTCTTTATTCATTTACACACAATCTACTAGAAAGAATAACAATATCAACTATACCAGAAACACTTAACTACTTATCAATACGTATTCAAATCAGTAGACATACCGAAACTTGTACAAGCAGTTCTATCTGTGCACGTGTTTAATTTGAATATTGTCAAAAACAAAATTATTTTGTATTGTTTGTTGTTTTTTATTTTCGGTTTTATTTGATTTGATACAAATTTAAAAAATTCTGTGTTTAATTTATGAAAATATCAAAAAAGTGGCTAAATGCAAAATTCAAATGTGAATAGTTTCAAAAGGTGCGTTCATTCAAAAAAACAAGTAAAGTTACAAATATACGCGATTACAAAAATACACGGTTTACGAGGACATAAATGCAGTTAGATGAATACCACTATAGATATGTTACAAAAAATTATCCTCATATACCCCTTGCTTGCCCTTCATTTCGATTGTCAAAGTTTGTGCTTTTTACCCCTTATATAAAGAATTTTACTCAACCAACTTCGAAAGCTCGCAAGGGGAAAGCGGGACCAGGTAAGGATTTACATCCTTCTACATTTTTGTTTATATAAATATGTTACACCCCCAAGTAAAAAAAATGATATGGAGCCATATGAAGTTATATTTAATTATATATAATCTTTTATGTAATTAGATATAATTATATCCGAAAAATGAGAACATCTTATTGTATCTTATTGTATCGAGTTGTATACAATTGTATACAATTTGGTACAATTTGATACAATTTTATGCAATTCGATACAATTGTATCCGAATTTTGTCCTCATCCAATTACATCAAATTATATCTTTTTGTATAAAATTATATAAAATGTTATAAAAGTGGACATAGTTTGATACAATTATATCTAAAAATTTACCTTATACTTTAGATCATATTAAATATGACCACATCTAACAATATACAAAAATTATTTTTTTAAATAAAAAAGATATGCAATGTCTGGAGATCAGACCTGGGGGATTTCAATTACAATTGCAAATAAATGTAATTGAAATTAAAAAAAACTCAATTATATTTCATGTAACTGTAATTCAAAATTTTCAATTACAAATTTCAATTACATTTAGAATTAGTGTTTTTTGTTAAAATTTTGTAGAAAAAACTGACTGGACTGATAGGTTGGATAGGCGTGGATAAGTATAAAAAGAATACGTCATGTTGGGCTGTCCCCTCACTTGTGCTTTTTGTCATTATATCTTTTCCGAAAAAATGTAATTGTAATTGACATTTTTTCAATTACAATTATATGTAATGTTTAATTGAAAATTTTCAATTACAAATTACTTGTAATTGCTTTTTTTTTGAATTACAATTACAAATATGTAATTGTAATTGAATTTTTTTCAATTAAAATTACATGTAGGTAATTGTGTAATTGCATGTGTAATTAATTTCCAACTATAATGATTAACCCAAAGGTCTGCTGGAGATCCTATAATTTTGATAAATCTTCCATTACTTTTATCCAGATTTACCATGACAGTGCATTAAACATGAACAAAATTTTCTTTATTTTTAGTAATTTTAAAATAAAGTTAACAAGACTGAAATTTTAAAGTTAATAAGATTATGTTATACAACCAAGATATAAGAAAAATAGTAAAAAAATAGTAAAATATTACAAAATAGGAAAAATTACTAAAAATATAAGATGCAAAAAATAAACTCACACACGAATCATGCACGGGTTATATATTCTTATTCACGCTCACGCACGAATCAAGTACGAATTATATATTCTCAGACTCAAGCACGAATCACTTGAGTATAGTTATTATTACTCACGATCACGTGTGAATAACGTGACTGACGAACATTTCTAGTCACGCGCCAATCTCTAGTAATTACTAAATATAAAACTAGTTCAAAATCATTGTTAACATAGAACCACATATAATATAATACGGACCTTATATATTTTTATATAAAATCACTTTGAAATAATTGCTTATGTGGGATGATATATAATTATAGATGATTTTATAAAGAACGTTATATTGTTATATATTAAAGAAATCATGAAATATTGTAGATATGGAACCATATTAAGTTATATATGGGTTCTTATTCGTCAATATATAATCATATCTAACACAAATTATGAAATATTTCTTATATGGCTCCACATATAGTTTTATATTATTATGTATAGTGTCATACTAAATTATATATAAACGTATATGTAATTATATCTGTAATATGTTACTTTATGTACTTATATATAGCACATGCAATTATATGTAGGCCAGTATGTAATAATATAAAATCACATATGTCTCCATATTAAAACCTTTGAGGAAAAAACATCTAACATATGATTATATAAAAGTATATCTGCTTGAATTTAAAATCATATGTGGCCATATGTAACTATAAGTTACTATATGCAATTACATAAAATAATATATGGTTATATCAAAACTTTTTTGCTCGGGCCAATATTTTATGCAATATACATGTAAAGCTGCCTACAAACTAGGGAACATGGTTGAGGGAACAAAAAATATCAAAAAATTTTGTAAACACGAAATGCACGCTCTCAACACTCACACACACACAAACGCACTCACACATTCACAAAAAATGCTCTCTTTTTTTAAGTATGTTCCCTAGTGTGTAGGCAGCTTAATTTCAACAAGACCTCAATATGTACACTTGGATTATGATTTTTTGATTTTTTTGCAAATGTCAAATTTGACATGCCCTAGCCAAAAAAATATTAAGAAACGCAATCTTACTTTTTCGCTGTTGTCAAAAAAGTTCTCGCACCAAAAGGGTTGAAATTAGGGATGCCAATCCCGAAATCCCGGGATTATTCAATAAAAATGAGTCCCGAATCCCGGGATTCTTAAGCTCGAATTCCGGGATTTTTACAATTGCAAAAACTTGTGGTAATTTTTCCAAAATTGTAACCCTGCTGATATTTTTAAACCATTTTTGTTAAATATAATTTTATATAAATCTATAGTAGCTGTGTTTGTGCGGCATTCCTATCAATGATATCTCGAACAATTTTGACAGTAGAAAGCCGAAATACGTTGAAAAACTGTCAAAATCGTTCTTGATAACACTGATAGAGAGTCACACAAATACAGCTATTGTGCTGTATTATATTTCGGATATCATCGATTAAAATTCAGAATAAAAAGTTGTATTTCAGAATATTTCATTTGAATTTCTGTACTATGTATATGTGGAAAACAATTAAAAAATTCTGAAACGAATTGAAAATTCTAAAATTTAATTCACAATTTTAAATTACAATGGGTGCGTTCGGCAGATACAATTTAATAGTCAACAGTTCTACAGCAGTTCTACAACTATCTGCTGAACGACCTGATCACTAACCGCTCAGCCTGAGCGCTCAGGTAGCGCTGTCATATTTTGGTAGCGTAAAAAATGTTTGCTACTTTTGATTAATAAGTGATACATTTGTTGTTGTTCATTTACAATTAAAATTGTTTTGAAATAATGACAAATAAAAACGTACAAATATAAATCGAAAACAAAAATTTTAAAGAATAAAAGTAAAAAGTAAAAACAAAGAAAACATCGTTCAGCGGAGTAAGTAATCACAAATCGCTACAAGTCACCGGAATCAGTTTAAGGTTTCTCTGCCGAATGCTGCTAATGATATAAGGATAGTGAATATAAAATTATTATAAACAAAAATAGCACACAACATATCGACAGAGTTAAAATCTTAATTCTTGAGTTTTTCAATTCTTTTGTTCTTTAGAAATAAACAGGAGTATGTAAATGTAAAAAAACGTATAAAACAGTTATATTTTACAATGCTCATGTATAATAATTTGAAAACCTTATAACATATTTATAAATTTTTTTTTTTTTTATCTCTTCTCTTTATTTACAATCTATCCATTTAAGGATAATAAGTAAATCTTATAACAATAAAAATAACATTAATTGTTGAACTCCATTGAGAACAACAATAGACATATAATCAAAAAGATAGTATAACTTATAAACAATAATTACAAACTTGTACATATATTCTTGATAATAACTGATTAGCTGCGGAACGGCAGATCCAGGATATGGAACCTTTTAAGTCTTCTTACTTCCTCTGTGTCATCGAGTAGAGCTATAGCTAACGGATTAATGTGGTTACTTAACCTTTCTAAATAGTTCTCACTGTATCTTCTGACTTCATCTATAATCTTTGGAATAAGGAGATCGTCATGAATCGATTTATTTGATATAAACCATGGAGCATTTACAATTGACCTTAGTGTTTTTGACTGATATCTTTGTAAGATTTCAATGTTGGAATTACTGGCTGTTCCCCAAAGCTGTATTCCATATGTCCAGACATGCTTTAGAATGCTTTTATAATTTAAAACTTTATTTTCCAAGTTTAACTGCGAATTTGGGCCCAATAACCAGAAGAGTCGTTTTGTTTTGATATTTAATTGCTGCTTTTTTACTTTGATATGCGTTTTCCATGTCAATCTTCTGTTGATATGCAATCCTAAGTATTTAACGGAGTCACTTTGAGGAATTTCTATGTTATTCATATACACATTGCTACAATTTCCATGTCTTAACGAGAAAGTGATATGTAACGATTTTTCAGTATTGAATTTAATATTCCAATTGTTTAACCAAGCTTCTATTGTATCAAGTTGCCTTTGCACTAAATTTGACGCATTGTTTGGACATACGTCAGAAGCTAGAACTGCAGTGTCGTCTGCATATGTTGCAACAAGTACGTTTTCGGTTACTGGCATATCTGATGTGAAAATAGTGTAAAGAGTTGGTCCTAAGACACTGCCTTGTGGAACGCCTGCTTTAATGTCATAGATTTGGGAGAATTCACCATTAACTTTAACGTAAAACTGTCTGTCAGTTAAATATGACTTTAGCAGTAAGTAAAATGGAGTTGGAAGTAGTTTTTTTAATTTGTAGTATAACCCATTGTGCCAAACTTTATCAAACGCTTATTGTACATCTAGAAATACACCTGAGCAATATTTTTTAGTTTCCAATGTATCTCTTATAAAAGCAACGATACGATGGCATTGCTCTGGAGTACCATGCTTGTGTCTAAAACCAAATTGATATTCAGGTATAATATTAAATTTTTCTAAAAATGGTAATAATCTTTTCAATAATATTCTTTCGAATA
Organism: Leucophora obtusa; assembly: GCA_949987735.1. Taxonomy (NCBI): domain Eukaryota; kingdom Metazoa; phylum Arthropoda; class Insecta; order Diptera; family Anthomyiidae; genus Leucophora; species Leucophora obtusa. The sequence continues at coordinate 209,115,491 of OX465296.1, read as the reverse complement.
TTTTGGAGAATACAACCAGTAAACTTATTGGTCTGTAGTATATATATTAGGGCGGGTCGATTTAATAATCGCCCATGCCTCAGTGAAAATCGTATTCTAGGGATCAAAATAAGAAACTTTGCCAAAGGAACCATACCTCTAAAACGAATTCTACTACCCCCAACTGTTGACTTTTGTCCCGTAGGGTCAAGTTTTGAAAAATCCCACTTTGACCCATTTAGAGTGCCCCAATCGAGTCCAAATGTATGACCGACCCCCACTAACTTTGGAGGGCCGATCCACCCATGCCAGTGGCACACCCCCTGGAACTCCCCTGGGGGGTTCCCCATACAAACATTTTAAAAAATCACCATTTTTGTAACTTTATTTTATTATTTTTTATTTATTTTATTTATTTTTATTATTTTATTTATTTTTTCTCTTTAGAAATTTATTTAGTCAGAACATATGTAAATGAAAAAATTAATTTAACTTAGTAATAGAAAAGAAAAAATGCCCAGACTTGAAAGCAAAAAAGACTTCAAACAGTAATTTTTTTTATTTTCTTTTCTATTACTAAGTTAAATTAATTTTTTCATTTACATATGTTCTGACTAAATAAATTTCTAAAGAGAAAAAATAAATAAAATAATAAAAATAAATAAAATAAATAAAAAATAATAAAATAAAGTGCCAAAAATGGTGATTTTTTAAAATGTTTGTATGGGGAACCCCCCAGGGGAGTTCCAGGGGGTGTACCACTGGCATGGGTGGATCGGCCCTCCAAAGTTAGTGGGGGTCGGTCATACATTTGGACTCGATTGGGGCACTCTAAATGGGTCAAAGTGGGATTTTTCAAAACGTGACCCTACGGGAAAAAAGTCAACAGTTGGGGGTAGTAGAATTCGTTTTATAGGTATGGTTCCTTCGGCAAAGTTTCTTATTTTGATCCCTAGAATACGATTTTCACTGAGGCATGGGCGATTTTTTTGCCTCCCCACAAATCGACCCAGCCTAATATATATATATATATATATATAAGTTCCCGTAGTTCCTATACGGAACATAGGGCCACCATTGGTCTGTAGGATGTTACAATATTCTCTTGTTTGTTTGGTTTATTTACCATTACAATCTCTGCAAAATTAGTTTTATAAGTCACTTATAAATTTTAAGTGTTTATGCATATGACCCAGAGCTTCGAAGAATTATTTCCCTAATTCCCTTTTTTTGAACTAAATTTATATTTTGGAAATGAATTCCCTGACCAAACTTAAGGAATTGAATGAATTCCTTTTTTTTCATTCGATTTATATTAAAGGAATTCATTAATTTTTTTCTAATGCCTTCATAAAATTTTATGAATTCATTCAACAAGGAATTCATTCAATTCTAGTTAATTCAACTTTTAGTAAAGGAATTCATTCAATTCTAGTTAATTCAACTTTTGGTCAAGGAATTCATTCAATTCGAGTTAATTCAACTTTTGGTCATGGAATTCATTCAATTCTAGTTAATTCAACTTTTGGTCAAGGAATTCATTCAATTCTAGTTAATTCAACTTTTGGTCAAGGAATTCATTCAATTCTAGTTAATTCAACTTTTAGTCAAGGAATTCATTCAATTCTAGTTAATTCAACTTTTAGTCAAGGAATTAAATTTTTTTCGTTTAATTCCCTGAATTAAGTTTTCAATTCCTAGGGAATTAAACAAAAAAAATTTAATTCCTAGGAATTAAACGGAAAAAATTTAATTCCTTAGGGAATTAAACGAAATAAATTGAATTAACTAGAATTGAATGAATTCCTTGACCAAAAGTTGAATTAACTAGAATTGAATGAATTCCTTGATCAAAAGTTGAATTAAGTGCACAGTTGAATGAATTCCTTAGCCAAAAGTTGAGTTAACTAGAATTGAATGAATTCCTTGACTTCAAATTGAATTAAATAGTGTTGAATGAATTCTTTAATGAATGAATTATTTAATTTTAATTCTTTACGTTTTGGTCAGGGAATTCATTCTATAAATTTGAATTCTTTGAATTCATTCACAGGAATTAACTCCTGCTTATGTCTTATTGATGAATTCATTTCTTGAATTAAAGAATTGAATTAAATTTTTGGGAATTCATTCCAAAAAGAATTAATTCTTTAAAGCTCTGATATGACCCTATATTTTTTTACATAAATTTTAAGTTTTCACATTTTTTTTAAATAAAAAACACGAAATCCCGAAAAAAAATCGGGATTCCGAAAAATCCCGATCCGTCCCGGGATCCCGTTTTTTTAATTTTAAAATCCCGAATCCTGGGATTTTAAAAAACCAATCCCGATTGACATCCCTAGTTGAAATTTGGTCTATATGGTTTTAGTTTATTTTAAATATTTCTCAGAAGTTTTAAACAAATGAGACTCAAACGATGATTATTAAAAGCTATTTATGGTAAAAATTACGAAACCTTTTTGGGGGGGACTTTTGGATACATTTTTTGTCGTTTACAATAATTTTTGTAATAATTCGTTATGTAAATTAAACAAAATCTCCGAGCAAAAATTGTTTTTAGAAATTGCATTTGGTGCGGAAGGTTTTTTGCAGAAATTACCCGCAAACACGATTTTTATTATTAATTTAGTGTTGCCCATGGTATTGCCTATCACGTGGTGATAGGTAAAATTTTTGTTAAAAATGAGTCATTACCCTAATGTACACAAACATAAACAGCGCAAAGTTAAAATTGCCATAGAGTAAGGACAAGGCTGACATTCCCATCACGCTGCAAAAATCGTTCTCTTGGGTTTTGTATGTGCAAATTACGAAGGTTCGGTATGGGAAATTTGCTCAAATTTCAAAGCAAATAGGGGAAATTTGTTTTGAAATGAAGGAAATCCTCTCACTTTGCAGACAAATTTGCTTTGAAATCAGGGAAATTTGTTCAAAAGAGAGTGAAATTCTCTCATTGGGGAGCCCGTTACCGAACCTTTGCAATCTGCAAAAAATTTGTTGGGGCCGTGAGGTTAGCGTCCCTCTATAGTATCCTAACCATAGAGTAAGGATACCATAGGGTTTGAAATTTGAGCAAATTTGCTTTGAAATTTGAGCAAATTTCCCATACCGAACCTTCGTAATCTGCACATACAGAACCCAACAGAACGATTTTGGCAGCGTGAGTGGGAATGTCAGCCTGTAAAATTGCACAATGTTACCACACGCAAAAAAAACGGGTGGAACTTTATCTAACTGCTATGTAATTATACAACTACATAAGTTCGAAGTAAGTTTTACAATTTTCTAGCAAAATATATGTAATTTTTCGGATATTTTCCACTACACATGTATATATTTTGCAAGGATTTTATATATTTTACAAAAAATGTGCATATTTTACTAGAACTTTGCAAAACTAACTTGAAAATTATGTAGTTGTATAATTACATAGCTCTTAGATAATATTCCCCCTGTTTGTTTCTGTGTGCAATAGATTATACAATAAAATTGTGCAATAAAAATCAAATGTTTTCATTCACTCCATAATATTGCTCAACCCTTAATTTAACGGACACACGTTCAATACGTTTGCACCACTTGGAAAGTTGTGCCATAATATAGCAAATGTATGGGCTGCTTTAGTATTTATTCTTGCAGCATTAATTGAACATTTTTTAACATTTTTTATTATTCAAATGCTTTCTTAAAAACTAATGAGGTAACTACACTTCCAACTTTACCACCAAACTTAAACGAAGGTGTAGGTATGCAACACTTTTTCTTAAATTTCCCCTGAAAACTGTCAATCAATTCATCTTCTGTCCAATTACAGGAAGTAATGATAAATAAACTTTCCTCGTTCATCATATTTCCAACTGATTCGATATACATTTCTCGTTTTTCCTTGGGGTTATCAGGACATAAGCTTATAGCATCATAAGTACCTTTGTCATGTACAATACTAAAAATGTCCAATTTTCTGCAAGATTCCACATTTATTAAATCTGCTACTTTGTAGTCTATATTTAATTCTTGATCTTTGGCTATACTTTTAGCTAATTCCACAGCTTTCGGTGAATAATCTACTCCTAACAGATTTGTATAGCCTTCTCGTGCCAACTCTATTAACAGCATACCATTGCCGCAACCTAAATCAATAATGGGTGTATGGTCTCCAAATTCATCTTGCTTCATTATCCAATTAATAATACGTATTTGAGAATCTTCATCAAACCAAATTTCACCAACGTCGCCATGATTTCTGTAATTTTTTATCTCCCGTTCATAGGCCTGTTCCCAATAGTCTCTTGTGCCTAGTTCGGAACCATTCAATTCTTCCACAGACATGTTGATATTTTTATTATTAAAATCAGATGTTTTATAATATAAAGTACACGTGAAGTACACAGATAAAGTAGTAGTAAAATAATGACCAGGGCAGCGACTTTCATGCACTTAAAAATCGAAAATATGCGCTTAAAATATGTAATAAAAAATGCAAAATATGCACATAAATATGGACTTAACGGGAAATATGCACTAAAAATCTAAAAATATGCACCAATAATCCAAAAATAAATGCTTCAAAACAAAAAATGTACTTTAAATTTAATGATTTTTTTAAAAATCATATTTATTACATGTGTAGCGGAAAATATCTGAAAAATTACATAAATGTTGCTAGAAAATTGTAAAACTTACTTGGAACTTATGTAGTTGTATATTTACATAGCACTCAGTTCCACCTTTTTTTTCTGCGTGTATATTTTTCATTAAATCTTACTTTTAATTTTTTAAAAATATGCAGAAAATATACAATTTAATGAAAAATATGCATTTATAATAAAATATGCAACAACAAATCGATGCCATTTTGTTGCAAATTCTTTAGCGGGGAATACACTAACGAACATTCGTGAAAAATTGCCATTTTACGAATGTTGATTTGTGTATGTTAATGTTCGTGTTGACATTCGTGCAATTCGTGTTTACAAAATTTTTTGTTCCCCACTCAATGTTTCTTAATGTATTGGCCGCTTTTGATTCGGAAAAGTATTTGGTACTGTTTCCAATTATTCGACGTAGGCGGTTACCGGTTAGAGCATTATTCGAAAAATCACTAAAATTGATTAACCAGTTATTCGGGTCGATTATTCGAGAAAATTGGCGATTTATCGATTAATCGGTTAATGCATATTAATTACAATATTAATTGCAGCTGGTCTATATGACGCGTTTGAAAAAACTTATTTCCTTAATATTTTTATAAATAAAAATACAAAAAGCTGCCTCTTTTTGTTATATATCAACGTGGCACATTAACTCGATGTATTTAAAAAAGTTTTCATAGTCTACACACAGAAAAAAACAGGGGGAATATTACCTAAGAGCTATGTAATTATACAACTACATAATTTTCAAGTTAGTTTTACAAAGTTCTAGTAAAATATCCACATTTTTTTTGTAAAATATATACAATCCTTGCAAAATATATACATGTGTAGTGGAAAATCTCCGAAAATTTATATATATTTTGCTAGAAATTTGTAAAACTTACTTCGAACTTATGTAGTTGTATAATTACATAGCACTTAAATAAAGTTCCACCTGTTTTTTTTCTGCGTGTAGGCAGAGATTTTTTAAATTGAAATATTTCTTATACGATACTAGTAGAAAAAGTTGTGTAAAAATGCTGCTAAAGCTACTTAAAATTACATTTTTTTTGTCAAATATTAGTAGGTTAAGGAAAGCAAACCTAAAACTATTACAAATGAAAATTTAATGTACATTTTTTATTTCTTTACAAAAACTTTAAAAATCTGAAAAACTTTAGATACAAAAGTTTTGTAAAAATACATTTCTAGTAAAACTAGTAATAGAGAAAAAGTATTGATAAAGTTGTCAAAATATTCAAAAGTAAACGAACAAAAAAATTGTAAAAATAGTAAACAAACAAAAAAAATTTACGAAAATCGCAAAAAAAAACGTTGCTCAAGAAAAGGTATCTAAAGACTTAAGGACCTCTTTCACTCGATTTTTAAAGATTTTGATGGTATTTTCGTTAGTATTTGTTTTTCCGAGCTTTTCTTGCAATTTTTAAGCTAAAAATTATAAAATTTTGGGAAAACAAAGGATAAATTCCATATAAAAAAGGTAACCGGTTAATCTACCTATTTTAACCGATTATTCGGGTCGAATAATTATTTGAGTTTTAAATTATTTGTTTCGACATTAACCGAAATAGAGGCGATTAATCGAGGAATCGGTTAATCGATTACCCGAATTGGAAACACTAGTGTAAACACATATACAACATAAAAAATCAGTTAATGTAAACCCAGCTTTAGGATATATGTATTTAATCCTTTAATTCCTAGTGGAACATAGGGCCGCAGCTTCAGGATATGAGTACCATAAAATAATTATATTTGCTTAATTGCATTCGGTTACACAAACTATCGTGAAAAAACCAAAAAATTTCATAAATACTTACTATTTAATGATTCTATGTGAATTAAAGTAATTTGGCTACTGCGGCACCGGCCATAAACTTTTTTAACCGACTTTACCGCGCGATCCGTATTCAATTATTTAAATAATTCTATAATTCACGAATATACTGAAGCAAGACGACACCGTTAGCTCCGGAGTTCAAACTGATGAAAATTGGTGAAGTCCGCATTTAACGTTGCAGAAATGAAAGAAAAGAATAATCGTCTACTTATGGGCTTTCAACAGTCAAATAAGTAGACGATTATCAAAATATTAACCCACTCAAAGGCGAAAGGCACTGATGATGGCTTTGTAGCGAAAGCCGAAAATGCGCATTCTGCTTTGCTGGTCTTATCGAATTCTTTCAAAAATTTTTATTCTTTGTAGTTTACTTGTAAAAATTGTATCATCTTTGTTTGATTTGAAAATAATTCAAACAGAAAGTGATATTAATTTATGATCTAGAGTCAAACTAAAATAACATTCATTTACTGAAAAGAATAGAGAAAATTTAAAAAAGCTAAAAAAAATTAAAACTAAGAACATTATAAAAAAAAAGAAATAAAATCTATAATGATATAAAATATGGAAAAAAAACAATATATTAATATGAAATTTGTGTTAAGTGTAGGTTTTTGCATGTTATGTTAAGTGTAGTAATAAGTTTGTGACCAACACATAGTGCCCAGAAATAATAATAAATAGAAAAAGAAAGATACGGTTCTGAATTTACATTATTTACGCGTCATTAGAATTTTAAAGAGAATTTTAATATATACAGTGGAATATACCTACTTTACGGAGCTCATTTAAGTGTAGGTTGTTTTAACGTCGACCATCCTTATAGCTGCATTGGGCTTTGTAATGTAATGTGAGTTCTATGAAGAAGAGAGAAAGTTAAGAGGAAACCAAAATTAGAAAAATGTTCAAAACGTTAATTATTTGTTATTATTTAGTAATATCGGCACTTATGTTTATTTTTTCCTATTGTACATATGTTTTCTATTTAGCTTATAGCATTAATTTTGGTTTATTCAAACTGTTTATTTAATTTACGTTATCCAAAATTTTTTTCACGTTTATTTTATACACAATTTTAGTTATTCGTTTTTTTATTGCATGTTTTATTTATATTTCCGTTTTTTTTTTTACTTTATACTTTATTCGTTTTGCCCTGCATGCAGAAAAAAACAGGTGGAACTTTATCTAAGTGCTATGAAATCATACAACTACATAAGTTCGAAGTCACAATTTTCTAGCAAAATATATAATTTTTTCTGCGTGTGTGTAATTTGTTGTTGGCAGTCATTTCGTCCAGTGTAAGCTGCTGTTATGGCATTGTAATGCCAGACTAGGTCATTTTTGGTTGCTTCCGTTCGGGATTCCCAGAAATCCCCAAAATTACCCCGGGCACTGTAAATATTAGAAAAATGATTACTTTTAAGCGGCATTCGTGCAATTCGTGTTTAAAAATTTTTTTGATATTTTTTGTTCCCTACTCAATGTTCCTTAATGTATTCGCCGCTTTATATATATACTTTAATTACTTTTACTTATACGCAGAAAAAAAAGGTGTAACATTTACAAAAATAAGAGTAAAAGTTTAAAAAGTTCCATGGTAGATATACAACTACATAAAATTAACGACAAATTTGTCAAGACACTTAGGTAAATTTTCAAAGTGATATATATGTAATTAAATCGAAGCCTTTGTTTAATATAACAACACGCAAAGGAAAATTAACTTTTTTCTTTTAGTAAAAAAACAAGGTTTATTTTTTAAATAAATAAAAGAAAAATTGCAAATTCTGTATTTTTATTTAAATTTGTTTATTTAATTAATTAATTTTATTTATATTTTAATATTTTCCATTGTCCTCAATTCCTCTGCTGCCGAACTGTAATTGTGTTTACCAACCCTTCATTCATTCGTCATTTCCGTTCAATAACTATAGGTATAATAATGTGGATGTATATATAAAAACTATTTGTCTAAAAACAAATTGGAATTATAAGACACATTTTGCAAAAAAAAAAATTGACTAATAGCGAATTTAAATTGTTAAAATTTTCACTAGATTTCGTTTTGAAATCCAATTTGAAATCTATATCGTTTACATTAGAATATTTGACAGATGAATGGGATTTCGATCGGACAACAACAATTTTTTTGTAAACAAACTAACCTTAAAAAATAACCAAAATAAAAAGATTTTCTAAAAACCATTTTATTTAATGGCGGAACACAAAAATCATTTATATTATGAAAGATACAATGTTATATTTGCTAAGAAATGTGTTTAATTATAGGGATAATTAGTAGAAAGCTAAAATATTCAATGTTTTGTTAGTGGTCTTGCCGGCGCCATCAAATGATTTTTCATAGTTTCTCTTCGTCGGATACAATAAAATAGCCATTTTCAACTTTAAATATTTCTTTCAATTAAAAACGAGTAAAAAGGTTAAAGTCGGGCATGCCGACTATACAATACTCTACACCAGTCTGGGTAAAAGCCAACTAATGTTTGGATCCGAAATTCGAATGGGTTAAAATGGGGCTTGTGTCAAAATTTTCTATAATGTGAGTCAGCGCACCAAATTTCATTAAAATATCTTAATATTTGCGATCTGCAGTTTGTAACCAAGCGAATTTTGGGGGGACCCTTATATGGGCACTAGGTCTAAACATGAACCGATGTTCACCAAAATCAATAGGCTTCGTCCTTGGGCCAACATAGGTCTGTGTACCAAATTTCATCAAAATATCTTAATATTTGCGACCTGTAGAGTGCGCACAAGAATGCGTGGACAGACGGACATCGTTAAATCGAAATAAAAAAAATTCTGAGCCGATCGGTATACTATAAGGTGGGTCTAGGACCAATATTTTTTGGTGTTACAAACATCAGCACAAACTTATAATACCCTGACCACCTAGTGGTGTAGGGTATAATAACAGACTTTATTATGTTATTCCTTAATTTTTTAAAGTTATTAAATGTTCACCAAAATCAATAAGCTTCGTCCTTGGGCCAACATAGGTCGGTCTACCAAATTTCATAAAAATGTCTTAATATTTGCGACCTGCAGCGTATAAACAATATAATTTTGGGAGGACCCTTATATGGGCACTAGGTCTAAACATGGACCCCTGTTAACCAAAATCAATAGGCTTCGTCCATGGGTGTACCAAATTTCATCAAAATATCTTAGTATTTGCGACCAGCAGCGTATAAACAATATAATTTTGGGGGAACCCTTATATGGGCACTAGGTCTAAACATAGACCGGTGTTAACCAAAATCAATAGGCTTCGTCCTTGGGCTGACATAGGTCGGTGTACCAAATTTCATCAAAATATATCTTAATATTTGCGACCTGCAGCGTATAAACAATATAATTTTGGTAGGACTCTTATATGGGCACTAGGTCTAAACATGGACCGGTGTTAACCAAAATTAATAGAATTTATCCTTGGGCTGACATAGGTCGGTGTACCAAATTTCATCAAAATATCTTAATATTTGCGACCTGTAGAGTGCGCACAAGAATGCATGGACAGACAGACAGACGGACGGACAGACGGACATCGTTAAATCGAAATAAAAAAAATTCGGAGCCGATCGGTATACTATAAGGAGGGTCTAGGACCAATATTTTTTTGATGTTACAAACATCAGCACAAACTTATAATACCCTGACCACCTAGTGGTGTAGGGTATTATAACAGACTTTATTATGTTATTCCTTAATTTTTTAAAGTTATTAAAATTTATTATTTATTAATTTTTTGTGATATAAACAGCTGCTTATTGTTGCCACTTTTCTGCAAACTTCCCTACTTTTCTGCAAATATGGGAGAAAAATTGGATTTCAATTTGGATTTCGATGATATTTCGCTGAAATCCAAATTAAATTGGGATTTCATTTCGTATGGGAAATCTGTTTGAAATCCCAAAATTTATCGAAATCTATTTTTAACTCGATTTCGATCATAATGTAAATGTCTGTAAAAGTGTTGAGTACCGTGTACTCATTTCCGACTTTTTTTAGGGTACCTAATGCTGAAAAGTTATGACTCAATACTTCTAGGCTTGTATTTTTTCAACAAGTAAGCAATTTTGACATGAAAATTACAATAAAAATATATTATTTTTGTTTTTATTTGCATTAATATTTTTTATTTTTCTTTGCATTAATAATATTATATAAGGTGACCATAAGTCATCTATTTGGAGGCCAATCATCTATTTTCACTCGCTGTCATCTATAAAATTTGTGTCATCTTTTTCATAATCTGCCATCTTTTGTCATCTTTAATTTTAAAAGCATGATTAATATTTTTTATTATTGATCTTATAGTATGAACTGTACAAGCACGGCACGAGGGACGGTTTCCTTTAAAAATTACAACAAATTTTATTTCACGCCGGTGCGAGCACCGGGTTTTTCTGACAAATCGTATGAAAAATGTCGTGCCGTGCTTGTTCTGTTCATACTCTTACTTAACTTTCACTTTTGAAAAAAAATTTTAGCACTTATTTTCTTTTCGTAAGTGGGTGGGGGGGGGGGGGGGGCATACCCGATACTGCATGCTGTACAATTTGTTGGATGAAAATGAGTATTTGACGACCATTACAAAAACAAAATGCACACGTCCATCAGCAAGTTGGACGACATGCAGTATCGGGTATGGGCTCATGTAAGCTTTATGAGTAAGGGTTAATATCATAGTATACTATCCCCCAGTCTAGACTAGCAATAAATATGTTTACATATATTGCAGCAAATGTCAAAATTATGTTATCTTCAGTATAGACACCCAAATTGCGTACATATTTATTGCTGGCAATATATGTCGCAATAATTGTCAACGTAGATTCGTTAACAATTATTGCCGACATATTGCTGAGATGAAATGTCAAACTCAGATGACATTTTAGTTTGACATTTAATAAAAAGACGTCACTAATTAAATAAGAGAAACTAAAGCAAGAAAAACAAAAAAACTAATTAAATTAAGAATTAAATACAATTCAACTAATTATAAATAAAAAAACAAAAAAAATTATAGATTTTGGATTTTTTCAAGGGTATTTACTAGTAAGCGTCGCATAACCTTCTTCGTTGAATTATTGCACATTATGAGTTAACATAATTACGTGTTCTCATACCCTTAACATAAGCTCGGCAATAAGCAATTTTATGCCGTTATTCTGCCGACGGACTTAACTTATTTCTAAAGCAGGGAAGACACGATACAACTAGTTGTACAACTTGTTGGTCGTAAGCACAATTTTCATCGTGTCTTGGGCTGTCGTATGGTCGTACGGACATGTCGACCAAAAATCAAAAAGTTTTGATTTTTCTGTTGGTCCGCAGACATGTCCGCTGGTGTATTGATAAGTCTGTCAGAAACAATAGTGTTGCCAATACAGCGATTTTTGTCTATCTGAAAAAGTGCACTATTTGTGTTAGCGGGTTTTTAAGAAATATACAACATTTTTATAAATTGATAGTTAAAAAAAAAAATAAGACGGTTTAATAAGTTTTTAAATTGCTACGTGATGAATGTTTACAAAAATTGAATTATTTAAAATTTGTACACAAAATTTTTTTAAATATTTTTAAATTTGGTAACTTAAAATCAAAGTAAAGTTCGATTTTAAACATTTTGGTAGCCCGATGGCACAAATGGGTTAAAAAATTTATTTAATTGCACAATTTCCATTTACTCCTTTTTAACGATTTTATGTAGTCTGATTATTCATAACGTTTTTTAAAAGTTGACATCACGTTTTTTATTTTATTCCGCTCCAAAACACATGCGTCTCCTTCAAAATACTTTTTCAAATGGCATGTTGTAGAACTTGTCTGACCGTGTATTTCAAAATTATTTTTCGCTCCGACAACAAGTTAGTTGTACAACTTGTTGTATCGTGTCTTCCCAGCTTAAGATATTTATTGCTCATCTAGACTGGGGGTATAGTAGCCCCACTTATTAAAAAATTGAGAGCTTCTCCCTATCTCATGTAGTTGTAGTGCAGTGACGGTCCGTGAAGTTGTCAAAGTGTGTTGCGATTTTTTAAGTAATCAAAATTACGTCTATAGTTTGAGTGTTTTCAGTACAACCATATTTTTATGATAGGCACAGATCAGATTTAATTAGCTATGTATATTTTTAATTCATATGCCATTTAAAATATATTTTACGCACACTTTTCTACTTGTTGACCGTGTAAGGGGTGCGCAAATAAAATGCTTACTACATAGAATTTGAGTTGCATGTCAAAAAAATTATAAAATCAATAATAATCTAAACTCTAGATATGGTGGGAAGTGACAGATCCTTGAAAAATATTCATTATATACGTAAGTTTTACATTTTAAAAAAGGGCAGCACACCCTTGACAACTTCATGGACCGTCACTGTTGTAATGGTACTAAGAACCATATGTACAAGTTAAATTACAAACACAACTTCATTTTTTCAATTGACAGAAAATGAGTAAAGTTACTATATTATACTATGGTTAATACATTGCAACCATTTAGTTCTATTATCTTATTTTTTAAGTTTCGTAATTTTTTTTAACTAACTTTATATATTTATAAGTAAATGTAAATTTTTTGTTTCTTTTTAACTAATTTTACATATTTACATATGTGAATGTAAATTTTTCTGTAAAAAATGTTGAATTCAAATTAATTTTATAAACTTAATGTCATCTTTTTTCTTTTTCAAAATCTGGTCGCCTTATATTATAAGATAAAAACTTGAGAAAATCCAGCATCATTATTCTTTTATATTAGAGATATACATCCACCATATTGATTTGCATATGGCAAAGGAAATTCTAAGCGCTTTTTGACATTTACCTGCCTTATTAGAAAAATATACTTTTTGCTTATTTTATTTTCAAAATTTGATCAATGCAAATTTTACATCGTACGTTTTTAAATAAATTTCACCAATGTAAATTTAACAAAGCATGTACTTAGCCAACTTAACAAAAAAAAATGCATTCGTAATTTAGCAAAAATGCATATCAATTAATTACCAGGAATTTGGGGCTTGTATTTTTGTATTAGTTCAATACATTGCAAATTTTACATAGCAGGCTTTTTAAAAGATACACCTGTTTTTTTTTCTGCGTGTACCAAATTATTTATAATTAGTTACACACTACTTTTAAGGAATTATTTAATAAAATTTAATTTATAACGTTTTTTTTTAGAAAATTTGCTTTAGTTTTATATATTGAAATGAGATGTTATTGAGTGAGTATCGCGGGTTATGGGGCCGTGTTAATTGTACTGGACAGACGGACGACCAAGGTAGGGACGGCCAGTGGGGGCCAACATCTTCTCCCCCCTTTCGCGACGTGTTTCCTTGTGTTTTAAGTTTTTTTGTTGTGAATTTTAATTGTTCAAACCGATGGGTTAGGGTTTTGGCGGAATGAACCGACCTTTGAGTGTTTTTGTGTTCTGTCCGCGTGTTAACCGGCATTTGCCGCCCTAGCTCTTTTTCGGCACGTAGCAAATTGCAAAACGAAAGATCGAAAAACTGTCAAAGAGCAATGGAACTAGAAGAGCGAACTAGTTCATTACAACAAATTGAATAGAAAGAGCGGTCACCAAAAAGAACTAGAATGCCCAAGTCTACTATTTCCAAACAAGTGGACTGTGGTTTTCATAACATTTATCTTTTATATGGAAGCTATGAATAATTTCCGAACACTTCCTTAATAATGCCAATTTTGTAATTTCTGATGTACGCTCATAGAACGACGTCGATTGGCTTATGGCCGTGACCAAGACGCTGTTGACCATTTTTAAGTACTCGAGTGGTCGCCGACTTCTGGGGCTAATTTCGGCTATTAAATGTTATCCGAATGTATCAGCTAAGCCGGTAGAATTAGATTTTTTACCTTATACAATTAATTTTTATTATGAATTGCTTAAGAATCGGTCGGCTTTTAGTCCCCATTGAATTGTCTGCGTAAGTTTTTCAATATAACTTTTTTTAACCGTGGTATCATATAAAATTAAAAAATGTATGCATTTTTTCAGAAATTGTCGGCTTTTTTCGCCGCCAATTTCATTAACCGCCGCCGAAGGTTTTTCGGCTTTTAGTTGCCGCCGACTATATTTTTATTTCACCGCCGCCACTGGAAATTTAACATCGGCTTCGTTCTCTGTGTACGCTTCACCTGCAAATTCTCGAAGGAAAATTTTTTTTTTTTGTATAAAATAGTAAATTATAAAAAACTATTTGATATCGACTTGAAGAAATCTGTTTATTGATTAATATCCATAAAACGTAAAGTACATTATAGTTGAAGGATTAATAAGTGTAGAAAACAATGGCACCGCCAAGAAGCGGAAATCAGAACGGCAGAGGTGGTGCTGGTCGGTCTGGGGGTGGTGGCGGTAGGGGAGGCCGTGGCGGAGGATTTTCTGGTAATAGATCAAGGGATCAAGTACGTAGCGGACGTGTAGAGCGAAGAGGACATCCTTCAGGCAGTGGTGGTTTTGGTGGTGGTGGTGGTGGAGGTTTTGGTGGTCGAGGTGGTAGGTTTGGTGGCGGTGGCAATAAGGGAGGAGGTAATAATAATAATCCTGATGATTTTTCAAGTAAGTTATGCTTAAGTTATAATACTAAACAATAAATATATCCCAATTTTATTATAAGATCTCCGGGATATTAATTGGTCGCAAGCGCGTTTGCCACCCTTTGAAAAGGATTTCTATCAGGAACATCCTAAGACCAGAGCTAGGCCTCAACAGGATGTTGAACGTTACAGAGCCGATAATGAGATCACTGTTCGTGGTCCGGCACCTAAACCGATGGTGTATTTTGATGAAGCCTGCTTTCCCGACTATTGCATGAACGAAATACGTCGTCAGCGGTATACGGAACCCACTCCCATACAAGCTCAATCCTGGCCCATTGCTATGAGCGGTAATAATCTTGTTGGTATTGCTATGACTGGTTCAGGCAAGACATTAGCTTTCATTTTGCCAGCTATTGTTCATATTAACCATCAACCACCCTTGGCTAAGGGTGACGGACCAATTGCTTTAGTATTGGCTCCAACACGAGAGTTGGCTCAGCAAATTCAAACGGTGGCTAATGATTTCGGATCTGATGCCTTTGTCCGTAATACGTGCATTTTTGGGGGAGCTCCAAAGACACGCCAATCCAATGAACTAGAAAGTGGCGTTGAACTGGTCATAGCAACACCAGGACGTTTGTTAGATTTCTTAGCCAATGGCGTTACAAATTTGCGTCGTTGTACCTATTTGGTACTCGACGAAGCTGATCGTATGTTGGATATGGGTTTCGAACCGCAAATACGTAAAATACTAAGTCAGATAAGACCAGATCGACAGATACTTATGTGGAGTGCTACTTGGCCTAAAGAAGTTAGACAACTTGCTGAAGATTACTTAAGTGATAATTACATACAGGTGAGTGAATTTTGAATTGTCATTGTTTATCTTTTGGGACACCTCTTAAAATAATATTGGACATGTCATTTTTGGGATATAAAAATTCGAACTAAACACATCTTTGCAGTTAAATATTTACCAATTAGCCCCGAGTAGGGATGCCGAACGGGACTGGTTTTTACAAATCCCGGGATTCGGGATTTTGAAAATTTCAATCCCGGGATCCCGGGATTTTTCGGGATCCCGGGATTTATCGGGATCCCGGGATTTTTCGGGATTTCGGGATTTTTCGGGGTTTCGGGATTTTCTTGTTTCATCATATTTTTAATTTTAAAAGTAAATAGCTGAAATAAACCCTAAAAATTTAAATAATTCATTATAAATCTACTTATTATTTCTTGCAGTATGAAGAAATAAACAAATTAAGCCGGATTCACAATGCGGAGTACTCCACGCTGCACAGTGGTCCCCTTTCATATAAAGCCCGGCATTAAATACTTGTAGTTGTCCTAGATCAATGAAATTTGGTGAATTTGTGTTTTTTGATATTAGAAAGCTTTGCTGAAAATATGAACAAAATCCGCCCACAAATACGCCCACTTCCCATACGAAGTGAACTATAAAGTGGAACATTTTCTATAAAAATAGATCTAGAATCATGAAAATTGCATAAGAAGCTTTAAATTAACTTATTCTTTCTAGATATCAAATATGAAAAAAATCTGCCTACAAACACGCCCACTTTCCATACAAGTTCAACGTAGAAATCAGTTATTTCGGCTAATTCCATAGTTATAGAAATCCAAAAACCAACGAATTTAAAATAAAAAAAATTTTAAAATCAATTTTTTATAATTTTTAATCACATAATAAGTTTTTAACATCTTCATGCATTTCTAAATATTTTTTTTTAGGCTTTGAACGTAATTTATTTATGTAAGGATCCGAAGAAGCTAATAAATGATTCATCACGTCTACATTTGTAGACACCCTATCACATTTTCGAGCATGATGCAAGCGGTATTTTTTGTAATCCTTGTTCCGAGCTTCTTGGGCTTCTTCCGATAACATTCCTATAGGCAGGATCGCTGCTGCTATTATTTTACAGCCATGGACTAGCACTTTGTGTACCGAAATTGGCATATAGTACCAGCTGTACAAAGAAATATATAACTGTGCAGTGTCCATACAATAATCATGGAATTTTTTACTATCGATTGGCTCATTACAATTAATTGTAGCCAATATTATTTTAAAACGATGAATTAGGTTTTCATCAACCCCTACAATATCAGCAGTTATGCGCGGATTTTCAAAAAATCGTCTAGATGTATTACCATCATTTGTGCTGCCTACACCTTGTTTCACTACGTCAACATTTATTCCCAAAACAGCTTTCAAATTTCTTTGGATATTTCGCTTTTCTTCTTCCATTGCAGTTCTTGAATTTGCGTTTGTTCGCCAAGCTTTGAAATGCTTTCTATATGCAATATGTAAAATGCATTCCATAAATTTAATTCTCGCGTGAAGTGGAGAAATGCCAAATTTAAGTGCGTCTTCTGACTCAGTCTTTGTTTTTAAAATTTCCAAATCGTTCATTTCCGTAGGCTTAGCATTGCAAATGAAGCATACAGCCATGGATGAAGTCTGTGTTAATGTACTTGCAATTTTTCCATCAATCATGGTCAATAAAAGTGTATGGCTAATACTAAAAATTTTGTTATGAACTTCCACTACAGTGTTTACTAAATTTGCAATTTCATCTTCCACTCTCTTGACTTCCTCATTGATGACAATCGCCGTTTCCTTCACGAATTCAAATTTAATTGGACGGCAAAGTCTGGTGGAAGATGGTCTGGAATTTTCCCAACACACCAACGATGAATCATGTTTTTTAATTAAATTTAACGGCACAAGTGAAGTTAAGAACATACCTGTTAAATAATAATTAGTAATTGTAAGTATTACTGAATACATAATTAAAAAAAAATAAATTTATATGTTTTAAATTACTAATTAAGAACCTGATTATATTTTTCAAAAGTGTAATTCTTTCTAATTATTTTAATAGTTATTAATGAGAAATTGAAAATATATAAATTAATTTTTTTAATCACTAGGATAAAAAACATACTTTTATCTGTTGTATTTTCATCTGTGAATTTTTGTTGATATTCACTATGACCAGAAGAACCATCACATCCCCATTTCGAAATTAATTTCAAGTCATTGGGCATATCACGGATTTCACTTAGCGGTTTTGACTTCAAAATTCTTTCTGCCGTATGATCTAACAAATCTTGAAGATCGACTTGACTTAAATTTTCTTTAACTTTAATGTTCTGTGGATAACATTCTTTTTTTGCAAGTAACACCTGGTGATTAAAACAAGTTTAATAATAATAATAACGCAACTTACTTTGTAAAACAAAACAAGAGAAAACAACACACACAATAAATGTTTTGAACAATACACAGAACATTAGATACTCTACGACGATTTTTAATACAAAACATTAAAACACATTCTATTAAAAGAACCTTTTTATATGACGGAAAAATGTCAATATTAAGCTCCTTCGTTGCATTCCTCACTATTTCGTACTGAAATTTTGACAAATTTGCATCAAGAATAATGCTAAGCGCTTTTTCTGGTGTTAACTTTGTCAACGTGTTATCACCTTTATCAATTTTCTTTGCAGCTGACGTTATCAGCTCCGCAGAGGTATTGGCACACAATTGTTGCACTTTATAACGCTTCGATCTTTCTTGAGAGTCCTCAAAGGTCATAACAGGACGACCACGCTTTACTTTATTGGAACAGCTCGGTTCCTCAATATCCACATAATCTTCACCAAAAGAGTACATACTACAGGACAGCCAATTATCATTTTTCTCCAAAAACCTTGACTTCTTATTTAATACACTTTTCAATTTAGATTTGAAT
Organism: Leucophora obtusa; assembly: GCA_949987735.1. Taxonomy (NCBI): domain Eukaryota; kingdom Metazoa; phylum Arthropoda; class Insecta; order Diptera; family Anthomyiidae; genus Leucophora; species Leucophora obtusa. The sequence continues at coordinate 209,096,632 of OX465296.1, read as the reverse complement.
CTAGGCACAAATGTTTTCACTAAAAATCTTTTAAAAGAATCTATTTTATCCCGTGAGATATTGCTGTGATTTGTTGAAATAACATCAACAACAACATCAATATCGCTATCACAATCAAATAAAATGTCAACGATTTCTCGATATGATAATTGTAAACTATTCATATTTTAATATTTATTTTACACTTGATAATATTCAAAACACTTGCACTTGTATATAGAAATAAATTTGCATAATTAATATAAATAGAGAGTCAAGTGCAATAGAGATAACAGAACAGCTGATTAGCTTGCACATCTAATCAACAAAATAAATAAATAAATTTGAATAACTCTTGATAAATTTAAAAACTAAAATATAAAATACAAAAAAAAACAAAATGTACGCATATTGTATTTCTGCATAGAACAAAAACAAAACAAGAAACTAAGCAAGAAACAACAACAACAACTAAGCGAAGAACAAAGCATGTATGCAATCATTGCAATGCTTACTACAAAGTACTACGCATATGCACATTTTTAGCCGCTCATTTTTTGGTTTTTTGTTAATATTTTTAAATGGCCATGCAATGTCTCACTTTTTTTTTTTGCATTGTTTAGGTGAGACTTCAGGCTTTAATTCCATATAGACTTCCAGGGTGCGCTTGCCTGCGCAAGGAACATGCAGTCCAATGAAGTTGATGAATGTTCTTTTTTTTGGACCAAAAATATATCGATAAAAAAAAAATTTTTTTTTTCAATATTTTAAAATTTTTTTTTCATAAATCTTATCTATGACATCTCTTTTAATAAAAAAAAATACTCAAAGTTACATACGTGTCGTACTTTAACAGTATAAACCCTTTAAATATAACATACATAAATATCATATTCCAAACATTTTCGCATTGCTTGACTTTGAGTGGCTCTGGACAGTAAAGTAAACAAAATATCGGCCTAATATTTTAGAAACACGATATTCAAGGTGTATTTTCTTAAATTATGAAAAATCATCAAGATCGGAGAACATTTAAAAATGGAATTATTGCCGCCGCGGCACCATTGTGCGCTGCAGAGTTGAGGGTATAAAATAGAGATAGCATGATACAAAAAATATATAAGTGCAAAAAAGAAAGGAACAAAATCCACTCAGAGTGGAGTACTACAGCATTGTGAATCTGACTTTAAACAGAAACTACACTCATAGAAATAAGTATGTAAAAATAGCAGAAAAAGCTACCAAAAATTAGCAAAAAAGGTTCCGCGATAAAAACTAATGAAATCAACAGAACTTATTTACTAAATAATTGTTAAATTTCCGAAATATAAGAAATATACCAATGACTTAAATTAAAGCAAATTGCAGTTTACCTCTGAAGAAACTTTTTAACCAAAAGTAGCTAAAACACTGCTATATCTACAAATGTTTAGTTATATTTGGCTAAAATTAGTTGAATGCAAATACAAACTACTCTGCTGAAATTATCAGAAATATTTAGTGACTATTAGTTTTTTAAATCAACTAACAAAAAATGTTAAGAACATACCTCTGATGATTTCCGAAAGGCAGATTGGTAGATTTTTTAATTTAACAAAAATTTACTGTTTTTATTCGACAAAATTATTTTGCATGAAGTTATGATTTTAGCAAATCATCAATAAAATAAATAAAAACATGTCCGTTAAAAGCTAAATTACGATTTTCAAAAGTTTCACAACTGAATAAAAGTTTTTAAATTATTAAGGTTTTTATTCAGATTTATTTAATCTCTAATCTATTTTAATCTGTTATTTATGAATGGGAAAAATTAGTTCTTTAATAACATTTAATAAGATATTAGATTTATGTGATTTTGGTCGAATATAACAATGAAAACAAATAAAAAAAGAGAAAAATATGCCAAATAATGAAATCGGAAATCCCGGGATTTTTTCAAGACCAATCCCGGGATTTCGGGATTTCTAAATCCCGAAAATCCCGGGATTTTCGGGATTGGGATTTCGGGATCGGTATCCCTAGCCCCGAGTATTATGAATTATCAGTTAAAATTTAGCCCACAATTAAATTCCATTTTTATATGGGAAACAAAAACAAATTTGTCAGTTAGTCTCAGTAGCTAACTGGACATTAACCTCAATGTTGCAAAAAGCATTAGAATAAAAATTTTATCAAAATTGTGTAATAGAATATATAAATTATTTTTCAAGAATCTATTTTTATAATACACATATAAAAAATGGCTCTGTAAATACTGACTTGTTTTAACACGCCCTAACAATTGGAATCATTTAAGAAAATTTATAAAAAATAAAGTTTCATCAATTATCTTAATTTTTGCATTAAAAATACAAAAATTGTTTTTTCTAATATGACAATATCATATTAGAATTTGGACTTGAGGTAGAAGAATATTCTAACTAAATATATGAAAATATAGAAAGTCCGAAAAAACAATTTTTGTATTTTTAATGCAAAAATTAAGATAATTGTTGAAAATGAGCATACCACGGCTAAAATCTCATTCAAATATTTAATTTGTTTTGAGTTTAAAGTTAGTTGTTTTTACAAAATGTATTGACAACAAACATACATATAAATAGTACGCAAAGGGTACTTTTATGTAATTGTTGCTTTCAAAAAGGAGTTGATTTATAGCTGGTTTTACCAAATCAGACAGTTCATATACGAAAGTACAAAATTCTCGTCCCGTTGATTTTTTGTACCTTATGTAATGTCTCGGTTTGAGTAAAAAAGTTATCATTTTCTTATTGCGGACAACTGAAGAGTAGAGTGATGTCTACGAAACAATTGTATTGTCTATCATGAAAATTGATCAACCCTTTTTGAAACAACAAATAAAATCTAATATGACAATATCATATTAGAATTTGGACTTGAGGTAGAAGAATATTCTAACTAAATATATAAAGTTTCATATTAAAAATTCGCAATTTTTTTTTTTATTTAATTTAATTTCGTAGTATTTAAAATACTTTACAATAAATTCTTTAAAAATTATAATTTTGTTTCTTTCTTTTATCCTTAAAAGCTCTGCTGAATAATATTATTTTTTATAAATTATACAATTTTTCTTTTAAATATATTAGTATTCCTCTCATATCTAATATTGATAGGAAGCATGTTGTAGAGGTGTAATCCTTTGTTAAAAATTGATCTTTGCATTGCGGTTGTTGTTGCCTTCGGAAGCCTAAAATTATCTGCATTTCTAAATTGATAGGGTTGTACTTCTCCAACATAGTTTAGTTGCTCAATAAGATATTCTGGTGCGTTTCCCATTTTCAGTTTTTGTATAAAAAGAAGGGTATTCATTTCAAGTCTTCGTTTTATATTTAGCCATTTCAGCGCATCAAGCATACATTCTATTGGTGTGTAAATGCTACATTTTAAAATTGATCGCATTGCCTTATTTTGTAGTTTTTGCAATCTTTCTAATTGTGTTATTGTACAACATGTATATAAAATTGTTGAACCAAATTCGAAATGTGGTTTTATCATTGTATTATAAATTTTTATAGCCGTTAGCACAGATATTTTGTTGAGTATTCTTTTAAAAAACTTGATTTTTTACCAATTTTTTTGCATATAAATTGCATATGTTCTTTAAATTTTAATTGTTTATCTATTATAAAGCCAAGATATTTAATTTCCTTTACTTTTTCCATAACTTTATTATTAATTTCAAATACCGATTCATTGTCCATATTTAATTGCATTAGTTTTGTTTATATTTTCGTTTAATTTCAGCTTGATCATTTTCAACCATTTGTTTACATTATTTATATCATGCATGAAGGTATCATGACAATATTCATCCGTAAATCCTTCCGTAAAGATCAGTGCGTAATCTGCATATAAAACTATTTCACATTTTTGTAAAACGTGATAAAAAGTATTGCACCCAAAATTGAACCCTTGTGGTACTCCATACTCATCTATATAATTCCATTTTACATTATTTACTTTTACCATTTGTTTTCGATCTGCTAAATAAGATTTAAACCATTTTAGCTCATTTCCTTTTATTCCGTACATATAAAGTTTTTGTATCAAAATATCTCTATCAATTGTCTCGAAAGCTTTTTTAAAATCTAAGAACATTGCCATAATTTTCTTGTTTTTCTCAACATTTTTCCATCTATTAATTACATAGTTTACCGTTGTTTCACATAAACGGTGAACTATGTTTCTTTTTGAGAAAAAAATGCAATGTTTTCGATCGACGAAAAATGTTTGACTTTGACAATTTCTCAACACTAATTGGTTCGAGATACTTAAAAAAGGTTTTCAAAGTTTCATTTCTTAAACTGTTGCCTATATGTCAGTATTTTTTAAAAAAATTATCGTTATAATATCGAATTCATAATCGGCCAAAAACTAAAAAAAGTCGAAGAGAAAAGTGAGTTTTTTTATTTTTGAAATGAAATAACTTAAAACCTATAACAGTTATTATAGTAAAGTAAGCATGTTTTTTCTTCGTTTCTCCAAGCTCATCCCAAAATATAAAAAATCAACCATATTGGGCAATAATTGAAAGAGCTACACGGTCCAAAATCTATTTTACTTTTGAGGGGGTGTACTTCCAATACGTCACCCTGTGCTAATACAGGGTAACCATGAATCCAAAATTCAGAAAGCCTGGGTCCTCCTTAAAAATTATCTCATACATACTAGTGCAATCGGACTTATAGTTTAGAAGATACAGATTTATTACCACTTTTTTTTTGTTTCAAACCACTGTGCGACACTGCGTTTAACTGGTTTGTCCTATAGTGAAATTACCAGTGAACAGTGGCAGTAATGTTAAACTTTGTTCTTGAATTTCGCAAAAAATATTTAATATTTTTAAAAATTTCTTATTAAATTTTGTTTGTTTAATTTTTTTTAACTTTTATTTTTATTGAATGGGGGAAATGTTTTAGTTGATCTGTTATTTAAGTAAATGAATGTTATTTTTAGTTTGACTCCCCGGGTAAAAAACTTAATATGGTGTCATACATAATTATATCTTTTTTGATAAATCCCCATATACAACGACATACAACTTGATCCGAAAAATGGGTCATCTAGATGTGTCTAATTATATCAAATTAGATATAATTTGATAAAGTTTGATCCGAGATTTGTCCATATCCAGGACATCAAATTATATCTAATTCGATATAAAAATATCTGATTTTATAAAATTTTGTCTGATAGTAGGCATACTTTTTATGCATACCAGCTATTAAATTGAAATGTCTATGGTTTTAACAATTTTGAAGACCCAAATTTTAAAACATAAAATAAAAATTTATTTGAATACTTTTGTCTTCTAAATCGTACGCATCATTTTTGATATGATTTTACATGCAAAAACATCACGTGAAAATTATTTGGCTATGGAGTAATTAACTCTGAATTTGCAGATAACTAAATTTGACGCTGAACTATATATTAATTTGTATGGGATTATATAGAAAATTATATAAAATTAAAATATATTTTTTGTACAACGACACATACAGTGTTATAAAATTTAGTATCAAATCATATATAATCATATCGATCACTACATATAATTTCATTAGTTTTATAAGGCTTATGTAGTTATATATGGAGTCAGATTTGGGGATATGTAATAATATCAATTACCATACAAAAAATTCGTTGAAAAAATAATATCAGATGTAGTTGTATATAATGATATGTGTCTTAATGTTACTCCATTCATTGTCAGATATAGCCCAATCACATTATATGTGACAATATATAACTATTTTTACTCGGGTCTATATCATAAATTAATATCACCCTCTGTTTAAATTATTTTCAAATCAAAGAAAGATGATACAATTTTTACAAGTAAATTACAAAGAATAATTGAAGCTTTAATTTTTGGGCTATTCATTTTAAAACGAGAAAAATACATTAACAAATTGTGATAAGAAATTTGACATGAAACAGTTTTTAATAAAATTAAATGTCATCAAATAATCGTTTAAAAATATTTTAAGGGTGGGTGCGAATAAAATAAAAAAAAAATCTAAACTAAATTCAGGTTCCCAAGTTTCTATGAAATTTGAAAAACTTTTAAAAAAAATTTTCAAATAAATTTTTGGTCAATTTGTATTTAGTTTAGAATTTATTTAGCCACCTCGCACAGGACCTAAATTTGTAAATAATGTATAAAAAACTAGGTTGCACTAATAGTGGAAATTATTTATTAGGTTTTTAAGTTATTATTACACAATTTTATTCTGCTTGCGGCTAGCCAATTTTTTTGTTTTAATTTTCATTTATATTTTATGGTATCCTTCAAGCCCATGGATAAATTTGGTGCTACGATATTCCTAAACCAAAATAATTACTTCGAAGAATTGGCTAACTTTTGTTAATATGACCCAATATTCAAATTAAAAATAAAAGAATCTATTGTTTCTATCTAAATTTACAATATAACATTTTAAATGAAAATGAATTTCAATTTGAATTTACTAAGATATTAAGAGTTCATTTGAAATAAGAATATATCATAGATTATATAGGAAAAATAAATGTTTCTTTTTTAAATCAATTGGCTTGTTTTGTTGCTATACATATGTGGTACAAAATCCCATGAAAAGTCTGACTGGGTATGTTAAGTATAAACTCTTTCAACATAATATTTTCAACGTCGATAACGTATGGGTAACTATCAGATAAACTCACTCAGATTCTATACAAAAATATTTTACCGGTTTTTCGTTTTCATGTTATTATTTTTTAAATCACTTGAACTTTATATCAAAATTAGTTTTTGTAAAAACATGGGCGAGATCTGATTAAATATGACAACATATATAAAAACATATATTTAGATATTGGGTCATATATATAGTGCCATACAGAGCAATATATAACTAAACATAATTGTATTAAATAATATAAAATAATGTATAACCCGTTTTACTCGGGTTACTTTAATTTTTTGACAGATGTGCTCCAATTGAAACAATTAAATATTTAAATTGTTGCTAGCAACAAAAGATTACATATTACGTGTTTGTGGGCATTTTTTCTTCAATAAATGTTATGATGGAAATTTCCATCATCATGCAAAGAAGGGTTAACGTCGTGGTATAGACCAGGCGCTTAATGATTTTCATTTTAGGATTACTGATTAATCCTTCTATTCATTTACGGCGGTATTTCTCATAAAATTCTAAAGTTCTATTCGACAAATAGAAATAGTTTTGTGGCTTGTTCCTAAAAAATATTAATATATTTTTAAAATAATTTAACAGTATTATTCGTTTTCCCCAATTATCTAATACCGATTCCTTTATTTGACACAACAGACAACATCAGTGTTGCCACTTTTTGAATAATTATTCAAAAACGGGACTGTTTACACATTCGTTACATAATTTTTGAATAATGACATTTTTGTGTAGTTTTCGTGTAATTTAACTTTTTACAGAAATTTCTGTAAACTCATTTCCAGAACTTCTTAATACTGAAATGAAAATTAGTCGATATGCCGATGAAATGAGTTTGTGAAACATTTACCACAAATTTCTATTTTCCGGAAAATTATTTCGTAAATTTGTTCAAAACTAAACCCAATGAAGAAGAAATCAAACACATTTTTCTATATTTAATTTGTATTTTTAACCCCGTATATTGTTCATATTTTTCGTACATATTTTTCAAACTGCATGTAAAAAAAGTACTTTTTTTTGGGTGGCAAGACTATTTGAAAATGCTGCGACAGAGTGAAATTTGGATTAGATTTTCAAAGTTTTTATAACAGTTTTAGGGCTTTTAGCCAAGAGCGAAAGTTGTTTGTTGTATTATCCATGATCAGAGAAAAATGTTGTCAACTCATCACAGTGGGTCAGAATCAAAATATTTTGAAAATAATTCAGCAATTTAGAAATAGTTAACCTAGAAAGGTTTCTTTTAACTATGAATGACACCCTATAATTCACTATTTTTAGCTTGAAAAATATATTGCATTTAATTTTACTTTAGTTAATAGAACATTTTTTTGCCAACATAACCAATATTTTTCATAAAATTTGATTTGATTTATTGAAAAAATGCAAACAACAAAATTTTCAAAAGCAAACAACTTTTATGCTTTGAGAGAAAACCCACATGTGTAAGCTCTTTATTGTAGGCCTTTGCAAAAATGTTACGTTTTTAACACCGGTTCATGAATCATAAATTGGCAGGCTTTCACATTGCTCGAGGGCGTCTGGTCACAGTGGCACTGTGGGCTCGGCCGAAAAAATTTAACTCGAAATTACTTTCTTTGACTTCAACCATCAGAAATTCCATAATAATCCAACCAGCCGATAATAAATCCTACATTATTTCCAAAATATTTGATTCTGCCCCACAACGCGCAGAAGAGTTGGTCTAAATGGCCACATATACATATTATTTGGAAAAAAAATTTATAAATTTTTTGTGTAATTTCATACAGTTTTGGATAATTTTTGACCTAGAGCTGTGTAATTTTTTGTTTTACTGGTGGCAACACTGGACAACATACACTTTAAAAACCAGAGACTACACCCAGAAAACAGATTCAGTTCTGATAACCGCATTTGTAGCCAATCGCATGGTTCTGATGTGGTAGCCGAATTTTTCAGTTGTGGCAACAGAAAACCAATTGAGACAGGACTAATTTGACTGTGGCAACGGAATTTCATTTGTATCAAGAATAATTCGGTAGCCGCAACCGAAAAATTCATTTAATGCAACTGAACCATTCGATTGGCAACAAATGAAGTTGTCAGCACCGAATCTGTTTTCTGGGTGTAGAGATAGGAAATCAAAACTTGCTCTACTCACAAAATTGTCAATTTTTTGAACAAAGTGCCATCTATTGATAACGATGTCGTTATAACTTTTGTTTTTGTTGATGCCATACCCCTGTTAAAAGCAACAAATCGTCGGTTTATTATTGGTTTGAACCCTATGTCAAAAAGTCGTTATCGAGAAAAAAAATTTCCATTTCGTCATTTTTGCATGTAAAATTGGCAGATAGATCAAATTCGATACTGAATGTCTCAGATATGATATGAGATATCGAAAAACGGGTTTAGCAATCAGAAAGATGATTTTTACATTAGGCTCGTTTTGTTCCTATAATGTTACCAAATCCCATATAAATTTCGACATCGGAAATGTTAATTCTTAACTTTTTAAAATTTTTCAACGTCGATAACACAGTACAACACATGATTTTGGGACTGAATTCTGAGAATTGCGCGTGAATGTAGTCCCAAAAATAAGAACTTCTGCATCATTCGTTTTGTCAAGTTGACTACATTAAAAATTTAATGGCCATACAAAATTTTTGGCTCAAGGCGGATTGTTAGCACTTTATCTATATTTTAACACGGTTTTATCTCGGTATACCGTACGGAATATCTCTTTTGTGCAGTATACCGTGTTAAAATATAGAAAAAGCGCTAAAAATACTCCTTGGGCCCAGGGACGTAACAGTTATAACTTTTATTCAAAAAAGTGATTGTTTTACAATTATTTCCTGTTTGAGTATTTTTAATTTTCTGTTTATTTGCTCTGTTTGATTTATATTTTTAATTCAAACAAAAACAATCCAAACACGATTTTTATTTTTTCAAAAATAATAAAAGTTATTTTGTGATTTTTTTTCTTTATCAAAAAATAACAATTAAGAATATAAATCAAAAGCCATGGAACCAATGACTTCACCAATTATAATATCCTGATGATGTCAACTAGTGTTAATAAAAGATTGAACAGTGATTTAAAGTGAGTAAATATGTATATTCCAGCAACTTCCGGCATTCAATTTAGGTCAATTTTTAATTTTTATTTTATTATCAAATAAAAAAGTTAGTGCTTAATTTTTTCAAAAAAATCATTCTGTAACTTTTATAAAAAGTTTTAAAATAAAAATCAAAAAACAACAGAAATTTATAGAGTAAAATATAAAAATTGAAAAAATTAAAATCTTTGCCAAACTTTGTGATTTTTTTGTGCAATATTATTTATAAAATATAGTGCATTATTGAAATATTATAATTAAATAAATTTGGGTGGTGACTTTTTTAGAAATATAACAGTTATTTTGGGTCTCTGCTTGGGCCAAAAAATTCGTATGGCCATTAAATTTTTAATGTAGCCAACTTAACAAAACGAATGATGCAGAAGTTCTTATTTTTGGGGCTACTTTTCGTGCAATTCTCAGAATTGAGTCCCACATCAATGAGCTAAAAATGTTGTACTGTGTAATGTACGGGCAATTGTCAGATTGTATACAAAAATATGTTGTCGTTTTTTCGTATTCATGATAAGTGTGAGGAACAAAACAAAGCTTTTATATGGAATGCATTCATAACTCAATTTTTCCAAAAATGGTCACTAGGTCAAATCAATAATAAAACGACGAAATAATACCACTGTAAAAAAAAAAATAAGAGAAATAGAGACGGGCACGTGAAACAGTTTGTTCACAAGCGTTATATTATTATCAATGAAATACGGTGAGTTCATTTAATTAATTAAATGAACTCAAAAAATATTCGTTTGTTAACATTGGTAAAAAAGTTTTAGAAGGACCATAGTATGTGATTGCAAACAATTTACCCCCGTATTCAAAAGGAAAAGTTAGTAGCTTCTTATACATCGCACACAACGAGCTGTTAACAAGAAACATTTAATTCTAAATGTAATTGAAATTTGTAATTGAAATCACTTTCAACTACAATTGAAAATTTTCAATTACAATTACATGCAAATTGAGTTTTTTTTTAAATTTGACTATATTTGCTTGTAATTGTAACTGAAAATTTGCAAGTAATTGTAATTGAATATGTGCAAGTAATTGTAATTAAAATGTAATTGAAATCCCCCAGGTCTGGTTTTTATTTTGTTGGATAGTGAAAATAATTTATATTTAACCTATTAATGAAGAAAATATGAAAATATTTCCTAAAAATTACCGAAACCATTTTTTTAATTTGACTTACGGCCTTTTGGTTTCAGAAAAAATCAATCCTCGAAGAGTAAGCGTTGTAGCTCTGTAAATAATGCAAAAATTGGAAATTTTTCTTCAGATACTTATTCGATAACCAAAAATAAACTTAACCTGAAAAAAAATTTTAAAAAATTTGGTTTATTTTTCATTTTATTAAGTTTTTTGCTTCTCCTGTAAAATTGTTTAAATGTAACTTACGGCTTTTTTGATTTCATATGACGATATAATGTCATGTATAATTAAGCTGACCATTTTTTTCTGACTTCAAATCAATACAAATTAGAAAACCTAATTTGTTGTTAACCGAATGCTTTGGTTAAGGCAACAAAATTTTTCGGTTAACCATCTCCCTATACAAAACCCAAGACAAAACTTTTTTTCGCATGAAAAAATCCAGTTTTTTAAGTACAGGAAACAGATCCATTATTTAGAAATTTCAATGATCTGTTACCATTTCTTTTCTAATTTTTTTGTAACAGATTGATGAAATATAGCCATGCTACGAATGGAGTCAAATATGACCCCAGGATAGTATGAACGTTAATTCTTCCGAACTTTTATTCAGCCCAACGAATTTCTATTGTCACGAGCAAATTGCAGTGTCTAAACTAATTTTCTGTAGATACAAACTAACCAATCGATTGGCTACAAATTTAGCTGTAAGAACAAATCTTTTTTTCTTTGCAAATTTCTGCATGTTTTCTGAAATAGAAAAACTTCACATTTTGGCTAAAACATTTTCTACAAAAACACGTAACGTTATTAAAAATGAAAATCTTTAGGTTTTGTGGACTTTTTTCTATTGAAAATCCCATAGATTCGATAATTTTTCCAAAATCTTCAACTTTTGATGTCGTTTCCTACACTCAGAAAACAGAATCATTCTGACAGCCGGATAATTAAAATATTTTTATCACAGTCAAATAACTGTTGTATCAACCGATTTTTTATTATCGCGATGGAACCATTTTATAAATTCGGTTGTCACTACGAATCTTCTATGTTTATGAAAATACATATTAAATAGATTAAGAAATTTACATGTAGAAAAATCATTTTGAATGCTTTCTGGTAGAGAAAATCTTTCACATTCACAAAAATTTATCCTATAAAAAAAAAAAATACATTGTACTTGCATTTTGGCTTTTTTTACTAAAAGAATGTAATATTTTTTTAAATGCCAAAAATCAGTACAATCAGTACAAATTTTAAAAAATCAGTACAAATCAGTACACGACTTTTTCATCAGTACGCGTGATCAAAAATCAGTACATGTACTGATCAAATCAGTACGAATGGTCACCCTATGTATAATACGATAAACCGTATCTAATTGTAAATGCAGTATTCAATTACATATTGGTCGATATGTAATAAAATGCAACTAAATATGACATCTTATTAAAATTATGATATCATTACATACTTATGTCCGGTTATATACACTGGCGTACAAAAACATATATGGGTATATAAAATTATATATTATATACAAACATTGTTACTCCGGATATTTTTAATTTTTAAAATAAATAAAATAAAAAATCATAAAAATTGACAAAAAAAACTAAGAAAGATTTTCGGTAATTTCGTAAATTAACTCAATTCTTGCCTAAACTAAATTTCGTAGAATATACGAAAAATTCGTATATATTACGAAAAAATACGAACTTTTTATTCATACATGGTTTTTTGAAAATTTATTGTTTTCTAAGGCTGAGTGTTTGGGACAAATTTTGTCCGCCATTGCCTAGTTTATTAACAAAAATTTGCCGGAAAACTATTTCTCGATTATTTATTTATTTATTTATTTACAGAATTTACTAGCATAATTAATTATGAAAGTAAATATACTTTGACTAAGGCACTAACGACATTGGTTTTTGACCTTAATTTGTTTAAAACAAAATAACTTGTATTATATAAGGTGGTATATTTTACACAGTTTTAGTATATTTTGCACTGCATTGATATTTTCTATGTCAACGGTTTTAAGGAGGTCTGTTAAACAAACTCTACCTAGTAAGGTAAGTTGTGCTTCTTGTATGATTCTGCAGTTGAAGATTAAATGGTTTATGTTTAGGACTGATGTATTGCAAAGGGGGCATTTCTCTGAGCCGGAGTTATTGAAGAGATACCGGTGTGTGATGTAAGTGTGTCCAAGCCTTAATCTTATATATTTTTGTAGATCCAGTCTTATTGCATTTGTAGGATAGATTGGTTGAGATTTGTTTGGGTTGAATTGTTTGTAATAATGTTGGTAGTTATTCCATTCGTCCATTTCCATCTTCGAAAGAACATATTTCTCGATTATAATTTGTTTCTTTATTGAAATTGATATAAAACAAAGTAAATCACATTTTAAAAACAGTGTTCCAGTTACAAACTGTATTAAACTAAGTTTAAATATAATCCACGTCCTAAAAACTGGACTAAAATTAATTTTAAACTGTAAACGCGTTTTTCTCAAATCGGCTGCCACTGTACAGCCAAGGCGAGTTAACCGATTTTTCGATTCGGTTTTTTTGTAGCCAACAAAAAAAACTAGTCCTCATCTACCTGTTTTTGGAATTTTAGTCAAATAAATTTTGTATCCCCAAGCAAAGTTATTTTTTCTAGCCTTTTCTAGAATTTTTAAGTTTTTGTGGGAACTTTGTTGAAAAAAATTAAAAATTTTGGTTGGCGTAATTTAAAAATACTACAATAAATAACATGTCTTAAATAAAAAAATAAAAATATTGTTAATTGAATTTTTGACAACCGTTCAAATATGCACTGCTGTTGTTACGAGTACCGTATTTATCTTAGTAGGCGCGTTAACCGATCTCGATCCGTTTTTTTCTTTTGTAGCCAACAAAAAACTCTGGTCCTTACTGAGGACCTTTTTTAAATTCAAGTCTAATAAATTTTGTATCCGCAAGCAAAGTTGCTTTTCTTTAATTTTTTTTTTTTTGGAATTTTCAAGTTTGTGTGAAAACTTTGTTAAAAAAAAAATTAAAAAAGAAGACTAGAGAATTTATCTCGCATTAATAATCATTTTACATTGTTATTTTGCAATAAATAATGAAGGCTGTCCACTGCTAGCCGATTTCGACTTTTTTAAAAAGGCCAATAATAAAGTGGTTACTCTGGCGTTTGTGGGTGACGTAATTTAAAATACTACAATAACGTGTCCTTTAAATAAAAAAGAAAAATATTGTTAATCGAATTTTTGACAACCGTTCAAATATGCCCTTAAAGTATGCTGCTGTTAGCATATTTACCCCCCGTAAGTCGAAAACACAGCTGATGTCCATGAGGTGTCCGTAAAATATTTATTTCCCAATCTTTTATATACAATATTTTTTTTAATCTAGATCAACATTGGCTCTCTAGAACTTTCTGCTAATCATAATATCCGTCAGTTTGTTGAGGTCTGTCAGGAATCGGATAAAGGATCAAAACTCAAAAGTCTCCTATCGCACATTTATGATCAACCTCAGCCTGGTAAAATTATAATTTTCGTAGCCACCAAAAAGAAAGTGGACGAGTTATCACGTTTTATAAATGGTTTCGGTGTACGATGTGGTTCCATACATGGTGATAAATCACAAATGGATCGTGACAGTGTTTTAAATGACTTCCGTCAAGGTCGTACCAATATATTGGTGGCGACCGATGTAGCTGCGCGTGGTTTAGATGTCGATGGCATTAAATATGTTATTAATTTTGATTTTCCTCAGTCATCAGAAGATTACATTCATCGTATAGGCCGTACAGGAAGAAAACATTCCACTGGCACTTCATATGCTTTCTTTACACGTAAAAATGCTAAATGTGCTAAAGCTTTGATTGATATAATGCGGGAAGCTAATCAAAATATTAATCCTGATTTGGAGTTTATGGCTCGCAATGCTTCATCTATAATGAGTAAAGAAAAAGGCAATAATCGTGGTATGAATAGTAATTTTAATCGCCGTGATGGTGGCGGCGGAGCTGGTGGTGGTGGCGGTAATCGCAATGGTTTTTCTTCCAATGGATTTAATAACAGAGGTGGCGGCGGTGGTCAAAGATTTGGTAACGGCGGTGGTAACTTTGGTAACAAGAGAGGTGGTGGCGGTGATGGTAGATCTCGTAATTTTTCAAATTCTAGAAATTAATTTTTTCGAGATTTTCCATACATTTGAATTGTATCTCAGCAAACGTTTTCTCTTTTATTGCTTACTTTTTCTTGATACACATAACTTCTGTGTAATTTTTGCATAATCGCTCATGTCGAGATTTGCAGTTTTGAGATAATAAGAAGGTATTTGTATAAAATAGTTATAAGTAAAATTTTTCATTACTTTTGAACTAAAGGGAAGAGGTTTTGACTACCATGCAGGTCTTAATAAGGTGAACAATAATTACAAAAAACAATTTTATACTTATATAGAATTAATATTATGTCGGTAAAAATCTGGTTGTTAACTGGACCAGATTCCCCATACAAAGAAATTCAGTTTCATAACAGATTTTGGTAAAATCCAGTTTCATGTGTAAAAAATAATATAAATATTCTAAACATTTGACATCACCTAGGGAAAAAATATAACGTAATAAATTTTAATTATTTAACGAAACTTAACAATATGAATTTTAAATCCAATAAAATTGTGTTGTTAAAGTCCGCATAAAGCCTATATGACACTTGCTAGTTTCTAGATTCTAGTTTTTTGCACCATCAATGCAAATCATATGAAGGGTACTGCATTACCAACATCAATTTGATAGTTTTTTGATATAGTTGTTCTCTTCACACACGGTATTTCTCACATAAGGAATTCGTGCTCTCTTCTATTTTGGATTATTAATACTGAAACTAGCAAGTGTCCTACGGGCTTAAAGCCTATATGACACTTGCTAGTTTCTAGATTCTAGTTTTTTGAACCATCAATGCAAATCATATGAAGGGTACTGCATTATCAACATCAATTTGACAGTTTGATAGTTCTTCGATATAGTTGTTCTCTTCACACACATTATTTCTCACATAAGGAAATTCGTGCTCTCTTCTATTTTGGATTATTAATACTGAAACTAGCAAGTGTCAAATAGGCTTTACACTAGCTCTATTTTGTATTGGATTGATACTAACAGCAATATAAATCAAATGTAAGCACTGCTATACCGACATCAATTTATATAGTTGAACTTTATATCAATTTAACAGCTAAATTGATATATACTATTTTGTATTATAACTCGATTTTGAACGAGATTTCGGAGAAGCGTAAATTTAATTTTATGACGTTATTTCCAGATTAAAAGGTTTCGGTTAAAAATCGCGGTTTTTAAAAATTCTTATAACTTGAATTAAATGGAATTTTAAAATGAGTTAGACTTTTGTCTTAATGAGGACGTCAAAAATAAACAATAAACTCGATCTTCGTCTAAATCGACTAAAGCGATTATGCAAAAATGACACAGGTAATATTATTGAATCTTGTAATTATTTCGTTTGCTTCAAAATTTTAAGTATTTTTTTTGAATTGATTTTATTTATTTTAAGTGATTGATTTTTTTTTTTAATTTTTCTATTTTTACAAAGTATAGATTTATATTATTAAACTTTATACATTATTTATGAACATGCTATCAACATCGACTACCAACAATTTTATGAAATTACACTTTAAACTACTGTGTAGCATTTACATATTATTAAAAAATTTGCTATAACAAACCATCTTAAACCAAACTTAAGCAGAATTATATGCCAAGTTAATATTGTCATCGTTTTTTAAATTTCTAAAAAAAAAATTAAGAAAAAGTTGTAGTAATTTATTTTTGTTTTCAATAAATATATTTTAAATATTTATATGTGCTAAATACTTGGCATTATATGAAAAACTGTTGATTTTTTTTGTCATTACATTTGATCACAACAAAATAGTACACAACTTGATTCACTTGCAGGAGTAAAAGGAACAAATATATATACATATATATTCACTTTGGCTCATTGTATGTCATAAATACTAAGATATTAGCCTGTAAATTGATTTACAATTAAAGTTTTCGCAATACCAAATATTCAACATTCTTACACATTTTTCAAACGAAAATATTTTAGTGTAAACATGAGTCATTTATGCTGCATTTTCTTTTTTTTTATTACCTTTTGTAAATTCGTAAATATTGTTTCGAATTTTGTCAAAATGGTCTACGGCAAGTGAAAAAAATCCCCATGTAGCAAACCTTTTATATGTAATTAACCATGCTTAGTATTGAAATTTTATATTATTGTGTTAATTTCATTCTTTCCAACACAATCTTTTTTATATGGAATGTCAGTTTTTGTACCCTATACCACTACGTGGACTCAGAATCACTTTTGGATTTGATTTGATATTTTGAAGAAATTTGGTACACTAATTTATATCAGGGACGAATCCTATTGACTTTTGTTAAATTTGGTTCATGTTTTGTTTTTTTTCTAGTTCCCATATAAAGACCACAAAAATGGGTGTTATGTTTGTGCGCTCGCTACAGGTAGCAAATAAATTGATATAGACTATTTTCTATTATCAATTTAGCAATTTAGCTATTAAATTTCGTAATGTAAACGGTATAACTCGATTTTGAACGAGATTTCGGAGAAAAGTAAATTTAATTTTATGTTGTTATTTCCAGATTAAAAGCAGGGGTATGGCATCACCAAAAAAATAAGTTATAAAAACATCTTTATCACTAGATGGCACTGCGTTCAAAAAATTGACAATTTTCTTTTTTTTTATTTTATTTTTAAATAACAAAAAACAAAACAAAAAAAAAAAAAAACAAACGGATATCTCAAATTTTATTATTCGAATTATACCGCGCTTGTTTTTCCTTATTTTGAGCAGTTTTGATGCTCAGCTGATACTAAACTGATACTAAATAGTTGCTCAAGTAATATTAAATTACAGCGCCATTGGAATTTTAAAATGAGTTAGACTTGTGTCTTAATGGGGACGTCAAAAATAAACAATAAACTCGATCTTCGTCTAAATCGACTAAAGTGATTATGCAAAAATGACACAGGTAATATTATTGAATCTTTTAATTATCTTGTTTGCTTTAAAATTTTAAGTATTTTTTTTGACTTGATTTTAATTATTTAAACTGATTGATGATTTTTTTTAAAATTTTTCTATTTTCACAAAATATAGATTTATTTATAATAGCTGCGTTTGTGCGGCATTCCTATCAATGATATCTCGAACAATTTTGACAGTAGAAAGCCGGAATACGTTGAAAAACTGTCAAAATCGTTCTTGATTACACTGATAGAGAGTCACACAAACACAGCTATTATTAAATTTATATCTTATTTATGAACATGCTATCAACATCGACTACCAACAATTTTATGAAATAATATATTAAACTACTGTGTAGCATTTATATATTATTAAAAAATTTGCTATAAACAAACCATCTTAAACCAAACTTAAGCAGAATTAGATGCCAAGTTAATATTAGCTCTGTTCCGTACGTTACCGCGGGTGCCCGCGGGAACCCAATCTTACCAAAAAGCGTTTCTATTGTTAAAAATTGGGTAAATGAGAGCGTTGATGAGAGAATAATTTGTTTCTCATTTTACCAGAAGTTACCCGCACTTTTTTTCGGGTAAAATGGTAAAACTGTCAAATCACTTGTTGTTTATAAATCAGCTGTTTTAAATTTGTAAAAATAATTAAAATATTGACAAAAGTTGTAAACATTAATTAATATCGTTGACAAATACTACGTTCTAACACTTTCTCTTTATTCCCTTTTGTTTATATGAATAACTTTGACGTTTATTTTTGGGCTTGAAATTTGGTTTTGTGCGTTCCCGGTATTGTGAGCAATTTTACCATTTTTTGAGATAATTATTTGTTTACTCTCATTTTACCAGACTTTACCCAGAATTACGTGGAACAAACCTATTGTCATCGTTTTTTAAATTTCTTAACATTAAGAAAAAGTTGCAGTAATTTATTTTTGTTCTCAATAAATATATTTTAAATATTTATATGTGCTAAATATTTGGCATTATTTGAAAAACTGCTAATGAATTTTTTTTTTGTCATTACAATTGATCACAACAAAATAGTACACAACTTGATTCACTTCGGCCCATTGTATGTCATAAATACTAAAGCCCAGCATAAATGGATTTGTTTTTTTGTCTTCATGTACGACACGCTTCAACTGTATTGTAAAAACTATGAACAGTACTCTGTTCAACCTAACAACAGGCAAAAACACAAGTCAACATTACTTATAGTCTTGACTAGCCATGGATTTGTGCGAACATGAAACAAATCACACGTGAAACAACAACAAATTTTATTTGTTGTTTATTTTTTGCATGTAATTCGTTTCATGTTCGCACAAATCCATGGCTAGTCAAGACTATAATTTATATATGTATATGAAAACAAAAAAAAAAACAATGATGCTAGTATTCTATACGATCGTTCGCCATCATAAGCAATTATTTGCTTCTTTTTTTATTGTTTATCGCTTCAGTGAACTAGTATGTATATGAAAACATCGAGTTTTAGGTTGAAACATGGTGTATTTTCTTATAATATGCTGTACACTATATTTTGAATGGCGTTTAAACACACATAATAGCCGAACAGTTACATTAGGTCGAATAGTATATGCTTCGTAAACGAATGATTATGAGCCAATACAAAAACAAACAAAGGGATAAATAAAATTAATGGTGAAACATACAAAGGATCCCTCTCCCGAGGGATCTTGTAAAACTTCCGATTGATCCATTTCTATAAAACAGTCAATGTACAGCCCTTTCGATGCCATTATGTATGGAAATCGATCTCTTTTGCATGGCCACCACGGGCACGCTTGCAGAAGTCCAGACGCTGAATCCAATTTTCGACGGTTTTCAAGCATAAATCGGCCGATATTCGTACGAAGTTCATCAATCGTCGCTGGCTTGTTGGCATAGACACTAGATTTGACGTAGCCCCACAGGAAATAGTCCAACGGCGTCAAATCGCACGACCGAGGCGGCCAATCGACTGGACCATTTCGTGAGATAACACGTTCTCCAAACTTGGTTTGCAATAAATTGATTGTGACATTCGCTGTGTGGCTTGTGGCGCCGTCCTGTTGGAACCACATGTCCTCCAAGTCCATATCATCCAATTGGGGCCAAAAATATTCGGTTATCATTGAACGGTAGCGATTCCCATTCACAGTAACTTGACGGTCTTGATCATCACGGAAGAAGTACGGCCCAATGACGCCGCCGGCCCATAAACCGCACCAAACCGTAATTTTTTCGGGATACAATGATGACTCATGGAGTACGTGTGGATTGCTGTCTGACCAATAACGCATATTTTGTTTATTGACGAAGTCATTCATTATGACGACCATAAATTGGACGTAGCGCTCTTAACGTTGAGGCCACTGACTCCGAATTTCGGTAGTAAATTTTAATAATTTCGACTCGTTGTTGGCTCGTATATCTTTCCATCATGAAATGGCAAACCTTACTGAAGAGAAATGTCAAAAGAGCGGCAAGAAATATGGCGTCGTTTGCTGTCCCTGTCTTTCTACTTTTGTAGCGTCCCTGTTCAAGAACCCTTTAAATACTAACAGCGGTATTCAAAATGAAAATTTAGCATAGAGTTAACATGAGTTTTATTCATAATACTATTGTTAAACTCATTCTATTGTAGTTGCTAAATTCCTTGTAAGTATCTGTTATCAAACGCCAAAAAACAAAAAATTCCATTCACGATAATTAAAAAGCCTTGTATTTTCAAACACAGGGTTGGTCTTAATCGGTGTGCTAAGAAATCATTTTGAATAAACTCTATGCTAACAAGTTGCTTGGCCTAAAAAACATTCTAGTTAACAGCTGTGCGATTTATCAGAAGCGACTAACTTTTCATATAAGCCTGTAAATTGAGTTACAATTAAAGTTTTCGCATTACCAAATATTCAAAATTCTTACACATTTTTCAAACGAAAATATTTTAGTGTAAACATGAGTCATTTATGCTGCATTTTTTGTTCTTATAACATTTTGTAAATTCGTAAATATTATTGGGGGAACTCACGATGGTATTTTGCACACATTGCAAGGCTGAGAAAATGCAAATAACAGTCTGAGCTTTTTTGCATCGTGTGCAAGCTGCGATCTTGAATACCCTCATTGTTTCGAATTTTGTCAAAATTAACCATGCTTAGTACTGAAATTTTATATTCTTGTATTAATTTCCCTCTTTCCAACACAATTTTTTTTTATATGGAATGCCAATTTTTGTACCCTACACCACTACGTGGACTCAGAATCACTTTTGGATTTGATTTGATATTTTGAAGACATTTTGATTTAAGATATTTTGAAGAAATTTGGTACACTAATTTAGATCAGGGACGAAGCCTACTATATTTCTGATTTTCACTGAAGTACATCTAGTATGGGAAAAATCAAAATTTCTTAGTGGTTTTAAAATTTTTTGACCAATTTTTGTCGGTAGAATCTACTGAAAATGACAATTAAAACAAAGGTACATATATGGCGACAAAGATATTTACCACGGCATAACAATACCGGCAGTCATTAGCAAAAATTGGGGTTTTTATTTCACACTCTAGTGTTATTTGTTTACTTTTTGTATGAATATTTGATATTCTAGGGTTTTTGTTGTTGTAATCGAGAGAACATGCTCTCTAATATATCTTCCAGTTATTGTTTTGCCATTGTATTTACCTTTAAAATAATTAATGTCGGCTAACTTATGTAAAAGTGAGTTCAAATTAACATTTTTCGCAGTTATTTTGATGCATATTTTACTGTTGGTTAAGGTAGAGAAGTTGGTCTTTAACCTTAACCATGAGTAAAATTTCCATGAAGATAACTCTAGATTGTATTAAACTGCGCGTAGATAAGTTAGTCGTCCTAAGTGTTGTTATTTTTAACTGTTGAAAAATAACTAACAAATGCATTACAAATAACTAACATTGGCTTAGAATTAACTGACAAATTTTTACTAAAAAAAATTTTCAAATGGGTTAAATCTACTGTTTTTTACCGTTAATTCTTTTGGTATTATAAAAGTATATTTTAATAAATGAATGTTCTTTAGTTTGACTCTAGATCATAAATTAATATCACTTTCTGTTTAAATTATTTTCAAATTAAAGAAAGATGATACAATTATCATGATATAAATTATCATACACAGAGTTGAATAGAACCAGCTGAGAAAGCTTAAGAAATAAGGTTCAAAGCAAAAAAAAGAGTAATAATAACGAAGGATAAAAATAGCATTATTTGATTTCGTTGATGTTATTCTAAGTTGAGTTGTTGTTAACAAATTCGATTTGCTTTCATCTTTCACAGAAGTAGACGTTCATCAATGATTAACCCATTCAAGGCAAACGACACTGATGATGGCTTTGTAGCGAAAGCCGAAAATACGTATTCCGTCTTGCTGGCCTTATCGAATTCTTTCATATTTTTATTATTTGTAATTAACTTCTGAAAATTGTATCATCTTTCTTTAATTTGAAAATAATTTAAACAGAAAGTGATATTAATTTATGATCTAGAGTCAAACTAAAGAATATTCATTTACCAGAATAAAAAGATCAACTAAAAATTCCCCTCATTTATATTAGGGGACTCATTATAACCCGTAAATTCCTTGTAAACCTCGTATAAATACAAGCCATATTTTATATGTATGCACGGAGGAAAATGACGTTTTTGTTTATGTTTGGAGGTAATTATATTATACATATTTACAAACTACCATATATGTATTTGGAGTATGCTTCCAATTATATTGTTTTTATAGTTACTATACATATATTTCCCGGTAATAATTATATTTGTGGGATACAATTAACATATATTTGGAAAAACGGCGAATTTCCATTCTTGATACATATAAAGTTGTATGTAGCCATTATAACTTTTGTAGTTGGTAATAATCGTTTAGTTTAGCTAGACTGCATCTAGTCAGAAAATTTAGTGATATTTTTCCTTTATTTATTAATTTTATTGTGAAAGATGTGAAAAATAAAGATGATACAATTAATTATTTCATAAAAATTCATAAAATAAATTAGTATAAATAAAACATAAAATTGTGTTAAAAAGAAAAAAACATTATTTAATTGTGTATATTAAAGTATTAACTTATTATAAGAGTTTTTAATTAATATTTGTTAATAAAAATAAATAAAAAATAAATGAAGAGATTGTAGTTATTGTTTTTCAATGAAAGATTTGTATTAGATGTAAAATTCAATGTGATTTATAATATATTTAGTTATTAAATAATCGCCAAACAGTAGATGTATTAATTTTACTTTTTATGTTTTTCCATTAAAATATAGAGAAATTTGAAGAGTAGAATAAATACGTCTTTTGTTTGTCATATATTAATAATTGCTTTATAACTAAATATATTATTAATATATAGTATTTGCATGGAAACATAATTTTTTATGACACACATATTATATGTTTGCTGCCAAACATATAATATTTGTCGATTGCGTTTTTTTATGACACACATATTATATGTTTGCTGCCAAACATATAATATTTGTCGATAGCGTCATTTCATTTCATCCAAACATTATATATTTACAGGCAAACATAATATATTTGCATGCAAATATATACTGTTTCTAGTAAAAACACGGCGAATATGTTTAACAATTTCTGCAAATATATATATATATATTACCAGCAAAAATATGTTTGGGACTGGCCGTTTTTTTTCAGCGTGTGGAGTTTGACATTAATTCATAAACATACCAGGTTTACACAGTTTACGGGTAGAATACGAGTTTATATGAAAACCCATATTGTTTTCTTTCGATTACAAAAATATGTGTTATTACTTCAGCCTTTTTAAAAATCGAAGTAAAAATTCCAAACCGTTTTCCAGTTATTATGCTTTTATGCATTGGAGATACAATAAAAGTTTCTGTAAATAATAACAAATCATGGATGGTAACCGAAGCGAATGCGGTTATCGTTAGGGTAACGATATTTTAGGTTATTTCGGTAACGGTATTTTAAGGGTAACGCTATTTCATTTTAGGTTTAATTTTTAGCTAATAAGGCCTAAAGGTCAATCATGTAATTAAAAATTCATTTAATATAATTTCATTTATTTCGGTATCGGTATTTTAAGGATAACGGTATTTGAGTAATTTCGGTAACGGTATTTTGAAGATAACGATATTTGGGTTATTTCGGTAACGGTATTTTAAGGTTAACGGTATTTCAGTTATATCGGTAACGGTATTTTTAAGGGTAACGGTAGTCAGTTATTTCGATGCATCCCTAAATTTTTTTTTTTACAAAAAACAATGGAGATTAAAAACAGAACCAATTTATCAACTTAATGTACAAAAAATACTCAATAAACACGTGAAATTACCAAAAACAGAAAATTAAAAATAACAGTAACGGTATTTTAGGGATAACAATATTTCATTTGTTTCGGTAACGGTATTTAAAGGGTATTGATATTTCATTTATTTCGGTATCGGTATTTTAAGGATAAAGGTATTTCAGTTATTTCGGTAACGGTATTTTAAGGATAACGGTATTCCGGGTATTTCGGTAACGGTATTTTAGAGGTAACGGTAGTCAGTTGAAAGGGTTTTGAATCGATAACGGTATTTTAGCGGTATTGCCTGCCAACCCTGTAACAAATATAAACTAAACAAGAATTTTTAAAATTCAAAAAAATTCAACGAAATTTTTTATTTTTAAATAACTAGCAAAAACTACTGTTTACTGTAAAAATACTGTTTTGGTAGTTGTTTATTATGATATTAAAAATGACTGATTTAAACAACTGTTACGAAATTACAGTAATTTCCGTTTGTTGTTTTCTTAAGTAACCGTCATAAAGTTTGTTTTGCTTTTTTCTATAGAAAAACAACTGTAATTACTGTTGAAAACAAGTACTGATTACTACACAAACAACTGTCATGTAGTAACTGTCAAACTTTTTTAAGTGTTGTGAGTTCTGATAAAAAATATAAAAATCTCTAAAAATCATTTCTAAAACTTTCAATTATAAGCCAACTTATCCAGAAATGTGAAAGTTTATGGCATAGACACAAAAAATGGCTTCCAAATGGTTTGGTTGATCATTTTTCGAAAATAATTTGTTTTTTAATTAGCAGCAGCCATCTCTTATCGTGAAAGTTCTTCCAGCAATAAAGCTGTCGCGAAAATTTTATATCAGCCAAACCACTTGCAAGTCTATCTAAAACTACAAATTATCTAAACCAGCCCATATAACTGATAATTGCTATCTTAATCTATCCTATTTTGTCCTGTATCTTGAACTATAACCTAATTTTCTCTATTTAACCTTTGAATTTTAACATAAAATAGCGCCAAATTTTATTTTTAAGGATAGATTTTCAAATAAACAAAATAAATATGCAAAATACTTCCTCCAGGTCAACAAACTCCATCTGGTTGGCCTTGAAAACCTATTTCACTAAGCCAATGAATGAAGCCAAATAATGAAGCTCATTTGGTTGAAATACCAGGCGCTCAGCAAATTTGCAAGTAGCCATTATTATTTTTTTCTGATTTTCATATCCTTCATTATAAAGGGTGTTTTTTAAGCCCGATAGAATTTACAAAAGGGTTAACTGTCAAACGAACTGTCATACTGCGCTCAGTTTTTGACATTTATGATCAGTATACTTTGGCAAATCATCATGAATAGATTGCCGCTTGAACAACGCTACCAAATTAACCAGATTTACTTAAGCCTATATGACACTTGCTAGTTTCTAGATTCTAGTTTTTTGCACCATCAATGCAAATCATATAAAGGGTACTGCATTACTTATAGTCTTGACTAGCCATGGATTTGTGCGAACATGAAACAAATCACACGTGAAACAACAACGAATTTTATTTGTTGTTTTTGTTTTGCATGTAATTCGTTTCATGTTCGCACAAATCGATGTCTCGTCAAGACGCTAAGTTACCAACATCAATTTGACAGTTTAATAGTTTTTCGATATAGTTGTTCTCTTCACACACATTATTTCTCACATAAGGAAATTCTTGCTCTCTTCTATTTTGGATTATTAATACTGAAACTAGCAAGTGTCATATAGGCTTTAGAAAAGCAGTCATCAGTTCGCGCAACTTATAGATGCAAAATTGCGTTCAGCGAGGAGCCCATTTTTAGCTTAACCCTTAAATGCATGGAGTAGCCATTTTGCAACATACCGGTTTTTTAATAAATAAAACCCACTTGATGCACAAAACTGCATTTTTGGGCATAGGGGCCCCTTCTGTACATAGTGTTCCTATAGTTTAGCGCAAAATTTTTAAACAGTTGGAGTAAAAATCTTGGTTTTGCTCTGTATATTTGTGTAAAATCTAAAACACGCGTTTTTTTACAAAAAGTGTAATATTCAAAAATAATTGTTTAAATATTTAAAGTGGTATTCTCGCAATAAAATTCATTTTGGCGACAATAAATTGGCCTTTTTTTTTAATCACTGGATTTATTTTTGGATTTATTTTATTTTGTTAAAAAGTCCACATTTTGTTTTTTAATTTTTAAAATTTTATATTTTTATCCAAATCTAACACTTATTCCCTAATATAATGTGAAAGAAAAAATTTAAATTTTGCGAAAATGAAATTTCTCGAAGAAAATTAAGCTAAATCCAAAACGGATTTATTTAGCTTACTTCAATTCCTGTGTTCACATTTTTAAAAAATTTAATGATTTTCTTGCACAATTTATTGGCGAATAAGTATTAGATTTTAATAAAAACTATAAATTTTGAAAATTAAAAACCAAAATATGGATTTTTTAACAAAATAAAATAAATCCAAAAATAAATCCGGTGATTAAAAAAAAGGCCTAATGTATAAATTATAGTTTAAAGATTTTTTTTCATACACGTTAAAATAATCACAATTTAGCTATTTGGCAAAAAACCATATTTTTCAATAAAAATCACCTTTTTTTAAAATAAATTTTTTTAGTATTTTTTTTTGAAATGTACACGCCTTTTTAGAAATCATATATAAAAAAATGGTCAAAATCGAAGAGATCGTGCATTTAAGGGTTAACGGGTTTGTTAATAAACAAAATTGTAGTGAAACCAATCCACAAAAGACCGTACAGACTCCATTACATCCAACAAATGGCACCGCTTGGTGCGGTTTACACGCTAGTGGCATCATTGGACCTTATTTCTTCAAAAATGAATCCAGAGCTCGCGTTAGGATAAATGGAGATCGTTTCCACACCATTATCAATGATTTTTTTGTTTGAAAATATGGATGATATTGATTCGGGCGAGATGTGGTTTCAACAGGAACAGCAACGTGCCATACGGCGACCGCAAACATCGACTTATTGAAATCAAAATTCGGTGATAAGTTCATTTCGAGAAATGGACCTGTCACTTATCCTCCAAGGTCGTGCGATTTGACACCTCTCGATTATTTCCAGTGGGGACACGTGAAGTCACTGGTTTATGCTGATAAATCAGCAACAATTGACGCCTTGGAGGCCAACATTGTTCGTGTTATTCGTGATATACATATGGCCAGCAATGCTGGAAAAAGTGGCCGAAAATTGGACGTCCAGAATGCGCTTCGTCAAGAACAGCCGCGGTGGCCATATACCCGAAATCATTTTCAAATGTTAATGCCATGTATTAAACTTTGGAATAAAAAAATGTTTGGGGTTAAAATGAAATTTTTTGTGTTATTTTTTTAAAATTTAAAATTCTATTGGGCTTAAAAAACACCCTTTATCTTCATTTATTTTCAATTCCTTCAATGTATTTGCAAAATTTTAAATTTTTTCGTTTACACCCTTTATTTTGGTATTTATGTACATATATGTTTGCTATATTTCAGATTATTGGATGATTCCAAATTTTTATCTCTTAGATTTTCGCCACTTAAATCATTAAAAGTGAAAATTAAAATAAAATTCTACTTATTATCGTGTATTCTCAGTACATACAACTTTCAATAAGATCTGAAGTTTCGAGCAGTAAAGTGTTAATTCATAACTAGGGCAGGGAATTTCATGCACTTAAAAATAGAAAATATGCGGCTAAAAAAGAAAAATATGCATTAAAAATATAATAAATATGCACAAAAAACTATTATTTTCGCAAAAATAATGCACTTTAAAACTTAAAAACATATTTAAGTTAGTTATTTTGTAAACAGACACAGAACTCGAAGATTTTCCATAGGTCAATAAGGATTTTAAGAATATTTATTTTGATTGAATCAAAATATGAAAATTACATTTTTTATATTTTTTTACAAAATAAAAAATGCTCCTAAAAATTAAAAATATGCACAAATATGCATTAAAAAGCACAAAATATGCATTAAAAAGGCACCAAATATGCATTTAAAGTCAAAATATGCAAAAACATTCATTTTTGACAAAATATCCAAAAATATGCAACTACAAAACGATGCCATTTTGTTCTAAATTTAATGATTCGGATAAATCTTTGTCCATATTAGTTTTGGACTATCGAGAAAAAACATGCATTTGCATGGAATTCCTTGACCTATTTATAACAATGTCTTGAACAAGTTATAAAATTTTCTTTTTTTATCAAAAGAATAGATAAAAACTTAAACAAAATTATATGGAATTTTGTAACATTCTCCAGAATTAAGAAATCGTGCAAATTTTTCATCAAAAATTGATATGGGCAAAGACCTGTACCCAAATTAGATTTTCTGCATTTTTATTATCGCATCACGCCCTCTAGCGGAGATATTTGCACCCAAAGTTGAAACGTTAACCCACTGACATTCTTCAAATTAAGATAATATAAAATTTTTTTATTTTATAACCAAACTTTTATATGTACTATCTTATGCTTGTTATCTGTGCTGTTATATTAAATACTGTTTTGAAAATAGCGGTTCCGGAATTTTTGTAATAATGGTTAAATCGAAAAAGACGGTGAAGTAAAAATGCACAATTTTACAAATGAAGTTCTTTTATCAAACGGATATTTATGAATTTTGAAATTACCTATTTCATTTGAAGGATCTCACATCATTAAGTGTAAAAGGTGTACAAACGGAAAGATCATACAGATCTATGCCCATTAGAGCGTACCACCTTACAGGCAAAAAAAAAGTTCGCCGTACACCCTCCAATATGAAGTATTTTTGCAAGGAGGTTTCAAAAAAATTTTTTTTTGCCGAACGTAGGGGTCGCCATTTTACATTTTCCGTTATATCTTTGGCATTTACAGTCAGATCTTAAAGTATGATACATCGATGTTTTTCTCTCGAGGAGACCAATGTTTTGATCTAAGGGCCATTGACCTCAAGTAACCCGTGCTAGTAGTTACCCACCAGATCTCAGTTGCTACAACCCTAATGTACAACCCTAATGTCAGAAAATTAAAGCTCGCAAAAAATCATTAAACTTTTGTTAAGAAAGTTTTTCGATAAACCCAGTAGAATTTTTTTGATATATTGGTTGCCGAACGCAGGGGTCGCCTTTTTAAATTTTTTTTCAATGGATTTTTCCTTTATAGCAAAACACTGGTCTCTTCGAGGCAAAAAAATCGATATATCACATTTTAAAATCCAACTTTAAATGCCGAAGCTATAACGAAAAATTGAAAATTGCCTTGCAAAAATACTTCATATTGGAGGGTGTACGGCGAACTTTTTTTTTGAGGTACGGCATAGGCGTAACTAGACCATTTTTATGGGGTGTGCAAGGGCCTTATTTATGTTCGGCTGTTTATTTGCCTATTTTCAGACACTTAATATTAAAAAATTTAAAAATACCTCCCTGCTGTTCGAAAAAATTTTCATAATTTTCAAAATTCAATAATTCCGGTAGCTTATCCTATGAGGATATCTGTTTTTTTATAGAAAACACTGAAAAATGCATCCATTTTCTAAAGAAAACCTCGTGAATTTTTGTTTCTGAAACATATTGAAATTTCCTCAAAATATTGTAGTAGTGTTTATTTTGAAGTAACTTCCTTGTGAGACATTAGCTGTGTTCGGGTACTCAACATTGGGATCCCGCGGGATCCCAATTTTACCAAAAAGCGTTTTCTTACTACACAATTGGGTAAATGAGAGCTGTCACCAAAACGAACTATAATGCACAAATCTATTGACATTTGTTTTTCGGGCTTCAAATGTGGTTTTTCGCGTTCGTTTACTTTTGTGCATTTTTGTTATTTCGGGAGAGTATTTCTTGTTAACTCTCATTTTACCGAACTTTACCCAAAAAGTAAACAAACAGAGCTATTAACTAATTATTCCTTTAAAAAAATATTAAATCTAATAGTGTATTTAGACTGGGCAAAAACTAGTAGTTTTTGGCCATTTTTAGTTTTTGAGCCGAAAACTAAAAAATTAATTTAGTTTTTCCATACAATTTTCATACAACCTGAAATCCAGATTCTAAAAATATCGGGAATATGCATTTTTGAGACACCCGGTATCATTTATAATCAATTTTCGATACAACGTTACAACGAATATAGAAGTAAAGCAAGTGTCAAAAAAATATTTTTTAATTTTTTAAGAATATGTATTTCTGGTTTAATTTGAAATTGTGTGTTGTTATTCATTTTTAAATGTATTAATAATTTTTTTGCATTAATTTAACAATAAAAAAAGTAAGAAAAGTGTGTAATAAAAAAGTGTTGTAACAAAGAAAAACTAAATACTCAATGTAAATAACTTGGCTTTTGCAATTTAGTTTTGTATAAAAACCAGCTAGTTTTTGCTCAGTCTAAATTCAGTATAAGACATTATTTTAGAGAAATCCTACACTAATAGAAAAAATTCTGTAAAAAATTTAGTTAAACTACTAAAAATTAATTAAAAATGATGCTGCAGATTATTCTTGCTATATATTAGTAAGATAGGAACAGCCAAATTAATACTTTTAAATATACAGAATTTTAGATATAGTTGAGTTAAATTTCTGCTAATAGAAAATAACAAATTAACCTGCTAAAATCAGCAAAAAAATTTTGCTAATTAATATAGCCTAAAAATCATAATAAAACTAAAAATGTTGTAAGTTTTTTTTCGATTTTTTTTTTTTAATCGAGCCTTTTAAAAACAGCAGTTTGCAATTTTTTTCTAAATATTTCTATTAATTTAACAGGATAGACTGCTATTTACATTCAACTGAATTTAGCTTAAAATTAACAAAAATTTTGTAGATATAACAGTTTACTTTTGTTATTTCTATTTTACAGTACAATTTGTCATTTTCAATTAACAAAAAGTTTTAAATATAACATAATTTCTGCAAATTTAACAGCTTTATATTTGCTGTTCTTATTTTACTACCACTTAGCAAAAAAAAAAAATCTGCTAATTTAACAATTTTTTCTGCAGCATCATTTTTAACTAATTTTTAGTTGCTTTTTCTGCTATTTTACAGATTTATTTCTATGAGTGTAATATTAAATAATTAAAAAAAAGTATTAAATCTAAGAAATTTTTTTCTTATTGCCAGAACTAAGATCGATTTGTTTCTTAAATATTTCTTAAGTAAGAATTTTTAAAAACATTTCTTATTTAAGAAACATTCAAAACAAAATCTATCTTCGTTCTGACTGTAAAACTGACCACTAGATTCCAACAAATTATCTTCCTAAGAAACAAGTAGATATTTTCCCAATCAAAAACACAGGATTAACTGATATTAAAAAAAATCATAGAACAAGAATTATAGATAGATTTTTTTAAATTCTGGGGTGGGCAAAAAGCAGTCTAGGGTGGGCTTTGCCCACCCCAGACCGGTCTAAGTCCGCCAATGAGGTACGGTCTAATGCCCATTCATAATTTTTATTGACTACAAAAATTATGAAAAATTTTCTTAAATCGACTTAAGCGATTTTATCAAAAGCCCACATAACATATCGTTGCTGCGCCTAAGAAAATAGCTATTTTTTTCAAAAATTAATTGTGTAAGACCTGAATTAGGTATTTATTATTTTATCTTGGCCATGTTTTTTGGAAGTAATTCTTTTAAAAATGAAAAGCTTGAAGTTTGGTTTATACATATGTGTGTAAAAAAATAATTTCTAAAAAGTTCCACAAAAAGCTGAAATAAATCAGATCTTTAGGTCGAAAACCGTAACCGGAAACCGGTTTTTTAATTTCAAAAAACCGAGTGGTTTCGAATAATTTCTAAATTCGAATAAACCGAAAACCGGTTATTTTCTGTAGGTTAACCGGTTTTTTAAAACATGATTTTATTAAAACTATTTTTAAGCTAATCGTTCGTAAATTCTATGATTCGACTGCATTTTGTTTTTGAAATATTATTTTAATAAACGATACTGCAGTTTTGTTATCTTTTATATAAAAATAACATCTTTTCATATATATTTAAATAATCCTTTGAAATTGAAACATTTTTTGAATACAGGGTGACTGGTAAACGGTGCTACAAAAAAAGTAATACCGTTTTTTCTGTGTGATTGGTCTTTCAATTTAAGAAAAATATATGACTGGGATGATGGAACAAGAACTGCTAAATCTATAAAAAATTTATTTATATTTAATTAAATGCAAATAATATTCCCCAGCAAAATCTTTCATTACCAAATAAGTGGTTATATAATGGAAATTCATAGCTCCGCACAACTTATTTTTTTGGCGTCTAAACTCATTGTTTTTGTTTGGCGTGGTCGTTTTTATAAGTAGTCACGCTTTCCCGCTCGCTTACGAAAAAAAGAGAAATAAGTAGTTATGAGATTTTGAATAATAAGTGGTTACACACATGCTTACAAAAAGTTTAATTATAAGTGGTTATCCGATTGCTTACTTGATTCTTAAAAATAAGGAGTTAGGCAAATACTATTAGCCTAAGAAAATACATTCAGAAAAATTCAAGTTTTCTCTAGTGTGTAATTTTAGGACTCGTCATAAAAATTTAAACATAAAACATATTTACATATAATAAAAAAATTTAACTGTGTAAAAAGTACTTATCTAAACTAATACGAGTAAGTCATTATTTTATATTTAGATGAATACAATAGGCCGTTATTAGGAAGTCATTATTTTATATTATATCATTTTTGGTAATGCAGATAGTAATGAGGTGTCATTACCAATATTTTTTTTGCTGGGTCTATCCTGCTAATATCAGTATACATTTTCGCTGAATATTAGTAGACTCAAAATAGCAAAAAATAAATAGTAAGTATTTCTGCTGATTTCAGAAGAAAAGATTGTCTTTGGATTAAAAAAAATATATATAAATTAAATTTTGGAAATGTTAAGTTTTGTGATGTTTTTAATTTGGTAATATTCAGAAATTTTTTTTCTGATTTCAGCAGTGGAAAATGTCATTTACAATTTACAAAAATTTTAATTTACAAAAGCTCATTTCCCTTTTAGGAGCTTTATTTCCTTAAGGCCAGATTACCGAAAGTCCAGTAAAAAATTTGGGTGACATGTCATGACAGTTAAATTTATATTTTATATGGAAAACAACAATAAATATATCAGTTAAAGTGCTAGTTAGTGGCTAACTGGACATCCAGTAATCGGGCTAAAGTGATGTTTAGCGTTATTTCTGTGTTTTTTTCTTCTTCTTATAATAACAATTTTCATTGAATTCTCACTTCACCCAAGTGATTTACAGAATATGGGATAAGATTTTTTCTTAACTACTTACGGGAAAATATGTTTGTTTCTAAGAAAAGACGCATAATTTTTAAGATTTTATTAACCATTTTATTTAAAAAATATTTTATTGAATGTACTTGTATAATAAAACTACATCTTGATACTACATATTAAACTAAAAATTAAAATGTGTCGTGAAACCTTCAAATATAAAGGATACCTCCCCATAACGGAAAAATTCTCTGCGATATGATAATAATAAGTGTAATTTATTGCAATTTTTAAAAAATTTCATGTGTATAGGTATATGATTAAATATATGGTGTATTGTTTTAAATTATTCTTTGTTTATGATATTAATGAAATTTGAAAATATATGATGTTTGTTCTTAATTTTAAAATTTGTTCTTTTCTTAATAATACATATTTTTTTAGTATATAAAAAATTTCTTAAACATTAAAATGTAAAATTGTGGTTTTAAATTAATTTTTTGTTACACGGCGGGAACCTAAAATGAAAAATAAAGAGATGATATTTTATTTAATATTAAGCTAATTGTAATAGAATTTACTTACAAAGAAACTACACAGTGATGAACCCGCTGATATTAAATGAAATTTGGATATGTTTTGATATGGACGGAAATAAATAGACGCGATAATTTTAATGCGCAATCTAATGCTCAGGGGTTAAAAAAGTGGGGTCAAAAACTACACCATTATTGTATTAAGCTGCCTACACACGAAGGAACATTCTTCTGAACGTGCCCATTTTCTGACGAATGTTCCTTCGTGGGTATCAATGTTTCCTGCTGAAATTCGTGTTATCAAAAATTTTGAATATTTACGGTTTTTGCTGTGGTAGTTCATTGAGAGCAGTCGTGCTGTGAGGTGCTTTTGTAATTTGCGCAGTGAAGAAAATAAAAGAGACGAAAGTGGCGACAATTACAAATAATGAAAACGGGTTTAATTTTATAAATGAATATGAAAATTTGCGAGAATTATGGGACATAAAATGTGATAGCTAAAAAAAATCAAGGTTGGCAACCGATACCTTTATAATACCGTTATCCGTTTCAAAACCCTTTCATATTAATAACCGATACCAATACCAAAACTCTTAGTTTTAAAAAATACCGGCGTTCAAAAATCTTTTCCTTTTATAACGGTATCGTACCGGTATTGAATCGGTTTCTAATAAAATAATTTTTTTTACGTTTTTCACAAAAGAATATAAATTGTTTTGTACAAAATTTGCAAAATTTAAAGTTAATTGAATTCTATCTAGTGTTTTTAATAAAAAATCGTATTGCTAGCATCCGTATTGATATTATTTTTTAATTTGGTTTAGCAAAATTTTGTTTTTTACAACAACACATTATTTATTGTGGAAACATATTTCTTCAATAATACTGGTACATGCCGGTATTGATGTTTCGGTATCGGTTATACCAACACCGATACAAATGAAATACCGTTACCGATACCGATACCAATACCGTTATTCGTTTCGGTTGCCAACCTTGAAAAAAATAAAACTAAAAACAGCAGCATATGAAAAATTAAAAAATTAATTAAATTTGATCTTCTGCCACCCATATTTGATGTGATTAGTTCGTTTGAGGTTTGGTTGTTGTGTGGCATCTTCTGTATTAAAAAATGTGAACAAAAATGAAACACATATTCTGACGAATATTCCTTCGTATGTAGTCAGCATTACAACCTGTCCACACCAGGGTTGCCACATATTTGAAATATTTAAAATATAAATTAAAAAAGCTCTACATTAAATTAGCATTATTACATCGTCCACTCCATGAGAAAAGTTCTAAAATAAGAATTTTTTGACCACTTGACCTCCTATTTTTGTTTATATTTTGCACACGTATACTCTACACAGAAAAAACTTCCTTGGACGATTTTTAATGCAATTTTCCATTAAATTAATGTTGTTTTCTTCACAAAATGAATGACAAATTTCTAAAATTTTATGAAAAAGCTTCATAATTTTTATGAAACTGTAATTAATGAGCATTTTTCATTGGTTATATGAAATTTTTAATAAAAAATTAATTTAATGAAAAGTTTTAATCAAAAGTTTCGAATGCAAGCGGTACTTCATTGAATTAATGTAAAAATTCATTAATAGCATGCAGATAATTCCCTCAGTGTAGCATGTTTTTGAGTATTTCTGTTTACAATTCCCAAAAATTATATAAACTCGTGTTTTAATTTCCATTTTTTTATTTTGCAGAAGTCCAAAAAATGATTCAAGTGGAGAACTTTGAAGAATTACAGTAAGCGGAATTGAAAAACAGAAAACCAAATTTTATATCATATATATCCCCAGACCAAAAAATGTTGCAAAAGACTTGTTTGACCAATGACCATACAGACTAAAGACTCGTTCATGAACGAACTAGTTCATTTGAACGGTTCAGTTTATTGAAAGATATGACATCGTTCACCATTATTCGTTCATTTCGTTCAATCGTTCATTTCGTTATTTTTTTTAGTCATAGAAACTTTGTATCCCTTTTTTTTATTAATTTTATTACAGAATTAAATGTTTTTCTTAATAATTTAAAATTTTTAATAAAATTGTAATTTTCTGACGCCATTAGTCTATGCACAATAAAATTAATATAAACATGTAACATGTAGTGCGCCAATAAATTGTCGAACGAACGACACCGTTCACGAATCACTGTTCAGACACAGCTCATGACAAAAAAGAACGATTGAACGATTTGAACGAACTAGTTCAATGAATTTTATTGAACGATAAGACCGAGTCACCAAAAAGAACGATTAAGTCCAACTCTACTAAAGACAAAACTCTACCTCTGTTAAGAAGTCTCTTTAATTTTATATGCAAACTGGTTTTAAGAGAAACAGTTTTTAGTGTTTTTTTCAATGCGTATTTTTTAATATTAATACATAAAATTTTGTGCTAATCCCTACGGGGAATGAAGGGTCAATTGCCCTCCAGGGACCTATCCCATGACCGGTCAACCGAAGTCATATTACTAAATTAGTTCAAATATGAACAAAAGAGAATGAATTAATTTTCTAAGTATTTTCCGCTCCATTACTTTCACTGTTGCTTTTAAAAAACTTGACCGATGCCGAAATAAAAAACAAAATTCCCGGCATATTTTTAAAAATATTTTTTTATTTATTTTACTCTTTTATTTATTTTGAACTTTATTTTTTTACGATTTGCTTATTTTAGCTCTTATTTTAAATTTTTATAATTTTTTGCTAAAAATTTTAATTTTGTATTTTCAACGTTTTTTAATGCTAAAGCTGTTTTAGTTTTAACAATTGGTATTTCATTTAATTTTCTTTTTAACTTAAGTGTAATTTTTAAAATTTTTATTTATGTATATTATCAGAGTTTTTGAGGTAATTTTCTAATTTTTAATCGATTTTTTAATTTAATTATGGCCAACGCAAAAAACGAGTCAACTGCCGTTAAAGGACCTATCCCGTGACCGGTCAATCGGTGGCATACTGAAGGCACTTCCACTATATTTGTGTGTGTGTTAGTGTTGTTTTATTTTTATTTTTATTTATTTATTTATTTAGATCAATACAGCACAACAAGAACTAGTCTTATATTATTTTCTTTTCTATTTTTTCTTTTCCATTTTATTTATTTGCTTGTAGTGCTTGTTTTTTCTTTTTCTTTTTTATTTGAACAGAAACGAAAAATATATAACTTTACCATCAGCCAGCCATCACGCATAAGCAACATTAGCTCAGACGGTAGAGCGTTTGCCTTACAAGCAGGAGGTTGTATTATCGAGCCCTACTCCGTAGAAGTAGATTATTTTTCATTCTTAATTTTTTATTAGTTTATTTGAAAAGCTATTTTTAGACACACCACCTTACTGTCACAAGGTGTCTAAACTGTGGCAATTGGTCATTTCCAATGACAACGCCATGTTAAAGTGATATGTCTCTTTCAAACAAAAATACCGATCAACGACCGGTCTCCGCCCCCTTGGGACCTATCCTGCGTGTCATCTGGGACCGGTCCCTTTCCCCGTAGGGAATTATACAAAACTAATGCAGGGAACATATTAAACAACACAAGTGCACTTTACAATTTAATTAAAATTGCTTAAAAACAATAAAAGTTAAAAATCAATTAATTAAAAATACCACATTTTTCATGGTTTTTGTTATTTTACACTGAAACTCTCTTAAAACCAGTTCAGTTTTTAGATCAGAGCCGTGGATAGTGCCTGGTTTGACTAAGAAATGTTATACAAAATAAATATTTTTGACTCCGTACACAGAGTCCTGAAGAAAAATTTGCGAAATAAGATTTTAGCATTATATCATTATGGTCATAAATTAGATGTTCAGAAAAATGTCCAAGGTCCATTTTTGGTTAGAGATAACCTTTTCATGGATATTCAACAGTTAGGGGTAGTCGAAATGTTCGTCAATTTTGCTCTATCTCCCATAGTTTTTGATATATGCGCATTTAAAAAAATTGGGAGGGAAAGAAATAACGTCATCTTTAAAACTTTGGATATACTGGTGGCGCCATCTACCGGCTAGTAGCAGAAACATGAAAATGTTCTAGTTTAACAAATAATTGTGTAAACTTAAACAAATGGGTTCTAAAAAATTAGTTATAAATAATTTTGAAAATTAACACTGAAAATTGGTTAAAGTACTGAGGATTTTTAACCATGGATAGTAACCGAAACGAATGCGGTTATCGTTAGGGTAACGATATTTTAGGTTATTTCGGTAATGGTATTTTAAGGGTAACGCTATTTCATTTATTTCGGTATCAGTATTTTAAGGATAATGGTACTTGCGTTATTTCGGTAACGGTATTTTAAAGATAACGATATTTGGGTTATTTCGGTAAGGGTATTTTAGGGTTAACGGTATTTCAGTTATATCGGTAACGGTATTTTAAGGGTAACGTTAGTCAGTTATTTCGAAACGAATTAATTGACTTAATTTATGTGAAATAGGGTAGAGGGGGGGATCCTTCGCCACTTTTTTTTTAAAAGCACTGTCATTTCTTAACCCCTAATTATTTCTCAAAAATTACTTTCAAATTGAAAATCTACATATCTTGGCTTTAATTTCTATGATTTTTATTCTAATTATTTGCATATTTTCTATTATTTTTTTAATGTTTTTCAAAGTAACTCAATTCGGCGTAACTGCCCCAAACCTGGGGTATATTCGCCAAAAGAGCTAGATACAATTTCAACAAAAAAATTTGTTAATACAACAAAGTCAATCTTTTAATAACTGAAATAAATAATTTATAATGAGTTCTTTAAGATATGTGATTCTTTTTAATCAATAAATATCCACTACATTAAAAAAAAAAATAATTTAAAACTATAATATAATGATTTTTCAAAATTACAAAAAACTGAATAATTAATATAAATTTAAGAATGAACACGATTGTTCTAATTTACTATTAAACATATTTTAAATATATAGAAAAGTCTTATAGAGCATTTTAGGCAGGGATGCACCAACTCTTCGTAGCTCCAGGGGCCATCTGGTGATTGTGCCCCAGAGACAGGCACTAACATAAAATTAATATTTTTTCACACTTTTTAAGCATTTACTAAAATTAAATTATCATTTTCTGAAAGCCTAGAATCATAGGTACAACATAATTAAAAATTATTTTTTTATCACTCGATTTGAGGAAGTTATTGCAAAATGTAGTTGCTTTCAATTATTTTTTTGGCACCCCAAAAAACACAAAAACACGTCTGTCTGCGACCACATGTGATATAAATTCGTCAAAGTGGATGTCAAGGAAAGGTAATTGAAAAATGCACAAAATATATTTTTTCCAATTTTTTATCTCCCTTAACATCGGAGAAAAATTGGATTAGTGTATGTGCCCCACTGGCGAAGGATCCCCCCTCTACCTTACTCAATAACCACGTGCAATGACCAAGAGCAGAGAATTAAAAATAACGGTAACGGTGTTTCGGTAACGGTTTTTTATTATATTTATATTTCATTAATTTCGGTGTTGGTATTTTAGGGATAACGGTAGTCAGTTGAAAGGGTTTTGAAACGATAACGGTATTTTAACGGTATTGCCTGCCAACCCAGTTTTTAACATTGCGTTAAATGAGGATAACAAATATGTATCTGTGTTTAAATCAGTATTTCAATTAAAAATTTGTTAAAAATTAGTCAAATCGGTTTGACAGATTTTTTTATTGACGTATTATTTTAAGTGTAGTAGTCGTTTAGAAATATTACCCAATTTAATTGATGGATTAACTCTTACTGGGTGTTTTTGTAAAAATAATGAGACGAATTCGTTAAAAAATTTGTATGAAAAACACTAATTTGAAAACGTTTTTGTTTAAAAATTTTTGCAGAAATTTGTTAGGACATCTATGTAGAACAGATGCGGCTAAAATTTTTTAAACAAAGATGTTTTTAAGTTTGTGGTTTTTTACACAAATGTGTTAACGAATTCGTCTGATTCTTTTTATAAAAACAGGCAGTTAATCGACAAGATAAAAACATGGTTTGAACGACTTGTTTAGTTTCCGACTAAGCAGTTCCACCTTTTACTAGATTAACTATTCTATATAAATTGGGTATAAACATGCAAAAACACATACCTAAGACAAGTTTTGGAAAATTTTAAGTTATTATCATTTACCAAAATAAGAGATCATCTAAACACTCCCCTCATTCATCTTAAAAACACATTGACACGGTGCAAAATATAATTTAAATAAATACATTTAAATTTAAATTTAACGGTTCGTTGTAATTCAAAAATTTGTGGTTATCATACATAGAGTTGAATATAATCAGCTGAGATAAACAGGATAAAAAAAGCATTGTTAGATTTCGTTGATGTTGGTCTAAATTGAGTTGTTAACATATTCGA
Source organism: Leucophora obtusa (assembly GCA_949987735.1). Lineage (NCBI taxonomy): Eukaryota > Metazoa > Arthropoda > Insecta > Diptera > Anthomyiidae > Leucophora > Leucophora obtusa. Next base: position 209,056,033 of record OX465296.1, on the reverse strand, counting down.
TTTGCTTTCAACTGTGACATAAGTAGACAATTATTAATTATTAACCCATTCAAAACAAATGACACTGATGATGGCTTTATAGCGAAATCCGAAAATACGTATTCTGTCTTGCTGGCCTTATCGAATTCTTTCAAAAAATTTTATTCTTTGTAATTTACTTGTGAAAATTGTATCATCTTTCTTTAATTTGAAAATAATTTAAACAAAAAGTGATATTAATTTATGATCTATAGTCAAACTAAAGAACATTCGTTATTATTTTTTTTTTTAATAATTTCACGGTGAAATGTGCTCGGTGATAGCTATTTTTCTTCAATTTGTCGATTATATTTTTCGGCATTCTTTCTAATTAACAATTATTTTTCACATACTGCGAAACAAATCAGACATTTGATCATTTGATAACTTTTAATTTTTCAAAAATATCGTTGGGTACTGAAGAATCTTGAGAAAATTTGTAGTTGTTTTGTATAAAATTTTTTTAATATTTTCTTTTGTTCAATAGCAAAGTTAAATTTAATTTCGAATATGATTCGTTACAATCCTTACTAGTTTTTCGTCCTTTACAACGTATTCAAGTTTCATTACACCACTGTATAGACTCCTTGTTAGTTCATATTTTACCAACCTTTTTCTTTGTTTTTACGCTCTTTTTTGCCACCACCGCTACCTTGTTTACTGGCACCATTATTGGGATTACATTTCTTGTTAATATTGCGTACTGGCTCACAGCTGGACTCTAAGCCGCCTGTTGCTTTTAATTTATCCTCGCGCGTCATTTGTCCATTAGTACATTCAGACCATGCACCCTTTTCATAACGACAGGCTTTATTGAATAGTATTAAAATGGAAAAAACAAAAACAAAATGTTTAAAGTAATGTTTATCATAAAAACAAAATTAGTAGATATACCTAGTACATATTAAAGAGATAAAAATTATGTGTAAGGAGGTAGCGTATGATAAATATTAATTAATTAGATATTTTAAAAATGTTTAGTACACCTTTCAGATGAAAGTCTTTCAAATTTCATGAAACTTGGTACATACATTCTCCTGGTTAATATGGTGTTAATAGGGACATGTAATTATAAAAAACTGAGTACGCACACTATATGTAGTCTGTTGTTTCACGCGTATATCGTTTTTCCCATGCGTGACAAAAAAAATATTTTTTTTTTCAAATGATGCTATGTGAATATTATTTAAATAAAATTTGTTAGCGTTTATTAGTTTATTTTACAAATTTTGCTAAACTAATAAGTATAATTTGTTGCTGATTTTAGCAAACCAATTTTCATTTACCGTTTCCAACCATTTCACTAAAATTTAGTAGTGGTGACTAAGTTTTCCTACTAATTTCATTATACTATTACTTAGCACATATATGTATGTTGCTAAAGTTAGAAAAAATACCGCAGGGCTCAAATTAGCAAAATTTTCATTAGCCATTACAGACTTTTTTGGTTAAGTGTACTTCGTATGTTTCGAAATATTTTATATACTACTGAATGCGTCTTTAAAAAACCTTCCATTTGGTATCCAATCTGCCTATATTTTTTTTTTTTTGAATAAATTGGGAAATAAGTTATAAAAGAAAAGATTATTTGATTGATCTTTTTCCCCTAAACGTGGGGTTTCCTTGGTAGTTTAATATTCTTAAGACGGATTTACAACGCTGGAGTACTTTGCAGATTAAATTTTATGCCTTTCTTTTTCTTACTTTTATATGGGTATTTCCAGGGTCCCCAACGCGATATTCGTACGCCTTTGAAGTGAAAAGAAATAAAGAAATCTTAAATTTTTTTCTTGTTTCTATCTTTTGATAGCATTTTAGGAGGTACCCTGCGGGTAATGTCGAGCCAATTGCCCTTTTTTACTTTTGCTTTTAAAAAACTTGACCGATGCCGAAAAAAAAACAAAATTCGCGACATATTTTAAAAAATATATTTTTTTATTTTACTCTTTTCTTTATTTTTAACTTTATTTTTTTACGATTTGCTTATTTTAGCTCTATTTGAAATTTCTATAATTTTTTGCTAAGAAATTTTAAGTTTTGTATTTTCAACATTTTTTTAATGTTAAAGCTGTTTTAGTTTTAACAATTGGTATTTCATTTAACTTTTCTTTTTAACTTAAGGGGAATTTTTTAAATTTTTAATTATATTATCAGAGTTTTTAGAAAATTTTCTAATTGATTTTTTAATTTAATTATGGCCAACCCAAAAAACCAGTCATCTGCCATTAAAGGACCTATCCCATGACCGGTCAATAGGGGGCATATTCAAGACACTTCCACTATATTTGTGTGTGTATATTAATGTTGTTTTCTTTTCCATTTTTTTATTTGCTTGTAGTGATTTCTTTTTATACCCTACACCACTATGTGGTCAGGGTATTATAAGTTTGTGCTGATGTTTGTAACACCAAAAAATATTGGTCCTAGACCCATCTTATAGTATACCGATCGGCTCAGAATTTTTTTTTATTTCGATTTAACGATGTCCGTCTGTCCGTCCGTCCGTCTGTCTGTCTGTCTGTCCATGCGTTCTTGTGCGCACTTTACAGGTCGCAAATATTAAGATATTTTGATGAAACTCAGTACACCGACTTATGTCATCCCAAGGACGACGCCTATTGATTTTGGTTAAAATCGGTCCATGTTTAGACCTAGTGCCCATATAAGGGTCCTACCAAAATTATATTGTTTATACGCTGCAGGTAGTAAATATTAAGATATTTTGATGAAATTTGGCACACAGACCAATAACGCAGCCTATTGATTTTGGTGAACATCGGTCCATGTTTAGACCTAGTGCCCATATAAGGGTCCTACCAAAATTATACTGTTTATACGCTGCAGGTCGCAAATATTAAGATATTTTGATGAAATTTGGTACACAGACCTATATTGGCCCAATAACGCAGCCTATTGATTTTGGTGAACATCGGTCCATGTTTAGACCTAGTGCCCATATAAGGGTCCTACCAAAATTATACTGTTTATACGCTGCAGGTCGCAAATATTAAGATATTTTGATGAAATTTGGTGCGCTGACTCACATTATAGAAACTTCTGACACAAGCCCCATTTTAACTCATTCGAATTTCGGATCCAAAAATTAGTAGGCTTTTAACCAGACTGGTGTAGGGTATTGTATAGTCGGCATGCCCGACTTTAACCTTTTTACTCGTTTTTTTATATAATGCAACCTCTTTTTTAGTACACTGCAATCTGCAGTGTAGATTTCTTCAGCACTGTTAATGCAGCTTTAAACATTATTTTCTCACTTTACAAAACTACACTCAGATAAAAAAGTTAGTAAAAAAATTTGTAAACAGTTTCCAATCGAACTGTACTATTTTTAGTACAATTTTTTTAGTAATCATTTTTGCTATTCCCTTATTACAATATTTTTTACTAATTCTCGCTGCTGATTTCAGCAAAACATTTTACTAATTTTTCAAAACCGAGACATGTGTTGCTAAAATTAGCAAAAAATACCTCTGGGCTCAAAACAGTTAAATTTCCCGTAATAACAGCAAAATTTTCAGTAGCCATTACAGACTTTTTTGGTTGAGTGTAGTTGTTATGTCTTTGCACAACTTTTTGAACTTCCCATTATTGAAAATAAATTCTGTAAAATCCAAAATTGTTCCACCCTATTTATGCAATTTTATTTCCTTTTTATTGTTTATTTTGGTTTGACCTAATTTTGCGATAACATAAATTTAATTGTACATACATTATTTAAATGCACTAAAACATTTTTATGTTTAAAAAGAATTTCTAGAAAAATATTTTCCTGAACAAATAAAATTACATACGATTTTAAATAAGTTTATATGTAGTTATGTATAGGGTTTTCCAATACGAATAGATTGATCTTAAAATTAACCAAGTTTCGTGTGAGATATTGATGGCTTTTGTGTTTTACATGGTAGTTATTGCACACAGAGAAAAACTATGCCAGTTTCCAAATGAAATTCGGTTACATCTACTAAAATAGGTTGGTGCAACTGAATATTGATTATCACAACAAAATTCAGTTTATACAACTGAATTTTTGTTGCAAAAACCAAAATATTTAGGAATCACATTCCAATATGGTTTCACCAACCGAATTTATTGGTTGTTGCAACCAAAATAGGCTTAGCAATTCGGTTGGCAATTTTTTTTCCTGTGTGTGTATATCAATGACATTATATATGGAATATGACATCGATCAAATAGCCGCCGCGGCTTCGCTGAGTGGAGCACATCCGAGAGCTTGATAAATTACGATGAATTTGTGCCATGTCACGGGATATGTTGACTCATGGCACCGGCCTTTAGTGGATTGTTAGCATCAGACCTTTAAAAACATAATTGCCTAATTCGATTTATAAATCTGCTTCAATCTTGATTTATAGTTCGCGAATCAAATCATTAAACAAATAATTCAATCGAATCAAAATTGAATGAACCAACTGAAATTTGGATAAATCACATCCTCACCTTTAATCAGTAGCAAATCAGTGATTTCAAGTGATAATGAATTATTCACTGATTCATAAAATTAATCAATTTTAATGCTACACTCATATGAGAACAGCAAAATTAAAACTGTTAAATTTACAGCATTTTAGTTATATTTAGACTAACTTTTAGTTTATTGAAAATAGCAAATTGTACTGTAAAATCTGCAGAAAATTTTGCTATATTTGTAGACTAAAAATAGCAAAAATAAACTGTTAAATCTACAAAATTTTTGCTATTTTTAAGCTAAATTTAGTTGAATGCAAATAGCAGTCTATTCTTCTAAAATCAGCAGAAATATTTGCTAAAAAATTGTAAACTGCTGTTTTCAACAGGCTCGATTTTTATTTGCATTTAAAAAAAAAATTGAAAAAAAAACTTCGAAAATTTTAAATTTTTTGGTGATTTTTTTAAACTACTACCCAGGAAAATTTTTTACAATCGGTAGCCAACCACACCCATTCTACAACTGGTTCCACTGCAACCGATTCCATGGAACTGGTTCCGGGACCAGTTCCTGGGATCCTATATGGAAGGTGTGGGTGACGTAGAATCAGTTCCAGAACTAGTTCCAGAACTGATTCTAGAGCAACCGGTTCCACTTTGGAGCTATAGAAGGGGTTGCTTTTGGGACAATTTCAAACAAAAAGAATCGGTGTTAGAATCGACAGTAGAAGGGGTTGTGAATGAAAAGCAGCTATTGTACAACCGATTCTTTGAAACAGAAAATTTTCCTGGGTAATTATTTAGCAAAATTTTTTGCTGATTTTAGCAGGTTAATTTACTATTCTCCATTTACAAAAATTTAGCTCAAATATAGCAAAAATTCTGTATATTTAACAGTTTTGTTTTTGCTGTTCCTATATTACTAATATATAGCAAAAATAATCTGCTAATTTAGCAGTTTTTTTCTGCAGCATCACTTTTAACTAATTTTTAGTAGTTTTAACTAAATTTTTTCGAATTTTTTTCTATTAGTGTACGTTATTCAAAAAATAATTATCTTTTTCAAGCTCTGGTTAGCATAGACCTGAGACTTAGAAAAACCTCACAAAGAAAAGTTGAACGGGGTCAAATCAATTGTTCGACGCTGTAACTTACCATGATGATTTGATTATAGTGTATAAGAAATAAATAACAGGAAAATGAACAAAATATAAAACAACATAATTTCCATGACCTGTCAAAATCTACCTGCCCCTATTAGAGAACCCATTACAATCTACATAAAATAATACATTATATAACAAAATATTTAACATTAATGAGTTTAGAAATTCATCTTAAAAAGGACTTTCATTTTTTATATTTTCCTTTTCCTCCAAACGACTTTTAGCAACTATTTATATATTTTTATTTATATTTTCAAAATTCTTAATTGCTGTCACAAAACCACCTACTTTATACTCCCGCTTTAACTAGTTTTTAATTACACAAAATCCACCTTTTATCAAAAAGTTTAACCAAGCATTGGTATTATTAACAATGAAACAATCATAACTAGTTAGCATCCTGTGAAAAAAACTACTGCATTTCCTTCTGCAAAATCTAACGCTCATTAAAATTTTTTATAATGATTTTGTAACAAAAGGTGTAACCCTTTTCAAATTCAGTAGGGCATCTCAACATCATTACATGTGAATAAAAAAAACAAAACTTTTCGTATATGTGTCATAGAAAAAAAGGCAAAACAAAACGTAAAAGTTAACAAAACTGCTGGTGAAGAGAAATGGTTTCATAGAATACAAGAACTTTTCAATTTTTTCAAATGTAGTTGATGCAAAATTGTGGTAAAAAAAAAAATCAGACTATGAAAATCTGTTTATAGAAAATGCAACATTCGTTAACGTTTCAGTAGGTACCTAAGAATATTTCCGCAGGAAACATTATTTGGTATTTTATGAAAAAAATACTTCAAAACCTGAGAGTTTTCTATCAGAGAGTTGACAAGGAAGGTATCTCTCGGATTTAAATGAAATTCAGACGTATAATAGAGGAGAAAAACAAAATAAGGGACAATTATTTGTTTAGCGGCCCAATCTCTGGTTTAAGGGTTGAAAAGCGGGATCAAACGCTAACCTTTTTTGCTACACATAAAGAATTTACAAAATTCTAATTAAATTTTTAAACACCTTTCTCATACCAAATTTGTAAATACAAAAAAACTTTTTAAAAAGGCATCAACAAAAATTTGTAAATGAAAAAAAAAAAATTTGTTTTTTTTTGTAACTTTAAATTTTTATTTTTAAACAATTTTTATATGAAAGATAACAATTTGCAAACGAGTTACAAATATTTGAAACAAAAAAATTGTTGGGAATAAAATTTAAATTTAAAAGAAAGGGTGATTGCTTTTACAAATTCCATTGTTGGTGCCTACTGTTTTTTCTCTGTACACTCAAAAAAAAAAGTCAGTAAAATCAGCAAAAAATGTTGCTGTGTCAGCAAATTTTTAGTCAGGGGCGTGCTGGCAAAAAAGTTGGTAATTTCAGCAAAAGTGTTTGCTGAAAATCAGCAAGCTGATTTTTACCACAAAAAATAGTATTCTCAGCCGAAGTTTTGCTTAAACTTAGTCGATTGCAATTGAAAAAAATCCTAGCTAAAATCACTAAACTTTTTGCTGAATATTAATAGACTGAAAAAACTCAAAAAATTTGTAGAAAAATTTTACTTTAGTTAATTTATTTGCTGAAAATTTAAATATAGAAATTGTGTAGAGTTGGTTTTTTAATTATCATTTCCGTTATACTACATCCAGACAAGCTGCGATATCTACATCTTGTCTATGCGGTTGTCGTCCACGCTATAATTGCGGTTATCAGCATAATTTCTGTAGCAAAATAAATTAGTAAAACATTAGTTCAAAATTAGTTTAGTGCTAAAAAAAATATAACTAAAACTTTTGCTGAAAACGGAATTTCAGCAAAAAAAATTGCTGAAAACTAGTAAACTTGATATACAAGACGTTTTACTAATTTTTCTACTAACTTATTTTTTTGAGTGTATGAAAACATATCTGAAATTTACGAAATTTAGATTTATTTGTATACATCGTTAAGGTACTCGAGATACTTTAACGATAATACCGATATTGTCCATGTTGTGGATCCAGGGTTGCCACTAGGGTATTCAATTAATCGACTTTTTATTTTAATCGATTAATCGTGCAAATAATTATTCGGGTTTTTTTCTTAACCGATTAATCGAATAAAATTTAAAAATTAATCGATTAATCGAAAAAAATTTATGTAAAATAATATACATACATTTTTTGTATTTTCAATAAATTTTATTTAAAAAAGGAGCAAAAATTCACAAAAATAAAAAATTTACGAGATCATATTTTGTCAATTTTTTTTTATTTTTTGTGTCCTCTCTCTAACATATTAAAATTTTATCCAAATCGGAGAGAAACGCGCCGCATATCTTTCTGGTAAATTTTGCATTTTATAAAGCTAAGCCTGAATTAGCCAGACCTAAACGTAGCGCTATATAATATATTCAATGAGGTTAAAAGGAAGATAACAACTCGTACATTAATTTATTCCCCTTTCGTATGCATTTAACACATAAAAAATGTAAATGTAGAGAGAAATTATATTGAAAATTAATTTTTGCTCTACGTTTACTTCCTTCTTTCCCTTTATTTTATTTTCTAAGGGATATTATGAATGCAGAGTACTAAAAATTTTTGATTGCATTGAGTATTAATTATATTTAATTAATTATTGTAATACTTTTTAATTATAATAATTATTAATGGTTTCGTTTAATATCAAAATTTAAAAAATCGCGAAAAATAATTGAAAAGTTGGTTATACGTAATAATTTCCACTACATTGCTAAATCTGTCAAAATAACAGGGTATTATTTCGGAATATGATAAAAGATGTGATAACTTGTTGTAGTTTTTGTTTTTTCTTTCATATTCAAGATGTTTATTAATGCTCCTAGACGAAAACAAGACATTCTCATTGAGTTTAAGCTAACAAATATTACTAGAAATTCTAAAAAGTTGTCCCCTGATGATTTCCTTAGGCCAGAATGAAATCCGAATAGGTACAAGCCTACAGCAAATTATTTTTCACAATTTTTTAAATAAGGTTTGGGATTTTAGCATATTTTCTTTAATAAAAAAAATATATTTTTTAAAATTTTTTGTAATTTTTTACCAATTTCGATTAATCGATTAATCGTATTAAATTATTCGAATTATTCGTTATTCAATATTTGGACATTTTAAATTATTCGAACAATTTTTGAGCAAAATTGTTTGATTAATCGAATAACGATTAATTGACTGAATACCCTAGTTGCCACTTAATTGAAATATTTGAAGTATTGGCGAAAAATTCGCTATGGAAATTTTATATACAAAAGATTCGGTTGTCTCGATCAACACGAAATACTAATTAATAGTTCAAATAATCCACTTTTATTTTATGGACTTACCAAATGTATGTAATTAAATCACCTCGCATAGTATGCAAAAAGACACAATAATTTTATATTATTTAGCGACCGCGAATCTTAAAAAAAGACGTGGTCGAGTGTATTATTTTTTTTATGACCAGAAACCAGAAAAACCTTTAATTTTCCCATATTGAAAAAAAAATTTTTTGGTATTAATTATTGTTTTTCCTTTTGTTTTTATTCTGATATTTCATACTAAGGTTAACTACCCAGAGTTAAAATATTGATAAGTTATTACGGTTAAATTTTCCTAGCGATAAATATTTAGTATTGGTTAGTTACCCATGGTTAAGTTAAAGTTAACTGCTTGAGATAAGTTAATGGGCCTATGTTGGAAATAAGTTACTCGCCCAGAATAAGATTACCTAAGCATAGTTTTTATAAGAAACATAAAATTTTATGTAATTTTTCAATTTAAAGCGAATTGCAATAAATTTATTTTCTTTCCAAAAATTCTAACGTGTTCTTTTATGATAATTTTTCTCTCAATTTCTTTTCCTTTTTTTGTTATTTTTCCAACTATATTTCAACTATGGTACATCATGTGAACATCATAAATTTTAAGATTTATCATGTTTGTCAACATTACCTGGTTACTAGTAGCATATAGAGTATGAATAGAATATTGGATGACAAAAATATATTGCTTTTGTACATCAGTAACGTTTCGCTTTTTTTTTTTTTTTTGCCAACCAAAAGTTGTCTTCATATAAGTATAGTTGGGTATGTGTGGGAAAACTAACAAAATTTTTGTGTTTGTATAACGTTTTTTTTTCATCATCTTTTCTTGTTGTTATACAATATACCCTAGAGAAGTAATTAAATCCCTTTATATTAAGGGTAAAAAAAAAAAAAACAAAAGACCATGTAGAAGAAAGAAATCATATCGTTTATAAATACTGATGACAATGATGGATAGCCATGAATGCGAGAAATAATAAAATAAGGGAAAGAACTTTGTTTTCATATATAAAATTAATTCTACAAAATACAAATGTTAAAGTGTAGTTAATAATATATAAAATTTAATTTTGGTTTTATAGATTTTTGGTAAAACTTACATTTTTTGCATTTCTTTTGCATAGTTCTGGTTTGTAAACAGTTTGGTTCACCTTTTTTTAGGGTTAATGTGCGGGAACGCATATTAGTTTTGGGATCACATTCAGTCCAAGCACTCTTTGCATAACGACAGGTGGTAGCTAAAATTAGGAAAAAAAAAAAAAAAAAAAATTTAGTAGGTATTATAATCTGTAATATCACCGTCTTTCCGATAAAACGGTTAAGAGCGGATTATGGGACCGTAAACGTAAATGTGATGTAACTGTACCGTGCAGTAGCTAAAAAGTACACTTATAGATTACCGTATTACTATTTAGCATCTATTTCATGTGGTTTTATATTTTATTCTAAATTTTTTCATTTATTTGTTAATTTTTATTCCTTATTTGTTGTTTGAATCAATTTTCTTTATTCATTTTATATTTTTTCCGACTAAAATCATTCAGCTGTTTCGATGCCGGATAGGAAATTCTGATTTCAACAGAATGATCCGGCAAGTACGTTTACATTTACGTGTTAGTAACCATTCGTATACATTTCTTCTTGTGGTTTCTAAACAGCTGATTCGTTACAGATACGTTTACGGTTGGGTAACTCAGCCTTTAGTATTATAATTCTTTGCAAGCAAAACGTATGTGATATGAAACGTATGAGTAATATTAGTTTTTAATTAATAACACGTATACGCTCCGTGGTACAAATACTTCTACATATAGTAAAGGCCTGAATGAATGCATTTAAAACAGGCTGTTAAACATTCACTACACTTTTTGCTATTCAGAAATCATCAACTAAAATTCAGAAAATATCAGTTAAAATTCAGAAAACATAATATCTATTTTAATTCATGATTTCTATATTTTAATTTATATTCTCCGAATTTCAATTAAATATTTCGGAATTGCAGAAAGTGTAGTGAATGTTTCACAGCCTGTTTTAAATGCATTCATGCAGGTCTCTATTCTATAGTGGATGTTTCATATTTATAAAGTCAATCAGTTAGTTCAGTAATTTAAGAGCGAATTCGAATAAACGACTGACTTTATGAAAAATTACTCAACTATAACACATATTTTTTAAATTTTAATATTTTTTTTTGTCAAAAATTCTTAATTCTTTGGACGAAAAATGAACCATAAAAGGCACAGCAATTTGAGGAAAATTAATAAATCCAAAAGATGGTTAAGCAATGTCAATAAATTTAAATATTTTTTGAGAAATTAAAAAAGAAAGATTATTTTTGAGCCTATAGAATTTTTTTAAAACTTTTTTTGAGTAAGTTTTGTATCAAAAAAGAATTCTCTTTTAGATGAACCACTTTCGTACAAAAATTTGAACTTTTAATAACATGTATATTTTGAGTGCTTTTTTTATTATTAATTTTTGGGCTTGTTTGCTGGCTGGGTAAGTAAAAACAAGAATATCAAATTCTGGTATTATCCTTATGATTATTTCCTAAAATTATAATAACTTACGGTGGGTCTCATACTACAGGTTGAAGGGTTAACTAATAGTTAAACCAAAAAATTGTTGTTGTTTTTTATACAATTTTTCTGGCATTTTCTTTTGTTTACTAGTTAAGTTAAAGTTAAACCTACAGTATGACACCCACCGTTAATATTTCTCCATTATCATCACAGCATATTTTATTATTCATGCTTACAAGAAAGTTATCAAAAAATCTCTGTTATTTAAAGGATAATTAATTTTGACGACTCTGATGATGACAACGATAACCATCGTTATCATAAGGGTTAGGAAGTTAATGTAAGTACAAATTTCTTCTGGTTAGCTAGAGAACACGAATATAAAAATACTAGGAAAATACAATTACTAAGTTTCTGGCGATGATTAACGGTTATTTTCAATGTGTTTTGAAAGGGTTTCCCTCTTTAAGTCAAATTATTAAGTCAATACAAAGAACAATATTTAAATAACTTTAAAAATCAATAATCGTATTATTAAAATAAAAAAATAAAAAATATTTTTGTTAATGAAAGACACATTCATAAATTTAAAAAAAATTATTATTAAAAATTGCAGCTTCCATGGCAACCCTGGTGACCATTTTAATACATGGATTTTTTAATGCAAAATGGGTTGCCATTGTTTCTAAACATCTGAGGTAGCCGGGTTTTAAAAGTTTGGTTTTGCCTTAAAATTATACGAGGGGAAACGGTAAAACTCAAAAACTTAAAAATAAAAAAAAGTGCGCTAAAGTTGAAAAATGTCTCTACGTCAGGGACATTATTTTTTAATCCGACACAAAAAAAAAACCAGGGTTGGCAACTGAAACGAATTGGGGCCGATTTAATAGTTCATACTTAAATGCGCTTAAATAGCAAATCATTTTGGTTGCCAACTTTGAAAAAACTGATCGAAAATCGTTACACGTTTTTAAGAGAAGTTGCAACCAATTTTCGATATGTACATTAAAAGCATTGTCTGCATAACATCGTTGGTTTTTGCATAAAAGAAAGTTTTTTATTAAAACTTGCCAAACAAAAGTCTCTTTGTGTAGTTTAGGGTTTGAAGTTAACCCTCGATACAAAACATAATTCCCTAAATCTTTTGAGAAGATTTTTTTATGCAGTGTTCAGTTTGGAAGCGAGAAAGTATCAAAATTAAAATTTCGTAAAAATTCAAAAAAATAATTATTTTAAAACGAATACAATTTTCAGAAAACTAAAAACATATTTAAGTTCTCTAAAAAGTACGAAATTCTCGTCCGGTTGAATTTTTGTATCTAATGTAATGTCTCGGTTTGTGTATTAAAGCTATCATTTTTTTATTGTGGACAACTGAAGAGTTGGGGTGATGCCCTCGAAACAACTGTTGTACACTCAAAATAGTTTGTTGTTTAAATTAACTGAAAATGTAATTTAAAATAAATGAAAAATCACTTGAAAACCGGTCTACTGACTTTTCATTTAAATCAAAAGAACTTTTCATTTATTTTTAAGTGTTAATAAATAAACTACAAAATCCTTAAAAAATAATGATTTTTCATTTATTTTGTTTTTTTAAATTTCAAAAAATTAACTACAAAATCCGTAAGAATAAATGATATTTAGTTTATTTAATTTTTTTAACTGACTTAGAAATCGAAAAGGAATTCTTTTTTTTATCAAAACATTTTAAATGAAAATATTAACTGTAACAGAAAATCCGTATTTATATGTAATTTATTTTTTAAATAAACGACAAAAACGGTTAAAAAATATTTTCTTTGCATTTCAACTGAATAATCATTTAAAAATAAATGTACGGATAACTTTTTAAATAATCTACAGTCAGTTACTGTAATAATATTTTCAGTGTATTGTCTATCATGAAAATGATCAACCTTTTTTGAAACAACAAATAAAATCTAATTGACAATATCATATTAGAATTTAGACTTGAGGTAGCATTTAAAAAATAAGGCTTTGATATTTGGCCGTTTTGCAAATCTTTTTTAGCGACATTTTTTCGCGATTTGTTTTTTGCAACTAGTCACCGAACTTTGTTCTATGAATTGGGTATTATAGTCTCTAGATTACATATTTAACAAAACCGCACCTAAAAAATTACAAAATATTGGCGGAACGCGAAAAAAGACTTCATGGTAAAAAAATTGTATTAAAAAACCTCATCAGCGATTTTCATTCTGCAAACAAATATACTGATGTAAGAATTTTCCTTTTTGCAAATTTTTTTCCGCGATTTTTTTTTGCGAATTTCTTTCAATTATCCACCAAACTTTGTTGTATGAAATGGGTATTATAGTCTTTAGATTTTATATTTAACAAAACCGCACCTAAAAAACCGCGAAATTTTGGCGGAACGCGAAAAAAGACTTAATGGTACAAAAATTGTATTGAAAAACCTAATCAGCGATTGTCATTCTGCAAACAAATATGCTGATGTAAGAATTTTCCTTTTGCAAATTTTTTTTCCGCCACTTTTTTCGCGACTTTTTTTTGCAATTAGCTACCAAACTTTGTTCTATGGAATGGGTATTATAGTCTCTAGATTACATATTTATCAAAACCGCACCTAAAAAATTGCAAAATATTGGCGGAACGCGAAAAAAGACTTTATGGTTAAAAATTATATTGAAAAACCTCATCAGCGATATTCATTCTGCAAGCAAATATACTGATGTAAGAATTTTACTTTTTGCAAAATTTTGTTTTTTGTTGCAAAACAAAAACAAAACAAAACCCATGTAAGAAACAAAATTTTCCAAATGTAAAATTTTTGCATCATTAATTCGTTTGCAGATTGTACTGAAGCTAAAATTTTATAAATTGAAAAATAAAAACTGTTTTTCTTTATAAAGAAACTTTTTTTTTCTACGAAAAAAACTTTTCTTTTTTTTGTACAAAAACTTTTTTTATATCTTTTCTTTTTCTTTTTTTGTTTGGAGTTGAAAATAAAAAAATATCATTTGTATAAAAATATAATTTGTAATTTTTTTTTCTTTTTTTATAAAGATAAATATATTTTCAATTTTGGATGAATATAAAAAAAATATTTTTGGAAATTTACTTTATTTTGAACAGAATACTTTTTTATTTCTTGATGAAAGCTTAAAAATAAAGGTTTTTGTTTGTAAAATCCGGTGCCTGATTTTAATGCAAAAATTAAAAATAATTGTTCTCTAAAAACTTTTGATAATGAACTCACAGCAAGATCTAAGCTTTATCTTTTATAATCAGTTATTACTTTTGTCCAAGGGCACACAGGGTTCTATCAGGATATCTTCAAAGGACATCGTCTTAACCTGAAAACTAATTTTTGTTTATGAAATTTGGTAGCGAAGCATTTTCATTTGAACAATATATAAGTTAAGCTACGTTTTCGCCCAACTTCGTTTTGCCGAAAAGCGAAAATCGCTAAATCTTCTTAACTAGCAGCAGTTATATCTCCGTACAAGAAGTAATTTAATCTTTAACCTAATAATATTTATCTATTTGTTAAATTACAAAATTTTTACAAGTAAATTACAGAGAATAAAAATTGAAAAGTGATTTCAATTTTAAAAGAAAACGTGATAAAATTTGATCTCAAATCGAACGAAAAACACTCATTTAATATTATTAAATTTTACTAGTGTTTGAACGAATAAAAAAATTTCTAGTTAGTTTTTAATAAAATTCATTAATTTGATTAAAATAATTAAAACAATTAGCTCAAATTACAAATTTTTTTCAAAAAACAAAATTTGTAAAGTAAAATTATCTTACGAGTTTTTTCTGCTTATACTAAGGAAAAATATCGATTAATAGTTGCAATATACATACATTGCAACAAATTCCCAGTAATATAGTTTAAACTAGTTTGTTCATTAAAAAAAAAAAACACTGCGGCTGGGTCTCATACTGAAGGTTTAAGAGTTAACTATGAGTTAACCCAAAAACTCAGGAAAACTACTGAAATCAGCTGAATCTGCTAAAGAGGGCTTTATATTATCTGATTTAAAGTCTGATTAAAAGAAAAACAAAACAATAGTGATGTACAGACTGTCAAAACATTATTCGAAATTCTTTTACTTTTGTATGCTTCGAATAATATGTTCTAAAAAATTACTTGTTTACACACATTTCCATTGATTTGCTTTATAAATAAAAAAAAATATTTTTAATGGCTTTTAAATTTATCTTAGCACATCATTAGTTCTCTAATATAAGGAAATACATTTTCACTTCCGATTACCGAGTTAATCGTTTACTAAATTTGTAAATCACTTACGACTTATTTGGGAGAAGAGAGAAAATAAACAATAGTGTTGCCAGTATCAAATCGAAAAATTAATTTATAGTTAAAATACGATTATGAATCAAGATTTCTAATAACTCTATATTAAGCGAAATATCTACTTTAACTATAGCAAGCTTCAAATACCAAATAAATTTTTTTTATGAATTAGCACATTAGTTTGGAAATTAAACTCAGAAAATTTTATTGTATCTTCAATGCATAAAAAAGTAATAACTGAAAACCCGTTTGCAATTTTTACTCCAAATTTCAAGCATGATGAAGTAATTATACATTTTTTACAACCGAAAGGAAAAATAACATTTTGTTTTTTATTAAATTTGATTTCAATTTTTTTCTAGATTATACAGTTTTTTTATTTTTTGGTACACTTTTTGCTAATTTCAGCAGATTGATTTTAAATTGCAGTTTACAACAATTTACTGAAATGTAGTAGAGTCTACTAATCATTTATACTAATTTCATTGTACTAAAATTACTGATATTTAGTAAATTTTGTAACTGATTTTAGCAAATCGATTTTGAATTGCAGTTTACAACAATTTTGCTAAAATCTAGTAGCGGCTATTAATTTTTTTATACTAATTTTTGTTGTACTACAGATCAGCAGACATGTGTTGCTAAAATTAGCAAAAAATACCGCAGGGCTCAAAGCAGGTTAATTTCCTGTAATAACATCAAAATTTCCAGTAGCCATTACAGACTTTTTTGGTTGAGTGTATACTAAGTTGCGACCGGTGTATTTTTCCATATAAAAAAAGAAGGAGTATTTTCTATAAAAAACAACTGTAATTACAGTTCAAACACAAACAACTGTTGTGTATAGTTGTAAGACTTTTTGAGGATATAAATAAATTGAACTGAAATATTTGTAAAAATTCATAATAAATGCATATCTTTCCATTTTTAACCCTTTGACACGGGAATTTTAATGGCTAGGAATTTTCCGACCAAACTTCGTGGAAATATAGATCTATGCAAAAGAAATATTGTTTATTGCTTTTATGGCTTTGCAGCACCCCTTAGCGGAGATATTTGGAATTAAAGTTCAAACATTAACATGCTGCCGACTCCGAGCGGGTTAAAATTTTTTTTAAATTTTAATTTTATATTTTTTCTATTACTAATCTCTACATAAAATCTTTTGAGTTTTTGAATTTTATTCATCACGCAATTTTTGAGACTAAATTTTAGCCTTTTTTTAATTTTTAACTTTTAATATATTCTCAGCAGCGTTGGTGATCAAAAGACAAAACGCACTCTACTGATCTCATGTTGTTTTTAAATTTCACAGCCTGCATAAAATTTTAATAAGAACAAAATAACGAACTGATAACAGTAAATGAATAGCGGTTTGGTTAAAATTCAAATCAGTGACGAGTTGATGAAGTCGACGTACATTATAATGTATGCCACTCGCCAAAGTGTTAATAAATATTCAATGTACATAAAACACGACCAAAATTGCATGAACTTCCTATCCCTAGCTATCATAATGTAAAAAAAAAAACATTTTTTTGTATCACAGAATATCTCAGTTATTTTTTACCTCTTGAAATTCATCCTATCATCCCTTGAACTATGCTTTATATTTTTTTCTATTTAATTTGTATTTAAAGCAAACTATATAAAAATTGTAATTAAGTTTAACAATTTTTCTCTCCGAATTTATCAACTTGATTATATGTAGGTATTATTTTTTGTTGGGAAAAATTATTATGTTTTGTTTGAAAGTTGAGACTAACGATAATATTATATACACTCAAAAATGTTTTTTGGCTAAAAATTAATTAGAAAACTTCATAATTCTAGCTATGCAGCATTTTTGATACACACTATAGTACGTGGCAATATGTAACTGATTTATTAATACGTTTTGTTCAGAAGTTTGAATATATTTAATTATCTATTTATTATACTATTTGAAGCATTTCTATTTATTATTTAAGCAATCTGTGCAAATATTTCTGAAATGTTTTCTTTAGAACATGGATAGAGAAAATCAACATGTATCATTTTTGATACAAAGCTCGATTAACGGTTAAAAAAGCGAAAAAATAGTTAATAATAAATCCATTAAAATTAACCAGCAATATCATAAAAATAACTCAAAATTCTACTACAAAATTACTGTTTTTTTAAATTTAATTTTTTTAATAGTATAAAAATATATTTTAATAAAAAAAAAAAAACATTTTTTCTTTCGGTTACAAAAAAAATGCGTAATGACTTCATTTTAAGTCAAAATACCAAACGGTTGTTGTTATTACATTTTTATGCCTTGAAGATATAATAAAATTTTCTAATTTTTATTTGTAAAAAAAGAATTTATAAAAAATAACTAGAACAGAACAATTAAAAAAAATATATATATATTTTTTATATAACTATCAAATATTTCTGCAAAAAGACTATTTTAGTAGTTTTTTATTATAATATTAAAAATAACTGCTTTAAACAACTGTTACGAAATACAGTACTTTTCTTTAGTTGTTTTTTTTAATAACATAATAGTTGTTTTGTATACTTTTCATAGAAAAACATCAGCAATTACAGTTAAAAACAAATAACTACAGATTACTTCACAAACAACTATCATGTATTAACTGACTATCATTTTTGAGTGTAGCAACAAGGGTGTAGTAAGAAAATATTTGATATACTTCCAAATAATTTTCTTTGAAATAATTATTTTTTTAATCATGATGTTTCCATAACGATTTTGTTATAAGAGTGCTATAGTTTTTTTTTTTGTGATATTTTAAAATATTTTCGGTTAAAAATAAAGAGTTTAGTACATGAGGAGAAAAAACATATAAACTGTGGCTGCAGGTATTAAATTGAATTTTTTTGTACCTTTTTAATGTTAAAATAATATTTTTTAATATTGCTGATAGACTTCTTCATATTTATTACAAGTTTAATATAAACTTTTTTGATTCATGTTTAGTTTTTCTAAAACTATCACTGATGTAGCATGTCCATAAGAAAAGGCAGAAACTAGACCTAGTCTGATTTGCAAATTACTAATGTGTTTATAACTTTTGAAAAATTGTTTATTCTTCTTCTTAACCTTAAACCTATTAACCTCAAACCGTGACAAATTTTCAAGGTTGGTTATCGAAACGAATAACAATAAGGGTAACGGTGTCGAATTTCGTTTGTTTCGGTAAAGGTAACGGTATTTTGAACTCTTTCGGTAATGGTATACCGCTATCGAAACAGCAATACCGGTATTATATGTAAATTACGTTAAAAACATATAAAAATAATTAAAAACTTAGCATATTTTTCATTTTAAATGTTTAAAATAAAGCTTATACTCGAAAGCTTTAAATTCAATGCTGGTAGTTTTAATAACTAAAATTATTGTCTATGAATTTATTTATAACAAAAAAATTTAGGGTGGATAATAGCCCAGTGTACAAACGACAATGACATATCATTATTTTTTTGACTTCCAATAATGACGCCGACTTATTTTCTTCATTGTTTTAAAATATAAAAAAAATGAGTTAATAACTTTTTTTTAAAACTTTCTTTAAAATGCGTATGACTTATCTGTAGCATTATTTCAAATATTAAGTAAAGTACTAGATTTTTTTTGTATTTTTTTTGCAAATCTGAATGTAGACTCAATATTTTTTCAACTTTGGTAAGGATATATATAACTACATATTTTTGATTTTTTGTATGCTGGCGCATAAGCAGACTTGTATGCAGCACGTCAGTTTTGTTTTCATCTATCAAATAAAACAGGTCGAGATAGCTTAGATTACAGATCTATCGACTGGCAATCTAGAGTCCTAGGTTCGAATCCCGGCACCGGCAAATTTTATTAGAAAAATATTTTAAAATAAAACAACCCAGGAAAATTTTCTGTTCCAAAGAATCGGTTGCAGAATAGCTACCCAGGAAAATTTTCTGTTCCAAAGAATCGGTTGTACAATAGCTACTTTTCATTCACAACCCCTTCTACTGTCGATTCTAACACCGATTCTTTTTGTTTGAAATTGTCCCAAAAGCAACCCCTTCTATGGCTCCAAAGTAGAACCGGTTGCTCTAGAATCAGTTCTGGAACTAGTTCTGGAATTGATTCTACGTCACCCACACCTTCCATATGGGATCCAAGGAACTGGTTCCGGAACCAGTTCCATGGAATCGGTTGCAGTGGAACCAGTTGTAGAATGGGTGTGGTTGGCTACCGATTGTAAAAATTTTTCCTGGGTACTTTTCATTTACAACCCCTTCTACTGTCGATTCTAACACCGATTCTTTTTGTTTGAAATTGTCCCAAAAGCAACCACTTCCATAGCTCCAAAGTGGAACCGGTTGCCCTGGCATCAGTTCTGCAACTAGTTCTAGAACTGATTTTACTTCAGTCATACCGTCCATATGGCATCCCAGGAACTCGTTCCGGAACCAGTTCCATGGAATCGGTTGTAGTGGAACCAGTTGTAGAATAGGTGTGGTTGACTACCGATTGTAAAAAATTTTCCGGGGATATATTGTTTTTCGTGTACAATAATGAGTTATGATTACATACCAGCATATGAAAAATAAAAAAAAATATATTATTACCTATATACCTATTACCAGGGCAGCGACTTTCATGCACTTAAAAATCGAAAATATGCGCTTAAAATATGCAGTCAAATATGCACCTAAATATGCACTAAAACCCAAAAATATGCACTTAAATTCAAAAATAAATGCTTATAACCAAAAAAATGCACTTTAAATTAATCGATTTTTAAAAATTATATTTATTATTCTAGTGTTTGGTTAAAAATTAAATCCAATATAAATATCTAAGTAGATGACAACTTGATGTTTTCGTTCTAGTTAAGTGCTGCGTTAAGGTTTGCAAATTCTTCTTTTTCTTTATTATTCATTAAATCTTACTCTTAGTTAAAAAAAAATATGAAGAAAATATGTAATTTAATGAATTATATGCAAAAATATGCAATAAAAATAAAAAAATATGCAAAAAATATGCTCTTAAAAGCAAAATATGCAAAAATATGCAACAACAAATCGATGCCAGTTTGTTGCAAATTCTTTGATTCGGAAAAGTATTTGGTTTAAATCATTTTTGTATTAGTGACTACAAACATGTATTTGCATGAAAGTGCGCCGTATACCCTCCAATATGAAGTATTTTTGGGTCTAAGGGTCATTGACCTCAAGTATCCTGTTCTAGTTGTTACCCACCAAATCACAGTTGCTACAACCCTAATGTACAACCCTAATGTCAGAAAATTAAAGATCGCAAAAAATCATTAACCTTTTGCTTAGGAAGTTTTTCGATAAACCCAGTAGAAATTTTTTTTTTTTTTTTGGTTGCCGAACGTGGCAAAAAAATTGATATATCACACTTTAAAATCTGACTTTAAATGCCGAAGCTATAGCGAAAAATTAAAAAAGGCGACCCCTACGTTCGGCAAAAATTTTTTTTTTGAAATTGCCTTGCAAAAATACTTCATATTGGAGGGTGTACGGCGAACTTTTTTTTGCGGTGCAGTCTACTATATACGTAATGACAACAACAATGAGTCGAAAAATAGATTTCCAAAAAAAATAAATTTTATAAAAACAGATATTTCTTTATTGTAAAATTTTTTCTAATACAAATTGTTCGTGCCGGAAATCGAACCTTAGACTGCAGATTGCCAGTCAGTAGCAATTATTTCTACACTGGCATTCTAAGTGTTAGCCCCAACTAATGGATATAAGTATGTATGCTTACATCCATAAAGACATGATTAATTAAGAAATGACATGAAAATTTTCTTTTTTTCTTTTAAAAAAAAATTTTTTTGTAAGATTATGTAAGCTTAATTTTTCTTCAACAAAAAGTAAAAAGTGTTAATAAAATAACAACAAATACTTTAACTTCCTTTATAATCTCATCAGGATTTCCTTAATGTATAACGAAAAAGTCCCATTTTTTGTGGCAAATAACCTTGATAACAATGTTCAAAGCCCTTTTTTTAATATATAAAAAATATCGTATATACATATAAATATAAAAAAGGATAAAAAACATTGTATCCTTTTTTTTCTCATACAACAATGCTAAAAGCATAGTTTATGTATGGAAAACCTTGAGGGATTTCAAGATGAATTTTGTAACAAAAACGTTAAAACAATCACATTTTCCTACATGATGTCGAAAAAATGTAAATGTTAAAGATTGTAACATCAAACTTTTTTTTTCTTTTTTTCGAAGCCTTAAGATTATTATAGGCTTAGATAGAAAGTCCTTTTCAGTTTTTTTGTGTGGTGTGAATATATAAAGAACAACACACACCATATTACAAAAAATATATTGATATCAGAGAATTTTAAGAATTAAGGACAATAAATTACATGATAATTTGGTATATTTCGAATGTAAACTTAAGGGGTTTACCCTCGTTAGAAATCCATAAAAACAACAATATTTAAACAATTACAAAAAAAGAAGGGGGTTTATTATTACCAGGGCAAGGAATTTCATGTACTAAAACATCGAAAATATGCGCTTAAAATATGCACTATAAAATGGAAAATATGCACTTAAATATGCATTTATAACGAAATATGCACTAAAAACCAAACAATATGTAATTAAAAATAAATGTTTTTTTAATCATATTTATTAAAAACTAATATAAACGTAAACATTCAATATGTGTACTAGAAAAAAGTGGCAGAAATTAATGCTCGGGGACAAGTTTCCTTAAAATAATTTTTATACAATTTTTCAACATTCTTTTTGTGAGCAATAACACCCGAAAACGTTAATTTAAAATTACATCTATAACACTATGGAACATTTTTGGGATTATTGTCTGGGGGGTGAGAAATTCCAAGTCAGGGTGATGGTACTAGGTCAGTATAGTAAAACCCTCAAAGGGTTTGGCGTTCGTATGTGTCATTTTTTTTATGACCTTTTAAATTTTTTCCTTATCTTGATGTTTTTTCGCTTAGTTGTAACTCGAGAACCACTTGTCCGATTTTGATGAAACAAATTTAGAAAAATTTAGAATTACAATTTCTTTAATCCGTTCATATAACATTTTTCTTTATAATCAACAGTTTTGCCGGTAAAAATAAATTTGTTGAGAAAAAAAAATATTTTTTATGAATTAAAAAAAAAAAATTTTAATTTTAAATTTAAAAGGTCATAAAAAAAATGGCACATACGAACGCCAAACCCTTTGAGGGTTTTACTATACTGACCTAGTACCATCACCCTGACTTGGAATTTCTCACCCCCCAGATTGGCTGTTGTACTGTGTAATTATCTGTTAGTGGATGACAACATATTGTATACTATGTGTTTCTCTTTCTAGTATAGTGTTATATTACCAACAGAGCTTCCAAATAATTAATTCTTTATAATTTTTTTCAGTTTTAAAGTATGAATTCTTAAATCGAATTTCATATTTAAAATAAATGTATGAAGAAAAAAATATTTTTTGCCTAAAATATTAAAAAAAAGTAATAAACAAAAGGTTATTGATTTTTATGGTAGCGGTAACAAACATTTATTTTTACCGGCAAAACTGTTGAGTATATATAAAAACGTTAT
This sequence comes from Leucophora obtusa, assembly GCA_949987735.1. NCBI lineage: Eukaryota > Metazoa > Arthropoda > Insecta > Diptera > Anthomyiidae > Leucophora > Leucophora obtusa. Next base: position 209,032,641 of record OX465296.1, on the reverse strand, counting down.
ATGAACAGATTAAAGGAATTGTAATTTTTAATTTTTTTAAAATTGTTTGAGCAAAATCGGACTAGTGGTTCTCGAGTTATGTCAAAAAAAGATATATCTCGATTCCTAGGGGTGACCCAGCGAAACGCCGGGACACGTATAAATTGTTTTTGACCGATATAACATTTGCCGTTGGTTTCATCCCATTCCGATTTTGACTGTCGCATAGTGTAATTGTTAAATTCTCACAGCGGCATTCAGAATGAAAATTTAGCATAGAGTTAACATGAGTTTTATTCATAATACTATTGTTAAACTCATTTTAGTATTGTTGCTAAATTCCTTCTAATGTTCTGTTATCAAACGCGAAAAAACAAAATATTCCATTCACAATAATAAAAAAGTCTTTTATTTTCAAACACAGAGTTGCTGTTAATCGGTGTGCTAAAAAATCATTTTGAATAAACTCTATTCTAACAAGCTGCTAGGCCTAAAAAACATTCTAGTTAACAGCTCCTTGTTTGCGATGTATAAGAAGCTACTAAGTTTTCATTTTGAATACGGGGGTCAGTCTTTTCGGTTTTTAAGGGCCATTAACAATAAACAAATTTTAAATTAATTAAGTTAAGTTTTAATGAAAGTTTTCACTAAACTAATGAAGTTTTAATGCAAAACAAATTTTACGAAAAATCTTTTTTCATTGGATTTATATAATTTTCAATAAATAATACGAAATTTTTCATAAAACTGCATCAATTCAATGAAAAGTTTAGTACAGTGTTGTTTTAACGTCCTATAGACAGCTGCAATTAATATTGTAATTAATATGCAATTTTATCAATTTTAATTAATAGATTTGAGGTTAAGAAGAAGAATAAAGCTCAAATTAGTTTAGAAGTAAAGTGCGGCGAAATGAGGTATCGTAAAGTATAAATCTATTTTCAATAGATTTTCTTACCTCAAACGTACTTCCAAACTAGGTAGTTGTGTATACTGTCATTAACTAAAAGTAAACAGCTGACACGATACTACCAGACTAATGGAGCCTTATACCTTTTTCTCTAAAAATTATAAACACATTATAATTTTCAGATCGGACTAGATCTAGTTTCTGCATTTTTTTTGTATGGACAGGCGTCGTCAGTGATTTTCCATTAAATTGTATTAATTATTTATATGTTTTTATTGTCAGATTGTCTCTATATGATCATTTTTTTTCAACACCCCGTCACCCAAGTAAGGTCTTGAATGCAATGTAACTAATTCGTTGTTTTCTTTCCTATTCAGCTTTCTCTTATTATTTTTACTCAGAAGTGATCAATACAAACACATACAAATATTCTGTTTTTAGATTTTTGTTTATCTTCCAATCTCCTCCGTGTCTCAAAGGACGAATTCCAGCGAAATTAAATTAAATCAATATAAAAATTCATAAAAACCATGTACACAATTCCCTCAGTGTGCAGTAACAGATGTCACATTAGTTTGTTCGCACTTTATCACAGATTTTCGAAAGTGAAAGCAGTTTTTTAGCCTTTAAAAATTCTATGTTTGCAGTAATAAAATTTTAAAGATTATTACCTACGCACTGTTTTTGCTAACATAAATATAAATAAAATCATCGACTAGAGGCTGAAAAACTGCTCTCACTTTTGAAAATTAATTTTACACTTTAACCCTCTAATGCTCTTTCTTCTGATTAAGATAATATTTAAACTATATATTTGGCCTCGAAAATCTACTATGGAACAAATATTAAAAAAGTTATGGAAAAAACTATGGAACAATATTCAAACAATTTATCGCTTTATTTAGGCGATATAGCATAACAAAGTTGAAGACGTATCTAGAAATCAAATAATTTCGGTTTTTGCTCTAAATAACACTATCAGTAAAATAAAATTACCTACGGAAAATTGTTGATCAATTGTTGTTATTTCAGAAGTTATGGCGATTTTCGCTTTTTGAAAATTACGAAATTTGGCGAATTTGGCACTAAACATCAATAGATTTTGACTAAATTAGTTCTGCTTACTACTACCTCTGAGTATATGCTCTGTGTTTAATTTAAATAAAATCTGTCATCTAGTTATTGAGTTAGAGAGATATTCGTAAAACGTATCCTGCGGTTATCATGTGAGTCCTGGAGGAAAATTTTTAACTGATTTTACAATTAAAGACTCTAAACTAGCTTTGTTATTATCGTTAATGTACGCCAGATCCTAAATGTATTTTTGGCGATTTTTCAAATATTTTGTTCTTTTTAAAAAGTAAATTTTTTCAAATTTACTAAATTTTCAATTTACATGCTTCTCGCTTGAAAACCGTTCCTTACATGAAAAAAGTTTGAAGGCAAAAAATTAGGTAATTAAGTTTTCTATAGACATAATACAACTTGTTCAATAAAATATTGTTATTTATCCAAAAACTATTTAAAATCTGAAGACCGCCTTTTGGCGGCCTTGGGCAATAGAGGGTTAAAAGAATTAAAACAAAAATGAAAAATTGTCTACTGTATTTCCTAAAGCCTGCTCCAGCCAACACATCCCAGCAAAATCTCAGTAATGGGTGCTCATTACTAATATCTAAATAATAAGCAGTAGAATTAGGGACGCCGAATTATAAATAGTAAAAAATTTCAGTTTCATTATATAACCACTTATTTGGTAATGAAAGATTTTGCTGGGATAGTGTTAAAGCATTTTTTTACAAATAGAAACTTTGTTATTTTGTAAAAAAAATTCAAAAAAAATTTATTAAAAATTAATTGCGATAATGTAAAACAAATCCGCTTTAAGAGGCTCTTAAATACCATGAAGTGTCTTGCTGGTTCAATGTCGACTTGCATGGAGTTGCTCAACAAATGGTATCTAAAGGTTTCTCTTTCCATCGATTTTAAAACAATTTGATCGTAGTTTAGTTAGTATTTGTTTTTTTAAGCGTTTCTTGCAATTTTTTAGCTAAAGTTAAGAAAATTATGAAGTTTCGGGAAAAAATAAAGCAAAAAATTACATATTAAAAATTGAACCGGTTAATCGACCTATTTTAACCAATTATTCGGATCGAATAATTATTTGAGTTTTAAAATATTTGTTTCGACATTAACCGAAATAGAGGTGATTAATCGAGGAATCGGTTAGTCGATTAAACGAATTGGAAACACTAGTTTTTGACTAATACTAAGAGTATTAGACTTTCCCACAAGAGACAAATTAAAATTTCTAGATCTGATAGCAAAATCGCCAAATTGGCAACAGTGTTGCCAACAGGTATTAAAAATTTAAAACAAAATGGAGAAAGTTAAATTAATTTACAATTTTGTGTTCAAAAAACTGATTTTGTTAAAATAACGGTACTTAACAGGTATTCGGAAAGGTTATGGAATACCGAAAATTTAGAAATGAAAAGTTTTATATGTTAATTCACAAATGCTTTATAAAGTTATAGGAAGCTTACAAAACAAATTTTTCATACAAAATTTATTTCATAAGCCTCCTATAACTTTATCAAGCACTTATGAATTTACACATTAGTATTTTGGTATCGGTAAAGGTTATCTATTTGAAAAAGTTTTGAAATAGTTAATGTTATTATAAAGGTAATTAAAGCCAACCTTGGCACAAAGAAGACCTATTTTCGAAAACAAAAAGCAGTTCCATATCACAATTTTTTAATATGTGGCGAAATAAATAATGTAAACATTTTTGATTTTGCTTTTAATAATTTACAAACTTACATTGTTTTTCACTTTCACTCTGTGTTTTCTCAACATTTTCCTTATTTGCTTTACCACCTGAACGTTTGCCTTCATGATTTTGAGATTTCAGCATTTGACGTTGTTTATTGTTGCCCTTATTATTGTTTTGTTGTTGTGGGTGTTGTTGCTGGTGTTGAGTATTAGATAATTTCTTTTCAAAACGTTTACGTCCAACTAAGGATGTTGATGAAGTTGCTACCGGACTCTCATGTGAGGAAGTATTTTTATTTATTTTTTTATTATTGTTATTTTTTTGACGTTTACCACCACCACCAGCATTGCCGTTACTACTATTTGTATTTCCGGTGGCTGGGGTATTTTGATTGTCTGTAAGAGCTCCTCTGGCAGCACGCACCAAAACATCACCCGATTCCATAGACATAACCAATTTGGCAGACGAAGATGACAATGCGGGTGAATATAATGGTTCAGTTGAGTGCCTTTTTCCGTATTTAGAAGATCTAACATTGCGGTTGTTATTGCTGCTTCTGCTGCTGGTTCTAGCGGATGCCAAGTTCTTTGTACCATAAATCAATGTCGGTTGAAATGCCAACATGGCTAACAAAAGCACGGATGCCATTACGAGATTCATTTTGAAAATGAGTTAAATTTTTACTCCAACACACTTGTACAAACAAACAACCAAACCAAATAAGCACAATGTACGATAGTAAATTGTGGGTAAAAAGTTTTTGTTATACTTGGTGATGGTGCTGCTGCTGTCGCTGCTACTGTCTGTGTAGTTTTATATTTAAGTGGGTTGTACGAGGTCCTCTCGTATGATGGCTGTATGTGAGTTTATAACTAGTTTTGTGGTTGTAGCCAAAATCTGTAAAAAAAAAAGATGAAAAAAACATAAAATTAGAATGAAAATAGGGAAATGAGTTACACAAAAAAGTCAACATCATTTACGTTGTTATCTTTCGTTAAAAAGATGAAAGCAACAAAATGAAAAAAGAAACCTTGTGTAAACTTAGGAGTAAATCTAAAATGTTACTAAAAATACATTTTAATTATTTTAAATTGCTAAAAAATATTTGTGCCAAAAAAAAAAAAAATTATAAAAAAGAAAAACCATAAACCAAATCCTATAATAGTTGAACATAAGGCATACGGAACATTTTGGCTCTTAAAGTATTTTGAATCACAAGGTATCTACATACATACTAAATGCCAAAAATATATAAATTTTGTTGGCTTGTAAAATTAAGCTTATTAATTTCCCGTTTTTCTATTGCCATATTTTTTAACATTTAACACAAAAACAATAAATAATCAATTTGAAACCATCGTATGCAGCAAAACAACACATTATCAAATAATGTATAAAGTAATGTATAGCCTTTACACCTTACTTTACAGATGAATTTCACGGGGATTGAGGCCTAAGATAATGTATGGTCCCAATACTTTAGAGGTTTTATATGGTTACGAGGATGCAAAAAGTAATGTCGTCAGACTATTATTGGTTTGACCCATATGCCAAACTAGAGTTTGCTGTTCGGTTTTAATCGAAACCGAAACCGCGGTTTTTCAAGCCTCAAAACCGAAACCGAAAACCGACAAAAATTAGTCGGTTTTTAATAAATACTTAAAACAATTAAAATAATTAAATTACATATTATTAAGTCTTGAATTTAGTAAAAACGCAGCTCCTATTTTGCAAAATTATGTATTTAATTGTAATGAACAATTTCTCCATTAAATATTACTTTAAATAATTTTTTTTTGTTTTTATTACTACAGATAATATAAGCTGAGGATTATAATTAAAAAAAAAATTGCACCAAAGTCATTTAGTTTAAGAGATATTGAGATTCACGTATTCAGTTCAGATTTTCACCGCTTATTTTTCAAAAAGTTTTATTTCGTAGTCCGCGAAATTTATTGTATAAAATTTTAACATATATTGTTTTTAACAAATTACTAAATTTCAAATTTAAACTCTTTAAATACAGCTCTATTTGCCGAAAAAAGAATAAAAAATTTTAATTTATAACGGGTTCCTTGTTTTTTCCCCCAATGGCGTTATTGCCTTTATTCGAGTGAGAAATTCAATCGATTTTTAATAAATATCTTGAATGTATTAAACTATTTAATTTTTATACATATTAAATTATTTTAAAACAATTCTATTAATATCACAAGAAAACCGAAAAATAACCGTAACCGCGGTTTTTATAATTTTGAAAAACCGAAACCGCGGTTTTCAAATTTTTCGGTATTTAGCAAACTCTATGCCAAACAGTCGTTATCGAGAAAAACGATAAAGAAGTTTAACATTTTTTCGTGTTATTTAATGCAAAATGGCAGGTAGGTACATCAAATTCAATACTGGATATCTCAGATATAATACCAGATATTGAGATAATGTTAGATTATATGTAATCGATAATTTTTTTTGAAACTAATAATAATTAATTTGTACTGGTGTTACAATTATTTCTTTTATTAAATATAACGTGGTCAAACTGGGATTCGAACTTGGGTTCTCAAATCGATAGCCGAGAACTCTACCACCGTGCTATCGACACATATAGTATTTGATTGCGTTAAATGTAAATGAATTATTATGCTTCATGTAAACTTAATTTTAGTTCATACATTTTTCTGAGTGTGAGAAAACATATTGTTTTTTTTGTTTAGCTGGGCACTTGCCTTGGAAAGCCTCACATATATTTATGTAAACAAAAACTAGGCCCAGCTTTTGTCGTTGCAATATGACTACTTATTTTTCGTTTACCATCAAAATATATAAATTCTATTGAGATCTGGAGTAACATACAGTAAGGGGTTAAATATAATTTTGTTATTTACCAACTGTGTTATTTATTAATTTATCAACTTTGTGTATATAGAACGTGAAATATGAATTAATATGAATAGATTTACAAACACAAATACATGCACATACATACAAATTTGATAATGTGTCAACATGTTTATGCATGTGTTTCTATTGCTATTTAAGTGCATTAAAGTGTTATTTGAATAGAAGTCTTAACTTGATTATTATAATTATTCCTCATTATTGATGCAATTTAATTTAGTTTATTTTAACACCATTATTGTGTATTAAGAGCATATATTATACTTAGATAGTTTATCATAAATGCTTTTAAGTTTAAACATAAACTTGTCACAAAGTAATGTTACTAAGTAATGTAACAAATTTTAATTATGTACAATTTGTTGTTGTGGTCTCTGCTTTATAAGTACATACATACTTCATATTTGTCTGTATTATGATGATCATAGATGTGCCAAAATCATTATTATTGCATTTCTCTTCTTCATCACTTTACAAAAAGTAATTGTAATGGAACTTTATTTTCCTTTTTATTACTTTTATGTAATGCAATAAAAACTAATTACATTGCATTTTTTCATTGTAAGGAAATAAAAAGAAAATATCATTACTTTACTATAAGACAAATACTGTTACGAAATTGGATTAGTCTAGCATAGAAAATTCTGGAATTTTAGAAGACTCATATCCCGAGAAAATCCTGTTTATTAAACCAATCAATCTGGCAGCACTACATTGAATAAATTTAAGTATAATGTTAACCTAGTGTCTTCAAATGCAATGAAATGTGCAAAGAAATTTTAAAATACACACAAAACAACAACAACGAAAATAATTTTGTTGTTGCTTTGTGTGTTATTTTTAAATTTCTTTGCACATTTCATTGCATTTGAAGACACTAGGTCAGTAGTTAGGACTCTGCTATGAATAATATAAGTGTTACAATTTTAGTACCACTGTTAAAAAAAATTTCGAAAAAATTAATATGATTTATAAAAAAATTTCAGAGTCCGAAATTAATAATAAAAAATTAATTAAAAAAAAAAATAAAAATTATAAAAGATTATTCTCTCAGGAAATGACTATATTTTATAAAAATATAAAAAAAAGTAAATACTATTGAACAATTTCATATATATAAAGAACATTTTCATTAAATTTATGGAGATCTAATTTATGAAATTCAATGAATTTTTTTAATGAAAAATTTCATAATATTAATTAAATATGTTTAAGATTGCTGGTCTTATCGAATTTTTTCAATAATTTTACTTCTTTGTAATTTACTTGTAAAAATTGTATCATCTTTCTTTGATTTGAAAATAATTTAAACAGAAAGTGATATTAATTTCTGATCTTGAGTCAAACTAAAATAACATTCATTTAATTAATTAAATATTATATACATAATGAAATTCTTCATTGGTTCTACGAAAAAAAATTCTATGAAATTATATCATTAATATCATGAAGGATAATTCTCTCAGTGTACAAATGGGGTTATCAGAACTGGATATGTTTTCTGGGTGTATTTATATTTTGAGTCTAACAAAGAAAAAACCGAAATTTTTTATTGAAAATGTCTTTATTGTTTTTCAAAATATTCTCCTTTATGTTCCATACATTTTGCATGCGTTCGAACCACTTGTCACAGCATTTTTTTCTATTCCGCGTGAGACACCTCCAAAACATGGTTTCTTAATGTATCTACGGCTTTTTCTGCTGACAAAAATCGTTGTCCCCATAGTTTATCTTTGACGTCTCTTGAAGCAGCCCTTCTTGAGTAATTGTTTGCACCAATCGAGCATCAAGGTTTTCTGGCACAACAACTGCTTTTGTACGACCTTCTCGAAATTTGTCCTGGAGCGAAGGACGCCCGCGATTAAAATCGTTATATCAGCATTTCACAGCTGCAAAGTATAGATAAATAATGAAAACAAAAATAATGAACTTTTTTTCCATTGCAATTATATTTATGTAATGGTACTCCCAACTCTGGTCATGATAACTTTTACAATATTTTGCAATACGGTACGTATGAGTAATAAATGAACAACATTAAAATAATTATTAATCATACGTTGTGTGGTTTTTAATTTTATTACATTTGTATTTATTTGTGGTTATGTAAAATTTACATAACAAACTATACATTTTTTTTGAAGAGCTTTAATAAAATGTATTTAAAAAATATAAATATCCTCTTAAATTCGTTTATGTTCACAAATTTTAAATTACAAACAAAGGCTTATCTTTAGTGAAATAGTTTTTTTTTTGTAACATTTTCGCTAATATTTAAATATTTTCTTAACTACATGTTTAAATACAATTAACTTTCCTCAGCAATTTTACAATATTAACGCCCAACTCAACTAAAGTAATTAATTTTAAATACATAGCTCCCCAAAACAATATGGAGAAAAATGAGACTATATAAAATTAAAGAAACTAGCAATCGCCTGGTGCATAATAAAGATAAGAATATTAATTAAAATTAAATTAAAAAAAAAAGAAGATAGAAAATATATTTGCATACATTAGAACAAAATATAATAATTTAATATTCTACATTAAATATTGCATAATTTAAATAATATTCAAACAAATAGTTAAACATAAATTTTAGTTTTAATTCCAGTAAACTACATATAACATAGTGACAAAAAAAAAGGAAAATAAAATTTATGGATATTAAAATAGTGCACATAGCAAACTCAAAAAAAGTAAAGTGAAAACGTTAGAAGTTGGAATATTATATTGTATTTTCGGTAACAAAATTTAAACCCAGTAGAAGTATGATGTGGAGGTGTTCACTGTATTTATAAAGTGTCCTGCTTTTTTCCATTTTCTGTTTGTTATCACAAACGCAAGTTTATTTTTTTCACCTAGATTTACGTATTTTTTTTTTTATGAAACAAAATTCATAGTAAATTTTTTGCAATTAAAAAAACATTATAAAAATATTTAACAATTGCTTTGAATATAACAAATAAATTCTAGAAATTTCTAAAATTGTTGTGAGGGAAAAACTATGAACACTACACCGATAAAATTTCTCAGTTGCTCAGTTAAAGAATTCCTTAGTTAAAACGGAGAAAAAACAAATTAACTGAAATAATTGATATGAACTAATATTTGTGTTAAATAAAGTTCTTTTTCAGTTACCCTGTTAATACAAATTTGAAATTGTCAAGAATTTATAGAAATATATTTTAAAGTTTAAAGAATAGACAAAAAAATTAAAATACTTTTCCAGTTCATATAATTTGTTTAGTCCACGGTAAGATAACTTGTTCAAGATTTGCTGGAATCTAGTAAAACGTATTCTTTATTGTTTAGATCGAAAATATGGTCCGTAAATTCTTGGATGTAGGACTATCGGGAGATTTTTATGAAAGACTCAATAATAATAATAAGAATGAATATGTGTGATGGAAGAACGCAGAATCAAATTAATCAAAACAATAAGTTAAGCGTGTACAATATTTTGTTCCGAATGTGTAAATAAACTATACAATAAAATCAATGTATTCAAAAAAGAATTGCAAAAAAGAAAATTTAGATGAAATTATGACATTGCACTTCTATTAAATTTTCAAATCGGTTATTGTTAACTAAATTCAATGGATATCCCAAAATAATTAACTGTTCGTTGGTTTTAACTGAGCTATTGCTTTTAATTATTTAAAAAAAAGTATTAGTTATTTTCAATTAATTTTAATAACTGAGCTTCAGTAAGGGGTATTTCACCTGAGACTCAGTTGAAAATTTAGTAGCCGGTAACTGAGAAATTTTTTCGGTGTACCTACTATTTGTGGTTGTTTTGTTTACAACTAGTGCTGGTAAATTCGGTTACTTTTCAATACTCGATACTACTCGATATTTTTGATTTGGATACTCGATACTACTCGATACTTTTAATGGTTTTTAAATTTAAAATTTTTTGGTTAAATTCTTTGAAAATGTTTATGGTAATTCAATATTTAAATTTATAAACACATTTTTAAGCTTTTTCACCAACTATTCATTGCGGTTTTCATAGTTTTTAACATATTATTTTAAATATTTTACTTAATTTTTTTCTTTTAGCAGAGTTGTAATTTTGTGACAAATATTTTAGCAGAGTCACATTTTTGTGGTAAATATTTTAGCAGAGTCACATTTTTATATATTATGTCTGTCCAAAATGCAACTCTGAAAATATCGAGTAGTAGTTTTGAGTATCGAGTATCCAAAAAAAAGACAAATACTCGATACCCACTACTCATATTTTTACCAGCACTATTTACAACATTTACTTCGAGATGATACCGTTAAACAATGCACTTTATTATAAAAAAATAAAAACAACAACAAAGTCTTTGTTGAAGAAATATTCTTAGAAGGAAAATATTTCATGTGATAGTCTCCGATTTTTATGAAATTCGGATATTGAGATATAGAATGGAAATCTAATTTTATTTATTTACAACCACCCAGCAACAAAAGAAATGCCGAAGCAGTAGAAAAAGCACTACAATTGATGGTCTAGATGTACTTCTTTTTTTACATAAACACTAATGATTTTAACATTGAGTTGTCATAGGAGAGGAGTACTCCCACTGCAACATTTTTTCAGTACTTTTTGAACGAGTGCAAAGGAAGCTCTTTTTCACCAAATAAAAGGTAAAAAAATTTTTTTTTTAAAAAAAATTCTATTTTTTTTATTTTACAATTTTTTTTATTGCGGCCACCGGGTATCGAACTTGCGACCTCACGATTGCTAGTCTAGCGCACCGCTGAGCTATTTTTTGATATAAAAGTTGACTGGCATAAAAACACCACTTTGTCATTGCGAGATATTGTGCTTTCTTCTCTTCAATAAACGTACTTATTAAACAAGTGTAAAAGGTGTACTCTCATTCAATATTGTTTTCAGTACTATTTTTACAGGTGCATAAAAAGCAGTTTCTCACCATTTTTTTATATATATATATTTTTAGAAAATAAAAAATTTTGAATTTGAACAAAATAATCATAAATATTAAAAAAATAATAGAATAAAAAAAAATTAAAAAAAAAAATAAAAAATATTGGTTCTGCCGGGCATCGAACCCGCGATCGTCTGTTTGGGAATGCCAAATGATACCAAAATCACTCTTTAGGATTACTTTTAAAGCAATTACTCTTTAGAAGCAATACTTAAGTGACTTTTTTGAATGTTGTTCAGAAGTAATTCTAAAAAAGCTGTAAAAATATACTAACGGATACTTTGGAAGCAATGAAAGAAGTGATTTTTTGAAGTTGTTCAGAATTACTTCTAAAAAATCAGTAAAATTACACTAACGGATACTTGTGAAGCAGTGAAAGAAGTAGTTTGTAAAGCATTACTTCCAATTTTTTTTGATGGGCTGTTTCATTATTTTGGCCATTTTGGTGGTAAAATAAGCGAAAGATATTTTTTGATATTTTTTTTGTTTGGCCGCATGTCAGAAACTTTCGACATTCGATATTAGAACTGGATTAAAATAATATTTCGATTATATGTGATATCACCCAGCAAAAATATTAAGGAGTACTTCAAAAAGAATGACTATTTTATCTACATCCAATAAAATAATATATGTACAAAAATAAAATAAAATAAAAAGGTTAAAGTCGGGCATGCCGACTATAGAATACCCTACAGCAGTCTGGGTAAAAGCCAACTAATATCACCAAAATCAATAGGCTGCGTTATTGGGCCAATATAGGTCTGTGTACCAAATTTCATCAAAATATCTTAATATTTGCGACCTGCAGCGTATAAACAGTATAATTTTGGTAGGACCCTTATATGGGCACTAGGTCTAAACATGGACCGATGTTCATCAAAATCAATAGGCTTCGTCCGTGGGCCAAAATAGGTCTGTGTACCAAATTTCGTCAAAATATCTTAATATTTACGACGTGCATCGTATAAACAATATAATTTTGGGGGGACCCTTATATGGGCACTAGGTCTAAACATAGACCGATGTTCACCAAAATCAATAGGCTTCGTCCTTCGGCTGCCATAAGTCGGTGTACCAAATTTCATCAAAATATCTTAATATTTGCGACCTGCAGCGTATAAACAATATAATTTTGGTAGGACCCTTATATGGGCACTAGGTCTAAACATGGAGCGATGTTCACCAAAATCAATAGGCTTTGTCCTTGGGCCAACGTAGGTCTGTGTACCAAATTTTATCAAAATATCTTAATATTTGCGACCTGCAGCGTATAAACCATATAATTTTAGTAGGACCCTTATATGGGCACTAGGTCTAAACATGGACCGATGTTCACCAAAATCAATAGGCTGCGTTACTGGGCCAATGTAGGTCTGTATACCAAATTTTATCAAAATATCTTAATATTTACGACCTGCAGCGTATAAACAGTATAATTTTGGTAGGACCCTTATATGGGCACTAGGTCTAAACATGGACCGATGTTCACCAAAATCAATAGGCTGCGTTATTGGGCCAATATAGGTCTGTGTACGAAATTTCCTCAAAATATCTTAATATTTACGACCTGCAGCGTATAAACAGTATAATTTTGGTAGGACCCCTATATGGGCACTAGGTCTAAACATGGACCGATGTTCACCAAAATCAATAGGCTGCGTTATTGGGCCAATATAGGTCTGTGTACCAAATTTCATCAAAATATCTTAATATTTGCGACCTGCAGCGTATAAACAGTATAATTTTGGTAGGACCCTTATATGGGCACTAGGTCTAAACATGGACCGATGTTCACCAAAATCAATAGGCTGCGTTATTGGGCCAATATAGGTCTGTGTACGAAATTTCCTCAAAATATCTTAATATTTACGACCTGCAGCGTATAAACAGTATAATTTTGGTAGGACCCCTATATGGGCACTAGGTCTAAACATGGACCGATGTTCACCAAAATCAATAGGCTGCGTTATTGGGCCAATATAGGTCTGTGTACCAAATTTCATCAAAATATCTTAATATTTACGACCTGCAGCGTATAAACAATATAATTTTGGTAGGACCCTTATATGGGCACTAGGTCTAAACATGGACCGATGTTCAAAAAAATCAAACTTGTTCGTCCTTGGGCCAACATAGGTCTATGTACCAAATTTCATCGAAATATCTTAATAGGTGCGACCTGTAGAGTGCGTACAAGATTGCATGGACAGACAGACAGACGGACGGACGGACGGACGGACGGACGGACGGACGGACGGACAGACGGACATCGTTAAATCGAAATAAAAAAAAATTCTGAACCGATCGGTATACTATAAGGTGGGTCTACGACCAATATTTTTTGGTGTTACAAACATCAGCACAAACTTATAATACCCTGACCACATAGTGGTGTAGGGTATAAATATAATTTTGGTAGGACCCTTATATGGGCACTAGGTCTAAACATGGACCGATGTTCACCAAAATCAATAGGCTTCGTCCCTGGGCCAACATAGGTCTGTGTACCAAATTTCATCAAAATATCTGAATATTTGCGAACTGCAGCGTATAAACAATATAATTTTGGTAGGACCCTTATATGGGAACTAGGTCTAAACATGGACCGATGTTCACCAAAATCAACAGGCTTCGTCCTTGGGTCAACTTAGCTCTGTGTACCAAATTTCATCAAAATATCTTAATATTTGCGACCTGCAGCGTATAAACAATATAATTTTGGTAGGACCCTTATATGGGCACCAGGTCTAAACATTCACCGATTTTAACCAAAATCAATAGGCGTCGTCCTTGGGCCGACAAAAGTCGGTGTACCAAGTTTCATCAAAATATCTTAATATTTGCGACCTGTAGAGTGCGCACAAGAATGCATGGACAGACAGACAGACGGACGGACGGACAGATGGACATCGTTAAATCGAAATAAAAAAAAATTTTGAGCCGATCGGTATACTATAAGGTGGGTCTAGGACCAATATTTTTTGGTGTTACAAACATCAGCACAAACTTATAATACCCTGACCACATGTCGCTATGTGTTGTTGTATTTGTTTTATTTAGTTTTTGCATTAACTTATTTTGAATCTAGAGAAAAAAGTCGTGCATTAAAAAGTGGATGTTCTCTTTTTGCAGGGCATCTAATAATATATGAGCAATTCCTAAAACCTTTTAATATTTGGGGCAAAAAAAAAAGCTTTTCGTTTTTAGGGCACATTAATGGCGTTTTGTGTATACATAACCTAACATGTGAATTGTTCAAAATCGTTCGCGTGAATGACTTTATGCAGGGTTCGTCAAAGCTATGGCGGTTTAAAGTGAAAAAAATCCCAAAAATGCATATCTTAATCTATTTAGAAAATTATTTTACATATGTCCCAATAAATACCTATAAAAATTCGTTCAAACATATAATAAAACTGCTTAAGTTAAGAAGATATAGGAACTTAAAGTTTTTTCTACCTTTCCCATGGACTTTTATTAATATAAAAAAACGAAGCACAACAAATTTTTAAATTTTTCTAAAAAAATTCATTAAACCAAACTACTAATTTTAAATTTTTTTGCAATTAATTCGAAGTTAATATCGTAATTGGTTTATCCATAATAATTATTTTAATATCGGGTACTAGTATTATGAAAGTTATGTTATATTTGATTACTAAAATGCGAAAAGTATGTGCCACCGGTTTTTGAATAAAGCATCGGTAATGCTTTTCCCTGGTATTCGTATACATTAGAGCGTACCACCTTACAGGCAAAAATAAAAAGTGCGCCGTACACCCTCCAATATGAAGTATTTTTGCAAGGAGGTTTCAAAAATTTTTTTTATTTTTTTTTGCCGAACTTAGGGGTCGCCATTTTATATTTTTCGTTATATCTTTGGCATTTGCAGTCGGATCTTAAAGTGTGATACATCGATGTTTTTCTCTCGAGGAGACCAGTGTTTTGTTCTAAGGGTATTTTGACCTCAAGTATCCCCTTCTAGTAGTTACCCACCAGATCTCAGTTGCTACACCCTAATGTACCACCCTAATGTCAGAAAATTAAAGCTCGCAAAAAATCATTAAACTTTTGCTAAAGAAGTTTTTCGATAAACCCAGTTTAATTTTTTTTATATATTGGTTGACGAACGTAGGGGTCGCCTTTTTAATTTTTTTTAATTGGATTTTTACTATATAGCAAAACACTGGTCTCCTCGAGGCAAAACAATCGATATATCACACTTTAAAATCCGACTTTGAATGCCAAAGCTATAACGAAAAATTAAAAAAGGCCACCCCTACTTTAAATCAACACTTTACTTCCGCAAACGAAATTTTCTCATGAACAAAACAATCTTAAAAAAGGCGAAGCAATTTTTTTACATTTTTCAACTTTGGGCGTTTATAAGTACTGAAGGAAAGTACTTGCAACCCCTAGTTTCTGCAGGTTGATTGTCTAAAGTGTTAGCCGTGACTGTTAGTTAACCCTTACTAAAGGGTTTTTCAACAGGGACGCTACAAAAGTAGAAAGACAGGGACAGCAAACGACGCCATATTTCTTGCCGCTCTTTTGACATTTCTCTTCAGTAAGGTTTGCCATTTCATGATGGAAAGATATACGAGCCAACAACGAGTCGAAATTATTAAAATTTACTACCGACATTCGGAGTCAGTGGCCTCAACGTTAAGAGCGCTACGTCCAATTTATGGTCGTCATAATCGTCCTAGCAGATCAACAATTGAGCGTCTAGTGGAAAAATTTGAATCCACAGGCACAGTACAAAATGTTGCCGTGCCAGTGAGACAAAGAAGTGCCCGTAGTGTCGAGAATATTGCTGCCGCTGAGGCTTCAGTTGAAGAAAGCCCAAATGTGTCTCTCACACGTCGTTCTCAAGCGTTGGCCATCTCTGTGACGTCGTTGTTGCGAATTTTGCGAAAAGATCTTGGCCTAAATCCTTACAAGATCAAATTGACGCAAGAACTGAAGCCGCTGGACTACCAGAAGCGTCGTATGTTCGTGAATTGGGCTAAGCAACAACTTGAAAATGATTCGGATTTTCATCGAAAAATCATCTTCAGCGATGAGGCTCATTTCTGGCTGAATGGCTTCGTCAATAAACAAAATATGCGTTATTTGTCAGACAGCAATCCACACGTACTCCATGAGTCATCATTGCATCCCGAAAAAATTACGGTTTGGTGCGGTTTATGGGCCGGCGGCGTCATTGGGCCGTAATTCTTCCGTGATGATCAAGACCGGCACGTTACTGTGAATGTGAATCGCTACCGTTCAATGATAACCGAATATTTTTGACCCCAATTGGATGATATGGACTTGGAGGACATGTGGTTCCAACAGGACGGCGCCACAAGCCACACAGCGAATGTCACAATCAATTTATTGCAAACCAAGTTTGGAGAACGTGTTATCTCACGAAATGGTCCAGTCGATTGGCCGCCTTGGTCGTGCGATTTGACGCCGTTGGACTATTTCCTGTGGGGCTACGTCAAATCTATGGTCTATGCCAACAAGCCAGCGACGATTGATGAACTTCGTACGAATATCGGCCGATTTATGCTTGAAAACCGTCGAAAATTGGGTTCAGCGTCTGGACTTCTGCAAGCGTGCCCGTAGTGGCCATGCAAAAGAGATCGATTTCCATACATAATGGCATCGAACGTACTTTCACAGGAATAAAGAATTTCATTGATATCCAAAACCGTTTTTGTTTCATTTAAAAAAACTTTGGTAGCGCTCTTATTGAAAAACCCTTTATTTTCAATCCGTGTATAAGAATTGATAAATTAACCCTTAAATGCATGGTGTAGCCATTTGGCAACATACCGGTTTTTTAATAAAAAAAACCCCACTTGATGCAGAAAACTGCATTTTTGGGCATTAGGGTCCCCTTCTGTACATAGTGTTCCTATAGTTCAGTGCAGAATTTTTAAACAGTTAGAGTAAAAATTTTGGTTTTGTTCTGTGTATTTGTGTAAAATCTAAAACACGCGTTTTTTTTTTTATAAAAAGTGAAATATTCAAAAATATTTGTTTAAATATTTAAAGTGGTATTCTCGCAATAAAATTTATTTTGGCGACGTTAAAATAATCACGGTTTAGCTATTTGGCAAAAAACCATATTTTTCAATTAAAATCACCTTTTTTTAAAAATAAATTTTTTTTTGGTATTTTTCTTGAAATGTACACGCCCAGTCAGAAATCGCCAGTGGTACAAAAAATCAAGCACTGGCATACCACTGGGTAACCACGGTGTTAAAAATAAATGACTGGGAGAACACTCATTTGGGACGATTTGCCAGCGTTTGAAAAAAGCGTTTTACCAGTATTTGTTTTACAAAAATTTCGGTGGTTTATAAAAAAAACCACTGGCAAAGAATTGGCTTAGAGTGATATGCCAAGGTTTGCAACCAGTGGTTATCCAGTACTACCTAGCCAATGCTACCAGGCGTACAAAAATCAATTCACTGGTAGACCAATGATTTTATGAAAATGCTGACGCTTCGTTAAAAAATGTTTGTAGTCAGAAGGTTCCGAGATCAAATCCGGTTGCAAGCAAAAAATTTTTTTTTAATTTTTTTTAATTTAAAATTTTTTTTATTTTATAAAATCAATTTTTTTGTTTGTGGGAAAACTCCTTCAAGACCAACTTTATTTTTGCCCTCCCAACACTGGCATACTAGTTAGAAAAAATTGTTTGCCAGTACTAGCATTTTGGCATAGCCAGTAGTTGTCCAGCTATTATCACTCATTTATGTGTTTAGCCATCAAATATTATATGTCTCGTTAGCTCAGTGGGTAGAGCAATCGTCTGCCAATCTGATGGCCTGGGTTCAAATCACGGCAGGACCAAAAAAAATACATATGAACTTTTTTTAAATTTTATTTTGGAAAATATATTTCCAGACCACCTATTTATTGGTTTTGCCAGCGTTTTGCCAACGTTTAAAACTTTTGTTCCTCCAGTGCTTTTCAGGCGCTTTTTGAACAGCCGGTCCTTTTGTCTAATGATGTTATCATTTTGGGAATGGGAAAGCACTTTTTGCCAGTACTTGTACCACCTGCTAAAGTGCTTTGCCACCGCTTTCCCGTTTGTATTTTTCTGACTGGGCGCCTTTAGAAATCATATATAAAAAAATTGTTAAAATCGAAGAGATCATGCATTTAAGGGTTAAAAAAATTAGCAAATTGGCGTACACCATCGAATCTAAATTAATTTTGCAAGTCGGTTTCCAATTTTTTTTGCCGAACGTAGAGGTTGCCTTTTTAAATTTTTCATTATATCTTTGACATTTACGTTCGGCAAAAAAAAAAAAAATCGAAATTGCCTTGCAAAAATACTGTATATTTGAAGGTGCACCGCGGATTTTTTTTGTCTGTAACATGGTACGGTCTAGTGCAGTGTAAAGTTATCAAAAAATCAGTTTATATCTGTTTTACATAAATATAAATACATATTGTGAAAATGTTGTGACAGTTTGAAAAATTTAATAAAATTTTAAAATCGGGTTTTTAAATTCCATACCCACATCAGTTTTTATTTGATTAAAAATCTTTCTTTTTTTTAACAGTTTTATATTATTTGAAAAGTTATTTATTGTGTAAAAAAAATCTTTAAAAAATATATAAAAAAGTGTGCTAAATCACTTTGTTATCTCTACTACATACACTGACTTTTAAATCATTTGGCAATTTATCACATCAATTTTCAACATAAATACCAGAACACATCAGAAGCAGCAGTAGTGACAGCTTACAAAAACACACACACACTAGCTCAGGCATATGCACATACGAATATATTTTAACCACTAGGTTACTTGATAAGTTTTAGGCAACAAAACAAAAAATCAAATTATTTCCTTACGTACATTTAAGCGGAGAATACTCAATATTTTATTAGAGAGAGTTCTTGATAATGTATAAGAATACGTAGAATATATGTTAATGAAATTTTGTGGAATTTATGTTCACCATATTGGATGTATGTTGTTAAATTCGTATGTAATGTGGTATAACAGAAGGGAAAAACTAAACAAGTTTATGTTTTGGTGTTCTAATAGTTTATTGACAGAACAATTTTGTCAAGAAAATTAATGTTTCAATTTTTCGTAAAGAATTATTGAGTAGCCTAGTATCTGTTCACTTTTCCTTCTGATTGAAGTTGCTTACGTTCTTTTCATTGTTTGTGCTCTAGTTATTCTTGGTGTGTATGTGTATTAGTTGTTCAGATAGTAAAAAAGCTCAATGGCAGCTGTCATTTAAAATGCTTGTTAAAACTTCATTAATGTTACACTCACACACAGACATACTTTTACACACCTAGAAAGGATAAAAGAAAACATTGGATGCAATTGCAATTTACTAGAGGGTGTTAAAAAATACCAAACACTGTTTTTTTTTTTTTTTTTTGAAAGAAAAACAATAAGAAAGGAAATAAAAGACATCAACACCCTTGATAGTAGTATAGTTGAACTAAGGGTCATTGTGCAGAACATAAAATAAAACTCATTTATAAACTATAAAAATGTAATTTATCAATTTTTTAGTTTGATTTTAGAATTTAATCTAAAGTAAATTGAAAAATAAATAATAAATATTACAATTTAATTTGATGCAGTCAATAACATTTAAAATAATAATATTTATTTAGCTGAAATAAATAAAAGCTAAAAGTTTAATTTTAATTAAGAACATATATTTCATATATTTCATACACTCACAATATTATATCGTTAAAATCATCCTAAAATATATATTAAATTCATTGAAAATACATTTAAAAAGAGGACTACTTACAGTGCTGGAAAAGGAATGATTCAAGTTTTTTCCAATTTTATTCATATTGCTTTTATTTTTAAAGATCAAAATAGTGGCTACATTCGTCCCGAAAGTCCAGGGGATAGTCCAGAAATTTATGGAGGATTTTAACGTAACGTCTGGACGTGGCTTTATCGACCTTTTATCGAATTAGATAGTAAAATTTAGTGAGTACTGATCGGATCTATACAAACTGTATATTGTTGAAAATCCTGTAAAATTTCCCCAAATCCTGCATTATTTGTATCCACAAACGGTCTCCAGACTTACCATGGCAGTGCCTTAGACATGAACATTTTTTTCTTTGTTTAAAGTGATTTTAAAATAAAGTTAGCAACACTGAAATTTTCTTGAAAATTTCATTGTAAAAAAGCTTAAGACCAGTTAGAGGGTTAAATGATTCTTCAATTGAAAACAAACTTTACCTATTACCTTTTAAATAAACTTCAATCGATTATGGAAAATATATTGTGAGTGTATATTTCATAAATAAATAAAATATTTTAGCAAATAAAACAAAATGTATTTATTAAATTTAAACGTCACTTAAAGAAATACACTCACAACCAGTAGTCAGTAAATTATTTTAGTAGCAATTCAAGTATATTGAGAATCATAAAAAAAATATATTAGTGTATTCTTTTCAATCTTTTAGAAAGAGTATACTTAATACGTACACTTTTTCCAAAAAAGAAAATTAGATTTTTGGAATCGCTTACAAGGTTCTGCAATTAAGAGGTTTATCACAACTGTGTCGATTGTCGACCGACGACAGCAAAAGTCGTCGCGAATAATTTAAATTCAGCGACAATCGATTGTCGACGTTTTTTGACATTTAGACAAAAATTAAAGCAAAACAAGAATATGATTGTATTTTTTTCGCCACAATTCTTCACCAATTCAATTGGTTTTCCATTAATTCTTGTTGTTTTACATTTTTTTGTATTTAATTTTGCTTTTTTGCGGTAAATTATGCATTTTTATTTTCAATTATATTTCTTCTGTCAAAAAAATAATTTCTTTGTAAACAAAGTACGAATTTTTGCAACTCTAATACGAATTTCTGCAACTCTGTTCCCTTAATTAGTTAAAAATATGGCAACTATTTGACAAATATTTTGAGTGTGCATTAGTGTGTCGTCACGAAAATAGAATAGATTCTATTACGACGACAAATCGCCGGACGACATGGTGACATTTTGCTTCCCATACAAAATATATGAAAAAGCACATGTCGTTGTCGTTGTCGACCCAGTTCTGATTAATCTCTAAACTTTAACATAAACAGACATTATGGTATTGGTAGTCAAATGAAAGTTTTATTTCTTTTTTTAAATTTATTTTTATCGGGATGTACATTTATTGCATTAAAGGATTTAACTGTGGTAAAACCCCAAAACTAAATTAATGCAAAGTAGATTTTAATTTTTAAAGACTATTTTAAAATCTTCAATTTTAAAGTTAAAAAAAATGTTTTAAAGAATTTTAGAAAATCAACGATTGTACTTTAATTTTGAAATTTGTTTAAAAAAAAAAAAATGTGAAAACAGTCTTTAAAAGCTTAAACTATTTGGTATTTGTAGTACACTAAAAAAAAATCAGTAAAGTCAGCGAAAAATGTTGCTGTGTCAGCAAATTTTTAGCCAGGAGCGTGCTTGCAAAAAGGTTTTTAATTTCAGCAAAAGGTTTGCTTAAAATCAGCGAGCTGATTTTTACCAAAAAAAAAATAGTAATCTTCAGCAAAAGTTTTGTTAACACTTAGTCGACTGCAAATGAAAAAAAGTCCTTGCTAAAATCACTAAACTTTTTGCTGAATATTAGTAGACTGAAAAAAACTCAAAAAACTTGTAGCGAAATTTTACTTTAGTTAATTTATTTGCTGAAAATTTAAATATAGAATATGTGTAGATTTGTTTTCCTTTTTTTGTCATTTCCGTTTCCAGACAAGCTGCGACATCTACATCTAGTCTATCTGGTTGTCGTCCACGCTATGAATGCTGTTAATAGCACAATTTTTGTAGCAAAATAAATTAATAAAACATTAGTTCAAAATTAGTTTAGTGCTAAAAAAATATAACTAAAATTTTTGCTGAAAACGGAATTTCAGCAAAAAAATTGTTGAAAACTAGTACACTTGATATACAAGACGTTTTACTAATTTTTCTACTAACTTATTTTTTTGAGTGTAGATTATTTCAATAAATTTAAAAATTTGGGCTCGAATTGATTAAGTTGAGGAGAGAAATTGTAACAAATTGGCTTTTTCAACAGATTTAAGTTTTTATTGCCTTATTAGATAGATCACTTACTGCAAATCACGATTCTTCAACCTTTCAATTCAATCATGATTTTTGATAAAATTGACAAAAAATTTTATTTCCCATTGTAATCTATTTTTCAGGCCAATGCGGCACGTCTTTCCGTTATCGGATTATCATACCCCGGTCAATAACTCCAATTTTTTTTCCGCCATACAAGGTTGGAGTACTCTAATGGAGTTCAATATTATAAATTTTCGTTATGCAAGTGCATACAGGAAACTGAAGAAGAAGAATGATGATATTTGTTTGAAATTTTTATGGTTGTTTCTATACTTTTTATTTTATGTTTTTTTTTTTTTGCATTTAATATTAGATTTTTAAAAAGTGCATTTTTAGTTTTGTTTCCTTTAACTTTTACTGTTTTTTTGTGTTTTTCAAAATCTCTTTCCAAGATTTATAGTCGTATGTTTGCATTATTAGTTTACTAATGTTTTGTGAAATATGAGTTTACGAAATACGTAGATACAAACATTAAACAGAAACAAATTACCAGGGGAACAATTTTAAAAAGTTTATCTTATATTTTGCAGACATCATAAATTTGTCTGTAGAGGAAATTTGCCAAGTTACAGAACAATACTAGAAAATATAAATGTTTTGTTTTTTTTTTTTTATTTTAGAAAATATGGTGTGATATAAGGATTTCTGTTTTAAGTATAAATAACTTTATTTAGAAAACTTAAATTTTGTATAGAAAAGTTCCTAATGTTGGGTTTTTGTATCAGATTCTAGATAGAGAATCTTTTTAACAAAGTTATGGCTTCTTATGGCCACACAAAATTTTATTTTTTTAATTCGTTTGTTAAGTGAATAAGAGGGTTTTTTAAATTGCAAACATTATTTCATTTAGAATAGATTTCGAAGTGAATAGATTTTTTCTACTTAATTAGAAACGCAATGTAAATGCACCCTAATCTAAAAAACTTTGAATACTTTTGTAATAAACAACTACGAAAATTTAAGCGCAACACTTCTTTTTTGTATCTTTTTTCAATGTACCTACATTGTAAACGATAAAGAAAATATCATAATATGGATGCTTGTAAATGATTTTTCATCGTGAAATTATTTTTCACGTGGAAATGTTAAAATTTGTATTTAGGTTAACCCTTTTACTCGTATCATAGAGTCGTCATATGACACAAATTCAAGAACCGATATTTTCAAAACAGTGTTCTATATAAGGGCAGTAAAAAATTTGGCTATAACCACAAATAAAAAATTTAGCATTACAGGGTTGCCACATATTGATTTTAGAATTTAAAAGTCGGATTTTTTAAAAAGTCTTAAAAATCACAAAATTAAAATTGAAAAAAAAAAATTCCTAAAATTTATTTTTTCTTAAAAAAATCTTAACTTAAATAAACTAAAGATTTTATTTTGAAAATATCTAAATCCACTGAAGAATGTCAGCGGGTTAAAGTTTCGACTTTGGTTGCACATATCTCCGCTAGAGGGCAGGGTACGATGATAAAAAATACAGAAAAATCTTACTTGTGTACAGGTCTTTGGCCATACTAATTTTCGTTAAAAAATTCGTGCTATAAGCTGAGTAAATTTAAACAAAAATTAATTAGAGTGTATTAAACTAATTGAAAAAATAACGTTTATAAAATTTGGTTAAATCGGTTGTTTTTATATTGAAATATTGAAATTTGTTGCTCCTGGGCCAAGATATACACAGAAAGAATTTTCTTGGGCGAGTTTTAAGGAAAATTTTTCTTAAATTTTATGTTTCATAATTTTAATGAAACTTTTTAATTGAGGGTATGAAAATTATTTTAGTTTCAATTGTCGAATTTCACAGAAACTTAATTGAATTAATGAAAAAAATCATTTATAGCATGCATGTAATTCTTTCGACAAAAGCATTAATATGTAAAAGAAAAAGCTAAACCACAAAACATTTTTTAATGCTATTTTCGTTTTAAACATAAAATAAATATTTACTTTCAGTGCACAAAATGACTATAAACTACTGTAATAATAATACAATATTTCTATAGAAAAACTTTATTTATAAAAATTTTGTGAAATCATTTTGCCACTTTTGAATTAGACAAAAATATAATAAAACTTATAATTTATTTAATAGAGTTTTTTAAACAGTGTTATTATTAACATATTTTTATGGTAGTAATTGGTTTTTATTTGTTACTGAATAATATATTTATGTCATTTACCTTTTCGAAACAGCTATTTATATTTATTTGATTTAACCCTCTAATGCTCTTTCTTCTGATTACAATAATATTTAAAGCATATATTTGGCGTTGAAAATCTACCATGGAACAAATATTAAAATTTTAATTTATCGCTTTATTTAGGCGATATAGCACAACAAAGGTTGAAGACGTATCTTGAAAACCAGTGATCAAATAATTTCGTTTTTTGCTGTAAATAATACTATCAATAAAATAAAATTAAGTACCGAAAATTGTTGATCAATTGTTGTTATTTCAAAAGTTATGGCGATTTTCGATTTTTGAAAGTTACTACATTTGGCGAATTTGGCACTAAACATCAATAAATTTTGACGAAATTAGTTCTGCTTACTACTACCTCAAAGTATAAAATCTGTGTTTAATTAAAAAAAAATCTGTTGGCTAGTTTTGGAGTTAGAGAGATATTTGTAAAACATACCCTGGCGTTATCCTGTGAGTCATGGAGAACAATTTTTAACTGATTTTACAATTAGAGACTTTAAACTAGCTTTGTTATTATCGGTAATGTACACCAGATCGTAGATGTATTTTTGGCAATTTTTCAAATATTTTTTTCTGTTTTAAAAAGTTAATTTTTTCATATTTTCTAAATTTTCACTTTACTTGCTTCTCACTTGAAAGCCGTTCCTTATACAATAAAAAGTTTGAAGGCAAAAAAGTAGACAGTTAAAGGAATTAAATATGCTAAAAATCCCAAACGTATTTAACAAATTGTGAAAAATAATCCGCTGCAGGCATGTCCCTATCCGGATTTCATTCTTGCCTAAGGAAATCGTCAGGGGACGACGTTTTTAGAATTTCTGGAAATATTTGTTAAGTTAAATTACAAACTCAATGAGAATTTTTTGTTCTCGTCTAGGAGCGTTATTAAACATTTAAAATATCAAAGAAAAACAAAAACAACAACAGAAAATTTTCCACAATTTGCTTTGTCATCTTCCAATGTACTACTCTGTTGTTTTGACAGATCTAGCAATGTAGTGACATCCATTCATGTAGAAACAACAATAGAGAACAATGTTTTCTAAAGTGTCAGTAACATTTAAATTTGCACAAGCACTTGCATATTAGTTTTTATACCCTACACCACTATGTGGTCAGGGTATTATAAGTTTGTGCTGATGTTTGTGACACCAAAAAATATTGGTCGTAGACCCTCCTTATAGTATACCGATCGGCTCAGAATTTTTTTTTATTTCGATTTAACGATGTCCGTCTGTCCGTCCGTCCGTCTGTCTGTCCATGCAATCTTGTGCGCACTCTACAGGTCGCAAATATTAAGATATTTTGATGAAATTAGGTAAGCAGACCTATGTTGGCCCAAGGACTAACAAGTTTGATTTTGGTGAACATCGGTCCATGTTTAGACCTAGTGCCCATATAAGGGTCCTACCAAAATTATATTGTTCATACGCTGTAGGTCGTAAATATTACGATATTTTGACGAAATTTGGTACACAGACCTATGTTAGCCCAATAACGTAGCCTATTGATTTTGGTGAATATCGGTCCATGTTTAGACCTAGTGCCCATATAAGGGTCCTACCAAAATTATACATAAACCTATGTTGGCCCAAGGACGAAGCCTATTGATTTTGGTGAACATCGGTCCATGTTTAGAACTAGTGCCCATATAAGGGTCCCCCCAAAATTGGCTTGTTTACAAACTGCAGGTCGCAAATATTAAGATATTTTAATGAAATTTGCTGCGCTGACTCACATTATAGAAAATTTTGACACAAGCCCCATTTTAACCCATTCGAATTTCGGATCCAAACAATATACCAGACTGGTGTAGGGTATTGTATAGTCGGCATGCCCGACTTTAACCTTTTTACTCGTTTAATTTTATTTTATCGGGATATACATTAATTGCATCAAAGGAATTAAATATGCTAAAAATCCCAAACGTATAAGTTTTCTATGGATATAATACAACTTGTTTAATAAAATATTGTTATTTAGCCAAAAACTATTTAAAATCTGAAGACCGCCTTTAGGCGGACTTGTTCATTAGAGGGTTAAAATGAAAGAAGAGAAAAACTTTAGGTACACTATATCCATATTTTGTTACGTTATGACGTTATTTTCAAAGAGGATATTTAATATAGGAACATCATTAGCATGGCAGCGACTTTCATGCAAATTCATATTTGTAGTCAGTAATCCAAAAACGATTTTGACTAAATACTTTTCAGAATCAAAGAATTTGCAACAATTTGGCATTGATTCTTTATTTTGTTATAAATATATATTTTTGCATACTTTATGATTTTTATTGCATATTTCTGCAAATTTTTACAAATTGGAAATAAGATTTCATTAAAAACAAACAAAAGTACGAATTTGTAGACTTAAACATGGACATAAATTAAAAGGAGAAACATCATACGTCATCTATATTTATTTTGGATTTAATTTTTAAGCCAACGCCCTCGAGTAATAAATATGATTTTTCAAAATCGAAAAATTTAAAGTGTATTTTTTTGCTTTTAAGTGTATATTTTGGTATTCTTGGTGAATAGTTTTTAGTTTTTATTTTCAATTTTCAAGTGTATGAAAGTCACTGCTGTGATCATTATATTAGTTTTATTAATACTATATTCATAAAAATATACCTTTATGGTTGAATGTTTATTATTATATAGATAAATGATAGTAGAATAAAAAAGAAATTCATTCATATCGTATGATAAATGAAAAAAAGAATATAAAAAATTTTTAAATTGTATGTTAAACATGCACGACCTCAAAAGCTTAACCCTCTAGATGGGCTAAGTTTTTTCGCAATGAAATGTAACACCATGTGTGTTAAAAATCCGCCTGTTCATTTTAAAGTTAAGACTATGTATTTACTTTAAAGTTATGTTATGAAATCCTGTGAATGCTTGGTCCAAAATAAGGACTCTACTAAAGAATCAATCTTGCTTTGTGCTAATTATCAACAGTTTCTAGACAATATAAAATTGTTTTTAAGATTTTTGAAAATTTTATTTGTTTTAAAATATTATTTCTAGAAATTTTCTCGCTTCCAAATCCGAGCACTTCAAACCAAAAATTTCTGTACAAAACATGCAGTAAATTTGCGCTTTTATCGAAAGAGAAAAACAAAAATCAAAAGCTTAATTTATTATTACAAAATACTCATTTTTGGCGTATTTGTGGTAATTTTCATATTACCGGCCTGGAAGCAGGCTTACCAGTTAGAGGGTTAAATCAGATAGTTTTGACAACATCTGCTTTGCACTTATGGATATATTTTGGGGGTTTATTTAAATATACACAGAGCAAATAGATTCATTGTGGCAACCGAATCTCACTCCATTAGAGTTTGCTAAAAACCGAAAAATTTGAAAAAAGCGGTTTCGGTTTTTCAAAATTATAAAAACCGCGGTTTCGGTTATTTTTCGGTTTTCTTGTGATATTAATAGAATTATTTTAAAATAATTCAATATGTATAAAAATTCAATATTTTAATACATTCAAGATATTTATTAAAATTCGATTGAATTAAAGCTGCATTTAAAGAGTTTAAGTTTGAAATTTAGCAATTTGTTTAAAACAATATAAAGTTAAAATTTTATACAATAAATTTCGCGGACTACGAAATAATAATTGAAAAATAAGCGTTGAAAATCTGAACTGAATACGTGAAACTTAATATCTGTGAAACTACATGACTTTTTGGTGCAATTTTTTTCTAAAATTATAATCCTCAGCTTTTATTATCTGTAGTAATAAAAACAAAAAATTCTTTAAAATAATATTTAATAAAGAAATTGTTCATTACAATTAAATACAGAATTTTGTAAAAAAGGAGCTGAGCCCTTTTCGAAATTCAAGGCTCAATAATATGTAATTTAATTAATAATTTTAATCGTTTTAAGTATTTATTAAAAACCGACTTATTTTTGTCGGTTTTCGGTTTCGGTTTTGAGGCTTGAAAAACCGCGGTTTCGGTTTCGATTAAAACCGAACAGCAAACTCTACTCTCTTTATTTCGTTGTCGTAATCAAATGCATTTCTGGCATAATTAAAATGTATTGTTCTAACCGACAATTTTTTGTCTTTACCGAAATTCTGTTGGCACAATCCAGACATTGTAACGACATGTTTTCCACTTTATGCTGGGACAGAGCTCGCGGTTGCCCAGGGTTCGTTACAAACTATTTATTTATTTCTAAGAGAGAAAGAGAACACAACTTTGTTAATTTTTTTGTTAAACGCTATAATATTCTTTATTTAAAATAATTTTTTTTTTATACATTATTTACAATACTAATGACACGATTACCGATATATATACGACACGGAAGTTATCCACGTTGCTGGCGAAGAGTAAGACAGTCTAAGGGAGAATAAAATTTAAAAATGGCCCATATCTCGAAAACTAAGAGAGATAGAGCAAAATTGACGAAAATTTCGACTACCCCTAACCGAATAATATCTTAGCGAAAGGGGTTATGTCTATCCAAAAATGGACCACGGTGAGGACTTGGACCCTCGGGAATTTCTTTAAAAATTTTCCACTTCACAAAATGGACCATATTTTGAAAACTAAGCGAGATAGAGAAAAACGGAAAAAATGTTTGTTCCTCCAGAGTGACCTTGCATGCCCTTATATTATATGGACTAGGACCGGGGAGGGTTCCAAGACCCTAAATTTAAACAAATTTTACGACTCGGTATAATTACTAATAAAATTCAGATTTCTTAAATTTAACAAAAGAATTTGTTAAAATCAACAAATTTTATTTCAAGCCAAAAAACAGGAATAAATTTTGTTAACAAATTTTTCTGTGCAGCCAACAGACATATTATTTTGAGTGTATGTGTTGCCTAATAAGGAACCTTTTGCAATGTCCGACAAAAATGTTGTAAAAAAGGGAGTTTAAAAGTCTTGGCCAAACCTGTTTGGCTATAAACCTATATTTAAGAAACAAGTGAAATTCGAGCACTAAAATAGGGAAACGAAATGAAATTCAACACGTCGAATAAGAGGAAATAAAACACCAGACAAGTGGAATGAAATGTGGAATTGAAATACTAGACAAGGGGAACGAAATGGAATAGAACGTTTAAATATTATTTACTATAATTACACTAATAGAAAAAAGTTTGTAACAACTTTAGCTAAAACTACTAAAACTTTGTTAAAAATTACCATGCAGAAAAAACTGCTGAAATTAGCAGATTATTTTTGCTATATATTAGTAATATAGGAACAGCAAACATAATATACAGAATTTTAATTATACTTGAGTTAAATTTTTGTTAATAACAACTTAAACTGCTGAAATCAGCAAAAAAATTTTAAATTTTCGAAGTTTTTTAGATTTTTTTTAATGCAAATAAAAATTGAGCCTTTTGAAAACAGCAGTTTACATTTTTTTTAGCAAATATTTCTGCTAATTGTAGCAGTACAGACTTCTATTTGCATTCAACCAAATTTGGCTTAAAAATAACAAAAAATTTTGTAGATATAACAATTTGGTTTTTCTATTTTTAGTGTACTAATATTAAGCAAAATTTTCTGGAGATTTTACAGTACATTTTGTCATTTTCAATTAACTAAAAGTTAACTTAAATATAACTACGATAAAATTATGTAAATTTTACAGTTTTTTTGCTGTACTTATTTTACTAGTAATTAGTAAAAAAATCTGCTAAGTTAATTTTTAGTTGCTTTTTCTGCTATTTTTACTGAGTTCTTTCTATGAGTGTAAATCCTACACGCATGCAAATACATGTTTGTTGTCGTTAGCTAGAGAACAACGTCAATCAAATATTTTTACGAACTGTAAACGACAACGAATTGGCATCGATTTGTTAATGCATATTTTTGCATTTTTTTATGTAAATGCATATTCTTACATATTTTGTTATAAATGCATATTTTGTGACATATAATGCTATAAATACAATTTCTTGCGCATATTGCTAAAAATGCATGTTTTAGGCATAATTTTGATATTTTACTGACTTGTTTTTTTTTATCACGAAAACAAACGGTATGAGAAAAATTAAATTACTAAATTTCTGACGATATTTAACGTTAATTGTCATAGTGTAAGCCACTTTTAAACACAAATAATACTAAAATTTAATTGATAAGATTGAAAATGTAGAAGAAAATCTATAAATAAAGCCACATTCACAACGATAGAGTATTGTACTCTGTAGAGTGGATTTTGTTCCTTTCTTTTTCGCACTTACTTATTTTTTGTATCATGCGATTTCTATTTTAGTACACTTTAGTACTCCATAATTGTGAATGTGGCTTAAATATATATTTTTAATGTTTTAAGCCGGATTCACAATGCTGGAGTACTCCACTCTTCAGAGTGGAGTGTACTAAAATAAAGATCGTATTATACAAAAAATATGTAAGTGCAAAAGAGAAAGGAACAAAATCCACTCTGCAGAGTGGAGTACTCCAGCACTGTGAATCCAGCTTTAAATGTATATTTTTCGAATACATATTTCATGTACCTTAGACCGTACCACCTTACAGGCAAAAAAAAAAGTGCGCCGTACACCCTCCAATATGAAGTATTTTTGGAAGACAATTTCAAAACAATTTTTTTTTTGCCGAACGTAGGGGTCGCCATTTTACATTTTTCGTTATATCTTTGGCATTTACAGTCGGATCTTGAAGTATGATACATCGATGTTTTTCTCTCGAGGAGACCAGTGTTTTGTTCTAAGGTCTATTGACCTCAAGTATCCCACTCTAGTAGTTACCCACCAGATCTCATTTGCTACCACCCTAATGTACCACCCTAATTTCAGAAAATTAAAGCTCGCAAAAAATCATTAAACTTTTGCTAAAGAAGTTTTTCGATAAACCCAGCAAAAATTTTTTTTTATTTTTTTGGTTGCCGAACTTAGGGGCCTTTGGTCGCCTTTTTAAATTTTTTTTCATTGGATTTTTCCTTTATAGCAAAAAACTGGTCTCCTCGGGGCAAAACAATCAATATATTACACTTTAAAATCCGACTTTAAATGCCAAAGCAATAACGAAAAATTAAAAAAAGCGACCCCTACGTTCGGCAAAAAAATTTTTTTTTTTTTGGAATTGCATTGCAAAAATATTTCATATTGGAGGCTGTACGGCGAACTTTTTTTTGCGGTACGGTCTAATGTACATAGAGCCCCATTCAGAATGATGTAGTACTCCACTCTGCAGAGTGGAGTGTACTAAAATAGACATGGCATGATACAAAAAAATAAGTAAGTGCGAAAAGGAAAGGAACAAAATCCACTCTACAGAGTGGAATACTCTATCATTGTGAATCTGGCTTAAAACAGGATAAAAATGCATGAACTTCCGAGTCCTGATTGTAATATTTTTTGAGTTATCTTAATCTTCTTTTTATAAAATCTCTGGCACATATGCTAGTTTCGCTTCACGTTTATACCACCGGACATATAAATAGAATACATACACTCCCAAAACAATTCCGTTGTGACAACCGAATTGGGTCGGTTGCTGCAACCTCGTAATTCGGTTGCCCCAACCGAATTTAGTTGTGGCAACCGAATGCGATTTCAATTCGGTTGCCACAACCGCATTATCGGTTGCTGCAACCAAATCACGAGGTTGCAGCAACCGAATCAATTCGGTTGACAAAAAATTCAGTTGCCACAACGGAATTGTTCTGAGAGTGTATTTATTTATTACTTTAGTTTGGTGTTCCGTAAAGTTCATATAAAAAATTGATCTGATAGGTGGAGTTGGGGTCGAAATATATTCAAAAATAAATAAAAACTTAATTTTAATTACCTTATGCACTGTTTCAAGGAAATTCAAGTCCTTCCATCCTTTATTTTTATTTTTAAAAAACTGCAAAGTAAAGATGCATTGTTTGTACATATATCCTCTAAATTTATAAGGATGTATTTGAAACTTTGTAAATGTAGTTGTAGTAGCCACACAACTCAAGAAACTCTTCAGAAAACTTAACCTGCTGATGATTATGATTACAACCACAACTACTACAAGTGGTACAACTACCCACTCGAGGACAATTAAAGTTAAAGTAAACTTTCAACAAAAGCTCTACTTTTTCATCCACCAAAAGAAACATCTAACATTTTAAAGGACATACAAAAAGTAAAAAGAAAACAAAAAACTGTGTATAATAACATGGTTTAAAAATTAAATGAGAAAAAAACATAATAAAAGAACTTCAAAAACAAAGTAATAGAAATAAACCAAAAGTTAAGCATAAAACAAGGTAAATAATTAAATATACAACTTTATACTATATACCATTCAGACATAAGACTTTGAGTAAGTCAAATTGAAGTTCTTAGGATGCTGAAGTGAGTTGTTATAGTTCCCTTTGCAATACATCTCTCTAATGATGGCATATCTAAAAGGAGATTGGAAGATGTAACTGTCAATATTTAATGAAACTGTTTTAAACGCTATTAACCACTTTTTTTTGTAAAAATTTAACTTAAACATAACTAAAATTCTGTACATTTAACAATTTTATATTTGCTGCTCATATTTTACTAATATATAGCAAACAGAATCTGATAATTTCAGCAGTTTTTTCTGCAAGGTGCTTTTCAAAACTAATTTTTAGCAGTTTTAACAAAATTGTTTACAGACTTTTTTCTCTTAGTGTATAATTAAAGCGGTTAAGTGGATTTGAAAAGATGAAATACGTAACATAACAAAAATTAAAGCAACAAAAATTACAACAACTGTCACTAATTGTAGTTCAACATAATAAACGACCGACTATATTTTAATATAAAACAGAAAAACAGTAAACTCCCCTAGCAAGGAAGGTTTCCTGCCAGGACAACCACCGATTTCGACAAAAGTCGGATAAGTTTTTAAGGTTTGGTTTTATTAATTTTTCTTAATAACACTGTGAGACAAATGGTAGGGGTCAGTGATCGGGGAGGGTTCAAACTACCGGGGAAAGTTATATCGGTAAAAAAGAAGTTATACGTGTCCCGGCGTTTCGCTGGGTCACCCCTAGGAATCGAGATATATCGATTTGACTTTTGGTGGTCTTTTTTTTTGACATAACTCGAGAACCACTAGTACGATTTTGCTCAAACAATTTTAAAAAAATTAAAAATTACAATTCCTTTAATCTGTTCATATAACGTTTTTCTATATACTCAACAGTTTTGCCGGTAAAAATAAATGTATGAAGAAAAAAATATTTTTTGCCTAAAATATTAAAAAAAAGTAATAAACAAAAGGTTATTGATTTTTATGGTAGCGGTAACAAACATTTATTTTTACCGGCAAAACTGTTGAGTATATAGAAAAACGTTATATGAACAGATTAAAGGAATTTTCATTTTTAATTTTTTTAAAATTGTTTGAGCAAAATCGGACTAGTGGTTCTCGAGTTATGTCAAAAAAAAGATATATCTCGATTCCTAGGGGTGACCCAGCGAAACGCCGGGACACGTATAACTTGTTTTTGACCGATATAACATTTCCCGTTGGTTTCATCCCATCCCGATTTTGACTGTCGCATAGTGTAATAAGTAATTTAAGCTGAGTTACCAAAGGTACTTAAGAACTCGATGGAATGGCGTAAACAACATTAAAAAAAAAAAAACTCAGAAAAGTTTAAAGCGATTACATCTTAGCATGAACTCTGGAAGCTATAAAAATCCACATGTTCATTAATTTTGTTACCTCTCTCACATATTCAAATTTCACCGAAATGAGTGGATGCTTTGGCTGGAAGACCTTCCTTGTAGTTACTTTAGTTTTTTTTAAAGAGCAGGAAAATGTAAAAAAAAAACTTTTTAAGTATGTCCACCTAAAAAAATATTAAAACTTTATTTTTCTAAAGAATATTTAGTGCTTTTTTCACTTAACAAAATTCATTGTTACTACACTGTAACAGCTGTAATAGAAAAATTATACTCTTTTATAATATTTACAATAATTTTTTTTGTTATAATTAGTGGGTTCACAAGGGTAGTTCACAGAGTACGGTACGACATTTGTACCGATATTTAGTGTGTTTGTATGTTTTAGTGTGCGAAAAAAGAGGAACACCATTTGGAAATCATTCTCAATGTGATAATAAAATTTAAACCTGGTTTTTTTAGGATAATACAACTCATACAATAACATAGTTATTACACCTTGTCAACAATCATAATGTTTTACAGGTAACAAATTTTTTGGTAACAATTTTTTTTTCATGGAGGTCTTAAAGCTTTCTGCTTTAATAACACAGTGCAACAAACAATTTCTGTTTCAAAGGTTGGAACATGAAACGAAATCTAACAAAAACGTCAAGGAGTTTTAAAAAATTAGCTCCAACTTTCAAAAAAAAAAAAAACACTTTTTGTATGTAACATGAAAACTCTTGTCCACTTATGTTTAGAACAAGCATACGGATAAAATAAATAGAATTAGAATGTTCCAAATACGAATAATTTTTTTGTAATTTGATTTTATTATATTTTAGAAAATTTCAGCTTTTGATGAATGAGGGGAATGTTTAGTTGATCTCTTATTTTGGTAAATGAATGTTCTTTTAGTTTGACTATAGATCATAAATTAATATCACTTTCTGTTTAAATTATTTTCAAATTAAAGAAAGATGATACAATTTTTACAAGTAAATTACAAAGAATAAAACTTTTTGAAAGAATTCGATAAGACCAGCATGACAGAATACGTATTTTCGGCTTCGCTACAAAGGCATCATCAGTCCCTTTCGCCTTGAATGGGTTAATAATTAATAATTGTCTACTTATCAACTTTTATCAACATTTTTTTAATAGCTTTTATCAACAAAAAGAAGTTATTTGGTTATCAATCAATGTAACCAAGGACGTAACAGTTATAACTTTTATTAAAAAAACTGATTGTTTTACAATTATTTCTTGTTTGAATATTTTTAATTTTCTGTTTATTTGCTCTGTTTGATTTTTATTTTTAATTCAAACAAAAACAATCCAAACACGATTTTTATTTTTTCAAAAATAATAAAAGTTTTTTTGTGATTTTTTTTCTTTATTAAAAAATAACAATTAAGAATATAAATCAAAAGCCATAGAACCAATGACTTCAACAATTATAATATCCTGATAATGTCAACTAGTGTTAATAAAATATTGAACAGTGATTTAAAGTGAGTAAATATGTATATTCCAGCAACTTCCGGCATTCAATTTAGGTAAATTTTTAATTTTTATTTTATTATCAAATAAAAAAGTTAGTGCTTAATTTTTTCAAAAAAATCATTCTGCAACTTTTATAAAAATTTTTAAAATAAAAATCAAAAAACAACAGAAATTTATAGAGTAAAATATAAAAATTGAAAAAATTAAAATCTTCGCCAAAGTTTGTGATTTTTTTGTGTAATATGATTTATGAAATATAGTGCATTATTGAAATATTATAATTAAATAAATTTGGCTGGTGACTTTTTTAGAAATATAACAGTTATTTTTGGTCTCTGAATGTAACTTTATGATTTTATTCTCTATTTTGCTTCTCGTTGCAATGTAGTCCGCCAGCCAGTGATGCCATTTTTAGGGAAAATTCCCTTTTTGTAGGAATTTTTTTATAAAATTTCACGTGTAGGGAAAAAAGGACAAATGTAGGGAAATTAAAAAAAAAATTAAAATTTTCATACAAAAAATGCAAAATACATGTCAAAAAAATACTAAATTCACATTTCTGTGTGAAATTTTCATATTTTTTTAAATTTAATTCAGCAAATTATTATTCCGTCGAAATCCACATAAAACGGTTTTATTCTATGGATTTTTCGCTTAATGAAAAATTTATATTTTTTTTAACAAAATTTTTTTAATGTAATGTCAACAATTTTTCAAATTTAGTAACTAAGGATAAGATTTATAGTCAGATCTAGGTACGAGTTGTTTTTGAAATATTGCTTACGTAAGACATATTCAAAAAAAAATTCTTACTTAACCCAGCAAAATTTTTTTCAACTGGTTGCCTCTGAATCTGTTCTAGAACAGGTCTTTTTACCACCGGTTGCACGGAACAGGTTCTAGAACCGATTCCTGGGAGTCAAAATGTAAAGTTTCACTGTCGCAGAACCAGTTCTATAACTGGTTCTAGAACCGGTTCCAAAGCAACCTGTTCTAGTTTGCAGGAAAAGAACGTGTTGCTTTTGGGACAAACTCAAACAAAAATCACCGATGATAGAACATAAAATAGAACAGATTGCATGTAAGTACTAGTTGTTCTACAACCGGTTCTTTGCATCCGAAAACTTCGCTGCGAAGTAGTGTTTGGGACAAGAATCGTGCTTGGTTCTGAATAAAAAACTGGTCATAATATTCGGTATTTGGTATTTGCAGAATACGATTTATAACATCTTTATAAGAAGGTGCTTTATGAAACAATCGATTTCGTCTAAAATTGGTAAGTAAAATTATAATTTAAAAAGGCTTTTTCATAGAAACTTCAGGAAATTTCAATCAAATTTTATTCAAAAATTTTAAATTGATTAAAACTTTGCACAAAAAAAAAATATTATAAAATGTACTGACCTGGTATTGTGTTGTTAAATTCAATACATTTATGGAGTAGGGAAAAATGTAGGGAAAATTTTTTTGTATATAGGGAAAAAAGGGGAAACTATAACAAACGTAGGGAATTTTCAAAACAGCTTCCGGCATCACTGCCGCCAGCATACGTCGACTCCACTTGGCCTGATATCGTTTTTCTATCGTAGATATGTGTTGGTGAAATTTTTCATCGCTGACGGCGCCCAAATTTCCAGGAGAAAATTATAAATGTGAATGTAGAAAATGTATTTTCAACGACATTACAGCTTAAAGCCTTATAAGCAAATAACAGCTCCGCGACAATACTTTGATTTCCGATAAAATTTAAAGTCACTTTCATGAACGATTCCCAAGCTGATTTTTCCAAATCACCAAGCTTTTCTTAAAATATTTCATCTTTATTAATTGCCTGATTTGAGAACCAACAAATATGCTCTCTTTAATTTTTGCATCACTTAATTTAAGAAATTTTCTTTCAAATATAAAAAGCCATCACCACTCCTATCCATAGCTTTCAAGAAGTTTTTCATGAAGCCAAGTTTTATGTTTAAAGGCCCTTTTAGGCCAGTATTTCCTAACATAATACCAGTGAAAAATTCGTAAGTCCCGGTACGGTAGATAAAAAAACTGCATTCAAAGAAATTTAAGATTGAAAGCTATTCAGATTTTATTCTAATAAAATAAGCAATAGAGTTATGGCCTTTTTACGTTTAGCCATGGATAATACAAAATTAATATTTCCTAAATATTTTTGTTTTAAATAAAAGGGAAGGGAAATGATCTTTTAAAAATAATATATAGTCGAGGTAAATTAAATCATTGTTGTATGGTTTAAACCAATCAAAATTGAATTAGTACCCAGCAAAAACATGGTAATGACAGGTCATTACCAAACAGATTACCAAGTAATGATAGGTCATTATCTTTTGCATTACTTTAAAATACAATATAATAACTTACCGATAATAAGTTATAGAAGTACTTATATATTCGTGCAAAGTAATCACTTACTGGTAATTGATTAAATAAGTACTGATTAAGTCTTTTTTATATTAATATTTTATTTATAAATTTGTTTTAAACTAAATAGGAAATTTTCTAAGGTAAAAAGTTTTATTTTGCCAATATGACCAACTATTTTACAATGTAGAGTAACCACTTATTTCCTAACTTCTGAGTAACCACTTATTCTATCTTTGTGAGTAACTACTTATTCTTTCTCTATGGGTAACTCGTTATTCGCACTTTTTTTGTAAGCGAGCGGGTAATGACCACCCATGAATTTTTGGACATCGCGAACAAAAATAATGTTGCGAGTAAATAGCCTGGTAAATAGTGAACCCTTTGTGTGCTACTTACTCGCTTAATTACTCGGTAATGTCTATTTTTGCTGGGTACGAGTATAAATTTGAATAAATCATACCCCAATTTATTCAATTTTAAATCGTTGATTTAAATTATAAATTATTTACTGCTTCATAAAATGAATAAAATTTTATGCGAGTTGATTAAAAAAAATTATCTTTTTAAAGCTCTAATAAAATATTCCGTGAAATTTTAAAATTAAACACAAAAAAAGCAAACAATTTAAATTTCATGGTAGGTTTTATTGAATTTCAGGGGAATGTGGATTTTGGTGAAATTAATAAAAATAAATAGTACACTCAAAATAATAAGTCTGTTGGCTGAATAGAAAAAATTGTTACTTTAACAAAATTTATTCCTGTTTTTTGGCTTAAAATAAAATTTGTTGATTTGAAAACCTTTTTGAAAATTTGACAAATCTAAATTTAAGTAAAAAATTATTAAAACTACAGTTTTATCTGCAATTGTACTGAGTCGTAAAATTTATTCAAATTTAGGGTCTCGGGACCCTCCACGGGCCCAGTCCATATTATTTGAGTGCATGTAAGGGCACTCCGTTTTGCTCTATCTCGTTTAGATTTCGAGATATGGGCCATTTTATGAAGTGGAAAATTTTTATTAAAAATTCTCCATTTTTGGATAGAAGGGTATTATGTGTTTAGGGGTAGTGAACATTTTCGTCAATTTTGCTCTATCTCTCTTTGTTCTCGAGATATGGGCCATTTTAAAAAATCGGCAGGGAAAGAAATAGCGCCATCTTTAAAACTTCGGATACACTGGTGGCGCCATCTACCGGGTAATAACATAAACATGAAAGTATTATATTTTAACAATAAATTTTGTAAAATTTAACGAATGGGTTCTTAAAAATTAGTTATAAATAGTTTTGAAAATTAACACTCAAAACTAGTTAAAGTACTGAGGATTTTTAGTATAGTGTTAAATGAAGATAAATAAAATCTTTGTTTAGATCAGTGTTTCAACTAAAAATTTGTTAAAAATTTGTCAAATTGATTAGTTTATACCAAATTAAAAAAAAATATGTGTAAACTAAAAGAAAAACTATTTTGCGATTTTCTCGAGTTACTCGATTAATCGCACAAAATTACTCGAGTAATCCGTTAATCGAAATTGGCCATTTTAAATTACTCGAACAATTATGTGAAAGAATTTCAACTATTAATCGATTAACGATTAACACACTGAATGCCCTAATAAATACCTTAAATATTGCCAGCGTGAAGTTTCATCGAAATCGGACAAAGGAATAGGGTGACAGACATTAATGGATTAAATAAAAACAATATGCAAACAAAATCATAACATATGCATAAAATATGCACTCACAGGCAGCATGTGCAACAACAAATGGCTGCCATTTTATTGTAAATTCTTCAAATCTGAAAAGTGTTTGGTCAAAATCGTGTTTGGGCCACTGACAACAAATATGCATTTGAATGGAAGTCGCTGCCCTTCGTCACTGTCTGCGCAAAACTTTAAAATTCATTAATATAAAAATTCATAAATATTCTTAGACCAAGTAAATCTTCAGCTTTACAAAATTTAGTATACTCTAACAATTTGAATTGTTTCATTTAATAAACCTAATTTTTAAAGTTTTCTTTCATTATTAACCAGTCACTACAATTCATATTTGTTTGTATTGTAATTGAATTAGCCTCATATAACTGTTGGCTATAAGTCTTGAATATAAAATACGATACGAAACGAAAAGAGTCTAACAATAAGTGTCGCATTTAAATTCCGTGTTTTATTCGAAGAAATACTATAGAAGGTAGTACGTGCCATTTAACATCAAAACCATTCACTGAATACCTGAAACGAAGCATAGAACTCGTACAACTAAGAAATGAATGGAACGGAAGAAATTTTACCAAAATGACCAGACAATTCAATTCCTAGACATACACTACATACTTGATGTGTAAGTGTGTACCTTTGTGTGTGTGTGTGTGTGTGTGTATCTTGTTTGATTGTGTATACAACTACTTGCAGTTTTTTGGTAACAATATTAATGCAATCATAAATAATGTTTCTTTGTAGCTATACACATATGTACATTAGAGCGTACCACCTTACAGGCAAAAAAAAAGTTCGTCGTATACCCTCCATAATGAAGTACTTTTGCAAGGAGGTTTCAAAAAAAAAATTTTTTTTTTGCCGAACGTAGGGGTCGCCATTTTACATTTTTCGTTATATCTTTGGCATTTACAGTCGGATCTTAAAGTATGATACATCGATGTTTTTCTCTCGAGGAGGCCAGTGTTTTTCTCTCGAGGGCCATTGACCTCAAGTATCCCGTTCTAGTAGTTAGCCACCAGATCTCAGTTGCTACCACCCTAATTTCAGAAAATTAAAGCTCACAAAAAATCATTAAACTTTTGCTAATGAAATTTTTCGATAAACCAGTAGAATTTTTTTTTATATATTGTTTGCCGAACGTAGGGGTCGCCTTTTTAAATTTTTTTTCATTGGATTTTTCTTTTATAGCAAAACACTGGTCTTCTCGAGGCAAAAAATCGATATATCACACTTTAAAATCCGACTTTGAACGCCAAAGCTATAACAAAAAATTAAAAAAGGCAAAAAAATCGGCGAACTTTTTTTTGAGGTACGGTCTAATGTACATACACTGAAAATAATACATCTATTTTTTTAACTAAACATTTTTTAATTTAACATGATTTTATTTGGCTTAACTGAATTTATGATGTTACAAATAAATACATCAGCTGCTTCAACGGCAGTATTCAGCTGGTAAAAACTCTTTTGCCACAACGAATCTGTTTTTCTGTGTAGGTGTATGTGGCTTTCCAAGCCAATTGTGCGGCTACAAATAGGACGTTGCATCAATGTCAAATTCAAAATATTTATTGCCCTAATTGGGGACAATTTTTGCAATTTTTATAATGAAGCATGCATGGTTTAGTCCAAAACTAAGCCGAGTGACACTATGAAACTTTCTGTGTGGAAAGAAGAATACCTGAGCTTTTTTCTAATATAAAAAAATAATTCAAAAATAATTTTTCCCGATTTTTATATAAATTGTGTTTTCTTTTACACTAAAAATTCAGAACTAGTTCCAAATTAATAAAAAAAAAATGTTTGTATTTGTCCATATAAAACTCTATTGGCCTAGTGAAACTTGTGGCATTTTCCAAATTCCATTAAATTATAATAAATATTATATAAAATAAAAAACGCCAAATTTACCAATATTGAACGAAGCCTACTCCGCTCACCTTTTGGAAAAATTTAAAAAGTTGATCCAATACATACTGTAAGGTCGACATTGATACAACATACTTCTCCCAGTAGCGGGGTAGTTGGCTTGGAAAGCCTCATATAAAGAAAAAATATGTATTTGTTGACTTTCGTGGCTTTCGAAATCATTTAGTTTTCCTCTCCTCATACACCTTTCATAAAAAGAAGATGAAAATATCCAGACTTTCTCATACTCTATGCCATAGCACCTACTACGATATTTACTTACCAAAGAATCTTTACGGATACAGATGTAGGTACGTGTTCGCTTTTATATTAACCAAATTGTATTACATTTCATAGCCTTGGGAAATCTTTGGTTTCCTTTATAAATTGGTGTACATGTTTAGTGGGCCAATTTATAAGTAAGCTAATATTAATACAATTAGATTTTTCTGTCATGTAAATAATATATACAAAAAATATAAAATTTAAAAAAATAAATATGTGGTGTAATGGTTAGCATGTTGAACTATTACGCAGAAGGTTGTGGGCTCGAGCCCCAGCAACGAATACATCAATTTATGAAATTTATGTGATCAATCAAGAATTTACATAGGAGGAATGAAAACTATACTCATACATTATAAAAACTTTGGTCAGACTTAACCCTTTCGCTATATTGATTCCATATGGAATCACTAACTTTGGATGTGGATCTGTAAGTCTCCATATTAGAGAAACGATTTGGATTTTAACTGATAATAGTTTCTTAATGTCTCGCAGATAATTTGCAATAAAAATTTATAAATAATTATGAGCACATGGTTACCATATCTCCTTCTAAAAAAAAAAATTTTGTTTTTGGCAATTTTTGTTCTTTAGTTATTACAAAATACACGAAATACCCGCTTTTTAAATTTCTTAGCCTGGTTTTATTAGGAAAGCTTCAGGATTTATGGGATTATTAAAAAATTGCTTTAAATTAATATATTTTTTTCAAAATTTGACCGACCGGTACATTACGTTTATATAAAACGGCAAATTTACAGATATGTGTCTATTTTTTTAAAATTTGGTACGAAATTTGACATTTTCGCTCTAAAAAATATTTAATTTACTAGAAATATTTACGCCCGGGTTGCCATATA
Organism: Leucophora obtusa; assembly: GCA_949987735.1. Taxonomy (NCBI): domain Eukaryota; kingdom Metazoa; phylum Arthropoda; class Insecta; order Diptera; family Anthomyiidae; genus Leucophora; species Leucophora obtusa. The sequence continues at coordinate 208,989,467 of OX465296.1, read as the reverse complement.
AAAATTTTAAAAACTGGTCCAAAATTGCGATTTTTTCGAAATTGCTCAAAAGTTTTGCCGCGGATATAACACAAAATTTAAAATTAGAAAAAAATCTTTATTCGGTTTAAGATCAAATATGACAAATTCCAAATAGAATTCTCAATCCATTTTACAACAAATAGAGAAACAACTTATGAAAAAAATTTTTATGGACCAAATCGTTGACAATTAATGCATTTTAAAGTGCTACCAAGCACTATCATCAGATTGTCTTTATGGGGTGCTCTCATATGTAACACCAAAATGATGACAGCTGGACAGCTGCTGGCTGTGCTTAAATGCTAGTACTGGCAAAAAGTTTTTTGGAAGCGTTGGGAAAACAGGAGAAAAGTTGGTTTTAAAGAAGCTTTTTCACAAACAAAAAAATTGATTTTATAAATGAAAAAAATTTTTAAATTAAAAAAAATCCAAAACAAAATTTTTTCCTTTCAACCGGATTTGAACTCGGAAGTGTCATCATTCTTATAAAATCATTGCTCTACCAGTGAATTGATTTTTGTACCGCTCGCAGTTTCTGACAAGATAGCACTGTATAACCACTAGTTGCAAGTGTTGGCATAGCACTCTAAGCCTATTCTTTTCCAGTTGTTTTTTTTTGTAAGCCACCGGAAAACAAATACTGGCAAAGCGTTCCAAATGAGTGTTCTGCTAGTCATTTATTTTTAACACTGCTGGTTAACCGCAGTAGTATGCCTGTGCTTGATTAGTTGTACCGCTGGCAATTTCTGACTGGGTATTTACATATTTCCCAATATCTAATTATACGAAATTTTATTTAATAATATATGAAAACTTTTGTTTCGGCAAAATCGATTTTTTTGAACAATTTTTGCGCCTTTTATTCCTTAAATAATATTGCAATACTTAAAATTTGAATTTTTTATTTAATGTTTTGCTAGTCACATTTTAAGTAATTTTAAATGTAACCACTTTAATGTGGTAAGTACATTGTATTCATTTATACTTACATGAATCACATAACCTTGCTAAAAGCATATGTTTGGAATTTTCATGCTCCTTGTACTCTATTATCATCTTCATCACCATCTTTTGGTTTCTCCCTTATTACCATTGGGTTTGTATGTATGTATGTGATTCTTTGGTTGGTTTCCCATTTAATTGGTTTTTATTTTCTGGATGCCATAATCATAACTTTATGTATAAAGTAGGAAATTGCGTATGCAAAACATGTAGAGGACTACAGAAGTATAAGTATATCGGTATCCTTATGTTGTTAAGCTTCAGGTATTAAGACATACATAAATTCACAATTATTTAGAAAGTAGTTGGTATATTAGAAAAAGAAAAATATGTTGAATGTGTATAATAAAAATATGCACACAAATACGAATATGTATATACAGAATAATTGCAACTTTAAAAGATTTTTGCGGAAATTTGAAATGTGTGGTTAAATTTAACAACTGAAGAGTGAAAGGCTATATATTTCACCACCAAATGACAAAAATTTCAAAGTGTTGAAATGTAAAGAAGTGTTTAATTCAAATTTTCAACTTTTTTTATTTATTTAATAAATTGTTTATTTTCCAAATCGGCATTTTAAGCATGTGAATGACTGTCCATCATCAGAAGCAATAAAAGACAAGGAACATTATCAGTGGCTTTTATCTAATGTCTATTGCTACCCAGCAAAAAAAGAGATGCCGAAACAGTAGAAAAAGCACTACAATTGATGATCTGGATGTACTTCTTTTTTAACAAAAACACTAATGATTTTAACATTCGAGTTGTCATAAGTAGGAGAGGACTAATCCCACTTCAACATTTCTTTCAGTACTTTTTGAACGAGTGTAAAGGAAGCTCTTTTTTAACCCAAATAAAAAAAAATTCTTCGCAAAAAAATTATGTTTTTATTTTACAAAAATATTTTTTATTGACGCCTCCGCATATCAAACTTGCGACCTCGTGATTGCTAGTCTAGCTCTCTACTGCTGAACTATTCATTGATACGAAAGTTGACTGACATAAAAACACCACTTCCTCATTGCGAGATATTGTGCTTTATTCTCTTCAATAAAAGTGCTTTTTAAACAAATGCAAAAGGTGCACTGCAATTCAGTATTGTTTTCAATACTATTTTCATAAGCGCATAAAAAGCAATTGTTTATCATTTTTATTATTTTATAATTTTTAAAAATTAAAAAAATATGGGATCAGGAATCAGCAAATTAATTATAAATATTAAAAAAAAAAAAATGAAAAAAAAAAATGAAAAAAAAATTAAAAAAAAATAAAAAAAATTAAAAAAATATTGGTCCCTTCAGGAATCGAACCCGCGATCATCTGTTTAGAAATACCCAAGATAGCAAAATCATTTTCTAGGATCACTTTTAGAACAATTCTGCTTTAGAAGCAATACTTAAGTGATTTTTATGATGTCATTCAAAAGTAATTATAAAAAAGCTGTAAAAATATACTAACGGATACTTTGGAAGCAATGAAAGAAGTAATTTTTTGAAGTGGTTCAGAATTACTTCTAAAAAAGCAGTAAAAATACACTAATGGATACTTGTGAGGCAGTGAAAGAAGTAGTTTGTAAACCATTACTTCCAGTTTTTTTTTCTGGGGAGCCTTAAAAAATACAAATTTCGATCTCTCCGATATTGGGACGGATGGGCGTTTCTGGCTATATGATGTTAGCTGTCGGCTAGGTCAGATATTCTAAACTTTTCAAACTGGTAGGTTGCGAAAATATCAACAATTTTCAAGACGAATTCAAAATGGCGATTGAACAGTTTTGGGAGTTTTATTGATGTCTTCAAAATTTACATGTCAATGTTTTGTCTTTTTGGACGGGTCGGTCGTCATTGCTCGAGTTCTGTTTTCCGCGTTGGTACTATTTATTTAATAATTTTATAACAAAGAAAGAAAAAACCACGAAATAGCAAAACAATTTTTTTTAATTTTTCGAACTTTTCGGTCTTCAAAACGCTATAAAAATGCCGAGAGGAACTGAGCCAAAGTTCGACCTAGGATTTTCTTGGAATAAGCATTATCTGATTCATAAATAAGATCACAAGATTTAGCTATAAGGTTTCGACCTATATTTTGATTACAGGGGGCGTTCATTTTACAGACAATAAACTGTTGTCAAAATCGGTCCAATAGTTTTTGAATTTATCGCGTACAAACAAGTATAGGGATAGACATAAGATTACAAATAATAAAATGTCGATATCTTGGGAAAAGCATCAATTTTTTTTTTTTTTTTTTTAAGAGAAGCAACACTCACGAATTTCTTCCTATTAATTAACGTGTTGCTTCCTTTGGAAAGGGGATAGAGAAGAAGTCAAAGGTGGTGAAAAATGAATGGCTTCAAATATGGCAACACTGTAATTGCGCGAGATGTTGAATGTTTTAGAACAGTTGTTGCGCGCCATCTGATGGTGAGTTGGCGAACTTTGTTGAAGCTTTTTAGTTCATAGCCCTGTTATATTATTTTACTTCGGTGGAGTTAAGTGCTATGGGAACACCAAAGGAGGACGCTGCGATATGTATGAGGGATAGAAAAAACTCATACATATTACTATTTTTCATAAATTGATGTTGCCTTGGTTGGGGCTCGAACCCGCAACCTCACGTGTAATAGTCCAACGCGCTAACCATTACACCACAGCGCCCACATCTGGGATTTTGATTCTTTCAGATTTTGAACCTTGAAATGTAAACGAATAGAGAACCAAGATTCGTTTTTCTCATCATTTTCATCATACCTACGAACGCTTGACCTTAAAATATCCTAACGCAATAACTTAAAATGCCGTTAACCCTTAAATGATCTAACGAAATAACTTGAAACAACGATAACCTTAAAATAACCTAACGAAAGCTGTACTTTCGCTTTAACGTATCAACATTAACGATTTAAAGAACATCTATGTTAAACCGATTAAAGTTAAAAAATAACTTTTTTAGGGATACTACGAGTTTCGAATTAATTTGATATGAAAGTAAGAAAATATATTAATATTTTATGATACAAAAATCCTTTCTTCATTTAAAAAAAGTCTTTTTTCTGACGACCTTTCTTAAGGAGAAAGAAGAAAACGTGTCCATAATCTGATGTTTTTTTAAATGCTTGGAATCTTAGGAACATATGCTCAGAATCTGTGGCTTTTTCTAACGATTTTGTAATAGAAATTGTGGCCAGAAACTGTGAATTCTCTGTAGATTTTAGAAAAAAATTATCAGAAAATCCCGCGTATTAAATTTTTTGTATAGAAAAACTATTGGATTCTATGAACTTTTTACTGTATAAAACCCAAAGATCCTGAGGGCTTCTTCTTAAAAAAGAAATTTTAGATTCTAACGACATTTTCGTAAAGAAAAGCCCTTAGCTTCTGAACAAGTTCCTACAGAAAAGTGTCAGGTTCTGAGAACTTTGTACTAGAGATAAATTTTTCATATAAAAACATCTGTTTCTAAGGACGTTTGCCAATAGAAACCCATTAGTTTTCTAGAACAGAATGTAAGGCATTTTATATATTAAGTCGTTTTTTTTTTATTGGAAAGGTTACCATTACCTAATTTTCTCTTAGGAAAAAGTGACCAGAATCTAAGGCTATAGGAAAAAGTGCTTAGGTGTTTTTTTTATAAGAAAAAGTGCAGAATATGAGGCTTGAATTAGGCTTAAATATATTATAAATATTTTAGAATTTATTGTCGGTCATAAATTTACGTACAAGCATGATAAAATTACATATAATATCTGACACTTTTTACGCACTTTCAATGTAAATTTACAAATTGTGATGTAACTAACTTACGCAAAACGTGCGTAATTTTATCATTTCCACACTCTGAGTAAATTTACCGTATTTATAGTAGGAGGCCAGTTTCCTATTATAAGTTGGGTAAATTTAAACAAAAATTAATTAGAGCGTATAGTTATAGGGAAATCTGTATGAATCGGTTCCCAACACTAGTTGTACATAATCAAATTTAAGCGATTGGATGTTTCGGATTTTTCACTGCTCGTATTAAGTTGGCTGTTACCTGAACTTTCCCGAAGCGCTACAAACAGTAGACAGTAGGGTATCAAAAGTTTTATTTTCTGGAGTACTTTACTTTTTGTGAAAATAAATTTAAATTTCGTAATTTTCAGATATGTTCCCAAGCACGCAAATCTAAGTTTTTTATCCCTTCCTTTTAACCCCAATACATGAGATTTTAAAAAATGGGCTGTCTCCGAATTTTGGGTAAATCGAAGCGTGAAACCGGGCACACCTTCCTTGTAATCATTGATTTTTACAAATTTCTAAATAATTCTCACTCCACACAATTTGTTAGAAACAGAATGACAAAATCTATTTTTATGTACTTCCGGCGAATAAACAATATTCAAAACTAAGATTCAAGTATCGGCCAATTAAGATTTTCATGAGAAAACAAAAAACAAAAATATGTAAAACAAATATTTTTCATTAATTTTTCAGAGACAAAAAAAAAACTTCCATGTTTATAGCTATATATAGCAACAACTCGATGTGATTGCAACATATGAAACCAATTATAAAGTTTCTCTTAAATTGTCACATTTATGTATCATTAAGGCGCCAGGAAATACAATATCGTAACATATTTTTCTTCCTTTCTTCATGATTGTTGTCTTTGATGTTGTCTTCAAAAGAAAATATGTATGTTTATGTTTTCATCTACACGAGAAGTTCACTATGGTCACCAAGAGTTTATTATGTCTTTATTGTTATGCCATTTTACCTATACAAATAAAGAAAGACAAGAAGTTGCATCTTCTTCTGCTTCATCATCATTATCATCATCATCAGCCGTATCATCTTGTTCATGCACTTTGAAACCCTTTATACATGTTATATAATGATACATCGCTCTCCAGTCGGTTGCCATTCGGATGGAAGTCATGTGATATAAACTGCAAAATATATCAAGACTTAAACACTACAATTCAACTACAAGTAGAATGTTTTTTTTGGCTTTTGTAGGTTGTTACACACAGATTTTTAAAAGACAAAGATAACCATATAATAACTTTGCATACATTCAAGTCATAGGTGGGACTTATGGTTTATATCGACTGTGGAGGGTAAATACAATACAGGGAAAAACAAAACATCGATTTCCTTAGACAAAAATGAAATTCCGAATAGGGACATGGCTACAACAAATTATTCTTCACAATTTGTTAATAACCCAGCAAAAAAAAAAAAAAAAAAAAAAAAAAAAAAAAAAAAATTGGAAGTAATGCTTTACAAACTACTTCTTTCACTTCTTCACATGTATCCGTTAGTGTATTTTTACTGCCTTTTTAGAAGTTCTTCTGAACAACTTAAAAGAATCACTTCTTTCATTGCTTCCAAAGTATCCGTTAGTATATTTTCACAGCTTTGCTTATAACGAGTACCCAGGAACATTTTCTCTTCCAGAGAATCGGTTGCAGAATAGCTTCTTTTCATTTACAATGTCCCAAAAGCAACCACTTCTATAGCTCCAAAGTGGAACCGGTAAGATATTCCTCATTACATTTCATTTCGGGTATCTTAAGAGTGAACTTAGCTCAAAAGGAATTCTGCACTGGTTTTGAATACTATGTCACACAGTGTTAGCAAAAAAATCCCATAAAACTTGACTGTTCCCACACAGCGTGAAATCCTTTAAGGGTTTTATTCATTTGGCATAGGAATCATATACACCCGGCAACAATGTTGCACAGTGTAATTGCTTCTAACTTTGAAATTCATCAATAGATTTACATTTGTTTCGGCCTTATAGCCTAAATTAGGCGGTGAAATGAAATGTTGAAAACGCAATTGTTGAGCTAAACACATACATCGATGTTCATTCCAAACAAAAGTACATGAATTAGAGCGTTCTAGTCTGATTTGCAAATTAATAATGTGTTTATAACTTTGAAAAAAAAAATATTTATTCTTCTTTTTAACCTCAAACCTACTTAATTAAAATTAATAAAAATGCATATTAATTACAATATTAATTGCATTTGGTCTATATGACGCTTTTGAAAAAACAACACTTTACTAGAAAAATAAAAATGCCCTGCTGGCAGTCCGTCTCCGATATACACAAATTGCCTGCAGTTTAACGTAAAAACCATACGTCAGTGTGGCAACATTAGCGAAAAAGGTGACAAGGAGGAGATAAGAAGATAAACAAAAAATCTAAAGTAGAATGTTTGTATGTCTGTTTGATCATTTCTGAGCTTAAAAACAATAACAGAAAAGCTGAATAGGAAAGAAAACTATGAATTAGCCACACTATGAGTAAGGCCTTACTTGGATGAGATGGCTAAGCTGTCGAACTCTAGTATAGTTACGTTTGTAATTGTGGGAGTGCATGGATTCGATTCCTACAGACAATCTGACAATAAAATATACACAATATTACAATTTAATGGAAAATAACTGATTAAGCCTGTCCATAAAAAAGGCTAGATCTAGTCTGATTTGCAAATTAATGATGTGAAAAAATATTTATTCTTCTTCTTAACCTCAAACCTACTTAATACAATCTTAATGTTTATGAAAAATTTCCATCTATGATGATACAAAAATATGAATGTTGTATATACAAAACTAACCTAATGCTACATGTATGTAAAGACAGGTTAGATGTCACATTACGTGGCTGTTAAGGAAACATAAATTCTATGACTTGATAAAAATTGTTGAAGTATTAAAACAACAGCAAAGAAAGTTCAACTAAAAGGACTGGACTCACAAAAAAAATGTTCCCAACACTTGCACCTCGATTTTAATTAAATTGATCACATAAATCTCCAGACCATTTCAGTTTTAAAAATATAACTTTCGGAATGTTAAAAATTCACTTAAATGTTGTGAAAAATAGATGGACACGTGAATCACTCGTGATTACGCATTAGTGTGAATCAGATAACTGCAAAATGAACCTTTTTTTTTGATTTAATCATACACTAAAATTCTTATTCACATTTAATCAATTAACAATACTCAATGTTGAATAAAATCACTTTCATGCAGTTGAACGCGTAGTTCGGATCAGTTTGAGTCGTCTGTCGAACATGTTTTATTCACATTTAATCGCTCAAAAAAACCCACTGTTGAATAAAATCACACTGATCGAAAATTTGAACTCACATGAATAAATCAAAGTATTAGTTGTTTTATAAAAAAAAAACGAGTAAAAAAGTTAAAGTCGGGCATGCACCCTACACCAGTCTGATTTAAAGCCAACTATTGTTTGGATCCGAAATCTGAATGGGTTAAAACTAGGGTATTCCATTAATCGACATTTTAATTTAATCGATTAATCGTTCAAATAATTATTTGGGTTTTTTTCTTAACCGATTAATCGAATAAAATTTTAAAATTAATCGATTAATCGAGAAAATGTTATGTAAAATAATATACATACATTTGTTGTATTTTTAATAATTTTATTTACAAAAAAAAGGACAAAAAGAGTTTCGGAAAGTCTTCTAAAATTCATAAAAATAAAAAATGCTATAATTGAGATATTTTATCAAAATTTTTATTACTTCTGGCCTCTCTGTAATATATTCAAATTTTATCCAAATCGGGTAGAACCACAGACGAACCACAGAACCACAGAATTAGCCAGACGTTCATATATTATACATAGCGCTCTATAATTTCTTCAATGAGAAGAAGAATAGAACAACTCGTAGATTAATTTGTACCTATTTCGTATGCATTCAACTCATAAAACACATAAATGTAGAGAGACATTCTGTTGAGAATTATTTTCCCTCCACGTTTACCTCCATCCCTTTATTTGATTTTAGAAATTATTTCGCAGGGAATTTAAAAAAACCTTGTGATTAATTTTGACAAATTTGTTTCTAGCAGAGTTATCTGAATTGGGCTCTGAAAAGCTCATATCTATAACAGGTTATTTAGTTCTCATTAAACATTATTTAGAACTCATAACTACTAATTGTGACTATAATCTTTTTAACGACTTATTTGTAAATTTCTTTGTTTTTTACTTTTCAAATAAAAAACATCTGGACATGTTTATTTATCTTTTAATTTGCCATTTATTAATTCGAATCCTATGGCTTGGGATAATATTCGAATCCAAAGGATATTACGAATGCAGAGTGCTCACTACTTTGGAAGATGACAAAGCAAACTGTTGATGTTTTTGTTTTTTTGATATTTAAGATGTTTTTTACAATTTGTTAAATAAGTTTTAATAAAATCCCATATATATTTTTGAAACATGTTATTAATTTTTTACCAATTTCTATTAATCGATTAATTGTATTAAATTATTCGTTATTCAAAATATGGCCATTATAAATTATTAATCGAATAACGATTAATCGACTGAATACCCTAGTTAAAACAGACTTGTGTCAAAATTTTCGATAAAATCATAAAAGAAGAGAAAATCGAAAATATAGCCCATATGGTACCCTTATATGGGCACTAGGTCTAAACATGGACCGCTTTCAACCAAAATCAATAGGCTCCGTTCTTGGCCCGACATAGGTCTGTGTACTAAATTTCATTTAAATATCTTCGTATCTGCGACCTGCAGCGTGTAAAAAATACTATTTTGGGGGGTACCCTTATATGGGCACTAGGTCTAAACATGGACCTATTTCAACCAAAATCAATAGGCGTCGTCCTTGGGTCGACGTAAGTCGGTGTACCAAATTTCATCAATATATCTTAATATTTGCGACCTGTAGAGTGTTCATAAGAATGCATAGACAGACAGACAGACGGACGGACGGACATCGTTAAATCGAAATAAAAAAAAAATTCTGAGCCGATCGGTATACTATAAGGTGGGTCTAGGACTAATATTTTTTGGTGTTACAAACATCAGCACAAACTTATAATACCCTCTCCACGTAGTGGTGTATAATAATCTGCTAATTTAGCAGTTTTTTTCTCAGCATCATTTTTAACTAATTTTTAGTAGTTTTAACTAAATTTTTTACGGACTTTTTTCTATTAGTGTAGTTACAAATTTTAATTAAAAACTTGTAATTTTTAAAAATTTCTTGTTTTTGGAGTATTTTTTCGGAACTCTTTACGGACCCCTGGGATGCAGCTACAGACTCTTAGAGGTTCGTAGCCCCCATCAGGGAACCATTGTTCTAATAGGTAGGCACGTTCATGTCTTGCAAATTGAAGTGCCCTAATGTGTAAGTGACGTTAATACAATTTCGAAAAATTATTCAAGTAATAAACTTTAAACCCCCTTTTCAATACAACGTGTTTACTTTTTTAATATGTTATATTTTTAGTTTACCAAACATTTCAGTTTTTAACTACATTTTTCCAATTAGCAATTTCTCAATTACAGTTTTTTTTTGCATTTTCATTTATTGCAGTTTTTTCCCCTGGACTTTTGTGTATATCGATATGGTAACAAGTTTGACATATTTAATCTTGTCAAATTCATGGCCTTCAAAAGTGAATTGAATATATGTATATAAAGAACACACAAAAGTGAAATGGGTTGTAAAAGTAGTAGTAGTATTATATACAATATTATTGGAATTTTTCTAGTGTATCATGTAAAAAACAATGTCCCAAATGGAAAATTTTTAAACCTTTGACTTTTCCAGCATTGAACGTTTAACAATTTGTAAAACAAGTGAACAAAATTTGAGAAAAAAAATCTATGAATATTAAATAGCAGTAACTGAAATATGAATAATTTTAAAATTACTGGTGAATGTAAAATGGAAAATTTTCGCAAAATAAAATATTATACAAAAAATCCATCACAATACCAGCAAGATAAGGTGTGACTAGCCAAGGACAAATTTTATATAAACTTTCTAATTTTTTAACATAAAGTAACAAAATTTACTGGAAAATTCTCTTAATATGTAAAATTTTTTATTAAGAACATTTAGTGCCAAGAATATGCTATTAAAATATAAATGTAAGCATTTATTTACCATAAATTTGGCTGGAGTTGCGTAATATGCCAGATTTCAGTTTTGTGAGAAGTTTTATCAATTTTCGTCAAATGAATTTAAACTTATATTTGAAACTTGTATAAATATGATCAAATATTTAGCTAGAAGAGCATTATTTACCGAATTTAAAAATTTTTGAAAGTCAGAAATTTTTGTAACTTGTAATCTATTGAAATAGTAATACTTGGTATAATGCTTTTTTAATACACTTAAAAAAGTTTGACAGTTATTTGTGTAGTAATCAGTAGTTGTTGTTTTTAACAGTAATTTAGTTGTTTTAGTATGGAAAAATTCAAAATAACTTTTATGACAGTTATTTAAGAAAAAAACTGACGAAAATTACTGTAATTTCGTAAGAGTTGTTTAAATCAGTTATTTTTCATATCATAATAAACAACTACCAAAAGAGTATTTTTACTTTAAACAGTTGTTTTTGTTAGTTATTTAAAAAATAAAAAATTTCGTTGAATTTCGCTGAATTTTAAAAATATAGAGACAATCTGACATTAAAATATAAACAATAATAAAATTTAATGGAAAATCACTGATGAAGCCTGTCCATAGAAAAAGGCAGAAACTAGATCTAGTCTGATTTGCAAGTTAATGTGTTTATAACTTTTAGAAAAAAGGTTTATTCTTCTTAACCTCAAACCTACTAAATTAAAATTAATAAAAATGCATATTAATTACAGCTGGTCTATAAGACACGTTTGAAAAACAACACTACTAAAGAACATTTAAAAATTCGTGTTTAGTTTATATTTGTTATTATTGATAAATTCCTAGTTTGTAAATAAAAATTAGAAACTTATATTGTACCTCCAGTGCATTAAAGCATAATAACTGGAGAATGGTTTCGCATTTTTACTTCAAATTTTAAATAGGCTGAAGCAATAACACATATTTTCGTAATCGAAGGAAAAAAATATTTGTTTTTATTAAATGTACTTTTATAATACCAAAAGAATTAACTGTAAAAAACGGTAGTTTTTACCCATTTTGTCAGTTGTTTTAAAATTTTAGTAGTAACAATTTTTCAAATAATTTTACGACATTGCTAGTTATTTCTAATGCATTTGTTAATTATTTTTTAACAGTTAAAAATAACATTATTTTTAGTTATTTAACTGCATATACCTTTGTTTTAACTGTCACTTTCTGTGGATTATACCGACAAACTTTTCCGAGTGTGTATTTTTTCTTTATTTGTTGTAAAATAAATTCTGAATTCTATTTGCAATTTGTCATATATGATCATAAAACTGAGCAAATATAACACTCGTTGTAACAATCTCCAGATCAACTAAAAATCTACGGTAAATAATATTTTAGATCTTTACATTCATATCACTTGAAATATATAAACACCAAATGTAAAAATTCATACTGGTATGAATGGAAATTAATTTCAAACACACACACACGCTTGTTTAACATGCTGTCATTCACAAAGTAAAAAAAAAAACAAAAAATTAAACGAAAAATTCACAAGTAACCTAGTTTTCAATTTGGCAATTGATTGGCGGCTGCCTAAGGTGTATACAAATTTCATGAAATTGTTCTAGTAACATGTGCAAAAAAGAATTATTAATTCAAATGTATTTAATGTTTTATGGAATATTTTCACCATGACATGGTAAAGCAAAAACAAAAAAAAAATCGGCCGTTTATAAACACACAATGGCTAGTATGAATTAAAATTAGAAATTACATACAAGGAAAGTATCTCATGTGATATATTCTTCTAAGTTTATATTAACATTTTTTGGTTAACCCGTACATTTTCAAAACAACTTAAACTCAAATTAATTTTGTTGGTGCTTCTTATAAAAAAATTAAAGAACAAGCTTTATGTTTACCTAACCGACAGTTGACTTTGCGTTCCGTGACGTTTCTGTAATGTGCCGTGCCGGATGGCTCTTTTGTGTAGTTAGTCTTTTCCGTAACAACGTATCAGCTGTTTAATGTTGTTTCTCTTAGCAGAGATCTGCGCCAACCAGATTAATAGGATTGCGGTGGCTAAACAAAAAAATTGCAGCGGCGGCTTAAAGCTGGCTGTGAGCCAAAAGCATCGGCTTAACGGTAAAAAAAGAAAATTAAAAAAATATATACTATTTTTAGATTTTTATCGTGTAAAAAAAATTTTATACGGCGGCGGTGACGAAAATTAGACGGCGGCTAAGATTAGCCGGTTTAAGCCATTCGTCGCAGATCTCAAAATACCAGCTGTCAACTCGCTGTCACTTAACGGATAACAAAAATTCTGTTTTCAACAGGTTCATCCGGCACGGCACGTTACATTGCAGACAAACTAACGACTCAAATACTTTTTCATAGAACAAAACCAAATCAGCTAATTCGTCACGGCACGTTACGTACAAACTAATTATACCTTTAAGCTAGATACGATTATATTGAGAAAATCGTTACCGAAGATAGAGGACATCACTCATGAAGCAGATTTTTACTGAAAAAAAAACTAAATCAACATTCAAAAAATGTCGAAATGAAGTTTAACAGATTTTCCCGAACATCTAAAACATCTACTTCTAGTTGATAAAATATACAGTAATTTTCAAAATTGAAAATCGCAATAACTTCTGAAATAACAACACTAGATCAACAATTATCGGTATGTAATTTTATTTTACAGATAGTGTGTTATTTGTAGCAAAAAAACCAGAAGAAAGAGCATTAGAGGGTTAATACGGTCTAATTGGATTAAAATTATTTGCCGATATAGAGTGAAAATTAAATAACTAATTTTAAGCCTTAGGCTAAATATTAAAATTATTGGCAACATTTATTCAAAGGAATATACCCAGAAAAAAGATTGGTTGGAATTCGATCAAAACCATTAAAATGAGTTTGCCAGGTCATTATTTTATTCCAAATACCTTTACCTATAATTGAGTACTAGGGATGCCAAACGGGAAATCCCGAATCCCGAAATAATCCCGGGATTCGGGATTGGCAAAATATTTCTATATTTCTTATTTTTTAATATTAATATAAACGCAAATAAACAAAGTGAGCAATTTTAGATTACCTACGTTTTTTCTTGAATTTTCTCATATTGACAAGAAATTGATGCCAAGATATTGGTAAAATTATAAATTAAGTAGATTATTCGAGTAAACTATGCAAAGCCTTTGCAGAAAAATTTTAAATTTTGGTAAACAATATTAAGTTTTTGAGTAATACATGCGAAAAATCAAGTTTGTTTGTTATTTTACCGATTTATTCTTCCAAGCGAAATTCGATTTCTGAAACTGGGACTGTAAGTTTGAATTCTTCCATGAAAACATTTGATAACGATAACCAAATAACTTTGTTGCTGTAATTATACGATTTAGTGGGCAAGGTTATCGCAACGAATCTGTTTTAAAATCTGCTTACAAAATACTGGGCGCAAGTGTACTTAATGACAGGCCTTCATATATTATCCCAGCCAGAAAAATACAAACGGGAAAGCGATGGCAAGGTATTTTAACAGCTGGTACAAGTACTAACAAAAATTGCTTTCCCATTTCCAATATGATAACGTCAATAGACAAAAGGACCGGTAGTTCAAAAAGCGCCGGAAAAGTACTGGAGAAACAAAATTTTTAACTTTGGCAAAACGCTGTCAAAACCAATAAATAGGTGGTTTGGAATTATATTTTCCAAAATAAAATTTAAAAAAAGTTCATATGTATCTTTTTTTTTGCCCTGCCGTAATGTTTTGTAAAACAAATACTGGCAAAACGATTTCTGCAAACGCTGGCAAAGCGTCCCAAATGAGTGTTCTGCCAGTCATTTATTTTTAACATCGCGGTGGTATGCAAGTACTTGATTTTTTGTACCACTGTCAATTTCTGACTGAGATGTTTCAATATTCATAAAATGTACCACATTATTAATTAACATCTATTAAATAATTACAAAATGCTTTATTCTATAAAAAAAATTAGTTACATAAAATAAAAATTTTTACAAATAAAGTAAAATTTAAATCCCGAAATCCCGAAAAATCCCGGGATCCCGAAAAATACCGTAGACCCGAAAATCCCGAATCCCGGGATTTTCCAATACCAATCCCGAATCCCGGGATTTTCCAATACCAATCCCGATTGGTGTCCCTATTGAGTACTATACCAAAAATATTTCAATAGGTATTAAAAATAGGGAAAATGAACTAAAAAATAGTTCTATTATCAAATTATTTGTATCTCCAAATAATTTTAAAATTAATATCAGTTTAGTAATTCTGTACAGTAGAAGCAGAGATTTATTTAGTGAATATAATAGAAAATTGGTCTTATCTATCACATTTATTAAAAAAATTTCAATATTCGGAAGTGGCAACTACAAATATGGGTATCCTAATCAAATATGACCTTAAAGACGAGTTTCTGTAGAACCAACCGAATTGTGGATTGTATTGATAACACACAGAACTATTGATTGGTATTGGTAAACGAATTTTTTACTATATTTGTTTTGCAAACAAAACATATAAATTCAAAACTAGACATCAAAATTAATAAGTTTTTGTGGTGTAGTGGGTAGAGAGTTGGCCTAGTACGCCGGATTTTCGAGTTCAAATCCCGGAAAAGACAAAAATTTAGATTTTTTTTTTAATTAAAATAAAATATTCATATGTATGTATAAGCAGTAAATATGGTAAAGAAAATTAAAAGTAGTTGTGGTGCAGTGGGTAAGAGTGCGAACTATTAACCTAAATGCCGGGTTCAATACGAGAAAATTCAAAAAAAGTTTTTTAATTTCAGTAAATGAATGTTGTTTAGTTTGACTCAAAGAAACAAGAGTCAAACCAAAGAACATTTATTTACCAAAATAAAATATCAACTATACATACCCCTCATTCATCGTTTTTTAATTTCAATAAAATTTTGTGGAACATAATAATATTTATGTGGAACATAATATTAAATTAGACAACCGAATATTGGCTTTCACAACGAAAAAAATAAAATAATATAAAGATAGTTGTCGTAACCGCACGAATTCGATTGGCAACAAATTCGGTGGCCACAACTGGGACTGTTTTCTGGGAGTATTCAATTTATATTCTATTAAGACAAATACATGAAAATCCTTGTTTTCGTTATTTCTAAAAATTTTAATCTACTTACTAGCAGATAAATTCTTTTTAAGTAAATTCTTACAATTTGATTTATGATTCATATTAAAAAACTAAAGTATTTACTTAATCGAATAAAGTTTTTACTTTGCTTAATTTTTCTAAAATATGAAGTAACGTTTTTTTTAAATATATTTTTATAGCAACGAATTTAAGCAAATAGTAAAGGCTTTGTTTTATTCATACCACCCATTATAAAAAATCATAAAAAATTAAAAAAGAACTTCTACCAAAATTATACGAAACTTGTGTTCATATGTATTTAAAAAATTTTTTTTGTTCATATCTATCACACTATGCACCAGTAAAAACGAATGATTCTAAATAACTAACTCAGACATATTGAAATTTTTGGCCTTCAAAATGCTGTAAAAACGTGGGGAACGACTGACAGTTGGTCTTGGTTTTTTTTGCCCGTAATTGCGTCTATCTGAGTAATCCAGAATTACTACCTACATATTATCAAATAATATGTATATAAAGGAATATGTAGACATAGGGGCCCATGCATTTCTTTACATCTTACTTTACTGACGTATTTTACAGGCGATCAGGCTTACCAGATACTTTTTTTCGTTGACCCCAAACATATCTTAAAATATCCCCAAAAAATCCCCAACTAAACAAAATGTTGAAAAAGGTATTAGAGCTTATTTAATTTGCTTAAAATAAATATTATTCGCATAAAAACTACAATTAAATATAAAAACGAGTAAAAAGGTTAAAGTCGGGCATGCCGACTATACAATACCCTTCACCAGTCTGGTTAAAAGCCAACTAATGTTTAGATCCGAAATTCGAATGGGTTAAAATGGGACTTGTGTCAAAATTTTCTATAATGTGAGTCAGCGCACCAAATTTCATTAAAATATCTTAATATTTGCGATCTGCAGTTTGTAACCAAGCCAATTTTGGGGGGACCCTTATATGGGCACTAGGTCTAAACATAGACCGATGTTCACCAAAATCAATAGGCTTCGTCCTTGGGCCAACATAGGTTTATGTATAATTTTGGTAGGACCCTTATATGGGCACTAGGTCTAAACATGGACCGATATTCACCAAAATCAATAGGCTACGTTATTGGGCTAACATAGGTCTGTGTACCAAATTTCATCAAAATATCTTAATATTTGCGACCTGCAGCGTATAAACAATATAATTTTGGTAGGACCCTTATGTGGGCACTAGGTCTAAACATGGACCGATGGTCACCAAAATAAACAGGCTTCGTCCTTGGGCTCACATAGGTCTGTGTATCAAATTTCATCAAAATATCTTAATATTTGCGACCTGCAGCGTATAAACAATATAATTTTGGTAGGACCCTTATATGGGCACTAGGTCTAAACATGGACCGATGTTTACCAAAATCAATAGGCTTCGTCCTTGGGCCAGCTTAGCTCTGAGTACCAAATTTCATCAAAATATCTTAATATTTGCGATCTGCAGCGTATAAACAATATAATTTTGGGGGGACCATTATATGGGCACTAGGTCTAAACATGGACCGATTTTAACCAAAATCAATAGGCGTCGTCCTTGGACCGACATAAGTCGGTGTACCAAGTTTCATCAAATCTTATTATTTGCGACCTGTAGAATGCGCACAAGAATGCATGGACAGACAGACGGACGGACGGACAGACGGACATCGTTAAATCGAAATAAAAAATTCTAAGCCGATCGGTATACTATAAGGTGGGTCTAGGACCAATATTTTTTGGTGCTACAAACTTCAGCACAAACTTATAATACCCTGACAACATTGTGGTGTAGGGTATAAATAGCACTAAAAATAACTGTTTTTAAAAATTCTTGGATTGCTTTTGTGTAAATGTGTAGAAAAATTTTCAGAATTTTGGGACTTTTACGAAGAAAACCTTAAATTTTTATTACCTTATTTAAAGAAACCAATCGAACCCTAAACATATTTTATTTTTAAATTTTCAAGAATTTAAGGCATTTTTAAAGAATTTTTAGATTTGAATTTTTGAAGTTTGTCTATTTAATACAATAGACTTTTATCCACAATCGATGTGATGTTTTTTGTATAAACAACATTTTAGATTCTGGAATATTAATCATACAAAACTCTCAGGCAAAAAGGATTTATTTGTGCTAAAAAGCTTTAAATTAATACAGAAAATCCATAAAATGGTAAATTTGTTACTTTCTTTGAAATTATGCGAACAAACTTGTCTGATGATTTCTGAAAACTATACAAAGTTAATATAATCTTCAAAATTTATGAAGGATTTTAAATATCCCCGTTTCAACAAATGAAAATTTTGTCCCCAAGTCCAACAAAAAATCTCCAAATTTGGGGACAAAACCCCAAGTCTGGCCAGCCTGCAGGCGATGAGCCCAAAGGTAATGTAAGGACCTATTACGTTGGAGGTGATAAAGTAAGTGGTTCCTTATGTTGATAAAAATTGATTTTCATAAAAAAATTTTTTATTTAAAAAAAATTATTACAAATATTTTGTTTTATTAAATATATAACGTTGTCACGCTGGTATTCGGACATGGGATCCCTGATTGTTGGCCGAGAACTCACCAATGAGGAATAAATTAAACACGAATAAGATTTCAACGATCGATATTTTACACCTGAGTTATTGTAGTGAAACAGAAATATGTGGAATAATTTCTGAACGGTTATCACTAAAAATATAAAGCTGTCCGATTTTAATAAAACTTTTTTTTAAAATTGTTTCAAATTATATTTCAACTCCATAAAAGTAAAAAGATAAAAATCGATTCTTATAGTATTTTTTACGGCCTTTGCAATTGCGATATCGCAAAATCTTGCATTTTTAAGTTATACACCCAAACTTCATAAAAGTAAAAATATAAAAATCGATTCTTTAGTATTTTTTTTAGCCCTTGCAATGCCGATACCGGTTATTTTAAATGGACAATGTTAGACCTTCAAATTCAAGGTCGAAAAATAAAATTGAATATATCTCAAAAATGGGTGTTTTTTGTATATTTTTAATATTTTTTCTTCTAATAACCGAAAAACTTAGGGTGCCCACTTTCACAGTTTAAAAGCTTTTTTAGATTAAAAAACAAATCCCCGTTTTTGAGATATATTAATTTATGTTTTTCGACCTTGAATTTCAAGGTCAAAAATTATTCTTTTAAAATAACCGGTATCGCCAATGCAAATGCTAAGAAAAATACTATAAGAATCGATTTTGAAATTTTTATTTTTCTGAATTTTAAATATAATGAATGTAGGTTATGTATAGTCGATCTTTTATTTGGTAAATGAATGTTTTTCGTTCGATTTTAGATCATTTATATTAATATCTCTTTATGTTTAAATTATTTTTTAAATTAAAGAAAGATGATACAATTTTTAGAAGTAAATTACAAAGAATAAAAAATTTTAAAGTATTCGATAAGGCCAGCAGGACAGAATACGTAATTACGGCTTTAGCTACAAAACCATCGTCAGTGTCGTTTGCCTTGATGGGTTAATAATTGATAATGGTCTACTTATGCTAAGTTGAAAACAAATAATAATATGTTAACAACTCCACTAGACTAACATCAACGAAATCTAACAATGCTATTTTTAACATTTGTTATTACTGTTTTTGCTTTGAACTTCAATTCTTAAAGTATCGCAGCTGGTTCTATTCAACTCTGTGTATGATAATACAGATTTTATCAACGATAACGAACCGCTAACTTTAAATGTATATTATTAAATTATATTTTTCACTGTATCTTGTAATTGTAATTTTTTTTTTTTAAAGGAGAAGCAACACTCAGGAAATTCTTCCTATTAATTAAAGTGTTGCTTCCTTTGGAAAGGGGATAGAGAAGAAGTGAAAGGTAGTGAAAGATGAAGGGCTTCAAATATGGCAACACTGTAATTGCGCGAGATGTTGTTGTTGCGCGCCATCTGATGTTGAGTTGGCGAGCTTTGTTGAAGCTTTTTAGTTCATAGCCCTGTTATATTATTTTACTTCGGTGGGGTTAAGTGCTATGGGAACACCGAAGGAGGACGCTGCGATAAGCATTAGGGATAGAAAAAACTCATACATATTATTACACTATGCGACAGTCAAAATCGGGATGGGACGAAACCAACGTGAAATGTTATATCGGTCAAAAACAAGTTATACGTGTCCCGGCGTTTCGCTGGGTCACCCTTAGGAATCGAGATATATCTTTTTTTTGACATAACTCGAGAACCACTAGTCCGATTTTGCTCAAACAATTTTAAAAAAATTAAAAATTACAATTCCTTTAATCTGTTTATATAACGTTTTTCTATATACTCAACAGTTTTGCCGGTAGTTTTAATTGTCAGTTGTTTTAAAATTTTTGCAGTAAACATTTTGTAGTGATTTTGACGACATCATTAGTTACTTTTACTGTATTTGTAAGTTGTTTTTTAACATTTAAAATTAACATTTTTATTTATTTTTCATTCTTGTGGTAATATTGATATTTTTTTGGCAAACGTCGGAAACTTTGAGAAAAAAATTCTAACAGAAGATCTCAACCGATTAAAGGAAAATTAGATCTATAATTTCTATGGGAGCTACACAACTTTTTCTCGCTATTACACACAGAAAAAAAACAGGGGGAATATTACCTAAGAGCTATGTAATTATACAACTACATAATTTTCGAGTTAGTTTTACAAAGTTCTAGTAAAATCCTTGCAATCCTTGCAAAATATATACATGTGTAGCGGATAATATCCGAAAAAATACATATAGTTTGCTAGAAAATTGTAAAACTTACTTCGAACTTATGTATTTGTATAATTACATAGTACTTAGATAAAGTTTCCTCTGTTTTTTTTCTGCGTGTACAACTCGTTCCGAAAAAAAGTGTTAAAACGAGGCATGCTAGTATATACTAAATTACCCAGCAAAATTTTTTTCAACTGGTTGCCTTTGAATCTGTTCTAGAATAGAACAGGTTCTAGAACCGATTCCTAGAAGTCAAAATGGAAGGCTTCACTATCGCAGAACCAGTTCTATAACTGGTTCTAGAACCGGTTCCAAAGCAACCTGTTCTAGTTTGGAGGAACATAACCTGTTGCTTTTGGGACAAACTCAAACAAAAATCACCGATGATAGAACATAAATTAGAACAGGTTGGATGCAAGTACAAGTTGTTCTACAACCGGTTCTTTGAATCCGACAATTTTGCTGCGTATAAATTATGTTTTATACTATCTTGGCTTTACATTATAAGATTTTCGGACACATGCAAAAAATATAACCTGGGTTGCAATATCTTTCCGAAAATCTTATAATGTAAACTAGCCTGTATTAAAAACTACCAAATTACTTGCTTAGATAAATATTTTGTTGTTGTTCTTGTGCTTGAAGGTCTTAAGTAAGATAAATGTTAGTTAATATAACAAAATTGCCAACCCAAATACTAAATACGTAATATACGTAATTTTGTTTCTACAGTGGTGGTGAAAATAATAGAAACTCTATTAGGTTTACTAAGCCTTTAAATAACTTTTGTAATTAAAACATTCGTGTTGTGTGCAATCTATTATTTCGTAAGAAAATTTCCATTCTTTTAATGGCCTTTAAAATGTTGTACTTTATTCTGGAATTTTTGCCATATCAGTTTTATACCAAAATCCAGTGAAGACATTTTTAATAAAAAATTTCTATGATAATTGACTATACTGTTATGAATGTATCTTATTTAAAGAAACCAATCGAACCCTAAACATATTTTATTTTTAAATTTTCAAGAATTTAAGGCATTTTTAAAGAATTTTTAGATTTGAATTTTTGAAGTTTGTCTATTTAATACAATAGACTTTTATCCACAATCGACCCAGCAAAATCTTTCATTACCAAATAAGTGGTTATATAATAGAAATTCATAGCTCCGCACAACTTATTTTTTAGCGTCTAAGCTCATTATTTTTGTTTGGCGTGGTCGTTTTTATAAGTAGTCACGCTTACCCGCTCGCTTACGAAAAAATGAGAAATAAGTAGTTATGAGATTTTGAATAATAAGTGGTTACACACATGCTTACAAAAAGTTGAATTATAAGTGGTTATCCGATTGCTTACTTGATTCTTGAAAATAAGGAGTTAAGCAAATACTATTAGCTTAAGAAAATACATTCAGAAAAATTTAAGTTTTTATACCCTACACCACTATGTGGTCAGGGTATTATAAGTTTGTGCTGATGTTTGTAACACCAAAAAATATTGGTCGTAGACCCACCTTATAGTATACCGATCGGTTCAGAATTTTTTAATTTAACGATGTCCGTCTGTCCGTCCGTCCGTCCGTCTGTCTGTCTGTCCATGCAATCTTGTGCGCACTCTACAGGTCGCAGCTATTAAGATATTTTGATGAAATTTGGTACGCAGACCTATGTTGGCCCAAGGACGAACAAGTTTGATTTTTTTGAACATCGGTCCATGTTTAGACCTAGTGCCCATATAAGGGTCCTACCAAAATTATATTGTTTATACGCTGCAGGTCGTAAATATTAAGATATTTTGACGAAATTTGGTACACAGACCTATGTTAGCCCAATAACGCAGCCTATTGATTTTGGTGACCATCGGTCCATGTTTAGACCTAGTGCCCATATAAGGGTCCTACCAAAATTATACTGTTTATACGCTGCAGGTCGTAAATATTAAGATATTTTGATGAAATTTGGTACACAGACCTACATTGGCCCAATAACACAGCCTATTGATTTTGGTGAACATCGGTCCATGTTTAGAACTAGTGCCCATATAAGGGTCCCCCCAAAATTGGCTTGGTTACAAACTGCAGGTCGCAAATATTAAGATATTTTAATGAAATTTGGTGCGCTGACTCACATTATAGAAAATTTTGACATAAGCCCCATTTTAACCCATTCGAATTTCGGATCCAAACAATACACCAGACTGGTGTAGGGTATTGTATAGTCGGCATGCCCGACTTTAACCTTTTTACTCGTTTTTAATGTGTAATTTTAGGACTCGTCATAAAAATTTAAACATAAAACATATTTACATATGTGACGCGCAAAATAGAAAGGGACCTAAGGACCCCTTTCTCAGGAGGGCATGGGATCGGTCTCATTCGATGCTCAGATGTTGTCTACATCAAAAAAAAAAAAAATTGATTTTTTTACCTCTATGCGCTGTCACATATAATAAATAAAAATGTATAAAATTTAACTGTGTAAAAAGTATTTATTTAAAATATTACGAGTAAGTCATTATTTTATATTTAGAAACAATGAACACAATAGGCCGTTATTAGGAAGTCATTATTTTATATTATAAAATAATGCAGAAGGTAATGATATATCATTTTTGGTAATGCAGATAGTAATGAGGTGTCATTACCAATATTTTGCTGGGGATGTGATGTTTTTTGTATAAACAACATTTTAGATTCTGGAATATTAATCATACAAAACTCTCAGGCAAAAAGGATTTATTTGTGCTAAAAAGCTTTAAATTAATACAGAAAATCCATAAAATGGTAAATTTGTTACTTTCTTTGAAATTATGCGAACAAACTTGTCTGATGATTTCTGAAAACTATACAAAGTTAATATAATCTTCAAAATTTATGAAGGATTTTAAATATCCCCGTTTCAACAAATGAAAATTTTGTCCCCAAGTCCAACAAAAAATCTCCAAATTTGGGGACAAAACCCCAAGTCTGGCCAGCCTGCAGGCGATGAGCCCAAAGGTAATGTAAGGACCTATTACGTTGGAGGTGATAAAGTAAGTGGTTCCTTATGTTGATAAAAATTGATTTTCATAAAAAAATTTTTTATTTAAAAAAAATTATTACAAATATTTTGTTTTATTAAATACATAACGTTGTCACGCTGGTATTCGGACATGGGATCCCTGATTGTTGGCCGAGAACTCACCAATGAGGAATAAATTAAACACGAATAAGATTTCAACGATCGATATTTTACACCTGAGTTATTGTAGTGAAACAGAAATATGTGGAATAATTTCTGAACGGTTATCACTAAAAATATAAAGCTGTCCGATTTTAATAAAACTTTTTTTTAAAATTGTTTCAAATTATATTTCAACTCCATAAAAGTAAAAAGATAAAAATCGATTCTTATAGTATTTTTTACGGCCTTTGCAATTGCGATATCGCAAAATCTTGCATTTTTAAGTTATACACCCAAACTTCATAAAAGTAAAAATATAAAAATCGATTCTTTAGTATTTTTTTTAGCCCTTGCAATGCCGATACCGGTTATTTTAAATGGACAATGTTAGACCTTCAAATTCAAGGTCGAAAAATAAAATTGAATATATCTCAAAAATGGGTGTTTTTTGTATATTTTTAATATTTTTTCTTCTAATAACCGAAAAACTTAGGGTGCCCACTTTCACAGTTTAAAAGCTTTTTTAGATTAAAAAACAAATCCCCGTTTTTGAGATATATTAATTTATGTTTTTCGACCTTGAATTTCAAGGTCAAAAATTATTCTTTTAAAATAACCGGTATCGCCAATGCAAAGGCTAAGAAAAATACTATAAGAATCGATTTTGAAATTTTTATTTTTCTGAATTTTAAATATAATGAATGTAGGTTATGTATAGTCGATCTTTTATTTGGTAAATGAATGTTTTTCGTTCGATTTTAGATCATTTATATTAATATCTCTTTATGTTTAAATTATTTTTTAAATTAAAGAAAGATGATACAATTTTTAGAAGTAAATT
Source organism: Leucophora obtusa (assembly GCA_949987735.1). Taxonomy (NCBI): domain Eukaryota; kingdom Metazoa; phylum Arthropoda; class Insecta; order Diptera; family Anthomyiidae; genus Leucophora; species Leucophora obtusa. The sequence goes on along the minus strand of OX465296.1, from coordinate 208,964,593 downwards.
ACAAAGAATAAAAAATTTTAAAGTATTCGATAAGGCCAGCAGGACAGAATACGTAATTACGGCTTTAGCTACAAAACCATCGTCAGTGTCGTTTGCCTTGATGGGTTAATAATTGATAATGGTCTACTTATGCTAAGTTGAAAACAAATAATAATATGTTAACAACTCCACTAGACTAACATCAACGAAATCTAACAATGCTATTTTTAACATTTGTTATTACTGTTTTTGCTTTGAACTTCAATTCTTAAAGTATCGCAGCTGGTTCTATTCAACTCTGTGTATGATAATACAGATTTTATCAACGATAACGAACCGCTAACTTTAAATGTATATTATTAAATTATATTTTTCACTGTATCTTGTAATTGTAATTTTTTTTTTTTTAAAGGAGAAGCAACACTCAGGAAATTCTTCCTATTAATTAAAGTGTTGCTTCCTTTGGAAAGGGGATAGAGAAGAAGTGAAAGGTAGTGAAAGATGAAGGGCTTCAAATATGGCAACACTGTAATTGCGCGAGATGTTGTTGTTGCGCGCCATCTGATGTTGAGTTGGCGAGCTTTGTTGAAGCTTTTTAGTTCATAGCCCTGTTATATTATTTTACTTCGGTGGGGTTAAGTGCTATGGGAACACCGAAGGAGGACGCTGCGATATGCATGAGGGATAGAAAAAACTCATACATATTATTACACTATGCGGCAGTCAAAATCGGGATGGGACGAAACCAACGTGAAATGTTATATCGGTCAAAAACAAGTTATACGTGTCCCGGCGTTTCGCTGGGTCACCCTTAGGAATCGAGATATATCTTTTTTTTGACATAACTCGAGAACCACTAGTCCGATTTTGCTCAAACAATTTTAAAAAAATTAAAAATTACAATTCCTTTAATCTGTTTATATAACGTTTTTCTATATACTCAACAGTTTTGCCGGTAGTTTTAATTGTCAGTTGTTTTAAAATTTTTGCAGTAAACATTTTGTAGTGATTTTGACGACATCATTAGTTACTTTTACTGTATTTGTAAGTTGTTTTTTAACATTTAAAATTAACATTTTTATTTATTTTTCATTCTTGTGGTAATATTGATATTTTTTTGGCAAACGTCGGAAACTTTGAGAAAAAAATTCTAACAGAAGATCTCAACCGATTAAAGGAAAATTAGATCTATAATTTCTATGGGAGCTACACAACTTTTTCTCGCTATTACACACAGAAAAAAAACAGGGGGAATATTACCTAAGAGCTATGTAATTATACAACTACATAATTTTCGAGTTAGTTTTACAAAGTTCTAGTAAAATCCTTGCAATCCTTGCAAAATATATACATGTGTAGCGGATAATATCCGAAAAAATACATATAGTTTGCTAGAAAATTGTAAAACTTACTTCGAACTTATGTATTTGTATAATTACATAGTACTTAGATAAAGTTTCCTCTGTTTTTTTTCTGCGTGTACAACTCGTTCCGAAAAAAAGTGTTAAAACGAGGCATGCTAGTATATACTAAATTACCCAGCAAAATTTTTTTCAACTGGTTGCCTTTGAATCTGTTCTAGAATAGAACAGGTTCTAGAACCGATTCCTAGAAGTCAAAATGGAAGGCTTCACTATCGCAGAACCAGTTCTATAACTGGTTCTAGAACCGGTTCCAAAGCAACCTGTTCTAGTTTGGAGGAACATAACCTGTTGCTTTTGGGACAAACTCAAACAAAAATCACCGATGATAGAACATAAATTAGAACAGGTTGGATGCAAGTACAAGTTGTTCTACAACCGGTTCTTTGAATCCGACAATTTTGCTGCGTATAAATTATGTTTTATACTATCTTGGCTTTACATTATAAGATTTTCGGACACATGCAAAAAATATAACCTGGGTTGCAATATCTTTCCGAAAATCTTATAATGTAAACTAGCCTGTATTAAAAACTACCAAATTACTTGCTTAGATAAATATTTTGTTGTTGTTCTTGTGCTTGAAGGTCTTAAGTAAGATAAATGTTAGTTAATATAACAAAATTGCCAACCCAAATACTAAATACGTAATATACGTAATTTTGTTTCTACAGTGGTGGTGAAAATAATAGAAACTCTATTAGGTTTACTAAGCCTTTAAATAACTTTTGTAATTAAAACATTCGTGTTGTGTGCAATCTATTATTTCGTAAGAAAATTTCCATTCTTTTAATGGCCTTTAAAATGTTGTACTTTATTCTGGAATTTTTGCCATATCAGTTTTATACCAAAATCCAGTGAAGACATTTTTAATAAAAAATTTCTATGATAATTGACTATACTGTTATGAATGTATCCTTTTCTGTGTTAAAACTGTTGTTATATCAAAAATCACTATCTTGGGATATATTATTTACAACAATTTGAATAAATATATTTTTTCAAATTTATATATTTTGTATATCTTTCAAATAGCTTCTCATTTATTTATACTACATTTAGACCTGAGCAAAAACTACGTGTTTTTTAGCTCTTGTTAGTTTTTACTTGTCAAAACGCATATATGTTAGTATATAGAAAAAAACAAGCAAAAACTATACAAAGAGAAATTTGCTGGACAGATTTAGTTACTTTACAATTAAAATGAACTGAAATCAGGTGAAAAAACTAATTCAGATCAAATAAAACTCAGTGGTGTAAAACAAATGGGGCATTTTTCGGCGTAGAATAAACAAAAATCACAACAGTTTTTAGAACTTCTCTTAAATTCACCTAATTTTTAATATTTTCTGTAATATGGTAAGATATGTATGTGTTTATTTTATTTCGACCTTTTTGTTTTAGTTTTTAAAATTTCTTGTAATATTTTAAAAAGTCTTTAAATTACGTTTCTTTCAATTTTTCGTTTTGAAAATTTCAAAATAATACCAAACGGCTCTAAGGATTAAGGATCAAAATTACTATAGTACCAACTTTATCATCCCTGATTTAGGAAGTTAACATACTTGGTTTAAATAACTTCAAATGTTTGAATTATTTAAATTTAAGTAAGTTTAATATTTAAATTTTGTGTTTCACACAATTGTAAATTTCCTAATTTTTAGTTTACCAAATTCCTAATATTTAAGATTTTTAACTAAAAATTAATACATTTTTGAACAATCTTAAATAATATTAACCTACTTTAAGAAAATATAATTAAAAGTTTAATTATTTGAAAGTATTTTTATTATCTTTTTAACAAAAACTCAATTATATTATTTAGGTGTATACCTAATTTTAGTTCAACAATTTTTTTGAGTGTATGTATGTATATAAAACATATTTTTTGCAATAAATTGTGTTTTTTTTCCAAATGTCAATGTAAATGTTATAATTTTTCAAACAATAATGGGTTTATCCTATAACTATATGAAAAGTTGCCTAGAAAAGGGAGTCAAAGTAAACTGACAACTTTTTCCATTAGTTAAAGAATACCCCCACAAACATTTGTTTAAATTAACCATATTTTTTGTGACACTAAATTGGAATAAAGATTAAGAGAAACAAACGAATAAAAGCCGAATCTTGTTGTGAAATTTTATTGCTTTAAATAACAAATGCGAGTAGTATTATATTCGGTTGTCACAACGACCCAGTATAGAAACGGTAATGATATATCATTATTTTTTGGACTACCAGTAATGACACCCACTTACCTTGTGCATTATTTTAAAACATATAATACTGAGTTACTGATAATGACTTATTTTTATCACTATTTCAAATAGAAAGTAATTTTCTAGATTTTTTTTGAAAAGTTTTTGAAATCTATTTTTAGACTCAATACTTTTTGAACACTGGTAAGGATATATCTAACCACATATTTTTTGATTTTTTGTATGTTGGCGAGTAAGCTTACTTGTGTGCAGCAGGTCAATTTTGTTTTTATATAACAAATATTACATGTCGATATAGCTCAGACTGGCAATCTGTAGACCCAGGTTCGATTCCCGCACCAGCAAATTTTATTAAAAAAAATTACAATAAAAAAATATTTTTTTTATAAAATTTATTTTTTTGGAAATCTATTTTTAGACTCATTATTTTTGTCAGTACTGGTAAGCACATAGGTAACGATATATTTTTTGATTTTTTGTATGCTAGTGTGTAACCATAACTCATTATTTTTCGCGACATCGCCATACAAAGGTAATAAGAAATGTAATAATAAAAGTAACTAGTTATCATTACCAAGTATGTAGTTATATAACCACATATCTGGTAATGATTTTTTACACTGGGGATTATTGTTTTTGCCTGTAAATAAGTACATACCTTTTTTTTGTCTGCTTTTAACTTTTTCGTCAACCTTCAATGTGTTTTATAGCTGAAATGAAATCGAGAAAGTTATCTTTAAAGGATTTGCTAAATTTATACTGTTTATCAACTTATCTAATCAATCAATTTGATGTTACTACAACTTTAAAGTTAGAAAAGTGTGTCTATAACTTTGATTCTAAAAGCATAAACAATCTTATAAAGTCAGGAATAGAAAACTCAGTATTTTGGTAATCGCATAACTCAAATTGCTGGAGCTAAGAACTACTTGAAATTTGTCATGTACACTCACAATTTATTTTGCATAACCGAATGAAATTTACTTAAAAGTAATAGGTAAAATTTGTTTTCAATTGAAGAATCAATTAAAATGTATTGAAACAATATTGTTTAGCTTTGTTTTTTTTTTAATATTGTAATTAGTATGTATTTTTATTAATTCTAATTTAGTAGGTTTGAGGTTAAGAAGAATAATAAACATTTTTCTCAAAAGTTATAAAAACATTAAATTTGCAAATCAGACTAGATTCAGTTTTTGTATCAGTTATTCAAAACCAACAAAAAAAAAAAATATGTATTTTCAGTTGGGATTGATATTTTAAGTTAAATGTTTAATTTTTTGTTTTCTGTTCTTAGAAAAACAATTTTAAAAATTTCACTGTTTCCTGTTTTAAAACAAAAAAATCAAATAATTTCATTTCATTTTGTGGTTTTTTTTTGGCCAATTAGCTTGTTTATATATAAAATTATTTCAATTCAAATTACATACATCTATTAGTGTTATGAGTTTATTTCAAACATGGTTTTGAGACATTGGAATTTTCCACCTCAAGGCCCCATCAATGTTACTACGTTTTAGAAATTTATGCAATAAAAAAAAAACTTAAAAAAGTTTTCATATTTTGGTCTCTAAATTTCAATCAAATTACGGCTATTGGTGAACAAAAATGAAAAATTTTCAAATAAAAAAAAAAAAAAAAATACCCACGGTTTTCCCGATATCGCTGATAAAACGGTTTTCGCGATATCGCTTTAAAAATTTTCCAATTTGCCACCCGGGTCCAAACCCCTCCCAAAATTAATTTCGGTTTTTTTCTTTTTTTATTCCATAAAAATATGTATATCATATATGTATATTAGGGCGGGTCGATTTAATAATCGCCCATGGCTCAGTGAAAATCGTATTCTAGGGATCTATGGATCTTTGCCGAAGGAACCATACCTCTAAAACGAATTCTACTACCCCCCAACTGTTGACTTTTGTCCCGTAGGGTCAAGTTTTGAAAAATCACACTTTGACCCATTTAGAGTGCCCCAATCGAGTCCAAATGTATGACCGACCCCCACTAACTTTGGAGGGCCGATCCACCCATGCCAGTGGCACACCCCCTGGAACTCCCCTGGGGGGTTCCCCATACAAACATTTTAAAAAATCACCATTTTTGGCACTTTATTTTATTATTTTTTATTTATTTTATTTATTTTTATTATTTTATTTATTTTTTCTCTTTAGAAATTTATTTAGTCAGAACATATGTAAATGAAAAAATTAATTTAACTTAGTAATAGAAAAGAAAATAAAAAAAATTACTGTTTGAAGTCTTTTTTGCTTTCAAGTCTGGGCAATTTCGCACGGCTCTCTAATGTCGTCACCATAACAGCCTCTACATTTTCCGGTATAACTCGTTTGGAAACGTTAGCTAGCCGGGTCGATTTGCCTCCCCACAAATCGACCCGGCCTAACGTATATGTACATATTTTTTATTGACGAAACCCCATAAACTGCAGTTTATCAAAATTTAAATCGAACGTACATTTAAAAGAATTCAATTCTCCATCTCTTCTATAAGGCAGTATTTTTACACTCTTCTCTACACTTATTTACAAATAAAAAACGCCAAGTTTAAAAAAAGTCACCCAGTGAGAAATCGCCAGTGGTACAAAAAATCAAGCACTGGCATACCACTGGGTAACCACGGTATTAAATATAAATGACTGGCAGAACACTCATTTGGGACGCTTTGCCAGCGTTTGCGAAAAGCGTTTTACCAGTATTTGTTTTACAAAAATTTCGGTGGTTTATAAAAAAACAACTGGCAAAGAATTGGCTTGGAGTGATATGCCAAGGTTTGCAACCAGTGATTATCCAATGCTACCTAGCCAATGCTACCAGGCGTACAAAAATCAATTCACTGGAAAACCAATGATTTTATAAAAATGCTGACGCTTCGTTAAAAAATGTTTGTAGTCGGAAAATTCCGAGTTCAAATCCGGTTGCAAGCAAAAAATTTTTTTTGGATTTTTTTTAATTTAAAATTTTTTTTGTTTTATAAAATCAATTTTTTTGTTTGTGGGAAAGCTCCTTCAAGACCAACTTTTTTTTGCCCTACCAACACTGGCATACTAGTTACAAAAAATTCTTTGCCAGTACTAGCATTTTGGCACAGCGAGTAGTTGTCCAGCTATTATCACTCATTTATATGTTTAGCCATCAAATATTATATGTCTCGTTAGCTCAGTGGGTAGAGCAATCGTCTGCCAATCTGATGGCCTGGGTTCAAATCACGGCAGGACCAAAAAAAGTACATATGAACTTTTTTTAAATTTTATTTTGGAAAATATATTTCCAGACCACCTATTTTATTTATTGGTTTTGCCAGCGTTTTGCCAACGTTTAAAAATTTTGTTCCTCCAGCGCTTTTCCGGCGCTTTTTGAACAGCCGGTCCTTTTGTCTAATGATGTTATCATTTTGGGAATGGAAAAGCACTTTTTGCCTGTACTTGTACCACCTTGTTAAAGTGCTTTTTTCATAGCTACAGGCAAAAAAAAAACGTCAGATCTAGCCGTGAAATAGCTTAAATGGCAACCTTGGCATTAACTAAAGCTGCCTACACACTAGGGAACATACTTGAAAAAAGAGAGCATTTTTTGTGAATGTGTGAGTGCGTTTGTGTGTGTGTGCGTGTTGAGAGCGTGCATTTCGTGTTTACAAAATTTTTTGATATTTTTTGTTCCCTCAACCATGTTCCCTAGTGTGTAGGCAGCTTAATGTGCAATTTTTTTGTTTTTTATTATGTATGAATACCAGTGTTGCCATTTCAGTGCTTTTCGGGTATTTTTGGTGCTTTTTTCCTTCCCGTACCCGGTGATTTTTTACAAATACCCGTTTATAAAAAGCGGATATTTACAGTGCTTTTTCAGATTTCTGGCAGTGCTTTTTGTACAGTTCATATTTTTGGTATTTGTTCTCCTTTTTTAAATTTTTCTTGAATTTTCTGTCAAAGTTGAAAAAATAATACGAAATATACAAAAAATACATTTTTTCACAATGTTTGTAGTACAGGTTTAATAGCAACTTCGTTATATTTAAACTTCAAAATTTTGAAATATTAGGTTGGTGCTTTTTTACCCCTTTTTTTGGTTATTTTTTGAACTTCTTTTACACGATTTTACAAAGGTAAACTGTGTTTTTAAAATCTTGACTTAAATTTTTCAAAAAATTGTTATCGTGCTTTTTTACCCCATTTTTGGTAAATTTTTACCCTTTTTACCCGTTTTCACAATGCTCACGGTGCTTTCCTGCCTTCAAGATTTGGCAACACTGATGAATACACATACCTTACTGTATGTGGGTATATTTTTTTAATCGTGTGTTTGTTCTCTCTGCAATTCCTACTCTTGAGTTTGTTGTTTTTTTAATGCGTTCAAAACTTAATGTAGCACACTTTCAACATTTATTTTTGTTTAATCTTTCTTGCTTGACGATTCATTTTTCTTTGACGATGTGTGCTGCTAACATTATTGAACGTCGTGTATGTTTTTTGTTGAGGCTGTTCATGATGAAGAACAGAACACTTTTAGCATATACTTTTGTTGTAATTTTCTGCTTGGCATTTTATTTTTATTCGACAGTGTGTTCTGTTAAAAGTTATGAACACCGTACTTCTATATTGTATCAATACCAATACATGTGCGGAAATATTATAGAACCTTGGAACATTTTTTTGAATTTCAAAGAATTTGAAAAAAGTTTTAGGGTGTTCAGTGAACACCTCCGCACATTAGAAGGAACGTCACTGCCTGGAACCCATTCTTATGATATTTGCTATTCCCATATGGGACCTTTCCAACCGCCTGGCAATTTCGCGGTTAGAAAGACCTTGGTCTTTATACACTTTTATTTTTCCAATTTCTTCGGGTATTTTTTGTCCCTTTTTAAGTCCCTTTAATTGAAGAGTTAGAATGTTAAAATGTTCCACAAAAATATTCCTCGTCGTAGTGTTATACATAAGGTCGCTGATACCTAAAATGGAAGATTCACATGGTTCCGAAAAAATATTTGTCATGAAATTATACTATAAGTCTCTGAAGACATCAAAGTTGAAAACTTAACTTCAATGCCAGAAATAAGTCAAAACTTAAAATGTGCTTAAGGGTTAATTTCGTACTAATTCAGAATTGGCGCTCAAATGTCCAAGAATCCTGGATTTTAGGGGGAAACCATGTGAAGCTTTCATTTTAGGTATAGGATGTGTTCAGCGTACCGACTTTCATTAAAATATCTTCGTATTTGCGACCTGTACCGTGCGAAAAAGCCACGGGGGAAGTTTTTATGGGCACTAGGTTCAAACTGGGGTCTGCAATACTGAATCGGTATTGAAAATTTTCCAACACAGAATTTTCGGTATTTTCGGTATTCATATAAATATTTTCATTGAGCGCGAAAACATGGGTATTAGGGTGCCATCTAATCGGCGTACCCGACTTTAAATTTTTTACTCGTTTTTGTAAATAAGTAGGCTCGTGTAAGCTAGAAACAATTTTGTCCATCAAAATTAGCCAGTAATAAAATTTAGTTATATTATTTAACCATTTAAATATTTGGTAAGGAATTTTTTTGCTGGGATGTGTGTAAAAGAATATAATGGTATGAATTTAATACCACGTAAATTGTGTGTGAAAAACAAGCTATTATAAATAAAATTCAATATTCCAATTAAAACGTAAACACCAAACCGCCAGGATCGAATGAAAACAATAACAAGGACAACACAAAAAATGTTCAGCATAAAGAAATATAATACATACATATATGTTGGTACATTGGTAAAGGACAACACTGCTTTATAATCCATACATGGTAAATTATTAATTTTACACTTTGCTAACAAACACATATGCACGACCACACACGCACACAAAATCAAACATATTTAGCCCATAAAACACACACTACGTAGAGTAGATTGAAAATTAATTTCGATTATTAAATCTATCTACTTATATTGCTAGATATAAATATATGTGACCTTCTCCGAGAAAAGGGACCTAGTGTGTCAAAAACTTGGGAAAATCGATAAAAATGAGAAAATATCGATTTCCCCAAGTTTTTGACACACTAGGTTTTTTGACACACTAGGTCCCTTTTCTCGGAGAAGGTCACATATTATAAAAATATTAAAAAAAAAATCTTTGAAAAATTTCAGAAACCTCAAAACCTTAAAAACCGTTTCAAAATAATTTGCTTTAACCCTCTAACCGGCAAGCCCGCCTCCAGGCGGGGTATATTAAATTGAACAGAAATGCGCCAAAGGAGTATTTTATAATAAGAAATTATGCTTTTTCAACAGAAAACAAAATTTATTAAATTTTTAGTGAAGAATTTTTTTGCATACAATGCACGGTTTGGAAGCGAGAAAGTGTCAAAGATAAAATTTCGTAAAATTTCAAAAATTAAATATTTTAAAACAACCAAAATTTTCAAGAATCTTAAAAACATATTTAAATTGACTAAAACAATTGATAGTGGCCATGAAGTAAGATTGGAGCTTAAGCTATTCAAAAAGTTTCTTACTTTGGCCCAAGGACGCACAGGATTCCATAAGGAAACCTTTAAAGGACATCGCCTTAACTTCAAAACGAATGGACGGATTTTTCTGAAATTTGGTAAAACGATAATATTTGGTATAGGTAGCAAAGTATATAAGTTTGAATAATATATATTGGAGTTTTGGTGCGTTTTCGCTCAATTTCGCGTTTTTCGAAAAACGAAAATCATTACATCCTCTTAAGTAACAGCACAAAAAATGTAATTTTTTTATTGCAATTACATCTTGGTAAGAGAAGTAATTTGTGCCTAAACCTAGTAATTTTTATGCGCTAGTTTTCAAGATTCACCCTTAAACTATCTTGGCCCATATCGCCTAAAGTAGACAACGAAAAAAAAAATTTGTAGAAGAACTTATTGTTTATTTTTCGTGAGAAACACATGGTATAAATTTCATTGCAAAAAACCTTAGGCCGGTTAGAGGGTTAAAAATATTTTTGCGAACCAGTCGGATATAGAATTTAGCTACAAAGTTAAAAAATTCGCCCAACTCTAACAGTATATTGCATTACACAATATGTACGAGTACAATACACATACTTTCCTGGATATAGCGGTATGTATGTAAGTATGTAAATATAAAAATGTATGCGTATGTGTTTTTCCTGTAAAAACATGAACATTAAATGCTTGTTTTTGATGATTCATAATACTATGTTAAACATATATTATGGTAACAATTATTTATTTGGAGTTTATTCATATTTTTAAGGGATACGTGCCGAGAACTAATGACATTTGTTCTAAAAAATATGAAATTAAAAAAAATATTAATTAAAAACTCCTTGTGATCGTGCTATCTATTGTCCTTAATTGTTTCATATACCGAAATTTCAAAATTAAAAGAAAACATTCACCCTAATTTATGCATATAAATGATTGTGTGCGTGCATTAACAAAGTTGACATACAATATGGCTGTTATTAAGTACATAAAATCAAATGCAGCAGTTTCCGCAGCGTTGTATGCATTAAAATTAATGCTTTTATTTGGCTTCGTTACTTTAATTAAGAATTGTGCGTTTGTACACATGAACATAAGTTGGCTTTTAATGTGAATCCCACATAGCATTTTATGAAATTTTTGATCACATTCGAGTCATTTATGACTCCTCTGGACGATTAAAATGATCATATTTGAGCTCATTTTCTGATCATAAATGACTGTTTTGTCGGGAGAAAATGGTACCCTACCCGCGACTCTTCTTGATGAGTCTTTTATGACTCGCTTTTCTGATCAGTTTCGAATCATTTCTGACTCATATTTCTAATCATTTGTAAGTCTTTTTCGAGTCATTTATTAGTCGTTTTCTAATCATTTGCGAATCTTTTTTGAGTAATTTTTAGTCGTATTTGTGATCGTTTGGGAGTCTTTTTCGAGTAATTTTTCAGACGTATTTCTAATTGTTTACAATAAAAACCAAAATTGATGTAAATTATTATTTATTTAAGTTTATTAAAGTAATACACAATAATATAAGCGAAATCATAATAGAATAACAAAAATGTTTGCTAATGAAATTTTTCTGAGAACTTATGTTTTGGTTCTATTTATTTTTGGGCTTCTTTTTTTTTTGCTTTTTAATTGTTTGGCTGACATGATCTTTGTTTTATTTAAAAATCACCTTTCACTAAAATAATAATATTAAATTATATTTTCTTTTATAAAATTACACAACTTTATACCACGAATCCACTAAGATAAATAAACAAAAATTTACAATATCCAAATATAGGACGTTTGCTTCAAAGCAAGTAAAATATTGTCCCGTTATAAACAAAAACAACAACATAACAAGCATTTTTCAGCTACGCAAAATATTATTCTAAAATAACATTCAAAATAGTCACATTTCAAACGCCTGTATGATCAATTTGCGATTGCTATAGGTTTTGTTATTGTATTTTTAATGAATCACTTTTTAAACAAAAACAACATAACAGCACTTTTTAAATGCGCAAAATAATTTTCAATGTCACTTTTTAAGCATAAGCGAGAATCATTTTTGATTCTTTTTTCAAGCGCGCAAGTGATTAATCAGTATTTGGTTATCAAAAGTACTCGAAGAAGACTCACTTAGATGATTTTTGATAAAACAATCTTCCAAATGCTATGTGGGATGATACATATATACATATGTTAGCGAATGTGTTCACAAACTCATACACATCGATGAAATTCACAGTTCCTACGGTTAAATTTCTAGGGGGTAAACTTCAGAAATTTGCTATTTTGCAACACTAGCCGTTATCCTCCATTATATTTTAAATAAAACAAACTTCATTTTTATTTTAAATGTTTTTTTAAATTTTTTTTGCGGTCATAGGTCTGTTGTATTTGAGGGTGTTCTAAAAGCGAATCCACATAAAATCATGTGATTTTTAACAACAACAACGCGTAATTTTGTATGAAATCTAAAGTTGTTATGTGGATTTGTTTTCCAGAACAACACAGATTAGTTCGATATTTTTTATGAAATTATAATATAAATACATTATACCTATTACTTGGATTTTCGCTTTTTGACCAAAGTGTTCGAGTCCAGTATGTCAATACCCTACGGGTCCAAAGTTACACGCAGGATAGGTCCCAAGGGGACAGGGCCGCTCCTTGATCGGTCTTTTTGTTTGAAAGGGACACGTCACTTTAACATGGCGTTGTCATTGAAAATGACAAATTGCCACAGTTTAGGCACCTTGTGACACGTAAGGTGATGTGTCTAAAAATAGATTTTCAAATAAACTAATAAAAAATTAGGATTTCAAAAAAATCTACTTGGCGTCAAGTAGGGCTCGATAACACAACCTTCTGCTTGTAAGGCAAACGCTTTACCGTCTGAGCTAATGTTGCTTGTGCATGATGCCTGGCTCATGGTAAAGTTATATATTTTTCGTTTCTGTTCAAATAAAAAAGGAAAGAGAAAAACAAACACTACAAGCAAATAAACAAAATGGAAAAGCAAAAAATAGAAAAGAAAACAACATTAACACACACACACAAGTATAGTGAAAGTGCCTTGAATATGCCTCCGATTGACCAGTCATGGGATAGGTCCTTTAATGGCAGTTGACTCGTTTTTTGCGTTGGCCATAATTTAATTAAAAAATCAATTAAAAATTATAAAATTACCTCAAAAACTCTGATAATATAAATATAAATTTGAAAAATTCCCCTTAAGTTAAAAAGAAAAGTTAAATGAAATACCAATTGTTAAAATTAAAACAGCTTTAACATTAAAAAATCTTTAAAAATACAAAACTTAAAATTTCTTAGCAAAACATTATAGCAATTTCAAATAAGAGCTAAAATAAGCAAATCGTAAAAAAATAAAGTTAAAAATAAAGAAAAGAGTAAAATAAATTAAAAAATATTTTTAAAAATATGCCGCGAATTTTGTTTCTTATTTCGTTATCGGTCAAGTTTTTAAAAGCAACAGTGAAAATAACGGATCAGAAAATACTTAGAAAATTAATTCATTCTCTTTTGTTCATATTTGTACTAACTAATATGCCTTCGTTGACCGGTCACGGGATAGGTCCTTGGAGGGCAATTGACTCCTCATTTCCCGTAGGGTAACAAATCTCATAAGCAGATTATACGTTTTTTGGTTGTATTTTTGAATTAGGCTTTCCAGTACCGATTTCGGTAATACCGAAATTGTCGAAATATGAGCCATTTTAGCAAATTCGCAATACCGATTTTAGAACGATACAGATTTTGGTATTGCATACAATTTTTTTTGCTTATTATTGTAATATTTTATGTCTTTTTAAGATAAATTTTTACAAATTTGACAATAATTCTGTTATTGCGTTTGCAATGCTTTACAAATTTTATTTTTTTTATTTATTTGATATTTTTTTTTTATTTTTTATTTTTATATTAATAAATAAAAAAAACATTGCATTTTTACTCAACTAGATCTTTGGACAACGCAAAAACTAAAATTAACCCAGCCAAAAAATGTCTGATTATGATTGCTTATAAATACGAGTCTTAATTCATTCAAACATAAAAAATCCTAAAAATTTTCTTGAGAAAAAGTCAAAAGCTTAAAAAATTAGTCTGATAAATATTTGTTCACTTTTGTAACTACAATTTCCCAGTATTAATGATGGGAATTATCAAATTTGTCTAAATTTTCTTTCTAAACTTTCTAAAAAAGAATAAAAAAAAATATTTTTGATTATATTGATTTTTTTGATTCTCGCGAATTATAATTTTTTGTTTTTATTCAGGATTTAAAAAAAATTTTTGTTTTGATTTGCGAATTAGATTTAGTCAATAATATCCCTACGGGTAATTTTAACAAACTGTCACCGAACTGGACCCTTTATATGAAAAAGACTGGTCACTTTTACATGGCGTTGTCATAGGAGGGGGAAATTGACCCCTTGTGACATGTCACAAGGCAAATCCTAGGACAGGTTACTGAACTCTCATAAAAAACAAAGTTCAGGGACCTGTTCTGGGGTTTGTCTTGTGACATGTCACAAGGGGTCAATTTCCCCCTCCTATGACAACGCCATGTAAAAGTGACCAGTCTTTTTCATATAAAGGGGCCAGTTCGGTGACAGTTTGTTAATATAATATTTAAAAAAATAAATTTTTATTGTAGTTTTAGTTAATTTAATATACTTAATTTTAATTTACTTCCACTTTGTGCTAATGTTTCGATCGACTGTGTGTCAACGCCCTAATATTCTGTTCTATGTCCGCCCCAATGTGGGGTCCGATAGTGATCGGGGCTCCTAGTCTTATTGTTCACTGAGAAAATTGTCTTCATGATATTAATGAATTTTTGCATAAAACCAACGAAGATTCACTGGAACTGATCCATTGAAACTTTTCATTGAATTGGCGGAATTTTTCATAAATGTTGTGAAAATTTTCATTTTAAATTTTATTCGCACTATGCGGAATGGCCAACATTTATAGAACACAAGCTTAATTATTTTAAATTTTTATATACAATATCATAATAACGTTGCGAACGGTATTTATTTTTGCGCCTTAAATTTATATTTCACACCAAATTTTTTTTGTGTTTTTTGTAGCTTAAACTAAATCAACTCAAGTTTTACAGCAGTGTTGCCATATCCGTGCTTTTCGGGTATATTTTGGTGCTTTTAAGCTCATCGCAGCCGGTGATTTTTTTAGAAATACCTGTTTTCAAAAACAAGTACAACAAGTGCTTTCTTCTTTCAAGAGCTGGCAAGAGTGTTTAACAGCATTTAAATTATACTACACATAAATTTACCCTTTTAAATTATTCTTACAATTTGTTACCCTATTTTTATTTAAATAGAACTAAATAAAGTTTTTTCGCAGCAGCAATATATTTATGCTCTATTTTATTTTATAACGTGTTGTAGTTATTTTTATAACAAAAAAAATGTAGTTGTAGTAGTATTAGCACTCTTCCATTTGTTTGCATATGCATTTGCGTGTATGTGTGAGTGTTCGTTTTTCTGTAAATGTATGTACAGTAGACCGTACCAACAAAAAAAAAAAAAAAACAAAGTGCCCCGTACGCCCTCTAATATAAAGTATTATTGAAAGGCAGTTTCAAAAAAAAATTTCATTTTTTTTTGCCGAACGTAGGGGTCGCCATTTTACATTTTTCTTATATCTTTGACATTTACAGTCGTATCGTAAAGTGTAATACATCGATATTTTTCTCTCGAAGAGACCAATGTTTTGCTCTAAGGGCCATTGACCTCAAGTATCCCGTTCTAGTAATTACCCACCAGATCTCAGTTGCTACCACTCTAATGTACAACCCTAATGTCAGAAAATTAAAGCTCGCAAAAAATCAATAAACTTTTGCTAAGAAGGTTTTTCGATTAACCCAGCAGAAATTTTTTTTATTTTTTTTGTTGCCGAACGTAGGGGTCACCTTTAAAAAATTTTTTTTTATTGGATTTTTTCTTTATAGCAAAACACTGGTCTCCTCGAGGCAAAACATCTATATATCACACTTTAAAATCCAACTTTAAATGCCAAAGCTATAACGAAAAATTAAAAAAGGCGACCCCTGCGTTCGGCAAAAATTTTTTTTTTGAAATCGCCTTCCAAAAATACTTCATATTGGAGGGTGTATGGCGAACTTTTTTTTTTGAGATACGGTCTAATGTACAGTATACATTCTAACTTCTTGTTTAATAAATCACTACAAGGCGACAGTTTGTTGACTGTTATTGCCTCGAAATGAAAATATTATGTTGCATACATACATATATTTTCCATATACAAATATATATCGCAACAACAGTCACAGCAGTAGTCGTAAGGAATCACTACTCCTCGTAGTTGTTTAAAAGTAGCTAACATTATTTTAACCATGATTTTTTCATAAAAACAATAAGAATAGCATATTTGCTGAATAGACCAGGGGTGTACTACTAGTTACGGCAGTAGCAGCAAGAAATTTTGATTTTGTATAATGTCAGGTGTATTATAAAGAAAATCGTAAATGTAGTCCACTTTGGCGCTAGGTGCAAATATTGACCGATTCTATCTAAATTTAAGAAGGCTTTGTCCTCGGGCCCATATAAGTTCAGTTCACCAAATTGCATTAAAATATTCATACACATATGGTCAAAATAAAAAGAACAGCCTAAAATGTTTTTTAATTTAAATTAAAGAAAAAACAAATGCTATTTTGTTTTCTTACAACATTTCATATGTTCATAAAATAAATACAAAAACAATGAGAAAAAAACAAACATTAAGCTTTGGTTTATGTAAGTACCCAGTAGAAAAAAATACTAGTTCAGAACCAGATATTTACTAGTTTATTTGAACCAGGCAACTAGTACGAGTTCTACCGCCTCTCCATACAAACAACTGTAGAATCTAACATGGAGATGTCATAGGGATGGGGACAATTGTCGCCAAACTCCCACTTTGGGACTAGTTGTAGAACTAGTTTGAAAATTACAATTTAAGGACGAAAAATAGGGAGCAAAACTGGTACTAATGTGACACTCGCGGAACCAGTTCCGAAGTGACTCTTTGGAAATAGTACTGTACCAGTTGGTAAAGATATAAATTATATACGTAGATAAAAAACAAACACTTTTTCTTTGATGAAACGTAAATTAGACCGACAGTTTCCTTACGGAGATAATTAGGTCCATTTACCAAACGAAATCTAAAATATTTTGTGTTTATGATTTCTAATCACAATAAAAAAATTTAGTGTTTATTCACAACTTCAGACTATGTTACTAACAACAAATGTAAACAAAACTAGAATTTCAAAACTCCTATTTAAATTTAATCTTTCGAAATAGTCTCGCATTGTTTCAATCAAACTAATAGGTACACAAATGGTTCAAAATTGTTTTAAGAACCCGTGAAAAAAAATTTATTCAGTACCATATTTTTTTATTTGGTATCATACTAAATTATATAAAATTTTATCCGGAAAATGGATTAATAAAATTGTATATAAACGAATAAAAAAGATATTTGAATTGATATAATTTCATCCAATTTTATCGGAGTTTTGGTCTTATTCAATTGCATAAAATTTTTTTTGTTTATATGAATATGGATAGTGTAGGAAAACAACCAATTAATTAACTGAGAGAATTATCTGAATAATATTAATAAATTTTTGCACAAAATCGATGAATTTCACTAGGCCTCGTCCATTGAAACTTTTTACTAAATAATGAAATTTTTGATTAAATGGTGTCAAAATATTCATTTTATTTATTAAAAGTTTCATACACTTAATGAAAAAGCTTCGTTAAAACTAAATTCATAAAATATATGCGTTTTCATCAAATTTAAGAAATTTTTCATTTACCTTGTGAAGAAAACTTTATTATTTTACTAAAAAATTTCATTAAAACTGGTCCAGCAAACTTCTCTCTGTGCAGGTTATATAATCCATTATCAGTTAGTAGTAACTACACAGAAGAAAAAAATTAAAAAATCACACAAATATCAGGTTTTTTCCTTTTTATATAAAAAATTGTCTGCTTATTTTTAAAATCGGAAAACACAAAGTTTAACTAGAATCATATTTACTTTAATAAGGATAAGTATTATAGCCACCAATTATAAAATTTCGTTTTAAAATTTCTTACTTAAATAAAATATCCTACTAAGTGATGACTATAACACTGCCTCTAATATTCATACTTTATTTACAAAGTGTTCGTAAAAAATCAAATGTTAATTAAAATCTGATATAGTAATTGATTTGACTATAATTTTTTCTCTGTGTAGTTACTTTTCTAATTTCTTTCATTAGATTTAAGATTAGATATAATTAAAAAAGTGCGACATTGGTATGTCTCATTTATCCCAGAAATGAAAAAATTCTGGGTCATTAGAAACCCTAGATGTAACATAACATATAAGCTCAGCTTTTTAATTTTGTATTGAATTAGTAAGTATATAATTGTATTTAAATCCACAAACATTTTGCTCGATTCGAGATAATAGTAAATAATTTTATCTAAAATATTCTTGGGCCACATTTAGTTTTATAAAGAGTTGTTTGAAGCAATATACAAATTTAACTTCTACGAGATATAATTTGATCAAGTATATGTATTTGTATATGGCATATAAAATGATATAAGAGAAAATATATTTAAGATATGATTATATAAGGCAACGAATAAGAAAATTTTGAAAATCGGAATCGCAGATAAACTCATATTTAATTTTATACGTTGTTATTCACTGTCTAATATGAATAGGTACAATTGGATGAAACCTAACTTGATCAAATCTAATCGTTTTTTCACGGGAATGAAAACATGGAGCTGTACTTATGAGAAATTTACCAAACTAGTTCCGGAGTGACTCCTCGGTACCAGTACTGTACCAGTTGATTTGCACTTCAAGGCAATTTACAGTAAAAAAATTTGGGTGTTTATTTGCAAACTCTGATGTTTTATTAAATACAAACATAAACGAAATAGGAATTTCAAATTTCGCATTTTAATTTCTTTTACAGTCCCTACATAGATCGTATTTAACTAGTACACAACTGGTTCAAAATGGTTATTTTGAGAACTAGTTTTGTAGTTTCTAGTCAAAAGACTAGTACTTTTTAGAACTAGCTCGACCATTTGCTACTGGGTATTACAAAAAAGCTTTAACGAAAGCAAAGTAACGAAAATTTGGTTTTGTTTCCCATGTATTTTTGACAAAAGTAATTGTAATTTCTTTCGTTAGACTATTTTGTCTTGGTTAAAAAGTAAGAAATCAATAAAAAATCCTTGGACAAAATAATAAGTACATTTAGTAAATGTAATTATTATTTTGTACATTTAGTAAATGTAATTATTATTTTGTACTGGTATTTTATACCAATTTTTTTTGGACAAAATTCCATAATTGATTCTTATTTTGGAAAACTTTCTTTCCTATTCTTTTCTCCAACTCTCTCCAAAGATTTTCGGTAGTGTTCAAGTCTGGTGATTGACTTGGCCAGTCGAGCTCACATAATCGTCTTGGAACCAAGCCTTTACCAACTTAGAAGTATGCTTCGGATCATTATCCTGCTGAAATATCCATCTGAGTGGCATATTTTCCTCAGCATAGGTCAACATCGTCGTCGACGGATTGTTAACTTGTAGTGATGAGGGCTTTCAGTAGGTGCAAGGACCCTGAGAGCGATGCCGGCAGTAGCATAGCTACTGGTAGGGCCACCCAGCGGGTAAGGTCGAGGGTGAGCGCAGAACCTAAGAACAATCCACAACGTGGGAAGTCAACGGCGGACGAATATCGAAGGCAGAGGAACTAACTACATCAGCGCCTGTTCATCAGGTTAGATACGGCTGGAGCGGGTGTCTGACTTGTAGCAAGCGGCTCGCTATATAAACACTTTAATAATGCAAAAGGTACCTAGTTATTAGTAACTCATTACTATATGTTTTAAAATACTGCAGAAAGTTAGACGGTGTCATTGCTGTTGGTGCAAAAACTAATGATATGATATATATGTATATGACCCTGTCCACATTATCCAGTAGGCCATAAAAATCTTGGTTTGGTTATTTACCCTGACACATATTGTAATGAGTTCCAAGCACACTGAAAAATTTATTTTAACCCTCTAAAAAGTAATGCAGTTCTATTTTCATTTAGTTCATGAATTTTCGTTTTAATCCCCCCTTTGAACTATTTTTTTTGAATACGGCACTGCATAATCTACATACTCGTACATATTCACTTGTGCAACCGAAAATACATTTATTATTAAACTGTTAACATTTCTTTTTTTTGTGCTTTCTCTGTTTTTTCCTGTAATATATCTTTTATTTTAGAGATACTAAACAAAGAATTCTTATACCCTACAACCAATGAGCATCGAATCTCAAGATTTTGCATGCATCTCAACTTCTTTTAACTGGCTCCGACATTTCAAGACGTTTAAATAATAGGTGATATGGTTAAATTTTAATAAATATTAAAAATTGTTTCAATAAATGTTAAAAATATAAAACGATGCGCAGTGTACAATTGGAGTCTGGAAAGAGTCACAAAAAACCATTAGACCTTCTGAAATCGGGATACGTATATAATACTGTTATGTAAAATACTGTTTAGACAAAATACTGGTCAAAAAAATTTTTAAAATCATCCTTTTCATAATACTGTTTTGCAAAATACTGGATTTCACAAAACTGTTTTGCAGAATTCTGTGAAGTAAAAATGCTGGTTTAAAAAATTTATTTTATTAAAAATAACTTCAACAAAAGTATATAATTTTCAAAAATTACCAAAAACATTTAACAAAAAATTAATTTCAATGCATTTTATAAACTTAAATTAGTACAAGATTTTTTGCAATTCGCTTAAGGTATGGCTTAATTCACACCTTTTTCTTATAACTCTTTTAATGTTTGTGTCAAAGGTTTAAAAGGCTTAATTCTTTCATTCACTTTTTAAAAATTAATGAAATTTGGGTTAAATTTCATTCCCTAATAGCATTCTTATGGAATTAATTCGATAGCTCAATTCCCTATAGCTTAAAATTATATGAATTCATTCTATTTTGATTGAATTCTAACTGAATGAAACCCAATTTACCTGAATTCATTTAATAAAAAGGTGAATGAAAAATGATTTGTTTTCATTCACTTAATCATATGAAAAATTTAAATTTGCATGTAATTGCTGAATATTAGCATAATACAAATGAAAAACGTTTAAAATTCATCTAACAGAAATAAATAGTATCGTATGCTTTGTTACAGCTTGTATGCTTTGGTTTTAATTATATGTATGTTAGTTTCGAACTACACTGCACTAAGTGAATGGTAATAAAATTTCTACATTCAATTATTAAAATGGCGAATGAACATGCCATTTGAATGATTCAAGTTAGGAATTCATTCAATTCATATTAAAGCTTTGGGAATGAAGCTTATGAATGAATTCTTTACGAATGGTTTAAGGGAATGGTTCATGAATATTTTTAAAATCTGAATTTAATTTGTCGTAATTTAAGCTTAAATCGAATTAAGTTTTCTTGGTTTGTGTACGCTTTACTTTTCTTTAAATTTATGTAGCGTCTTTCTCCATTCGCGCGTTCTGAAATGGTATTTACAGCTACCACGACCTCTTTATCCAACTGCCTGATAAGGTGGTATAATCCTGACTTTCTACGCCCAACAACAGCTTTCAGTCTTCTATGCCAAGCTTCCACACTATTTTGAGTTCTTGGCTGTGATTTCTTACTGTCATCGTAAACCGACCAAAAGGTTCCAGGATACTTTGGGTGATATGAGCCCTTGACGTAGTTTTTTTCAAACCACTCGCACAGTTTAAGCAAATCTTCATATTAAAATTTTTGTAAAACAGGATTTTGCAAAACAGTATTGTGTTATACAGTATTTTGTAAAACAGTATTACGAAAAGTAGGATTTTGAAAACAGGATTTTGTTATACACAGGATTTCGACCCGAACCCTCTGAAATCATAGATTTATGAGGGTATTTTTCTTTACGGATGAAGCCTTTTTCTGAGCATTCTTTAATGAGTCATAAAAGACTCCTAAATATGAGATTTATTTGAAATTTCAGAATTTCTGAACCTTTTGTGAGTCATTTATAATTGTTTTCAGTCGTAGATGAGTATAGAAGAAATTTTCAAAATTTTTTTGGTGGGCTCATAAATAAGGGTCAATAATATTTTATTTATGACTCGAAAATTTGAGTGCTCTGCACTTGATTATATTTTAGAGTCCCTTATGAGTCATAATTTCTGAGCGCTCAGAAAAATGTTGGCTGGGTATAATACTGATGTTTTTGATCACATCGTCTGAAAAACATTCTTGACTAAACAACAAAGGTCAGCCACCGGTTTTACTGAAATTTGGATATGTGATAGGGGAGACATACCCGGCGAAATTGTCGAATACAAAGAATCGGTTGTAGAACAACTTGTACTTGAATGGAACCTGTTCTACTTTATGTTCTATCATCGGTGATTTTTGTTTGAGTTTGTCCCAAAAGCAACAGGTTCTTTTCCTCCAAATTAGAACAGGTTGCTTTGGAACAGGTTCTGGAACAACATTTTGACTCCCAGGAATCAGTTATAGAACCTGTTCCATGGAACCGGTGGTAAAAAGACCTGTTCTAGAACAGATTCAGAGGTAACCAGTTAAAAGAAATTTTGCTCGGTAATTTATAGACACATATTATTATGGCGGCCCAATTTCATTTTTAGGGGCAAACAGGAGAGGTAGAAATTGAGGTTTTTTAGTTTTTTGAAGAGTTTTTAAGTTTATTTTAAATAAACGAACCAAGATAGATCAGATGGTGGAGCTGTCGATGGTGGAGCTGTTTACAATATATAATCTTTAACTTCAACATTATTTAAAAACATAATTTACTGAGTTACATAATGCATACTTTGCAATTTATACTTCATACCTTAAACATTATTTTGAAACATAAAGTAATGAGTTACTGATAGCTGGTTACATAATATATTGCATTTAAATATAAAATTATGACTAAAAGATAATGCATTATTTCCCAGTGTAGAAAATCTTTACCAGATATGTGGTTATGTAACTATTTTTTGGACTACCAGTAATGACACCGACTTACTTTCTACATTATTTTAAAATATATAATATTGAGTTAGTAGACTAATAGAAAAAAGTCCGTAAAAAATTTAGTTAAGACTACTAAAAATTAGTTAAAAATGATGCTGCAGAAAAAAACTGCTAAATTAGCAGATTATTTTTGCCATATATTAGTAATATAGGAACAGCAAAAATGAAACTGTTAAATATTGACTTTTAGTTAAATTTGAACTAAAGTTTTGTAAAAGGAGAATAGCAAATTAACCTGCTAAAATCAGCAAAAAATTTTGCTAAATAATTAGTAGCCTAAAAAATCACCAAAAAATTTTAAATTTTCGAAGTTTTTTTTCGATTTTTTTTTTAAATGGATATAAAAATCGAGCCTTTCGAAAACAGCAGTTTACAATTTTTTAGCAAATATTTCTGCTGATTTTAGCAGAATAGACTGCTATTTGCATTCAACTAAATTTAGCTTAAAAATAGCAAAACTTTTGTAGATTTAACAGTTTATTTTTGCTATTTTTAGTCTACAAATATTTAGCAAAATTTTCTGCAGATTTTACAGTACAATTTGCTATTTTCAATTAACTAAAAGTTAGCCTAAATATAAATTAAATTCTGTAAATTTAGCAGTTTTAATTTTGCTGTTCTCATTTTACTAGTATTTGGTAAAAAAATCTGCTAATTTTAGCAGTCTTTTCTGCAGCATCATTTTTAACTAATTTTTAGTAACTTTTTCTGCTATTTTTACAGATTTATTTCTATGAGTGTGTAACTAGTTACTTCATCCATTATTTCAAAATAAAAAATAGTGTGTTACCAATAACGACTTATTTTTATCATTATCTCAAACATTTTTTTCAGATATTTTTTGTAATTTATTTTTAGACTTAATATTTTTTCAACACTGGTAAGGATATATGTAACCACATATTTTTTGATTTTTTGCATGTTGGCGAGTGAGCTGACTTGTGCGCAGCAGGTCAATTATGTTTTTATCTACCAAATATTTCATTTGAACGAACTATTTAGTTGACAATAATGACCGAATCAGCAAAGAACCTGTTGAGTTTCAACAATTAAATAAATATTTCAAAATATTTTAAATTCAAATTTAATTTATAGAATTTTCAAATCGGTTGTGGTGTAGATGTCTGGAAGGTCAGGCATTGACAAAATTTAAATTTTTGAGGGTGGTGGTTCAAATCTCATCCCAAAAAAATTTTTTTTTTTATTTTTTCTATAACTATGTATACACTTAAAATATTTTATCGTTAAAAACCACCTAAAATACATATTAAATTAATTGAAAACACAATTAAAAAATGAAAGGATAATTGAAAAGTCTGTTAAAACAATCGTCAATTTTTAACTGAAAACCGAAAATATTTGAATTTTTTGTTTTAAAACAGAAAACAACGAAATTATTTAAATTATTTTTTCTAAAAATAGAAATCTAAAAATAGATTATTTGACTGAAAATATCAACTCCTACAGACGATAAATATTTCTTGTAGTTTGTTTTTTATTGACGAATATAAAAAGTTAAACAATATGTTTCAATGTATTTTAATTGATTCTTCAATTGAAAACAAACTTTACCTATTACTTTTCAAATAAACCTCAATCGGTTATGGAAAATATATTGTGAGTGTATCAAACTTGATTCAATTAAAAATGTTGTTGAAATGGAAATTAAATTTTAACAATTATTTTTGTCACTTAAAATTTAGTGATATTTTTATCTGTGCAGTTAAAGTCTTTCATTCAAATTCGAAATAGAAAGAGTGTCACAAGGTCGGTTTTGTTTGACATAAAGTTTCTTCATTGTTTTTAATTCTTAAAATTCCCTGCATTTGATACTTTTTTGTATTTTTTCTATAGTGCTATATAGTGTTTTATTTATAAGATAATTTATTTGTTATAAAACTTTTATCATTTGACATGTACATTATCTTATGAGGGAGTCAGCTCAAGAAAGAATATATAGACAAAGAATTTGCTAAACGAGAAAAGAGAAAACTCTAAACAAAAGTTTTAATTTTAAAATTGACACCTCATTTATAAGAAACCAAAAGAATTGATATTTTAAGTACTGAAAAGTGTTTAGCAGGGTGGCTCAAAATTAAATTGCAAAATACCTGTTATTGACTTTTACTCAGAAGTGATCAAATACAGACACATACAAACATTCTATTTTTAGATTTTTGTTTATCTTCCAATCTCCTCCATTGCTCCTTTTTTTCGCAAATGTTGCCAAACTGACGTATGTTGTTTAGGTTCGAGATCAGGCAGCTTGCGTATATTGTATATTAGAGACGGGTTACCACAGGGCAAATTTTAAATACATTTTTACAATTTTTTCTAAAATATATATTACCCGCAAATATGTTTTTGCAGGGCGATTTTTTCAGCGTGTAACGAATTACAATTTCAATTTTGTTTATTTACTATTTTATGCCACAATTTATATGAATATTTTATTTATTTGTTAGATACTGATTAAAAAGAACATTTTTGATAATAAAAATTTTGAACTAAACATTCGTTTACACTTGAGAAAATTCAGTAGGTATATACAGTGTAACATGGAAGATGATGGACACATATTATAATTTTATACTGTTTTTACACCAATAGGAATCTAGAAGTACTTGGTTATTATTAGTTTTCTACCAAATTCACTAATGGGTTACACATTGCATTATTTTAAACCATAAAATAACAATATAACACTTTTCTTGACATCTATTTTTAACCACAAAATGTGTCTGTTAAATCATTTTGGTTAAATTTAACAAATCTAAATTTAAGAAAAAAATGTCAAACTGCAATTTTACTGCAGACCTCAACCCAATTAAACATTTGTGGGAGCATCTGGAGCATTATCAAATCAGTGGTAATGGAGGAATGGCAGAAAAATCTCTTCCAAAGTAAACAGAAACCGAACAAAAAACAAATTCTTTCTTTAAAGTTCCCAGCTAAAATAAATGGAATGACTTCTAAATGAATCACTTCCTTCATTACATCACAAAGAACTACTCCCTTAGGAATGGGTTTTAAACAACATCTAATGCTGCAATAAATATATGCTAGTCAGAAGTTCTTTTTCATGGGTGATAAGAAGTTAATATTTTGTATGGGGGTTGCATAGGAACGTGCTGGCACAGAAATCAGAGGGTTGCGGGTTCGAATCCTACCAGGTAGAAATAAAAATCACTGTAAAATTTTTATTTTTTTTTATTTTTCAATTTATTTCTGAAACGATTAAAAGTTTTCTTAAATTTTCTATTAATTTTTAATGAAATTTTATGGAAATATAGTGTATCTGAATAAAAGTGTACAATAATTCTTTAAATATTTTTTGTTAAAATACCAAAAAGATAAATATTACAATTTTGTTTGTATTTAAAAAATTGTAATTAAAAAAAAATCCATTTTGATGAAATTTTTTACTAAATATATTTTTTATTACACCAACAGAAAAAGAATCCTGTAGAGATTAATTAAAAATTTATTAATTCAGTTCGAGGCCAATTTCCTTATTATGAATTAACATAATAAGTACTTTTTTAAAAAAAAAAAACTGCTATTTTTCTTCATCAGGATACTCTCCTGACAAATACTTCATAGAGTTTTTGCTTTCGAAATACCACTACACTTTCAGGAATGAAAAGACGATCGTTTCGGGCATTTTCCAGTTTCCTTTAGAAAGTGTGGCGTAGTGTAAAGATTTTAGTAAGAACTACTAAACATAAGTTAAAAATTACCTTGTAGAAAAACTATTTTTTATCTACAATACAAATATGGTGCAAAATTTTTTCCGCATTTTATCAAGGTAATTTGTTATTTTTAATTAACTAAAAGTTAACATAAATGTTACTAAAATTTTGTAAATTTAACAGTTTTTTCAGTTTCTTATCTTACTAGTATTTAGCAAAAAAATCAGTCGTTTTTTTGCAAGGTCATTTTTATTTAATTTTTAGTAGCTTCTTCTCATATTTTTATAGCTTTATTTCTTTCTATGAGTGTATTATTTTTTATAAAAAAAAAACACTTAAAAAAACAACTTTATATATTTTTCCAATGTGTTATATATTTTTGTTAGTAAAAATGAAGATAACAACAATTTACTGAACAAGACTGCTAAAAGTCAGCTATCATGTATAAGAAGCGATAGCACAGGAGGTAGAGCGTCTGCTTGAAATGACAAGAAGCCTGGATTCAAACTCCACACGCGGCATGATGATTTTTTGTTTTTTTTAATTAAAATAAAAAGAAGTGAAAAAGAACTTCCTTATCATTGGTTCAAATATACATAATTTGTTTTTAAAAAGAACAACTTCCTTCCTATGACAAGCCAATGTTAAATTCATCGGTGAAAAACCCGAAAAAGAACAACTCCCTATTCAACAGTTGCAGTGCTTTAACAACTTCTTTTTCCTCACTTTTTTTCTTGGGTTCTTTTATATTCTGTTGTTATTCTTACTGTACAATTTCTTTTGATGCTGTTAATATAAATTATTTTTTATTTTCTTGTATATTTTTTGTTACTGTAAGATTTTTAGTGTTGTTTTTAAACGAGAAAAGAGAAAATATATTTAAAAAAAAATAAAATTAGTAAAAAAAAATGTTCAAAATATAAAAGACTAACCTGTACGGTTTCTTTTGACGCTCACGGCAAATGCCCTATGCTCCTTGCAGGA